>JADMLD010000041.1:600000-1195000 GCA_017589585.1 Phylloscopus whistleri | reverse complement strand
CCACCGCGCTGCGGCCGCTCCCGTGGGACGCGGGTCTCCGCAGGACGGGGCGCGCAGAGCAGCGCGGCCGCGGAGCCCGGCCCTTCACCGCCGAGCCGTGTCGGGTGACAGCACCGGACGGGCCGGGGACAGGTGTCGGCTTTCCCCCGGCCACAGAGGGACAGTGCGGGGACACGGTCCTGTTCCGGACAGGTCTCGAGGCTGCCTGCCACGCCCGGGAGAAAAAGAATTCCCACTTTTTGTTGTCCCTGCTGCCCCGCTCCCAGCGGCTGCTCAGGCTGGGCTTGGCGGCCGTGCCGGGAGCAGGGAACAC
Organism: Phylloscopus whistleri; assembly: GCA_017589585.1. Lineage (NCBI taxonomy): Eukaryota > Metazoa > Chordata > Aves > Passeriformes > Phylloscopidae > Phylloscopus > Phylloscopus whistleri. Next base: position 1,194,687 of record JADMLD010000041.1, on the reverse strand, counting down.
CGGCGCTGCCGGGAGCAGGGGACACCGGCCCTGCCGGGAGCAGGGGACACCGGCCCTGCCGGGAGCAGGGGACACCGGCGCTGCCGGGAGCAGGGGACACCGGCCCTGCCGGGAGCAGGGGACACCGGCCCTGCCTGCTCGGCGGCCGCCGCCCCTCTCCGCGCTGGCTGAGGGTGCCAGGCGGCCGGATGCGCTCTCGGCTGGTCCCCCGTCCCCTAATCCGCCGGGATGGGGGGATTTGCAATAGTAATGATGGTGGTGAGGAAGAAGTGAAGAAGGAACAATAATAATAACAATAATAATAATAACAACGAGAACAACAACAGTAATAATAATAATAACCCTTTCCCATTTGTCCGTCCCTCTCCCGGCCGAGGCCCGTGGCGTTCGGGTGGCGGCCAGCAGAGGGATCTGCGCTTTGCTTTTCCCCTCGGTGGCGGCGGCCGCGGCGGCGGCAACATCTGCTGGGCTGGAGGAGACGGGGCGATTGAGCAGACGCACAGATGTAAAAGTGACATCTGCTTGTGACAAAGGAGTGGGAATTAGATTAGGCGGGGAGGCCTTTCTGCGATTAGGGAAAAAGGAAAAAAAAAAAAAAGAGAGAAAAGGAAAATACTAGCTGCAGACTGTGTAAGCAGGGGAAGAGGATGTGAAAGACAGAAATGCTCGTTGGGCAGCTGCTGAGACATTCGGGGCAGCACAAGGGTCCTGGGAGCTGAAATAGCCCTAAGAGAAGGCTTTGCTTTTCCCTCCAGAAGCAGAGATGTGGCCGGGTCAAAGCTTTCCGTCGTCACGAGAGAAGGACAGCAATCAGGAGACTCAGACACCAACAGAGATGCCCTCCTGCTGCTCCTGGCCAACTAGGCAGAGAGACCCAGATCTGGACACTTCTTTGTTCCCTGATGGAATAAATACAAGGAGGTTCATATACCCAAAAGTAAGGAGACAGGAGGCCTTGACTTTGCTTACCTTATGAACTGTTCAATTTTGGTTCCATTAATGAAAAAAAGAAAACCCAAAGCAAACAAAAAACACAAGTCACAACCACAAGTGTAAGTCTGTGTGGTAAAGCAGAAGAACTGTTTTGTTGTGCTTGTCCAACCACCTGCACCCAGTTGAGACTTCACCTGCACAGCACGCACTGGTTAGCGAGAAGAAAAACACCCCCCAAATTTTGAATGTTACAGTCTGTTTTCCAAGCACTGCTTTTCCCAGTGACATGAATACTGATATTGAATATCGCTGAACATCATGCTTTCTTTTTTTTTTTTTTTTTAAGCCCTAGCACCTTTATCTCTAGGGATACTTGATGCTCTTGCACAGCAACATAGAGAAGAAATAATAGGACTGAATTGTATTTCAAATGGTAGAAGAAGTGTACTGTACTGCAAAACCAGCAATTTACAGAGTGTAATGTGCTGTGCACTGGGGTAGATTTAGTAATGCCTCTTATAGCACCTTGCCTCTAAGCTTGAGGAAGTTGGTTAAGGACTTGCAGGACTGCAGCTTGCCTATGCAGGCTGATCTTTGTTACAAGGGTAGGGAGTGTGTGTGACACCTTTGCCAGTAATTGGGCTGAGGAATGAGAGGATTGGATCATAGAAATTGGGAGGCCTCTGATAAAAAGCAGAGTAGGATGGGGGAGAGAGAGTGCAATGAACATAGTTTAAAAGATAATAAGGGAAATCCTGTTGACAAAAAAAGAAATTACTTTATGTGCTTATTATGGAAAAAAAGACCAGTCCATCTGTCTCCTTGCAAACACAGAAGCACAGCAAAATGCATTGATGACTCACACATAAGAATCTGTGTCATATACAATTGCAGATATGCATTTGTATTATTTAATGAAAAACATATCTGTGAGTTCAAAAAAGTAATGGGTTTTGTATTAGTTGTTATTTGGTATTATAGTATTTGCATCATAAGTTGATTGTCTGCATAAAAACTCCAGCTCTCTGATGGCCTGGAAACTGCTGGTAGCAGAGAAGATTTGTCAAAGGGAAGGGTCCTTCTGTTTGTGCACTGCTTCTTCTTTTCTTTCTCTAGGCAATCATCACTGGCCACTATCAGACCTATGGCCTGACCCAATTACAGCAATTTTATGTATCTATGCCTGTTTCTGTCAATGAATCCAATGAGGTTGAACAAGACAGTAAAAAAGATGGAAAGGTATGTTCTCCCCACAGTGAAGCATAACCATGTCCAAGTCAAGAGGTCATTGGAAAGTTTAAAAGGCCTCTCTTCTCAGAATAAGAAGCCAGTGACAGGGAGGCAGGGTTAGACAATCCTGAATTCCTGTCTGTAGGGATGCATTGTGCCTTCAGGCAAGGTACTTCCAGCTCCCACACAAGGGAATGGGTTAGCAGAAGGAAATAGTGTTAAGCTGTTTAATCAAAGGTCTCCGTGTTGGCTAACTGGAGGACACAGCAGCTCCCACATATAACAGAAACGTGCCCTGTTGGACTGTCAGGAGCAGCAGGTCAGAGCAATGCTGCATGCCTTAGAGACTAATGGTAATTAGCCTTAAATGATGAGCAAGAAACACCAAGCCAAACGGGCTGGGATATTTTCCTTCATGATTCAAATAGGGAGAGTTTGCTCAGGCTGAAAGTCAGAGGTCCATTCCCACTAAGAATCCTTGGGTACCTTTGCTGTTACTGGAACCACAGCTAGATCAGTGCTCTTGGCTGGGGTGTCATCATTGTGGATCCAGCCCTGGCTACATCCCTTTGTGGTTATTCTGCTTATTTCAATTGTATCAGCTATATTATTTCTGTAAGACAGCTTATCAAAGCTGTCTTATCAAACTAAGCATTTGCCCTGCTTAGTTTTTGGGTTTTTTTTCCAAGTGGGATTCCAGTTTGCAAATGATTCCTGATGGATGGTCCTGGGCTCCTAAGTAAAAGTGATATAACATTGGCAGCTGGTCATTTTTAGCCTCCCAGTAAAAATTATTTCAATCAATCAATGAATCAGTCAGCCAATGAAATTATTACCAGTTAGCCCCAAATGCTAACATGGAAAGTGTACCTATGCCTTCCTGCTAACAGGCTTTTCACTTTATTGCAATCAAAATGAGTCCACAGCCTTCTTCATTGAAACTCAAGTTATATAAGGTCCATCTTTTGCTAAGGAATGGCAACAAGGGTGTTGAGGGGGCATTCATATCCTCAGTGGTCAAACACAGACTCCCTCTAACTGAATGTCAGAAAAGGGGAAAAAATACCTGACTGAAAAATACTACTGAAGAGGAAAGGCAATATAGAAGTTTTCATTTGTTGGAGACAAGTGGAGGCTGAACTCATATAAAAAGCAGCTCTATGATATAAACTATGTATTTTTCTTTATGCTGGCCACATATCTTCCATAAGCTATTATATTTGATGAGAAGGGGTCTTAAATGAAGAGTAAATTATATGTTTACATTCACAGACAAAATGAATGGGTAATAATTTGTGATGAGAACAAAACTACAGTTTTTACTAAAACCTTTTATGTAATCCCTGCTTGAATCTCTCTTGGAAAAGTGTGGGTTTATGTGTGCACTCTGGGTCCTTGTGTTGTGCCATTAACTAAAATAATTGCCTGTATCCAGACAGGTGCTGAAAGGATTGGCACTGGGTCAGTTCTTAAAAGTTAATTTACAATATGTAAGAATTTTTTTTTCCTAGTGCATTTATAGACATTGTTTTAGTTAATACTCAGGTAAATAGAACATTAATTGAGTTTTCAGGTTCTGTAATTGTATACTGAAACATGCTGATATCTCCAAAAGTAGATAAAGTGATGTGTGAAAATAAGCAGATAGTAGGACATACATCAATATATATTGTGTTTATACACAGTGTATTTAGAGAACCAAATAGGAAATGATAGGGCTCTAACAAACTCACAATGTAATTTAAATTCCTGTGGATCAGCCATTAGAATCTGTCTCCTGTTAGGTAGGCTCTGGAGCCCTGATTAAATTTTTACCTAATAACTGAGGGGCTGAGCAGGGGGCATAAATGTTACTTTTATGCAATGTAAACTCATTGGATTTAGTTTTGCTTTTATTACTTCTGATATCCCAGGTTTGGTTTAGAAGGCCTGTGGGGCTGGAAGGAAGTTTTGAAGCCAGATGAGCCTGAAGGTCTTGGGGGTTTAACTTCCTGCAACGTGGACTCAATCTGAAAGTATGGAGGAAAATTGTGCCTGGAATTGAAGGTAAATGTCACGACCACATTGACCTGCCCCATGCAGGGTTTGGACCCTTACTTCACCTTCTTGGTAGTCTTCAACATGAACTATAGCTCCATGTGGGCAAGGAGGGTCACAGCTCTGTCATACAGAGCAAAAGGTGGGAAAGCCCTCATCAGTAACCCTGCAACCCAGAAGCAGCAGTGGTTCTAGCTAGATTTTGAGGTCGTAAACCATTTTCAGGTCTTGGCAAGTGATGAGAAAGAAGCACATCTCACCTGAGAAAAATGACAATCTCTGTCTCTTCCTTAGGTCCTTTGGCTTCTGTGAGGAAACTCATTTTGGGACGAATCTGCGATAAATCCATTTTTTGCTAGTTTTTACTCAGATCCTGTAGATAGGTAACGTAAAAACAGTTGCATTCTATGTGCTGATTTCTGTGATAGTAAAGTGACTGAAAATCATCAGCACATAGCACTCTTCCCAGACAAAATGCATTCTCCCCTTCAGATTTTCCTTGCCATTAAAGTCCAGGCAAATTGATGAAGATGAAGCATGGCCTTTAGCACAGACTGTGTTGGCTCTGTGGGCATCTGTGTGTGTACAGGTGAGGAAAAGAATTTCTGTCTGGATATCTGCAGAAAAGCTGGGTATTCTTCAGATCCCCTTCCAACCCAAACTATTCTATGACTACCCTTGATCCTGGTAAGTTTCAATTGCTACCACCAGGAAAACCAACAGAATGGTGTCAGCTGAAACTCTTGGGTAATGTTGAAAACAGGGATTTGGTAGGAAGAAGTGCCTCAGCAATGCTGATAAGATTGAAGGCTATTTGAGCACCATTCAGTTTGCCTATCTAGTGGGAAAGAAGAAATCATATGGGGGTGGGACCCATATGATTTTGGTATCTGTATGCAAAAATCATCAGAGCAAAAGTTGTTTCACAATAAACTATATTGTTTACATAATTCAGAGAGGTTCAGTGGAAGGCTGTTATTCCAGCAGTATTTATGTCAGGTCCTGAACAATCACAATGGGATTTTGAGGGACTCTTGCTCCTAAATGGCACAACTGTTTTTGCTACCCATACTTTGTGCTTAGGATACTGAATACAGCTCCAGTCAAAAAAAAGGTATCAGAAAGACACTACTATATCAAAGAGGTAAATGAAAGAGATTTGGGAAAGAAGTAAGAACATAAATCTAAGTCTAACAGTAAAATCGAATTCAAATTTTGGAACAAGGTGATCTGCATTTTACCAACATTTTTTCACACAGAACAGCTGAATCCACTTTTACTAGTGAAAATAGTTGGATATTGGTATGTATGTATTTCACTCAGAAAATCCCACATGTCAACAGATCACAGAAAAGTCATATTAGTATTGATGTGAAATCAAATGGTCATGCTTGGATCAATACCTTATAATAGTATTACAATGTTTTGGGAATATGAAATGCAAATTAGCAGTGATTGAAATAACATTTTCATCTTACATTTTAAATAATGTATATTCTGCATTTTGCCCATCCTAGGCACACTCCCCCACATACCTACAAAGGCTTTGAATGTGTATCTAATAGTATAACATGATGGATTAATTTTGCCATTGGGGAGCTGTGATTTGCCTGTAAGACTGTGAAAACTGTAGAGAAAATGATGAGGCCAAGAGGAATTTGCTTGAAGAAAGCCTTGTTAGCTACTGAATGAAGTTCTTTGTATTTGAACCAATGAAAAATTTTGGCAATTATTATAGTCATGGGATGAGCAAAACTTTTTGTTCCTCCTCATTTCATATAATATGCATCTTTTATGTTACACTGAGATACAAGACATGTCTCTCATGATTACTTCTCTATTTATGCCATTCAGTCATAAAAAGTCATTCAATCATGATGATAAATAGTCTTTTAAATTCATAACTATTTGCAATTTTGACACTTTCCTTTTAATTTGTTGTTCTAATTTAAGATTGCTGTTTGATACAGAACCGTGGGGCAATGTGCATTAAAGTATTTTTACTCAGATTTTTCCTTTGGTCTTAATGATTGCGGATTATTTTATGATCAAGATAACGTCCATGTTTGAATGAGATATAACCTGTGTATTTCATATTGTTTAGTATGCTGACCTTCTTCACTAGCTACGTTTATACTGGACACAAAGTTGCTTTGTATTTCTTCTGCACAGTAAGATCACTGACAATTAGGAAGAAATATCTTCCATAATTACACATCCCATTTTTTTCAGTGTTCTAGCAGGCTGACAGAAGAAAGTCCAAGAAGATTCTCCAGTGCTGTTTGGAAACAAGGTACTCAACAATGAGAATACATATCTTTAGCTGTAAGAACTATGTTGCTGGTGAAATGACAGAAGAGACAGCAAAAGTAATTTTGAAGAAAAAGTTAAGGCAGGAGTTAAGGCAGGAGAGAGCTGTGTGCTCGGACATCTCTTGGAAATCACATACGCAGAGAAAAAGAAATGAGGCAGCAGAGGGCAGAAGAAAGAACAATTTGCTAAAACAAGCAAACAAGAACAAGTGAAAAACATTATGAGGAAGCTGCATTCAAAATTGGTCTGAGGAGGAAGTATTAGTGGAAAAATTAATTGTCTCTCATATAAGAGCTTAAAGCTCAAATGCTTCCTTCACCCGGTACACAGTGAAGAAGCTGGGAGATTTGCTGTAGAAAAAGGATGTTGCGCTGAAGTTCATGGTGAAAAAATCCATACATCTCACGGCATGAACTCTAAATGGATTTCTTCTTTTCACTATAGAAATAGCTACAATTTGATAAATGCAGCTTGGGTGTATACATGTGATACCTGTCTCAGTTGCACGTTTGAGGCATGTTCCTGCATTGACAGAGCATCTGCATCTTCTAAAGATCCCTAGCATCTCTCTGGGTTGTCACTTACACTTGCAATACCTGCTTCCTCCCCGTTCTTTGGGGACTGTCAGGAATGAATCAGAGCCTCACAAAATACACCTTTCCCAGACACCATCAGGAAAAGTGATGCCATCCTCTGCCATTCTCCTGCTCCATGCTACTGCAGCAGTATGCTGCATTGTATAACCCATAAATGGGTTTTTATTTCTTTTCATACTTCTGCTTAACTGAGAGCTACTGTGCACAATTGAGAATCACATTTGAAAGTGTAAAGTTACATGTAAAAGATTCTTTTATGTTTTCCATAAAAGCTGTTCCACAAGAGTAAGTTGCACTGTATTGCTTTTGCATCTTATCAGCTGCTTCTGACTCGATCTTATGATAATACAACATTTATAATGTAAATAACGGCACATAAGCGCCTCAGAAAATCAACAGCTAAATATTTTAATATGCTGTTTAAAATGAACAAAATATTTAAGAAAGGTAATGTACCTTTGGCTGGAACCTACTTTATAAAGCAGGATAAGAACTACTTTTGTTTGTAAGGCTGAAGTGACTTTTTTAAGGCTAGAGTTAACCACCTGAAACATTTTGCTTTCCAAAACGGAGGCCTTTTTCTCTTAGCTTCAAAAAAACCACAAAACTTCCAAACATTTAAAGTTATTTTTTCTAGTAAGGAATAATTTATATTTATAAATTTACATGGCTGGTTTCAAACAAACATGGATTTGAATATGTTTATGTCTAATAAGCAGCCAAGTATCACTAAGCTCTGATCAAACCTTAGGGTTTAAAATTCATTTTTGAATGGGAGAGCTGCTAAGTTAGATGTTGCTGGAGAAGGGCCATGATTTCTTGGATGCATCAATATACTCTTTGGTAAAAAGCACCCAAAATGAATAAATTTAATTTGTATTTCTTCAAAAAAGGCACAACCTATCTAAGCATCCATTTACTTTCACTGTCTTCCATGCAATAAGCTCTTGCTACTTTGCACACCCTGAGGTTTAACGGTATATGAGAGAAAACCTTGTGAAATCTCAGTACTGGAGGTTAGGCTATCTCAGATGTGCTCTGGTGTCTGATGAGGAGGCAGGAGCAGTTTTGAGACAGATCAAGAGGAATGCATAACTGCACCTTTTCCTACTGCCCAAGTGGAACCCCGTTGGTTTGAGTGTTTCTAATCTAAACTGGGCAGTCTGTGTCCTCAAGGTACAGCATTTTTGTCCCCAGTTTTGCAGACCTTACATACAGACTTCTATAGGAATTGCATGGATGTGATCTCTACGGTGGGGTGCCTTTCTCCAGTGACACGATTTCCCTCTCTATTACATTGCTATAATCCAAACAAATTGTAATGAATTCTCAAGGGTGATGATACAGACAAGATTTCACCACTGCTGACAACTGCTGGAAAGCTGTGACTCAATACTTCTTTGCCCATGAGCTATGAAATGGCTATTTCCATAATATCATTGCACTAACTGTTCCTCCTCTAAGTTACTACAATGACAATGAATCCCTATAACCCAGGGATGGCCAGTAATGAAGAATAAATAGCTTTTTGATAGAGGGACAGACGGGGTTACTAATGGCAGCCTCAACGGTTGGAATTGGGCATCATTGATAATACTGCCTAAATTTAATTACTTCGTCTTGTGACACACAGTATCCCCCTTGTCTTAGCTTAATGGTTTTGACTTGCTATTGTGAGGAGAATTGGCTTTGCTTGGAAAGGGAAGAAAGGTGATTTTGAAGTTGTAAAAGAATGTGAATTATTTTTCTGATATTTATGGCAGAATACAAATATAGTAGAACATATACTATCTTTCTGTTATTTGGAGCATTCACAACATAATCATTGTATTTCCTGAGCCTACTTTTAAAGGAGATTGCCCAATAGTTGCACTAAATAATCCAATAGCTAAGCTAGAAAAGAAGTCTATTGTTATTTATGTTAGATGATGTGTAGTTTCATGAACTCCTAGCTACACTGTGAAATCACGAGAACAGAAAGCCCAGGCTAAGACATTAAAGCTATTTCACACCCAGCAGAGGAAACCAATGTGTTCCATTTTAACCATGGAAAAAAAATAATTATATTTAACAAGAAACAGGAAGTAATGTTATAAACTTAATGAATTTATGCAAAGAATTTTTATCCCAACAGATGTTTTTCTTGAATATTTTTTATACTTTCATTCTAAATTAGACCACTATAGGTTTCAGGTAAATAAATTTTTTAACTTCATTTTCTATTTTCTCTTACTAGACTGATTTCATTTTCAGAAAGACATGTGCCAAATTTATCTTATGTTAGTTTCAACATCAGGATATCATCTGAAGTTTAAGGTAAGATAAACATTTATGAATAGGTGGTGTCTGGTTTTGTTTTCAATTTTCCCTACTTATTGTTGTTGTTATCATTATCATAGCATCTGTAAGGCTGCAGAATGTGACATTTTAAAGATATGTTTGCTAGTGGCTTTTTCAATTTCTGTGTAACTTAAATGTTTCCTACTTCATTCAACTACCCTTACGATTTACATTAGTCAACACTCCATCAATAAAACCATCAAAATGATCTACTACATTGTAGACAAAAGTTATTGTGTCAAGTTGACACTAATCAGTTAATTCCAGTAAACCTTCAGATAAACAAAAGCTTGTTGTCTATTACTGATGTGTGTGATTAGCCCCCTGTATGTCCTATAGCTATGCACATCTATAGAGATGTATCTGGCAGACACTTGGCCTGAGGGCTCTATATGTAAACCAGGACAGGATCTATAGTTAATGATGTTGACCCTGACTCCCTCAACAGAGATTGGATTCAGTCCTCATAACATCCCGACAGCTGATATGTATACTGTGCTAATAATATTATCAATTACTTATGCTACTGTGATTCCCAGTGTGTAAAGCTCATAAAAGGTTCTTTCACGTCTCCTTTTTTCTACATCCTTGCTATCCTACTGATCGCGTGCTAGTTGGGTATTTTTCATTCTGAAGCCCATTTATTTCATAGCTCTAGCAAAGACAGCAAGGATGTCACATCCTACATTCTGGGTAACATGGTAATTATTATTTCAGTTTTCTCTTTCATATTTCCTTTATTCCAGAAAAGATGGACTGGGTCTCTATTTACAGCTCCTGTGACTTTAGTCTAGAAGGTCTGTAAAAGCAGCTAGTGATCTAAGAGATCTGTAAGTGTATGTGTTCAACCGGAGAAGCTTCAAAAGTCTTGCAATTGCTTAAAACCAGACCTGTGTGTCATTGCTCTCAGCTGGAAAAGTCAAAACTCAGTGATCTGAGTATGTAGATACTTCCAAAATCTCAGTCATAGCAGTGCAAGCGCTGGTGCCATCTCTGTCACTGCAGAGCACTTCTGCCTTGCCCAGCACATCAAATTGGTAGTGATGGTCTGTGTACAGTGAAGATCAGAGATTGTGGTCATTTTTAACCCTGAACAACCCCCTGGCTATGCTACAAACATTATCATGTTGCTCTTAAGATGTTTTGCAATAATACTAGAATTTATTTATCTTTTTTAATTTTGTGCTAGAGCAAGCAAGCTGAATACATAAGGCTCTACACAGTACTATGACTTTTGTACACTGTGTGCATGCACAGAAAAGCCTCCAGATTGTGCCTTCTGAGGCAGGACCTACCCTTCTCTGTGTTTGCAGGGCATGAAGTGCCTTTTTTGTGCTTGCACAGAGAGCAGGTAACTACAGTATGAAGGAAGGCTTTATGCCTTGGCACAGCCTTTCTCTGTGCTGCTCTGCCTGCACACACAGAGGCCACCCTTCTGGCTCTGTCCCCACGGGGTGCCATGCTCTGCACAGGGTGGGAGCTGCCAGCAGCCCAGTTCTTCCTGTGAGCAGCCGAGTAGCAAGGCTGAGCTGCACTCTCATGCACTGAGCAGCTCTGGTTGAAATGATGACAGGGACCACTGTTAAAAATTAAATTCTGCCTTATTTTTTGTGCAGTTCTTGTGAGTCACATTCGCGAATAGTAGCGAGAGATTTAATGATCGTGTATTTTTTATCTTATTTCACTTCGGTCGATGCCAATTTTTTTCTGTTACTGTCGACTTAGAGCTCAAAGTAATTTAGTAATTGATTCTAAGCACAGCAGTTCACCAATGGCAGCCCTCTGTTCAGGGGAATATCTTTGCTAATTTTATCCATCAGAATGAGATTACCATGCTAATCTCTCGCAGCCCTGGTACCTTGGTCTGTTGGGACACACCGATGCAAATGATGTTATTAAACACAAACCCTTCACCCGAGACAGGAGAAGAATGAAAGCAGGAGAAATGAGCAAATCAGAATTTGTTACAAGGATTTCCAAGGCTGAGCTGGCATTGCGTGTGTGTGTCCTCTTTGTCACCCCTGAACCCTCTCGGGTCTAACACTCCTGTTTTTGAAACAATCTATAGTTGCTTGTTCGTTTATTTATTAATTTTTATTTTCTCTTCAGAAAGATTTGGCTACCTCACATATTCTTATCTTGTAAGCTGTAGCAGCCATGACTGTTATAAGAGAAAGGGTTTTTTCCTCTGCAATAGTCTACCTGCAGCCCATATCAATTAGTAAGGTCTATCAGCATTTCAAATCTCTTTTCTCTTAGATTAGAAAGGATGCACTGCATGTGGCAGCTCTGAGTGACAGTGCTGTAATCCCCTCTATCTTAATCATGGGTTTTTGTGAGAGGACCACTCTGTTCTTGGCCATTCAGGAGAAAATAAACCTTCAGTTAAGGTTTTTCATCTGCTACTTTTTCTGCCCTGTTTTGGAATATGTCCATCAGCTTGGTAACTCCATCCTGTAAAGGATGGAGATCTCTGGCACGAGTCCTGCAAAGCACTAAAGCATATGCTTAACTTGCAGGGGCCACACAGAGCTTGGGCTGCAACTCCCTCTGCACCACATAATGGAACCTGCTGATAACTGGGCCTCATCTAGCTCTGCTTGATTTCAGATCCACTTTCAATCAATAAGAAGCCTTTTAAAATCAGGGCCAAATTTGACCCTGAAAAGCAGTTTTGGCCCATCTGTAATTTAGATCAGTTCCATTTCCAAGGGTTGACTGTTAAACAAATGTTGCTGAAAAAATAGTGTTCTTTGATATATTAATATTTATTTGTTATTTTTCTTCAGGAAAGAAAACAGAACATTTCTCCAAGTCGTGACTCAAAAAATCCAGAAAATACAAGGATCTTATATGGTCTTCTTAAGCTCCTAAACTTTGTGCTCAGGTAATTAAAAAAACAATTTTCAGTACTTCTCTCTTGCCCTAACACATCATCTCATTACAAGAATCCCTCTGAATGACAGAAAGTAATTTGTTTAATTGCATTAACATTTTTATTATTAAACCACAACAGAACCATGTATAATACGTTAACTTGTATTCCACCTTTTCATTATTTAATTCTATTTTCTTTTTAGTTTGTTTATTTTTTCTTTTGTAAAACAAAAATGAAACTTTAAAATAAACAAAAAAACCAGCAAAAGTGAAGCTAGGCTTTCATAAAAGAAAAAAATACAAGATATATATAGATGCAAAAGAGATTAAGTAGTCTAAATTAATGTACTGAATGTAATTTATATTTGAGCAGAGAAAGGGAAGATATTTCTAAATACTCCACAAAAGGTTAAAAATGCACACCGTGGTTGTGTTCAGAAGAGTTACACTCTCAAGGGCAATTATCTGAAAGTTTAAATTCTCAAGGGTAAATTAGAAGAAGCACTTGTGGGCAGAGTATGTCACCGTCTACTTTTATCAAGCCAATATTTTTGATAGACACATATATTGTGTTGGCAGTTTAGAGAGTTCACCAAACACCCCAGTTCCCGAGAAAAGCTCAGATCTGGAAATTTACTTAAAATTGCTGCTTTCAGTGCAGCAGAGTCAGAGGTCTGTGGTGCTGCAACACAGCTGCCCTAGGGGCCAGATGCTGCTCCCCATGCTCCTCCCTGCACTGCTGGAACAACGTTCAGAGCATCACCACACAGCAACATCAGCAGGAAGGTCAGCAAGGGATGCTCTGCCTGCCACTGAAACATTCATCTTCCTCATGAGCTCCATGGAGAGAGAGAACATCCTTTGGAGACAAACATGGTCCAATGTCTGACTTAGTCCCTTGTTATTTATGGGTAAGAAGTAAATCTTTTTTGAGGTTGAAGACATTCTCTCCTACAAAATAAAGTGCTGTTTCAAATATTTGATAGGTATTTCTGTACTTCAGAAGAGAAAATACAGAACATTTTGCAAATGGCCAGAGCACTCACTTCAGGCTGCTCTCTTAGTTCATTGGCACTGCAGAACTGAAATAAATACCTGCTTGTTCAGCTAATTGATGTAATACTTTCACTTGTAAACTAGGTACACAGCACTCCCCTCCCACTTTAGGAACCTCTTAGCAGTAGTATAGAAAAAACAGCTGGGCTATGCTTTTTTTGCTCAGCAGAAGATACTGTTGTTCACAGTCAGGAAAAGTGCAAGATCCAGGGCTACCATACAGCAAATGGGCTCAGGTATTTTCCAAGTGGAAAACAGCTAAGCTGCATTTACCAGAGTGCAAGCATTTGGCATGTAAGATGTAATGCTCTTGCATGGTCATGCCTGCATCTGTATGCCTGACATTTTCCTCTTGCTGCTTGCCAGGACATTCTGGGGGAATGGGAACTCCCTGGACAGGGAATGGGATTTGGCACTGCTTGGGCTATCACTTGAACACCTTCTCAGGGTCCTCTCAGGGTTCCCTGACCCCTCCACCTCACATGAAGTTGTCTGCTTCCTGAAAGCAGAAATGGCAGAATCTGGGTCTCTTCAGCCACTCCAGGCCCCACTGGCAAGCAAGCAACAGTCAAGACAGGAGGGGGAATTTGTTCTGCCATGGTAGACACCAAGACATTTGGTGAGTATGTGTGAAAGCAGTGACCAAGACAACCCAGTGTGCTCACAAAGTTCATCTGAGTGTCAGAGCAGGTCCTGGCTGCTGTATGGTTTTCTACCTAGGCATTGCTCAACTGCAGTAGCTGAAGTTCCTGTTGTGGGGCTCCCCTGACATTGTTCCTTCTCTTTGCTCATGGTCCTTACCTGCATGTACTGTTGAGCTCCCTTGGATGGCAAACTGGTCCTCAAAGCAGACTCTGGTGTTTTGCTGTCCTTTTTCCTCCTGTTCTCATCTCTGAAGGGCATTATTTTTCTCATGTGTCCAAGGAAGTGCTCTTCCTTATCAAGAAGCCTGATTTTTCTTGATGGCTGATTTGTAAAGCAAATGCAGACAAACCTCTCCCCATCCTTCCCTGTAGCCAGTCTGGGCTTCACTCTTCTCTGAGTATCCTTCAATAGGCCACCAGTGTTTAGCATTGGACAAGTCTCTTGCTTGATATGTATAATATTTGTTTGCTTGTGATGTCACATTATTTTATGTAGCAGGAAGCAGGAGTTACACAGGTGCCATATAAATGGGACAGATTTCAGTTAATCCCTGGTGTCACTCTGTTCTTTTAAAGTTCTTCTAAGCTTTCTGATGTTAACATTTTTGTAATGGAGTTTCTCACACACTTTTCATGTAAATAATGATTGTTTTGCATTCCTTTCTGGAGGAAGAGAAAATTGATAGACTGTTGGTTTGACCAGTGTGGTTGGAGAGGACAATTTCATCCTCCAATCCATGGTCACTGTTGTAATTCTATAAATGTCGAAGTCTGTAAATAAACTCTTTTTTTTTGCCTTGGACATCTCAGCGTGTGGGTGTCATTCATTCGTGTCGTACTACGACACCCTGGCACTGCACAGAGAGCTTCACGCATGTGAAGATGTCAGGGGAAGATATGAAAATAAACTGTGCCCAACTTTGCATCATCTGAATAATTGGGCTGCAGAGTATCCTGCTGCTTCCAATGTCATATATTGCTACATAACTCACAGAGAACCAAATACTAAGTTTAGTGGGGGGCTGTTACCCCTGTATCATACATTCATTCATAAAAATATGAAAGGGACGCCAGAAGAAAGACAAGATTTTTTTTTCATGTGTCAATAAAACCAGGATATTGAAATTCTTGCTGTACAGAAAAAACAACAGTGCTGAAATAGGTACATGTATAGTGATAACTGATGTAGAGGCTGTCAGCTGTCTCCTGAGGGACCAGGATGCCTGAAGGTTGGGGTTTGGTGTGGGACTTGGGAGTTGGGGCTCTCCCTGCCCCTTTCCATCATGTCCTGGCAGAATCTTTAGGCTTGAAGTGAAGCAGTTATAAGGGTAAAGCCTTCAGCAAAAGGCTCCTGGCACAGTGCAGCTCCCAACAGAGCCACAGTCAAGTCTTGCTGCTCTCACTGCAAGAGCTGTAATGTGCTCCCATGGCTTGACCAAACGTTTCCCACAAAGGGCAAGCGATAAACCCAAACACACACAAGCCCAAACCAAAACCCCTGCAGTAGCAGGCTTTGATTTTCCCTTCCCCACTGGGGAAGAGACATGGAAGAGCCCACAGAAATATGGCAGTTGATTTCTTACACTGCATGAACATAACTGCACTTGAGGCTTACCTTGAAACTCCGTGTGCATTCGTTGATAACCCCATTATGAAATTCAAGAGACCTAATGCAATTGTGTCTAGGAAGATTTACTTGTTAAAAGGAAAACAACTTTCACATAAATAATTTACTACAACGGAAAAATAATCCTCTGTGCTATCATCCTTGCATTGAAGCTAATCGAAGGGAGTTATTTTTAAATTGCTTGGAAGTGTACTGCTCTCATTTCATTGTCAATAAATATGCTCCATTTCAGCACAATGCTTCACTAAATGCATCTGAATTTTCAAGGGGGACCAGAATTGATCAGAATTTTTTAAAAATGCAGAAAGAAAAAAATTCCTACAGTAAAATTGTAAGATGGAAAATTCACAACTCCTTTAATAACCTGAAGATGGGGCTTGGCTCCTGTATTGATTCACGTCCAGCCTCTGATTTGCCATGGAAGTTTTGACATTGACCTCAGCAGGAAAAAATCTTTAATCCCCTGCTAGAACGGATTTGTCTAAATCCTGAAAAGAAAGATCAGAATTCAACCTCAATAAGTAACATTCAGAAATATAATAGCTGTATGAAAGGCTTCGTTTGATTTCTTGATCTGACCACAACCAATCGCTAAGTTGGGGTTTTTTTATTTGTCTTGATTTCAGGGGTCAGCAATAAAACTGAATATCCACATCTGACACAAAGACAAAATCTATATACATTTAAATTAGAAGCTAGAAACAATCACAATTTTTTTAAAATAAAATTTCTGGGCAGACAAGCGGACAAGTCTTCTTTATTGTTTTTCTCCATCATTTTTGACATAAGCTACCAAGTTAACAGTTCTGATTTCCAAAAACTCTGATATTTTTTCATTGGAAGATATATAAAGGCATGGAGAATTTGTGGCTATGTATTTTGATTGATGTGTCTCTTTTTAATGACAACAGTTTGTGTTATTGGGAAATGCTCCTAGAAAATGCTTACCATTAGTCTGAAATCTCTCTGAAATACTGATTTAATTTTATCTAGTAGGTGTGTAGTTCCAAGTATTCAACAATAAATGCTTGTCCTAGCATAAATATTTTTAGGAGATTCATGCATATTCAGTCACTGTAAAAGGGCACTAAACACAGATTTGTGTAAGAACTGCAGTATGTATCAGCATAAGAAGAATTCTTGCTTCCTGTTTTTACTCTCTCCTGTTTTTTATGTAAGCCCTCCAGGAGGTCTTTTATACAGCTGTGCTCTCCCTGAGCAAGGTTTAACCATCATGGAATAAATTTCAACTCTCATAACTGTTAAATATAGATAGACTAATTCAGTTTTAATCCAAGTTGCAGAAAGGCATCAAAGAAATCATGTCACCTCCTGTACCTGAACGTCACTGCTCCAGAGGAGGTCACCTTCAAGGAGACAACATCTCAGTGTCTCTTATTGTCCCATTGTGTCACGGCTTGGATCTTCACACTGTTAAAAACCAACCTGCTAATTTCCATGCACAATCTAATAAATGCAAAGGAGTCAGTGTGGAACAGTCTCATTCACAGCTGGTTATTTTGTGTTTCTGCAATTAGTGTAGTGCACGCAATTACTGCTGTCGATACTCTTCGGCTGAACCTACCTAACAACTCACACTCTCTGCAGAGCCACATCCCATCTTCCCCCAGCTTACCTCTCCCTCTTCCCCCTGTGCTACCATGAGCTTATTATTCCTTTCTTTCTAAGAAGGCATAGTGTCTGACTAAGCCTTTTTCCAGTGTTGGGCATTGACAAGGCATTTCTTTTGACGTGGATTCTCCAGTTTGAATTCAAGCTAAAGCCTTTCTCTAAGAGGTGGGGATAATTTGGGTTATTTATCTGTCCATTTTTTTGCAATGTATGGAAACATAATTACTTCTGAGTCTGTTATTGATGAAACTTGGTTGAAATCAGGGAAGGGTCTCAGAAGTTTTTATAGAAAGGATAAAAAAGGACCCAGATAGACGTGCCAGCAACATTACTCCAACGAACTTCATTTCTTCAGGAAGCCAGGCAGAAAAGTTGTTCTTCCACAGGGTCTAATTTTGTATAAACAGAGATATCAGAACACTAATGAACAAAAATTGCAAATAACACTAAGGCTCTGCTGTTGTGTGGAAGAAATTCTAGTGTGCTGTTCGACACCATTCCCCCTCAACGTTATCGTTCCTCCTCAGCATGCATAAGGACAGCATTATTAGTATGTGCATGAGCTATCAGGGCAAAACATCTGGTGTAAGGCAACCAGTTTGACTTCCACAGCTGCTGCAATCTGTTTCTAAAACGGTCTTAACAACCCCATGAAAAATCAGCCCAGTGTATGGGTGATGTTCCTATGCCAGGAGGATGCTGTGCTGCAAGCCAGGGTTCCCAGCACTGTGCCAGATGTAGGCTCTTTCTCTCCACAGGTACTTTTGACCCTTATTTTGACATATTTTCTGCAAAGTATGTCCACTGGTGTCGAAGTTTGCTGGAGAGATTCCACTGAAATAAAAACACATCGGATGTTCTAAAAATTCATGATCTTGTAGCATTTAGAATTATTTTTTACTTAATCTGTGTAGGTGAGAACCTAATGATGACAGCCCTGGCTGCTGGCAGCTCCTGCTTACCCCACCACACCTGGTGGGTAATGGTTTATTCAGGCAGCTTTATTCAGGCTGCACATGATAGAATGCATTGGTGTCAGGTTGTTGGTGTCAGGTTGGAGCCTCTTCCCAGCTGCTTCAGACTCCTCTGGCTCTCTTACAAGAAAATTTGATTTTTCAGAGCACCCAAGTCCAAGCATGGTTCCCAGATTCTCAGGACAGTCTCTCAATTTGTGGATGAGCAGTAGGACTGCACCACAGGCTTGAAGAAGCTGCCTGCAGGTCTGGTCCCATTACATCCATTACATCCATGAACCTTTTCATTCACCTGGGTTTCACCCACATCTAATGGACCATCCGTTACACAGAAATCAGGAGTTTTACATTTTCATTTCTTGGCAGATGCAGGCCCCTAACCATTTTATTTGCTGTCACTGCTGTACTCAAGTCAGCAGATGACACATCTTCTACAGTAAAAAGAAAAATAAGGGAGTATCTGCCTTCAGGATGATAACCAGGAGCAGGGAGAACTTGCAGTGTTATTGTTGCATCAGTGCATTTCCTCTTGTCTAGGAGAATTACTCTCTGTAGCTGAGAGGTAATTTAACTCTCAGGCTCATTCACCTCTTGGCCTCTGTGTTGTTGTTCTGAATATAATGGCTGTGGGTGTGGGAGGGAACGGGGTATCACAGGAGTGTGTGGCCATTAGGGAAGGATGGAGTCCCCAAAGCACTTACCCTGATGTGGTGACACCCAGAGTGACGTTTTGCCCACTACTGGCCTGCCTGAATTAGAATTGGCAGGGAAGGGGTGAAAAGACACGGATCCTGTTCCCAATTCTCTGAGTCATCTGGTTCCCTGAAAGGTATTTTGAAACACAAAGTGCAGTTCTCTCATCTTTGCTGTAGCAGCATTATTTAAAACACAAACACAGCTGAACTATTTAGATCCACAAGTTAAAAATATGTGTGAAGTCCCAGTCTCCCACAACCTGACTTCAAAATTACTGAAAAAATACCGACTTGGTTAAATAGTGGCAGTGAACTAAAATGGGGTACCCATGGTCCTAAAGGGTTCTGCTGCTCTGACCATTGCTGACAGTTTCTCCAGCGTTCTAGCCAAGGAATCAATGTAATGGGCTGTTCAGCTTTGAGTTTTCACTACACTCAGTATTTGTGGTTTTATTTGATTTTTTTTTACCTGCTTTGGAGTTATCAAGAAACAGTGGATTCACAGTGTTATTGATGTCAGTGGGTGGGAAGAGCAGGTTGGTTCCTTGGAGTATCTCACCTGACCATGCTGCACCCCTCAAAGATGGGGTGAGTGAGCCCTGAAGGGAGCTCCTGGCCACGGTCTTTTTACTACAGAGGAGAGTCACAAGGCTGCACATCCAAACTGTGGCATGCCTTGTCCTGGTTTTGGCATGTCAAAGTTCCCCAAAGAGTGGCATGAAATTTGTGGACAAGTCACAGATAATATGGAAACAGACTGCATTTGGACAGAGTGCATTTAAAGTGCTAAAAACACCTTGCAAAAAGCTTCAGCTTGGGCACCCACGTTTAGGAATTTTGACTTCAGTCTCAGATGTCATTTGCAAAGTAGGAATAATGACATCGTCTGAGGGTTTTTTTAGATATCCACAGATATTTTTTAAGCACTGAGGCACTGAGATGAAAGCTATATAAAAGCAGTCACAAAGAAACACATATCTTCAGTTCAGATTTTGAACAATATGTGGTAAATAATGCTTGGGGATTAAGATATATAAAGCAGCAAATTTTTAATAAGTATTTATTTTGTTCATTGCATAAGGCAATAAACCTTTGGAGAAAACCTGCATGATTAAGTAAAAAAAAAAAAAAAAAAGCACTGTCCCTCTTGATTTAATATTTTGTTTACAGTTGCACAGGCAGTTTTTATATAACTATTTATTGTTACCTCACCATTCCTGCAACTGTAGTTCTCTGAGTAGAATATATATGTAGCCTCCCTTTGACTGCTGTTTTCTCATAATTTATTTAAGAAAACATTTGAATTGCTTTCGATGTCTTGTGAAGTTAATGAAATAAATTTAGGGATAATTAAGTGTCGTAAAGCACGATATAAACTTGTTGATGTCAAGCAGAATGTTTAAAAATTATGACAATGATAGGTAAATTTGACATATGTCAGTATTTTTTCCATAATTTTATGTACTAGATAACCACACCTGTTTTCTTTTCCAACCTTCCCTCTCCATATAATTCAGGTTTATTTTATTCTCTAGCTTAATTTAATCTACATTAAATATATTGTTATTTTTTAGAGCAAATATTATCTTCTAATCACATGTCTCAAAATACCTCTGTCAAACACCGTTTTATATTAGCATTTTTAAGAATGTAAATTATTGACTTGGACTAATTAAAATATATCATTAAGACTGTATTTTTCCTATATTAAAAAATTGATTACATTTTACGTCTTCCTTGCTTTTGTTAGAACAGCCCCACTACAAGTTGCTGTATACCAGCCTGTTGTCTATGTCTCTGCACATTGACCTTTGTTGTAAGATCTGCTATAGACATCACAAACTCTCACATCAATTTACTACAATTGGATGTGGCATCTTCCAGCTAATTTGATTTAGGAAGAAATGCACCTGGCTCTGTTTTTCCCTATAGAATGTTGAGGGAGTTCAGGGCCCTCCCAGATGCCATCTATCTGAGTAGCCCATGTGTTTTTCAAGGTCTAAGCAGTTTGTCTTCATCTTCCAAAATGTAAGCCATTACAATAGGAGAGTAGTTGAATTATTTAATGCAAAGATAAAGTTAACATTAGGTGCAAAATGCATACATGCATGAACATACATAAATATGCATGTGTGTAAATATATAAAGAATGTGTTTTAAAATATATGTAAAAATATATTTTATATATATACACACATTCATATATATACACATATGTATGCGTATAAAATGAAAATATGTTCCTATGTCACAAAAATCCTTGATGTTTTGACTTTTTTACAAATCTTCCTCTTTTGGTTTTTAACATTATATCGTTACTGGGACTCTGCAAGAAGAAAAAAATATTTCAGGACTTGTGAAACTTTCCAGACACTGATTTGGATCCCGTGGATGAAGCAGGTTATGAAAATCAATCCTGTTGCAGTGACAGAAACATACAGAGGATAAACCACAGACCTCTGCATTCCCTTTCATTCCTTAGGTCCAAAAGTAAAACTATGATTTAATGCATATACAGGAGCCTTCTTACTACGTAAGAACCTTGGGCAACCAAACACGTTAAATAACTGGGTATAGAGTTGCAAAAAGGCTGTGGTGATTAAAAGGAGTCTGGACAGTTCAATGGACAAGTTTGGTGTGATTCTATGAGAGCAGGAGTTGGCCTGAGTAGAGCCAGCAGAGGATGGTCTGCACTGAGCAATACTCCAGGAGTTTCTGTTGTATAATTTGTTTTTGCTGGGAGGGTGGGTAGATGAGGGAAGAGGGTTGTTTACTGAAATATTATTTTCAGGACTAACTACTTCAGTTGATAAAATATATATAATAACAGTGTAAGCACAACATAATACACTTTATTGCAATTGGAAAACCTAAATAAAATGAAGTTATTTGAAAACTCCTCCTTTTGGCTCTTCAGAATTACAATGGTTGTGTTTATTGAAAAATGGCTTGGAAATCATCACCAGATTCAGTGTTCTTCAGGAATCCAGAAGCTTTCCCTGACACTGCCTGCAGCCTGATCCTTGCATGCAGATTAGAAGTCATGCTGGATGGGTTCTGGGTCTGTGCTTCAAAGTGGGAGTGAGGTGAGGAAGGGAGCAAAATACAGCTTTTGCACAGATTGTAGTTTAAGACACGTGGGGTTTAAATCAGCCCACATAAGAGGGAATCATGAATAGAACAAAGACAGCTGTTAAAAGCATAAATATCTGCTCTTAACAACAACAGTAGATATATTCTGTGTGAATTATGGCCATGGAAACATAAAATGAATTAAGGTCATTATGATGGCAGTAATTTGCAAATCTTAAAAAAAATCAACAGTGTGTTACAGAGTTTTCTGGTACTTTGATCACAAAAGCTAAAAATCTCTGTATGAAAGTAAAAGGAAATAATTTCTTAAAAGTGGAGAACTACTGCAATACTTTGACTGCTCTATCTGCTCTTTCTTTTCCCATCTACAGACTTGGGAGTACAGACTGTATATCCAGATGAACTCTCTGTATTGCACAGTGTTTCCAGTTTCAATAAAATAGCTTAATTATATGAAACACCTAAAAGAACTGTTTATACATTTGGAATGTATATTGGTTATGCCTTTGCAACAAAATCTTTAAATAATTTCTGGAATTGTTTAGCGTGTTTGCACTTTCAAACCA
Source organism: Phylloscopus whistleri (assembly GCA_017589585.1). Taxonomy (NCBI): domain Eukaryota; kingdom Metazoa; phylum Chordata; class Aves; order Passeriformes; family Phylloscopidae; genus Phylloscopus; species Phylloscopus whistleri. Next base: position 1,172,074 of record JADMLD010000041.1, on the reverse strand, counting down.
TTTAGGGGACTACGAAGTAAAAACAAAATAAAATTGGGTTTTGTTAAGAAAACTTGCAATGAAGCCTAGGTCTAGAATACAGTCATCCTCTATTTTGTAAATATATTTCTTTCTTTTCTCACAGAATAATCTTTGGCAATGGTTCCTCTTTCCAGACAGTTTGTCAGTAATTTCCATTTACTGCAGTGACACCTAATGGCAGCAGAAGCAGAGCTGACCCCCCCCCCAGCTGCCTTGTTTGCTGTGCAACAAAGACGGGGGTCTCCTTTTAAATTGGTGGGGAATGTGTGGATTCTTTCCTCACTCCTCAAAGAGCAAACAGACTCTGCTGCAATCTGGAAAGCATTCAGCTGCAGGAACAAAAGCATCTAAGCTAAACCCACAGCCTTTAGAAAGCCACAGATCTAGCTTTGCAAATTTTTATACTCTGATAAATGCTGAGCTTTCACTAAAAGTAGGGAAAGATAGCTAGGGCTGAACATTAAAATAACTATTACTAAAATGATACTTGGTAGTTTTTTGTGGCATATGGTCATGACTCTACATCTAGAAGTTTCAGGCTCAAGGGGGCTAATGTTTGTGATGGATATTTTAAATTCATCTGTGCTAAAAGCTGCCAGAAAGTGAGTTATTTAGGTCAGAATAAAAGTTGGCAAGATATATGCCAAAGATGTTCAGAATTTACTTCTGTGTAACAAGCTTATAAAATACCTTTTTATGCAGCTAAGACCAGCTGGACGAAAGTTAATCAGCCAAATGCAATTATAGCAGGTGTAAGTCTTATTAATGCATTAGGAATTCTCATGGTACTACTGGACCATTCCAGATGTGCTGATGCATAATGAGTACAGCATAACCTTGATCAAGAAGCCAATCTGTCTGGTCTCCTCATCTCTTCTAATAATGTATATAATATTTACTCGCCATGGCTCAGCAGGGACTAATAGAAGTAATAGGTTCTCATTCAAATGTAGACTTCATTTTCTAATAAAGGTAGCTTGGTATAAGCCTGAAATGACATCATCTTCATCTTTAGTAGAAAATGACATTTCTTTAAACATGAATCTAACCAAAGGCAGGTCTTATTTAATGTTCTGACTAGGACAGGTGTGTTTTGATGCCATAAAAGCCAAACAAAGTGATCAGTTTTGTGTTGGACTAGTGGCAGATATTTTTTACTGAAATACTGGACAGCCAGCTTCAGGGAGTGGGATCCTCCAGACTGCTCCAAAGTGAGATGGCAACCAGGAGGGCTGGGAAGGAGGACCAGATTGCAAATCTTGGGAGTGAATTTGGGACCCATGAAGACAAGAAGAGGTTTGTTTGGGGTTTTGTTACATCATACTGTGGCAGGGTTCTTCTCTGTTGGTTTTGAGAGATCTTGAGAAAAATCTACCAGCTTTGTCATACTAAGGCACTTCTTCCTCTGGACAGGAAGAGAAAAAACATTTTTAAAAATTAAAAAAAAAAAAAAGAAGAAAAGGAGGTTTGACTCTAAGCCGCCTACCCAAGCTAGCTATAGAAAATGTCCCAACTCTGTTTTTACCATTATGAACATGGCATTCATAGAACAAATTTCTGACCTGCAAATGTGTTATTAACTGGGTAGCCACAGGGACACCAACCCTTACCCTCAGACATTTGCACAGCTCCTTGACCATCAGTAATTATTTCCCATTACAAGGGCTGCCAGCAATCTCCACACTATGCTGTTGTTCTGGTAGTATTCTGGCATCTAAAAAGACCACAACAAATCCACGTCTTTCCCATTTGTATTGACATTCCCCAAAGGAGGCATGGTTCTTCTTAGGGACCTATTGTCCTCTTTGTACATACAGTCAGCTCCCATTAATCTCATTAATGAGACCTACATTCCCCAAGTGGAAGGAAAAAATTCAGCTGGAAGGAGAAAAAGATTTTCCTGGGAGGCAAGAAGGGATCTAAGGAGACCATTAAGTCCTCCATCTCTCTGCTCCCCTGCCTGCAGTTACCCCAGAAATCCCATGGGACTACCTGCATAGCAGAGTGGGGCCACCCACCCACCCCCATCAGCTCAGCCCATGACTGATTACACATGTAGGAGGGAAGAGAAGGGAAGGAATGAGGAGGAACAGGAAAGATAACAAGTGCAGTGTCTATCTTCCTGCAGAGATCAATGTCTGGTGACATTTAGTAGGTGTTTCTTATGGTCCCTGGAAAACACACAGGCAGGAAGAATGACTGTGATGCACGCGGCATTTGCAGCTCAGGAGAGGAAACATAACCAGCCATTTAACCTTTCATATTTTTTTAATAAATTTCACTGAATCAAATCTGGAAACACTGTTGCAGGCTTAAAAAACCCTCATTTTTCTAAACTGGTTGGGAATAAAACTTAACAAACAGTCTTTGCTGGAAGAAATAGGTTGTTAAATGTAGGAAGTGGTACAGCCCAGACTGAGTAATTACTGTGTCTTACCTAAGCTCACTTTTCCTGCCCTATCCCTCGCCTCTCCTTTCCCAAGAGCAAGCCGAGCTACAATCCCAAAAAAGTGCCACCTACCTCACTGATCTAAAGACCAGACAGCTGCCTCTGGGGCATCAGAGCCCTAGAAGATGGCCCTGATACAGAGCACTGTGGCTGCTGTGAGTTTTATCTGGGTGATTATTGCTGAGAAATGCCATCGTGGATGTATATAAAACAGAAAGTTTTCTCAGACCTGCGGTGACAGAAGCATCTGCTTCTAAGCCTGCAAGTCTTACAACTAAAAGAGAAGCCAGATGGATTCAGGATGACATCCAGGAGTGGGTAAATCCAGCTTTTCACCTAGGGTCAGGGTCTAAAAGGGCTTGCAAAGGGGTTTGCCCCATGTGAGGAGCCTGGAGCCATGATTCTGGCTGGCCCATGTTGCCCACATGCGAGTTCCAGGCAGCCTGTGCTTCTGGGCAGAGGGGAGTCCTGCACAAAGCAAGCTCCTCAGCCAGGTGAGGATGTCAGAGGTGGAGCTGGGCCGTGTTTCTTGTCCCCCATGCACTGTGGTGCCCCTGCCACCAACTCTGGATGGATGCTGATGCAAATGGGAAATAGGGTAGGAGGAAAGTTAGGTGGAGTGTAGGGATGGATGTGCAGAGTGGGGCCACGGGAATACATTCAGCCTCGGTGCTCTGAGTCATCCAAGAGGGCTGGTGCCAAGGAACTGCTCTGCTGTGACTGAAAAATTGAATTTTGCCTATGCTTACTGGGAAGACTTGAGTCAGCCCTGCATCTGCTACCGTATTAAAATAAAACATTTCCCAGATTATGTGTCATTATTGCCTCTATTGTCTATGTCAAATGAGTCCAATGTTTTTCAGAATCTGAGACCTGATGATAGAGCATTCAACAATCTGTGTCCCATGTCAGAGATTGAATTTAATTGCTTATCACCCATCAAACACTGTGAACTGTGGCTGTAGCCCCCCAGATGCATGGCAGGACTGTGTGGGTAGAGAGGCAGAGAAGCAGAGGGAGGATGCCTGCCCAGGCAGGCAGCACTGTGGCTGTCAGCAGTACACATCAGCTACTGGCACTCAAACATGCACTGAAAAGTAGGGATATTCTTGAGGGATAAATTGAACAGAGGTTGCCTTAACTATATGCTTTGTTCAGTCCTTCAGCAGAGTTCCTTCCCAGGAAGCAAAGGGCCATCCAAACACTGATCATGGTGTGTGTTACACCTCCTCTTGTGGTCAGCTCCTCTGGTTAGCTTTGTACTCTCTGTCCCACAACAAAGGGTTTTCCTGAGAGCATAGCTGTATCTGGAGAGAATGAAAGCTGGCTGTACACAGGGGCAGTCCCTTGAACTGGGGAGCACGAGATCCCTTAAGCAGCACACAGGGTGCAATTTGCTTAACAGGCAGCCTCCTACTACAGGCATAACACTGCAATGGAAGTCTACCCTGCTCCTGTGCCAGGTTTGGGCTGCCTGCTGCCAGACCACCAGCCTTGAAGGGCCACTTATGGGTGATATGCATGGAGTGATGCTGCTCCTATCAAACTGTCTCAGCCTTAGCACATCAACAGGATCATTTCCCTGCTGCTCATCAATCATATATCCAAGTTATACAATATACTTAGAGCTGTGCAGGACAGGTCATCCGTGTTTATTGCAGAAACATTTCAAATTCTGCCAGCAGAAAATGTTTAACATTATCAGGCCCTCATTTCAGAGAGCTTACCTGGACTGAGGTTTGGAACCTCTGTGGATATTTTTTTAGGTAAGTAGGGAAAAAAATGGGTGCACAAAGTCTGAAATAAAAGCTCAGCATACAGTGATACAACTTTACACTAAAGAAAGTCCTTTTGACCAGTGAAAGAATGGATTTCTCCTAACTATCCCTAAACTGAGCTGCCTTTGCATGCCACTGGCACATTACTGGAGCCTGCAGTCCTGCTCCTGAATCCAGATCCATAGCTGTCATCTGTACATGTATAGCCCTTGATGTCAGCCACTGGCCTGTGGAAAAGCTTTGAAGCCTTCAAAGTCACTTCTTTGTTTAGCAGGCTTACTGTTTTTTGTTAGCACATGATAATGAAACCAAAAACCATCAGAACAAAAATGGTTGGAAATTTCCTGCTAACATCCCATCCTGGTGAATATGCAGAGCACAGAGGTTGCTGGTGACAGCTTGTGTAGACCCTGATGGGCTCGTTTGTCACTCAGTGCTGGGGACATTTTGTGTACTGGGTGGTAAGGCACTAAGAGGCATTTTAGAATTCTGGGTGCTGAAAGAGTTAATAATATGTGTTGGGCAAAGGACACAGCTGCCTCACTACTATTTCAGTGTTTAAGCTAAGGAGATCAAGGAAGAAAGCCACTGCCTTAGAGCAATGTTAAATCTGCTCAACCAGAAGTGTGAGTTGACATTATGGAGGGGAAAGGAGATCCAGAACTGCAAAGTTTGGATTTATGTGTGAAAAATAAGATGTTCTTCAGTGTGCAAAATTTAACTGGAAATCTAATTAGTAAAGATTTTTTTTCCTTTGGTGTGAGATGTCCTTATCTCAATTTCCAGTAAGGTACAAGACACTAAGACATGAGCCTTCCCATGTTGTTAGGTCTGTTTTGCTTCCAGCCACTAGGTAAACCCAGATATCTGTATGCAGATAAATACTTTTATTAAAGAAAAAAGAAACCTAGCCAAAATAAATAAACAAGCCCCCCCCCCCAAAAAAAATCAAAACCCAAACCTAAATCTAAAACTTTCCGTAAGATTTTACCATTTGTTTAGTTCTAGAAATCTGCAAAAGCTGGCTTCAGTCCAAGTTTCATTTTTTTCAAGATCATATCTGAAATTCTGAGGAAGGGGCACAAATGTTGATGTTACTTTGATTTCAGTATGATTTGGGACTCTTTTTTTTCAGAAAGAAGGGAATCAGCTGCATACCCTGATGAAGAACTGTAATGCTAAATATAAAGTCATTTACAAATTGGAATGACTGACTGTCTGCAAAACAGTTAAAGCTGGTCAAATTGTTCAGCCAAGACCTGCTGGGAGGAAAAAGAGAAGTCAGATTTAGGGAATAATTTACAGCTCCCTCACTTCCAATCTGCTCTGGCACCAGGAAAGCCAAAGTGTTTACAGAGCTGCTCTAAGTACCCAGAGCTGCTGCAGAGCTCAGGCTCCGGGGAGAGGGGAGCAGGATCCTGGCACCAGCTGGTCTCTCTGTGGTGCCCTGTGCCTCAGGCACAAGCTGGCTAAGGGTCCTTTTCTAACCTCTGAGAGACATAAGCCTAACGCAGGGAAAACCTGAGCTGCCTCGAAAAAGCTGCTTTCTATCCTTTTTGTTTATGCTACATATTTAATCCAGGAGGAAAAGAAATGTTTGTCCATGTCCAATTCCTCAGAAACCTTTTGCTCTCCTCAGGCGATGTTGGCTGTTACGTATGGAGCAGATGAATGATTGGCAATGCATGGTCTGATGTGGGAGTGTTGGTAATAATTTTTGGAATGCACTGCTTTGCCAATAAATTATCTCAAAATAGTGCCCCCCATCATCTTTTTCTCCGTATTTTGAAAAAAATCACTCTAGGTTTAAAAATCACCCTATCTTCTGAAATTTCAAGCCACATTTCTTCTTTCCAGGGCTCTAAGTTTATCACAGAAAATCATATCTGTTACCCAAGCGTTACATGAGTTGTCCTTGGACCCTTAGTTTTATTTAAATGAAATCTTTAATAAAGGATAATTTTTTTAAAAATCCCACTAATCAAATTACTTATTCATCACATATCACAAGGGGCAAGGTCTTAAGGGGAAAGGGATTGTTCCTTTTAAGAGTAAAAGTAGTAAAAAACTTGTATAAGCTTCTACCTTGTATCTTTGGAAAGTGTACTTTCGGTCACCCTTTTCTAATTAGACTTTTTGGAAATAGATATTGTGGTGCAAATCTGTGCAGGAATGAATTTGGTCCCTTTCAGTAAAAATGCCTGTTACAGTTACAACCAATTCCCAAAAACCTCTTAAAACCCCAGCTATATCAATCTCTTCTACTGTCTAGTGTAGTGTCTTTTTTTTTGTTTGTTTGTTTTGTTTTTTTCTGTCCTAGGAGCCAGCTCTTCCTGGATGCCTGGCTCTTCCTTGTAGGTTCACGTTTGGGACACCCTGAAGAATGCCCTGTGCTGGGCAGCCCATCTCTCTTTCTAAGGCATCTCAGTATCGGGAACTGACAAAATGCTTTAAATCATTCCTTAGGTCAATGTTCTTCATGGCCCAATAAGTCAAAGCCAGGTTGTGATCAGTTCTACCTGCAGTTTGACCACTTGCCATTGTAGATCTTTTTCTTTCCTCCATTTTTTTAAATTTGCCATTAGTTAAGAACGCGAAGGAAGCTTTTTTCAAGAAGCTAGAAGTCTCAAATAGCAAAAAAACCCACACATTTCCCCCAACCCCCCCTCCAAAAAAAAAAAAAAACAAACCCACCAAAAAACCAAAAAGCAAGAATAGTGCATCTACACTGGAAAATTGAAAGAAGATCTTTAAGGTCCTAATTCTGTTATCAAGCAAAAAATGCAAAGCAGCTGGAGACTGACTTCAATCTGAACACTGGAAAAAAGGGCAGAGGGGGAAGGGAAGAGAGTGGCAGCAGAGAGGGGAGGCAGAAATGTCCCTTAGCAGCAGCAGGGCATGGATCAAACCTGTAATGCTTGATGGCAATTGAAATTGTGCACAACATGAAAACCATAAACAACCCAATAATTTTAATACCTATAAATTATATTAGAATTACCTGAACTTAGTCATGACTCTTCTTAGTTAAATATGTTTAATATAAAATTCTTTTGCATTATAGAAAAGGTTTAATTCTGTGTGGTTCTAAATAATAATGTATATTCCCACCAGTAATTCAAATATAGAACAAGTTATGTTGCAAACACACTATATGCCACATATTTAAGGCTATTTTGCAAATATTACTTCTGAATACTTGTTTCAAGGAAAAAAAAAGCTCTTTTTCATTCACCTCAACACAAAAAAACACTGTCTATGTCATGAGGCTCATATGTGCGACATGTAAAAGAAAAACAAACAATAGCTCCCCAAAAGTTGAACTGCTGTGGGGTGTCTGAAATTCGTGAGTGCTGCTGGTGCCTTGTGTGATCTCCGTGTCAGGTGCAGATCGCCGGGAGCCGCCTCGCACATTCCTCACAGCCCTGAGCTGCCCTACAAAGCTGGAGCCCGAGGTTGTTAAGTTCAGTAAGAGCAGGAATGAGCCATTGATGCTGCTCGAAACAAGGGAAAACAATAGGTCTTTAAGACAGCTCCCATTGCTGAATGTAAATTGTTTTTTAATAAAATGTAGACAAAACCAGATGATGTCAGAAGAATTCCTCCCCTGTGCCACCCTGGAGATTGTTCAGTAAACAGCAAGAGATGCATACATTTTGGGGAGCCTTTCTGGGTTTCTCGTGCCCATTGCAGCTGTACACTGGAGTCCATAGGCCCTTTCTTGCACACTAAAATCCTTATTTACAGCACAGCTACAATTATAAAAATGCAGCATATTAGGTCTGTGGGGTGGGACTCACAGGCAGCAAGTCCAGCTATTTTCTTTCTGCCTTTAACTGCACTTTGTGGGACATTTCACACTTCATTTGCTGTCTTTACTGTTTCCTCCCTCTCATCAGCACTTGTTTTCCCCAGGTCTTGTGGTGCTGAATCTTTTCGTAGATTAAGAGAAATCACACAAAAATACAAACCCATCTGTGCAAGACAATCATGTGTGTGCACATGTTTACATATGACTCCATATACACATGTAGAGGGTTTGCAGAGCTGTATGTGTACACATACAGTCATTTTTTGGTGTGAGATGCCTTGCATTGGTAAATAGTGTTAATGAGAAACAGATTTTCAAACCAATAAATAATGGCCTTTTAAGACAATTTATACATCAGCAGTTCATTTTTGATCATTTTCTAGAACATTTTTCCCCAGCAGTTACAGTCATCCGATTCCATGAGTTGTATCTGTATTAAAAATAGCACAATTCCCTGAAATTCCTTCTGTATTTTCTTCAAACACAAGGGAGAAAACACACTCCCTAATATATTTTACGGGCACACTCTCTTTGCAATATTTCCTTTGCAAAGGTCCTGCTCATATTTGTATCTTATTACTTTTCTTATACTGGATTTATTGATAGTTTCTAACAAAAATATGATTTCAGTATATTTACGGAATGAAACTCAATATAACAGACCCAAATTCAATTTTTTTCATCAAAATGGAGAACAATAAAGAATCTAAAGTCTTCAGTTCAGACACATAGCATCAAAAACACCTATATTGTTAAAAGAAATAACTCAATAACAGGGAAGTGATAGATATTACTTAAAGAACAGCATTAACTTTGTTACCTTATCTGTGTTTCTAATAATCCAGACTATGACTTTGAGACTTACAAGTATTTTGCTCCTGAAATATGTACAATTTCAGTCATATTCTGTAAATGGGGAAAATTAATGCCTATGCATTAAGAAGCATTTATTGCACATTCTTACTGCTAGTAACATTGTTCTATCTATTTAGTTGCATCCCTATGAGGGGGTTGTGTTGGAGCTCTGCCATACTTGTTTCATAAATGTTCTTCATTATAGGGGGTTTTGTGGTTCATGGTTCTTGGGGTTTTCTTCTGCTAAAAGTTCATATTCTGCATTTCTAATGGATTACTTTCAAAGAAATACTGTGGAGCTAGTTTGGGGGTGGGGGTAGGGTTGTGTTTTGTTTGTTTTTCTATTGACCACTAGCTAAAGGTTTGATTAATAACTTCGGTTAACGATAGATTTTTAGTTAAATAGATGAATGAATTCATTATTTACCTGTTCTTATTCTCATGTGTATTGCCTAGTGATGATTATAGCTGTTTTAGAAATGATCCTTTTTTATGGTACGTTGCATCATCCAGAGATTTAGTAATGATTTTAGATTTTCCACCTAAATTACAGGGCACTTTCCACTGAAAATGGTAAACAATATTACAAACTTAAAAAAAAGAAGTAATCTGATTTCAGGGAAGAGGGAACCCAGTGAAAGATGTGTGCTTTTATAAGGATGGACAATGGAAAGCAAAATAATAACTCCTAAGTTTGATTGTTCAAATATATTCTGCAATACAGAGAGCTGCATGCAGGCTGGAGCAGGCATGGGGCAGGAAGGTTAAGTAGAAGAGAAGGCACAATACTTCAGATTGGCAGTAGACTGCAGCAAGAATAATCTAATCAAAACTAAATTCAATTATCTAGTCCCAGGGCAGGCTCCTGGGACTGCTGCACTGAATGCTAGCAGAGCTCCTCCTAGACATTTTTCCCCAGTCAAACTCACATGATGAATGCAGATGAAATTTGAAATATGAAAATCTGAAATAATTTATGGAAGTTGTCAGAAATTTGGCCTGCTTGTGGTGTAATTTCCTCTGAGACGAGGCAGGCTGGCTCATTGCTTCTAGTCTCAGAGCAGTTGCTGGTCTTCCAGTGGATGGATCAACCCCTTTAAAATGCTCTTCCAGACAAATTACAGCTCATTACAGACAGCCTTGCACCATGCCATTATGTCAGAGGAAATCTTTTTTCATTTGCACAAATTTGCTTGGAATTCTCATATTTATTTGAGCATCCATTATCGAATCTGAACATTGAATTATCCACAATTATTTTCTGGGTAGGCGGATGTTTGTGTATATGGAATAGACAGTGACTGTGTAGATATACAAATATTACAGCATTACTGAAAATCCTCCTTATTTCAAACAACTGCATTTATGTAGTAAGTAGAACACACACACACACGCACACACACACACACACACACACATATATATATATATATATGCTGTTTCCTCAAGATGGTCTTTTAGGAGATGCATTTACTTTCTCAAAGGAGGCATCTACAAAAACCAGCTCACTTCCCAGTGACTCAGAGCCTGCTCTTTGCAGCAATCACAATTAGAACTTCTGACTGGCCACATGTAATTCATGTATTGTCTGGCCACATGTGAGACATCTACAGTTATTACATACTTTAAATTATATTCTGCAGCAAACATTCTGTCTCTATCCCAGTTGTGCTCACATCTAGCACACCTGCCTCCTCTCTTGTGTGCTAAGATTGTGAGTAAGCACTGGCACACAAGAAAATGGAAGGGGCAGTGATGGACATATTCTGAAATCTTCATTCCTTTGCTCTCAGGCAAATTTTGACTCAGGACTGTGAGTTAAATTATGTGCTCAATACTAATATTTTCTAGTTGCCTAACCTTGTTATTAGGCTGCTGATATCACAACTTTATGGTTTTTTAACATTGGAAATATTCATTGGTAAAAGGATTCCACAAGTGGTTAATCCTGTGTGAAGCTGTCCCTTTGGATTACCTCATCAGGGAGACCAGAATAATTTGCAATTGTTCCTATGGATATGAGTTGCTACAGAGAAGTAGGCCAAAGCACCTTTGAGACCATTTTTTGCTTTCTGATCACAGTGTTAAATATCTAAAATTCCTGGTGCTTCTGAGAATCTCTGTCCAACAAGAGAGTATTACTGTATTACTTTCAGTGAGTTTGAAGGATTTAATTTAAAATATGATGAGTTTTGTCTCTGTTTAAAAACAAATTCTATTGCAAATACTCTCAGGTCCCCATATAAAAGTTTGGTCATATAAAAGTTTTTCATTGTCTTTTGTATCTTGTTATATAAATATCCTTTAGCTTACTTCTGATCTATCCCAGAGCTGGAGCTTTCATCCTGTTCTTATTTGTGTCGCGTGAACTTCTCACAAAAATATTGTTCCAACTTTCACAGACCAAGAACTATAGGAAAACAGGGCAGGACTGGTTTATTAATGGTGTTCACCTAAATACTTTTTCATTATTCAGTCAGGTTATTAAGCACCAAGAAAAGTCTCACAGTGTGATTAGATCTCACACAGTCTGGCTTTTATAGACAACTGCATTTAGGACTGGTATTTTTATTTTTTTGAGATAGAGTTAGGTTTGAGCACTCTTACAAAACACTGCAGCAAAGCAAGCAGAGGTCAGTTTAACGACCTTCAAATGCCCACACACATTCACTCAGAGCCCACTCTGCTCAGTTGCCCAGTGTCCTGGTCTCAGGGTCCCTCCTCAGGTTTTGGCAGAAGCCTGCCAGTGCTCAGGAAGAAAGTGCTCCACCACGGGCACAATTGCTTATTGGTCTTTTCACTCCAGGTACTTGCAGCTACAGCCTTTGGGAGAGGTTTGGGGCACTGCTTGACAGTCTGGAAGGGTTCAATGCCAGGTTGGATAGGGATTTGGGCAACCTGGTCTAGGGAGGTGACATAGCATGGCAGGGGGGTTTGAGTAAGGTAATATTTAAGTTCCCTTCAAACCCAAATCATTAATTCTATGATTCTGTCATTCTGTGGCTGTGATGTCTTTGGTGGAGCATATTTTTGCTTTTTGTTATCTATAGAATGTGGAGAAGGGCACACATTAACATGTTCACTCTTCTTCCCCTCAGTATTGTAAATTGTTGTGGTGATGAATTCTTGAAGATGTGCATTGGTCATTTTGACCCATTCCCTTTTCATTACTTCTCCAGAAGATAATTAGAGGAATTTTCCTGTTTGTCAGACAGAAAGGATTTTTTTCTAGTCACTGGATTATTTTAAGAACTGCTTAAAAGATATCTTTCACAACATTTCAAATATATGCTGATCAGAAAACTTTCCACCCCAGAAGATTTGATGTTTTGTGATATTTCCTGCTTTCTGCTACATATGTTTCCCTCGTTACTTCATCAAAATCATCTGTGTATATGAGAAGACTTCTCCTCATCTGGCTTTTTGCTCTGTATTCAGTCTCTCAGTGGAAGTTGGATATGGCTGAATATGGACTGTTATTGGATGGACAGTACCCAGGACAGACAGTTCAGTGATCTCAGGTGAGTTACCTCTGTCTATCTTGGGTCAGCATCTGGGCAGAAAGGGCTCCATCCCTGCTGGCAGATCCACCAGATGCTGTCATAGACACATGATAATAAGGCATTGTGCTGTCTACAAGGACATCACTGTGAGTAGATAGCTGTCAGTGACTAGCAGGTACTTGCAGAGACTGGGAGGCCACCTTGATTCCAGCAAACTACCCCAGCCTTGGACACCCTTAAAACATCTATTTATGGCTGGTCCTAAGAGGTGTGAGTCTTTGTAAAGAGGAATTGACAGTGTGTCAGGATGATAGCAGAGCAAAGATGAATCCTAATTGATCGTGAGACTTATGAACATTAGCCAAATGTGGTCATTTGTGCAATTAATGCAATGATGCTGAGAACAGCAATATCTAGTACTTTATTGTAATTGTCTGAACAGAATTTTGAACTAAGAAAGAGTAATTTTGCTACAATGAAAGTTATTTATGTTAAAGATACATAATGATATTAGGATTTCAAAAACTAGAGCCACAAACCCATTAAACTGAGAAAGCTTTGAGCTATTTTATATGTCTGGCATTTTACTTATAATAAATATATATTGTGAATATTCCCTTTAAAAATGTCAGAAGGGAAAATAATTACCTAGGAATCACAAATTTGGTTTATTAGAATTTCTGTTTCTTTTTGTGCTACAAATTTTAAAATATTAATGAAGTTACTTCCTGAACCCCCTCCATACCACTTGGTAGTGTTGCCAGGTTGAAAAAAGAAAGAAGTCACAGAAACATATAGCTTATTTAAGTCAGCACGTTCTTTCATCTGGTTAGCTGTTGCATGGTTGGAACAGGCTTGTAGCCTCCCAGCTTCTCTTTGCTGCAGGAAACTTTGTAATAGCACTTAAATAAATAAAGAGACTGGGTAGGAGATTATTGCTTTCATTGTGCTATTGTATATGTGTATTATAGAGTCACCCCGCAGATTGACACAATTAGCTGAATGAAGGACAAGACAAATGTTGTATATGACAGTGGGGTAGTATTGAAAGATGACCCCATATCTGGAGAGCTGAGAGTTATGGATCCATTGATGGCTGTTACCAGTGTTTTGAAGCGTGGCTGTTAAATTTTGCCTGCTGGCTTCTGGCTGCTGGCCTGCCGGCCCGCCTGCCTGGGCAACCGCGGCTGAATGAAGCTGCAGGCAGCCTCGGCACTTTGTTCTTCTGTCACAAAAACTGACCACTGACAGGAGGAGCCTCTGCCAGGCCCAATGGGGACGCAGCACCACGGATCTTTGTCGCTCGTTTCACTCCCTGTGCTGCTGTTTTGGAGCAATCCAAAGGGCTAAGCTGCTTTCAAATGCTTGTGCATTGCAGCATGTGATGCGAAAAGAGACTCTGCCCACAAAGAAGATATCCTAAACAAAATGAGGGTTCTAATAAACTATAAGACATTTCCTCCACAAAGAAAATGAGACCATAATAACATACTTAATGGTGACAGATCAGCATCTCTGACTGCCAGCCATTTTCCTTTTAGATGCACACATGTGCAATCAAAACATGTATGCTATTGATGGCTAACTCAAAGTATACAGCCTGGAAGATGCTGGCAGAAATTCTTGTCTACTTTGTTTTCAACATAGCTGTAAATATCTTATATTCTTCAGTCTTTGATGACCGTTTCACCTGTAAACAGGAAGGCCAGTATATTTCCCTCTTAAAAAACAAGACCCCCAAAATTTAAGCATTCTAAGTAAATATTTCATGCATTTATCAGGAGAATTATTCAGGAAACCTCAGATATTTTTTTTCTAAATTCCTGAGTAAATAAGAGTTCTGCAATCCTACTCTCTGGGCTTCTTGTTACTGCATGTGTTTGCACAAGCAAGTGCCCCAGCATGGGAACCCAGAGGACAGTCTGAAATAAAATGACAGCAAGACAGCAGACTATATGTTCCTTGCTATCTTGTAGCATGGGTAAGGGTTCAATTTTTTCCTGTTAAAAAAAAATATAATTTTGAATTCAGACTGTGTGAAGCAGGGAATCTACCCAAACAAGACCTTTCAAATACATTCATCAGAAAAACAAACCTAGCTGCAAACCCATAAGAGATGGTCACATTCCAGAAAAGTCATGAGCATAAGCATCCACTAGGAAAAGAGGATTGTCTCTTTTCTCTTTTCATATAGCAAAAGCTAGGCACATGGTTGGCTTTCTCGGAGAAGCCATTTCTACCTCAAGTCTCAAAATGCTGGCTACTGAATGTCTCTCACAGGATTTATCTGTGTAAGCCGCTGGCCTGTTGAATTCTGATGGAGGAAATTCTGTTTGGAAGAAACTAGAAGCTTTTGTCAGACTTTTCTAAACTAACACCTGTTAACAGTACTGGTAAAACAGGCAAGTTCAATCTGAATGCAATTTATCACTTGACCCTGCACTTCATCAGAGGAGTATTCTGGCTGTGCACCTACACAGATAACTCCATCAACAGTCTCTGATGACATAAGCTGAAAAAGACCTCATACACACTGTGGAGTTTTCTTATTGCTGATGAGGTAGGAAACATTTTTGAATGAGAAGACCACGGGAGCCTACACTTCCTCGGTTTGTATCAAATCCCTGTGGAAGGAGGAAACTTATGAAGAGTTCCCATCAAATTACTGAATCAGGAAGAAGATAGACTTTTGAACCTACTCGGAGCACCTCATAAAGTACTGTCAGTCTCCAGCCCTTTGCACTATCCAGTGTATCTGTTGTGGTCCCGTGGATGTTGTATTGGCAGAAACCCCCCTGGCTGGTCACTGCCACCAGCTTTCTGGGATTTCACAACCTCTTTCTCTTCCACTTTGCATATTTGGGAGAGAAAGAAAGTGCTCAGGACAAAGACACCATAGTGAGGCAATGAATTTAACCAAGTCATGGATTCCATGAAGAATTGGGAGTTAAAGTTGTCAGGAGAGTAACCTCATTACTAACTGACCCAGTCTCGTGTTAGAGTGCCTGTGCAGCAATTTTTGTGGCCACACCAGGAGAGGAGAGGTGTCACAGAGCAGGGTGGGACATTTGGGTATTCCTTCTGCAAGGAGCCAGCAAATGTTGGTATTCCTGGCCAGGAGGCAGGAGACAGTTTAGTATTAGCACTAAACTAGATAGAGGGGGAACAGGGATTTGGCTGGTGGCAGGGAATCAGACTACTAATTATCCCACTTGGATTCTGATCTTCATTTCATTCTGCCGAGTCCTGGTTTCCAAGTCAAACTATGCACTGTTTGTTATCTCACGGCACCTTTTTTTTTTCTTTCAAAAAAAAGTAGATAAACAATTCTCACCCTGACAATGTTGCCAAACTGTGAAACTCAGTGTGCATTATTATCTCCAGGAAGTCACCAAACTAACAGCTTTTTTTAATGCCCTGCTCATTCATTAATACTTGTAAAATGCTTTGAGATCC
The DNA here is from genome assembly GCA_017589585.1 of Phylloscopus whistleri. Classification (NCBI taxonomy): domain Eukaryota; kingdom Metazoa; phylum Chordata; class Aves; order Passeriformes; family Phylloscopidae; genus Phylloscopus; species Phylloscopus whistleri. The sequence goes on along the minus strand of JADMLD010000041.1, from coordinate 1,156,201 downwards.
TTGGATGTAGAGTAGGATAGAATATACTGTAATGTTTTTGTTAATAATAAAATCAAGATAACTTAGAGGTAAAAGGAAATTGATAAATGTAATAGAGTTTGTATCTAGGAAGAAACAACCAGCAGTTTCTCTTTTCATTGTTCCAAATGTCTTTGTTTGGTTTTCAGAGACAAATTGAACTGTACTAATAATTTCATTTAACTCACTGATTTCTTTTGTCCTGTTTTATTTTTTCCCAAAGCACTATTGCTTTTGCAAGACAACAATAATAATGACTCACCCTTCATACACATTTCTTAATAAAGTTGTTCTCTTGTTTATCCTTAACTTCCCAGCATTGAGGAAAGGTAAAAACTTAGTGGAGTTTTCTATCCAAAAGCTTTGTTCTTTACCTTTGCTGCTAACTACTAGTGTGAGTACGCCCGACCCAAGGCAGCTGATGAGAGGATTCAGTTCACATCTGTGAGGGTTCCTACTTTGTGTCTCTCTTAAATCTGCTCAGTCTGCAGGTATAAATAGCTCCTCAGAAATCAGTAGGATTTTATAAGGTGAACAAGATTTTCTCTTTGCTGACTACAGTAAGAGTTTTATCTGATTCGGGATTGAGGTGTTGGTCCCAACGGTGAATGAACAAAGCCAAAGTGGTAGGAGATGAAGTGAAAAAATGAATAGTGATCCTTTTCCCTTTACAACCTGTTCTTGTTGCTATATTGAATTCTGCCTCTGTACAAATAATTCAAACCATCTCTTTTCATGATGTATTTTCAACCACTATTAAAGGGGAAAACACTGTTTCTAGAACTTTGCTATTATTGAGAAATACAAGACAGTGCAGAGGATTTTTTATTCATCACAGTAACCCTAACTGCAGGGTTTCAAAATACCCTTGTCCTTGCAATCAGACCACATTTGCTTGTTAAGGTGAGAGGCACAGACAAGCTTTAGAAGATCACTCCTTAAGAGGATACATTTTTACATAGGAATTTCCCCCACCACCAATGTACACAGTACTTGGGCATACAGAATGTGTGTTATTGTATACATATACTCAAGGTATTACTTTGCACATTTTAATCAGTGAATTGATTACTTTAGTGGGACCTCAATGAGTCTCTTCCATGTAGACAATTATGATCAACAGGATATGTTTTGCATCTCAGTCTTTATAAAACCAGAGCTTTTCCATCTAGTATTTTCATGGCACTAGTTTTAGTTTACCTCGAAGGAACCATTAAAAAAAAAAAAATTAAACCTGAGGGGGGTTTATACACAAACCTAAGCATGCCACCATAACAAGACACTTATCACTCTCCCCTTGTTTGTCAGGGTCCAGGACCCAGTTTTTTGCCCTGTCGGCCAGAATGGCTTTCCAGCACCACCACCATCCTCCTAGGGCAACAGTGGATGACCAGCACAATGTTCACCTTCTCTGGGAACAGCCTTGGCATATATTTCTCCCTGCCAATAAAAGAGTGGCTAGCTCAGCTGAGAGGTCTATGACATCAAATCTGTAGGCCGTCTTCCACCCTTCCATTTGGGATTTTGAAGACAACAGCCATTTTAACATCCTTTATTAAGGATGTTAAATCTTAATCTTAATCTACTTTTTCATTACTATTTCAGCATCCACAGCTGTTGTCTCACTTTTCTCCTGCTCACCTGGGTGTGTGTTGGGGGTGTATGGGGCATGTTGCAGGTGTGCCATCACACCAGGGAGGGATTTTGTTGCAACAGGCACCATCTCCATCACCAAACCCCGGGTCTGGGGCACGCTGAGATAAAGGGAAGATCCCTATCCCTTCACTCGTGGGCCCATAACCTTCAACCTGTGGGCCAACACAGGTCCCAGGCTGCACTGGCAAGTGACTGCGTGGGCTGGGGCTGGCAGGGCTCCTCGGGGGTGTGAGGGTGTGTGCCTGTGTGAGTGTGCCAGGAATGCCCCTTGGTGTGTGTGTGAGTGTGCCAGGAATGCCCCTTTGTGCCCCTGTGTGTGCATGGGGGTGGTGTTGAATGCCCTTTTCACGTGTGTTGTGTGTGTGAGTGTGCCAGGAATGCCCCTTCCACGTGTGTTGTGTATGTGTGCCAGGAATGCCCCTTGTGCCCGTGTGTGTGTGAGTGTGCCAGGAATGCCCCTTGTACCTGTGTGTGTGTGAGTGTGTCAGGAATGCCCCTTTCATGTGTGTGTGTGAGTGTGCCAGGAATGCCCCTTGTGCCCCTGTGTGTGCATGGGGGTGGTGTTGAGTGCCCCTTTCACGTGTGTTGTGTGTGTGAGTGTGCCAGGAATGCCCCTTGTACCTGTGTGTGTGTGAGTGTGTCAGGAATGCCCCTTTCATGTGTGTGTGTGAGTGTGCCAGGAATGCCCCTTCCACGTGTGTTGTGTATGTGTGCCAGGAACGCCCCTTGTGCCCGTGTGTGTGTGTGTGCCAGGAATGCCCCTTGTGCCCCTGTGTGGGCATGGGGGTGGTGTTGAGTGCCCCTTTCACGTGTGTTGTGTGTGTGAGTGTGCCAGGAATGCCCCTTGTGCCCGTGTGTGTGTGTGTGTGCCAGGAATGCCCCTTGTGCCCCTGTGTGTGCATGGGGGTGGTGTTGAGTGCCCCTTTCACGTGTGTTGTGTGTGTGAGTGTGCCAGGAATGCCCCCTGTGCCTGTGTGTGTGTGAGTGTGCCAGGAATGCCCCTTTCATGTGTGTGTGTGAGTGTGCCAGGAATGCCCCTTGTGCCAGTGTGTGTGAGTGTGCCAGGAATGCCCCTTGTGCCCCTGTGTGTGCATGGGGGTGGTGTTGAGTGCCCTTTTCACGTGTGTTGTGTGTGTGAGTGTGTCAGGAATGCCCCTTTCACCCGCCTCACCTCCCCGGCAGCGCGCTCCTGCCTCAGGCGGCTGGTGGCTCAGTGCATTGGCTGATTAGGTAACAACAGAGCACCTTCCCTCCCTGTTTCCTCTCAATGCGCTTGGGCCACGGCTTTTGAAGGAGTCCGGCCCTGCTACTATCCAGCCATTATAACGGGATGTATGGGGCTTTATCCGGAAAAAGCTCAGCCTTGCCCCAGGCTTCATCAATCATTTAGACCGGTTCAAATCCCCTTCATCGTGTTCCGCCTCATTAAACCTATCGAGGGGGCCTGAAGAGAGTTTGTATAGGTCCAGAATGCCTGTACACTCCTCTCTATCTCAGATAGCGGGGACGGAAAAAAAAAAGGTCGAAGAAAAAGGCAAAAAGGCGAAGAATCAATTAAGAGGGGTATCTCCGCCCTCTCGGCTGCTTTGGCACATGAGCCGGGCCATGCGTCCCCTCCCGACGGTGGCTTGAGGAGCCCCTTCACACCCTGCCTGGGCTGCTGGCCCCGGGGGGCTGCTGGGTGCCCCCCGAGGCCATTAAACTGCCCGCAGGTGTAAAGGCCGGGGCGATGCGCTCTGCCCTGGCCCCTCTGCTCGTCTGCAGTCACGGGAGGAGAACAGCCTCTGCACATCCCTGCAGGCAGCGAGAGAACGGGCCGGCTGCCACTGGGTCCCGTGCCAGCCTTTTTGAAATAAACGAATTATTTTATCCCCTGGGAGAGAAAGAGAAATGAGCTCCAGCAAAACAGTGTTGATTGTTATTTAACCTTATATTTTTATTCTGACGACGTCAATCGCCAAACTTGTCGGTGCCTTGCCCCTCTTGTTCCCGCTCCCCGGGTGGGGATGCGCCGCCGGCCGGGATGCGCCGCTCCACGGGCTCTGCGCCTCAGTCCGCGCCCGGAGCCGCTCGGAAACCAGGCTGCAAATTGCTGACATCTGCATTTAAAACAAAGAGGGACATCTGCATTATCGCCCATCCCTTCTGATATTAATAGTCATAAAACCCGGACTGATTACCGAAAAGGAACGTGTCAAATTGCCAAGACTTTGGCTGGGGTTGGGTCTAAAAAAAAAAGGAAGAGAAAAAAAGAAAGAACTAAATAAACAAAATGATAATACATATATATAAAAAAGGCAACGCACCGAATCCAAGTCTGTATTTTAACTTTTTTAATAACGATTTTTCCTGTGCTGTAAGCTTGCACCGAATCCTGGAGGAATTGCTAAATCAGATTAAGGTTATATTTTGCAACAGACTGGATGGAGCAATAAAGGAGAAAGCGCGGAAATGGGACTTCACCCATCAATTAGATCTCTATTAGCAGCCAATGCAGGCTTCACCACAGGAAATGTCACGTCCCGGCAGAAGCGGAGCCTTTCACTTTCCCCTGAAATTAAACAATTCTTCATGCTCGCAGACCCCGGGCGAGCAGAGCCTTTGTTCGCCCGGGTGCAGAGGGTGCGCGTCCCGCCAGCACCTGCTCGCTGCCTGCGCCGGGAGCCGCGGCCGGGCCACCGCCTGCACAGGTTGCCCCAACACCTGCGCTGCTCGCCCTCCTGCCCAGCACCCAGGAAACCGCCGCCTTAAAAGGCTCTATTAATATTAAAGGGGTTATTCCAGTCATAAACGGACCATTACCAACACAATGGGCAGTATTTTGAATAGCAGGTCGGCTCATCTGCCTCCATAGATCATAACTGCCAAAACCGTCCCCCTCTCCCCCCGTGGCTCCTCGTCCCCGGCTCCTTGGGGTTTGCGGAGCCAGAGACTCTCCCGCATCAGTCTCAGCAGCGGCACCGTCGCAGGGTGCGGGGCCGTGTTACGCCGAGGCAGACAGAGCGGGCCGCTCCCCGGGATGGAGAAGGAGGCTTCTTTACACCGTGCGAAGCTCAGTGCCGCGGGGAGCTCGGCTCTGCCTGCCAGGGCGTGCCTGGTACTTCTCCCCCCTCTTCCCCCTCCGGCACTGCTACCAGACCAGCCACCGGCTGCGGGTAGCACACTGCGGGGAGGGAGGCAGGGATGGGCCTTTCCCGCACACGTCCCCCCACCGCTCCTTCCCCCCTTCCCGCTCAGGAAAGAGAAAGAAGAAAAGAGAAAAAAACGGCGTTGAATTTGCCCATAAGCAAGAAAGGTACAACAGGAAAGGAATGGCCAAGAAGGGGAAAGTCACAGGGGGGATAAAGGGAGCTCTGTTGCCCCGGTCCTTGTTGTTCTTGCTGCTGCTCCATTCAGGCACCGAATTCAAATGGATATTTTACAGCTCAGTCCAGCTGAACAGGGGCTCAATGCCTGAAAGCTGCCGAGCTGCCTCCGCGGACATGCTCTGGGCCCGATATTATAATTTTCATAATGCGCTTTTATGTAGCTTCAGCCTCCTCCGGTGAGGAGCCCGCAGAGCGGCTGAAAGGGGCTTTGAGAGACTGGGGAGCGGGGCTGCAGCGAGTTGCGAGCCCCCCGCCGGCGTGAGTGGCACCGCCTGCCCCGGCCGAGGGCTCCTGCCTCCATCCCCCAGCCCCGGCCCGCTTCCCCGCCCGGCCGGCCCCAGCTCCGTGTATGCAGTGCGGGGCGATGCCGTGTATGCAGGGCAGGGCGATGCCGTGTTCTCAGTGCGGGGCGATGCCGTGCACTCAGTGCGGGGCGATGCCGTGCACTCAGTGCGGGGCGATGCCGTGCACGCAGTGCGGGGCGATGCCGTGCACTCAGTGCGGGGCGATGCCGTGCACGCAGTGCGGGGCGATGCCGTGCACTCAGTGCGGGGCGATGCCGTGCACGCAGTGCGGGGCGATGCCGTGCACTCAGTGCGGGGCGATGCCGTGCACGCAGTGCGGGGCGATGCCGTGCACTCAGTGCGGGGCGATGCCGTGCACGCAGTGCGGGGCGATGCCGTGCACTCAGTGCGGGGCGATGCCGTACATGCAGTGCGGGGCGATGCCGTGCATGCAGTGCGGGGCGATGCCGTGCATGCAGTGCGGGGCGATGCCGTACATGCAGTGCGGGGCGATGCCGTGCACTCAGTGCGGGGCGATGCCGTACATGCAGTGCGGGGCGATGCCGTGCATGCAGTGCGGGGCGATGCCGTGTATGCAGTGCGGGGCGATGCCGTGCATGCAGTGCGGGGCGATGCCGTGTATGCAGTGCGGGGCGATGCCGTGCACGCAGTGCGGGGCGATGCCGTGTATGCAGTGCGGGGCGATGCCGTGCATGCAGTGCGGGGCGATGCCGTGCACTCAGTGCGGGGCGATGCCGTGCACTCAGTGCGGGGCGATGCCGTGCACGCAGTGCGGGGCGATGCCGTGCACTCAGTGCGGGGCGATGCCGTGCACTCAGTGCGGGGCGATGCCGTGCATGCAGTGCGGGGCGATGCCGTGCATGCAGTGCGGGGCGATGCCGTGCACTCAGTGCGGGGCGATGCCGTGCATGCAGTGCGGGGCGATGCCGTGCATGCAGTGCGGGGCGATGCCGTGCACTCAGTGCGGGGCGATGCCGTACATGCAGTGCGGGGCGATGCCGTGCACTCAGTGCGGGGCGATGCCGTACATGCAGTGCGGGGCGATGCCGTGCACTCAGTGCGGGGCGATGCCGTGCATGCAGTGCGGGGCGATGCCGTGCACTCAGTGCGGGGCGATGCCGTGTATGCAGTGCGGGGCGATGCCGTGTATGCAGTGCGGGGCGATGCCGTGCATGCAGTGCGGGGCGATGCCGTGCACTCAGTGCGGGGCGATGCCGTACATGCAGTGCGGTGCCGCTCAGGCCCGCTCCGCCTGCCCGTCTCTGGAGCGGTGTGCTCCATCCGTCCCCGCCAAGCAGCACAGGGCCGCCGGGACAAAGCTCTGTTCCATCCCGGGCTCCCGGCGGCCGCTAGCGATGTCCTGCCCCGGCTGAGTGTCTGCTACACCGGCCCCGGCAGGGAAAAAGACAGGGAAAGAGGGATTCTCCCCCTTAGGCAGGCAGGAGGGAGGGCAGCTAAACAGCAGAGAAACAGAAGAGTTATTTCCATCGTACAAGTCAGGTCGACTGAAAAATATGCAGCTGTATATTTATCATCCTGAGTAAGTCATCCGCTGCTAAGAGGGTCGCCGGCTGAATCGTTAACCGGCCGGAGCCAGTGCCTGGGAATGAGATTCGAAAGATTATTGATTTCCCTTCGGGGCCAAACGAGCCAGCTCCGCCAATGCCCGCCCGCCCCCGCCCCGCTCAGCAGGTGCGTGAGCCGCGCTCGTCGTGTGAAAACATCCGAGGTCTCCCCTCGGAGAAGTTCTGCCATCCCCTTCCCTTCCGGCTCGGGAGGAACCCAGTGGCAGCAGCTGAAGAGATAGTCACTGACAGAGGAAAGGGCCGAAGTAGATATTTCTAGGGTCCGTTTTAGCTTCAAGAGTGTCCTTAAACATTTGCCTGACAGACTGAAGAAAGGGAAATTTTAAAGAACGAAGCAAAAAAAAAAAAATCAGGAAAAAACAAAACAAAACCCAACAGAACATCACACCAAAACCCTGAGAAAGCAGAATGCACGGAGAGGGAGGCCCGCTGCCCCGGGGGCGGCTCAGGCCCCGGCCCAGCCCCTGCACGCCCACGGCCGGAGAGGCCGGACAGCGGCACCGCGGCCCCTCGGAGCTGCGCTCAGGGACACAGCAGACAAGGAGGCGAGGGAGAAATCCGATTATCTGCTTCTAGCCTGGCTTTTGACGTTTCGCACGGAGTGAAAGGCTTCCTAAGGAGCAAATTACTTGTTTTAGCTCGCTGCTTATGACTGCAACTTGAATATGAGCGGCTTGCCCCTGAAATCTTGTGTAGCTACTGCTGCGCGTCACTTGCTAAGCCCCTGCTGCGAAGTTATAAACACATAGAGTCATTTTAAAAGCGGGCAAAGTCCGGAGACGTGGTCCTTCTCCTTCATCTCCTTTTCCAAACACTTCCGCAGCCACTTCACAGGTGCGGGAGGCTGCCCGGGGCGCTGCCGCCGTGCCCGCCCGGTCCCAGCCCAACCTCGCACACGGCCTGGCTGAGCCGGGGCCCCCGCGGCTGCTGAGGCTCCAGCTCTCTCCTTCGGCCCTGAAGAACAGCTGGAAGGAGGGCAGAGAAACAAACACGTCTTTGCCTGAGTAAAAGGAAAAATTACAACAAAACAACAACAATAAGGGGGTTTTGTTGTTGTTGGGTTGTTGGTGAGTTTTTTGGGGTGGTTTTTTTTTTGTTTGGGTTTTTTTTTTTTGTGTTTGTTTTTTTTTTTTTTTTTTTTTTTTTTTAATCTCATTCAGGTGGAACTTCGCCCGAGATAGGCCTCAGGGAGGGGAACTGTTGGCAGCCCCGAAATCTGCGTGGCGTGAGTGGCTGTGTTTCTCACTCACGGACGGTGGGAAGCCACCAGTGACCACAAGCTGCTTTAACCCCTTCCCGCTTCCTTTCCACGTGCTCCTTTGCAGAGGGGGAAATGCTCTTGGGCAGCTGGACCACCTCCTCCCCCACGACTGTTTTCCCCCGGGGGACAGCGAGAGGCAGCGGACCCCGTCTGCGCTCTGCAGAAGGGTCCGGATGCTTCGTGCAGGCGGCTGTGCCCGTCGCAACGCGGATACTGCCGTTTCTGGATGGTTTTGGTTGTGAACCTACTGCGCTCATGTTACAAATGCAATTAATAGTAAAAGCAGCCTTTATCTGAAGAGCAGCAGGCAGCTGCACACCGCAGGTCATTATCCATTAGCGGGTAGTGTTCAGCACTTAGCAGGGCTGTCGTGTTCAAGGCAAGGGGAGGAAAAGCAAAAGCCTTATCTCCCATCCTTCTAGCCTTTCCACCACTTTCTTCTGCCCGGGAGGGAGGCCAGCTAGCGGCAGGCTGTCCCGCGGACAGGACAGGCTGGGCGCCGGCAGAGTGGCGACCTGGTTGGGCTTCCCCCCGGGGCAAATCCCCCTGATCCGGTGGAGGAGTTCAAGTCTTCTAAATACATATCCTTCTCTCCTGCCCTCTTCCCAGAAGAGTCCTCCAGTTTGCTTGGTAGCAATCGGCAGGGGTCGGCAAGTGCCGAGCCATCCCCGGTCCCAGCCATGGTAAAGCTTCGTGCCTCAGTTTCCCTATCCTGCAGAGCCGGGTCAGTGCTCCCACCTCACTTTCTGAAACATGTCCAGACCGGCGCCCTGTGCTGCTGATGCGAGAGGTGTTTCCACACCTCCGCGGGCCTCCCACACCACATGAGGTGCCCGTTCCAACCCCGCTCGGATGCGTGTAGCATCTAATGGGCTGCACTTCACCCCACAAAACATTCCCCTCAGGACAGAAACCCATGAGCAGAAACCCTCTCCTCGGCCGCACAGCCAGGCTCCACCTGCTGTGGCAGTTTGGCAGAATCCAGCGAGGTCTCTGCCCAAGACTTTTAGGGCTTCTCACCCGTTAAATGAAAGTTCAAGAACACACTGAGGACATCCAACAGGTCTGGCTAAAACATCACTCTGGGCACTCGTTCATGGCAGCACAGAGCAAAATATTTCCTCTGCAGTGCAGTGAACTGCAGTGAACCATCTACCATCTGGTTAAACCTCAGGAAAAGATGAATATCGTATTGATTTAGTCTCTAAAACAAATAGAGGAAGGAAGTGGAAAAAAAAAAAAAAAAAAAAAAAAAAAAAAAAAAAAAAAAAAAAAGCCAACCCCAAACCACTCTGTTCTGCATTCTGGTAAAAGGAGAAAAAAAGCATCTCTTCGTAGCTCAGTGGGGAAAAAGGTCAAGCTACTATTGACAAGTATGTAAAGACATCTTCTAACCATGGGAAAACATGTATAAATTGTTTCGACTCACTGCATTCAAAACCAATGGAAGTGAATTACAAAACTGCACTTCTTGCATTGTTGGACTGAAAGGATATCTATTTATCATCTTATAAGACAGCTCGAACGATCTTTATCTGCTTTGCCCACTTTCTGACCCAAATTCAGGGTTTTTATGGAAAATTGCAGTCAGTTTGATTGATGAAATCCAAAGATGTCTAAAATGGCACCAAAGATCTCCAACTGTGCAGACTCCAACCGAGGGCTTCAATGTTGGCATTGTTCCTACGAAAAAAGTTGAGAAAACGAGCAAAAGTTAGGGAATTTCTGTTTAAAAACTTCAAATTTCAATGAGGATCCCGAACCTATTATCCCTATTCATGGGGTGAACTGTGTGAACATAAAAGTATTTCCCACACATTGCAAAACAACAACAACAAAAACCCCCTTATTTTTAAGCTGCTCCATAAACCCTCTTTGTAAAACGCTGAATAACCCTGTGCAGAAAATAAACCCAGTCGTTCTCGTTTAGAAATCATGTAAGTTTAAATCCTATACAACAAGAAGCTCAAGAGGAATGTTTAAAGAGAGAGGAGAAAAAATACATATATTTCATCCATGCATCCGAAATTAAAGAGAGCCTTAACTTAAAATTCGGAGAAGTGCTGGAAGATGATTTTAAACCTGGTGTGTGACTTCAGAGGGTTTAACTCAGGATTCAGAGGGAGCAGTTCTGCAGGAAATACTCTTTCCCAGCCTTCCTCGTAGAAGGTGGGTAAACTGCTGCCTGCCAGGATTTAACTGGCAACACACGGAGCTGCGAGGTGGGGCCCTGGCAGGGGTGAGCGCTCGCTGCCCCTGGACCAGCCCCGATCCACTCGGGACTTGGCTGAGCAAAGCCCCGGCGCTGCTGGGCTGTGGATCTGTTTGTTAGCGGCTCCCCGTCTCGTTTAGGGCTACGCGTTATTGTGGAATACTGTCACCTGCCTAATTGTGCTAAATGGCCACCTCCTATTATTAATAATAGCTGGAACGTGGCTCCTAGACACGTTACCAGGACTGGGAAGCTGATGAATGAAACCCCTACTAGGGAAAATCTTGGTAGCTGTCTTCTGTCGCATTACCCAAGGGGGCCGACTATAAATCTTCCTTCATTTTAACCACGTTTACCCTCATACTCCTCCAGGCTAGGGATGCTGTGTTAAGATTGCACTGATGTGCCAATGCTTTGGACCAGCTGCTCCTAAATACAGACAAGTCCTTGTCAATTAAGCCATTGAGGAGCAGGGCCTGGGAGCTCTGGGGCATTTTAGCAGGCAGCAGTGTGCAGCCCCAACAATTAGCATCCATTTTGAAGGGACCTCCAGGGCACAAATGCACAGGCAGGGAAGAATCAAAACACCAGGCAACTTCAATTCTGAAAACCGGTCACATAATGATACTGAACAGACCGGCCTAGGAGAAGTGAGACAATCTTTCTCGGGAAGGACGCTTAGCCGCTCCCCCAGCCAAGCCGTAGGGCCGAGGCACGCCGCGAACCGCGGAGTCAGAGGAGATAAATGAACACATTCATTTGCCTGTGTGAGCCCGAGTTTCCTTTGGCGGTTCTTCTTTGTAATTCGGTGTCACCTCAAGCAGCTGGTGGCATCCAATGCTCCCATGATCCTGGCCTTTGGCCCAGGCGGAGCTGGACAAGGCAGCCCGCTCCAAGGAGAAGAGCTGCGATGTCTCAGGTCAGAGAGGCCAAGCTACCAGTGGGACAGGCAGAGCACTAGGAGTTCAGCTAGACAAAACCCCGAGGGGAGTAGGGAGCCTGGGGGATCATTAGCGAAGGTGTTTGCTTAAGTCATTAGGAAGCCGGTAGCTAGGGGAAAAAAAAGCTTGTTCCACAAGGCACCTCCCTAGAATGGCAGGGCTGGAAATGCAGAGGATATCACAGCACAAGACTATGTGACCCTACCAAGTTCAACAACAGAGCAAACAGCACATGCCATTAGGGACGGCAGTCAACCGGGTGGTAACAAAGAGGGGAGGGCACTGGCAAAAATGTTCATGTATTAAAATATGGAAAAGTATGGGGACAAGGGCAAGGGTCAATGAAAGTCAACAAGAGAGCAGGCGTAATGTTAGAAAGAATTTAATATCAAAAATACATAAATCTGCGTGGAAGGCAGTCCCAGAATAGGCAGAAAGGAAGGCAGCCTCGGAGTCAACATTCACTTGGTAATAGAGCCAGAATGGATAGCGCCAGGTTGTTAACATTTAACACAAAAGTTAGCGGGGAATAAAGGACGCGGGGCCGGCTCCTTTAATTGCGGCTCCACCGGGAGATTTCCATATGTCACACTAAATGGATAACACCAGCCTCACTCCTCAAGGCTTCTGCCGCAGAGTCCCCCTCTCTCCCTTTACTTTCGTTCCTTATTATTTCTTTTTCCTCCGTCCATCTCCGCACGCCCCGCGGAGCTTCCGACAGGGGCCGAAACAAAAGTCTGGCTCTGAGCTGGTGCGGGGAAGGATGAGGGAGAGGAAAAGAGCGGAGGCTTTCGGGCAGCCCATGCCCTCCCGGGGCTCCCCTGCCGACCCTCACCAGGCGTCACGGCTCGCCAATAGCTGCCGCGACATGAAATTTAACTCCTGCGGGTTTTTCTTAGGAAAGCATCCTCAGTAGGAAAAAGGGCCACTGTCCCGGTCCAGGAGGGCTCGGCTCCGCGCTGCGCGGAGACCCGGCCGGGCATCGCTGCCGCCCCCGCGCGGGACCGGGCCCGCCCGGCCCGGGGAGCGCACGGACCGCGGGACGGGCTGAGCGGGTCTGCACCGACCGAACAGAAAAAAAAGGAAAAAAAAAAAAAAAAAAGGCAAAAACCCCCGCGCCCCTGATCAATACGGCAGTGTTTCCGCGCTAGTTCAGGAGGTCAGGCGGGCGTAGACACAGCATGGAGAGTTATTTATGTCAAGTCGGGTTATTGTAAACGAAATCCAGCAAATTGCACATAAGCTCCTCGGGGCCGCCAGTGGGCTCGTGGGCAGAGGTCAGTGTCAGTCAGTCTGTCCATCCCTCTGGAGACAGTAATTGTCCGGGGGCTGACACCGCGTCGGGGGCGATAGGCGGCTCCATCCATCTCCATCCAGTTATCCCGGCGCCGAGGCCGGGGCTGCCCGCTGGTGCGCGGGTGCGTGGCACCGAGCCACGGCCGGGCCCGCTCCCGGAAATGCCACGGGGAGAGCGCCACGGCTCCCACGGGCCGTGCCGCGCCGCATCCCGCGCATCCCGCACCGGGCACCGCGCCTCGCCGGCCTCCAGCATCCAGCTCCATCGGTACCCTACACTCCCTTTATTAATAGGGAAATTCTTCCTTTCGGACAATTTAATAGTCTAAAGTAATCTTCTGCGTGACATTGCCCATCCGTCTTCTCAAAAGAGAAAACAAAGGGGATGTTTTTTTCTTTGGGCCTCTCCAGATCCCTTTCTATTTTGAGAGGGGCTCCCCACAATGGGGTCTTTATGAACCATAATGGTTATGTTTATGAAGCCAGCGATACCAGTGTATGAAGACAATTTTATGCCTAATTAGAAAATGATGTAAGCAAGGGGGAGACAAAGAGGGCTTGTCTGCCGTGGCAGGGTCTCCGGCCACCACTCCAGGGCGAATATATCGCCTCTTCTGTGCTTTACGTCCACTATTTTTATAACATCTCGTCCATTAGCTCCTCAAACTGTTTATGATATCGTGGACAGTTAGTAAAACAGCTCAATTTAGCGGTGGATTAAAGCAATTTTGAAACTTGTTCCGAAGGGAATCGCACGGGAGGCGAAGAGCAGCCCTCCCTTCTCCTATCCAAAGGGACTTCACCTCTGGGAAGACTCCAATAACTGCAACCCCAGCCCCACTCGATTAAGGGATAATTTTTAATATATATGCAATAAATGTTCACTTTGTTAGATTGAATGACAGACAATAATATCGGCAAATCTTCATATCCATCCATTACCGGCAAACGAGCCGCACAAAGAACATATTTGCTTTTGATTAATTTATTTGCAGACTCTGTTTGATAAAGCAATAACTATTTGGTTAAACTTGACATTCGGTCTTCGGGGGGTTATCAGACCAATTCCCTCTCGTTCGTGGGCGATAATAAAGCTGTTTAAACGGGATTAATTATTAATTGGTTGCAATTAATTTCCTCCCTTCTCCACTCCGACAGACAATGAGGATCACTCACTCCCAAACAAAAGACTGCCACAGGAGCATCCTCGCCCCGTCTCTATCTAGCTATCTGTTTATTCGTCTGTCCCTTTCCATCTCTCGCCATTCCTGTACGCAGCTTCTCAGCTCTCCTCTGTCCTGCAGCAGGGAGATCTCCCCCCCGGCGGAGTGAGAGGGACATCGGGACCCCCGGGCGTGTCCGCGACCCAGGGGCGCCAGTCCTGCGCCCACGGTGACGGCCGCCCGTCCCTCCCCGGCCGCGGAGGGAGCGCGGAGCAGCCCCGGCCCCTCGGAGGGGCTGGTCCGGGCCGGAGCTGACCGAACAGGCATCCCAGGAGGGCGGCCAGGGAGCGGGTCGCTGAAGGACAAGACTCCCCGATTCAGCCTCAGTGATGAATTGCTGTGGGGGAGAGGAACAGGGCTCTCCCCCCATCCCCGTGCTTCTGCTGCTGATGAATGGGCCAGGAGGATGGATAGTCCAGAGTGTGTTATATCTTCATCAAACTGTGAAACCCCTCCCTTTACTAATAATCTGTCACAACTTTACAGAACACACACTGAGACCAAAGGGAAGCCCCTGCCCTGTAGCCTGCCCCTTCCCTCCCCTGTCAGGAAGGGCTTTATGCGGGCAAGGAGTGCGGGGGAGGGGGCCTCTCTCCGCGGAAAGTTTTCTCGGCCACTGCTCGGCCTTTTCCCCCTCGGCTGCCCCAGGAATCTCTGCCCGAAGGGCCCCGGCCCCTGGTCCGGGGGGTCCCCGGCCTCTGAGCGCGGTCTCTCCGTGCCAGCCGCGGGAGGCGGGGCGGGTTCTGCCCGGGACAGCCAGAGCAGGGCGAGCCGAAAGCACCCCAGCAAATTTCCAGCACGGTTCTCAGTAGCTGGAGACATGAGGCCAGGAGGGGGGAAAGCCACCCGTTTTCCTCGGGCAAACAACTAAGCAAAAACAACTAAGGCGAGACCCAGAGTCCTCTTCCGACTGCCGATCTCTCTCCTTCCATTAGTATTTCTTTCGGTCACAGTTAAATCTCCCTTTTCCGTCGCGTATTTATTTACATTTCGAGCAGGTGCATCTTCCAGCAACGACGTCCACGCCCCTACTCTACACAATCAAAAACAACCATCAAAACTAGTTGTTCCAAAGTGAGGGGAGCAGCGGGAGGTGCCGTGGGTGACAGGCGGCACACACACACGCACCACACCCGTGCCCCTGCCCGCCGCTCGGAGCCCCGCGGCGCAACCTCTGCCCAGCCCCGGAGCGCTGCCTGCCGCTCCCTCCGGCGCTGCACCCAGAGAAAGGGTCGTTCCGGATTATTCTGCTGTTAGCAATAGTCATTGCTCTGTCCCGGAATAGTTTAAGGCGTAAAACTGAGGCAGTGAAAGACATTAGTCTAATGAGGTTTGTCGTGTAGAAGCTGTTGATATTATGTTGTCATTCATCTCATTTAAAGTCCGAAGAAACGCATTCATGAGATTGTTTCTTTATTTTTCCCCCCCTTTCTCCCCCTTTCTTGCTGTTTTTTAAAAACATCGCTTTCTTTGGCTGTTTGCTTTAGGGGCTTTTCATCTGCGTGTTTCAGATAAGAAAAGAAATCAGATTCTTTTATTTTTCGATTGGATCCGAATTCCTTTTGATGTCCCCATTTAGTGCCTTTGACTTCTCCCGTGAATGGCAGCCTTTTGTTGCCGTCCCACATGCCCTTTAAGAAATTCTCCCTTAAACGCCTGGTACCCGCTGATGGATCCGTTTTCAAATGGACCAGAAGGAAAATGTAAGGAGCGAGAGGCCCGTTTCCTTAGTAATTGCTCGCGTTTGGGTGAAAATGCAGATATTTTTGTCCGATGTGGGAATATTGGGAGCAAGAACATCAGCAGGGGTTTAAAACAAAGCTCGTCAGCTGCGAACTCGCTGCACAAGGCGAGTAGCTCGCTCGGCTGCCTTTGGTGTCAAAGTTGGGGTATCCTCGAAAGCGGGGAGCGACGTGCAAAACCTCCCGATGGGCAAAACCTCCCGACGGGCGAAATCTCCCGATGGGCAAAACCTCCCGATGGGCACAGCCGCGCCGGAGGAGAGCGGGCAGCAGCGGAGCCGCCCGAGCCCCGCTCCCCTCGCTTCCCTCCCTTCGGGCCACAGCCCTGGGCACAGTTATGCCAGCAGCATTGCTGAGAAAAAAGAGTTTGTGAATATATACATCTGTCCGTAGGGGTGGATGGATTCACCGATAGATGCCGCATATATGCTCAGATATTGCTGGCTCTAAAGAACGATTCGAGCCCCTCAAACTATACTTCGGAAAAAGCGACTGTAAAATAAATTCGCCATCCAAAAACCGCAAACACCCCTGTGCTCCGAGGCTCGGCAAGCAACGAGGACACCACCAGACCGAGAGTGATCAAAAGCTAAACCTCACAGGCATTCTCGAAATACAATATTTTTTTTCATTCCTAAATAAAGACATTTCCCCGCATTTTGCCCCCTGGGGCTTTAAATAATTTTAAAGTAATCGGTAAGCGATCAGAAATCACTATCAAGCAACGACTTCAGGATCTGTGAAGCGGGATCAGTCTCGTATCCCGCAGCGATCCATTCACTAAGCCATGAGCCCGTTTTCCCCTCTAAGTATAGCACTATTTCTTGTTACTCGTAAGGGACACATCGCTGCAAAACCACTGCCTGATCGTTTTTGGGTTTTGCCTTTTCTTGTATAAACACTCTTTTCTTACACCGTTATGTGTCTGGACATTGAAGGATAATTAAATGCCGGCAGAAATAACAAAAGGTGGGATGCATTACTTAAAGCTATTTACTTCCACCCAGCAGAGCACGGGATTTGGGGGCTGCAATGGGAAAAGGCTGGTGTGAGCCTTTGCAGGAAACCCGGTGAGCCAGCACAGGTCCAAGTGACGGAAAAGCTCCGGCTCCCGGCAGGTAGTGAAATCTCAGCTCCCCGCTTCTACGATTATTATTATTATTATTATTATTGTTGTTATTGTTATTTTAAATTTTATTTTATTCTATTTTTAGCAAGAGTCTATAGCGGCAGATCTGAAAGCATTGCTTTTCTCGTGGGGAGTTCTCCGGGACAAAGACCTTGTTCCCCCCTAAGCACAAAGAGCTAACCAGGGTCCTCAAAGTCATCTATTCTCCAAGGGGAAAAAAAAAAAAAAATCTTGCACTGCGACAGGGAGGAGAAAAAAGTACCAAGCAAGATTTTCTTTAGAATACAAATGTGGGATAAAAGATTGCGTATATTTGGAAACAAATTTGTAGCCAGGCATAATATTTCGATTCTGCAAAGACAATGGCAATAGGAGCCGAGTGAAAAGTGCCTTACTTACGTTTTAGGCGAGCGCCTTCCCTTCCGCACTGACCTGCCTCCTGTGCTGTAGATTATTTTATACATTTCTCCCAGATACACTTATAAACAAGTGGAAATTTTGCATCCTACCCGCACCATTTTATACATGATGAGCCATCAGTAATAGGATTATTAAACAAAAACCGTCTGAGGCGCTGGCGTTAACCTTTTTTAAAATGGCTAATTAGGTTTTGCACAGAAAAATTAGATTTAACATTGCTTACATTGCCTACATTTTCAGTTGATGCTACAATAATTTGGGGGGTAGGACGGGTAAAACAATTCGAAGACATAATAAAAAATTAACTATTTTAACATATATTATAGGTCCCCTACACTAGGATAAGGCAAAGAATATTTTCATGATCAAATATTATATACATAAAACTAATTATCTCTCGCTGCTGCCTCCATCAATTACGGGGGAGAAGGGAGCGGTGTAGAGCGCCCTCTGGTGGCTCACAGCCGGAACGCGCCTCGCCCGGGCGCCTCTCGCTGCTTCCCTCCTCTGCCCCTCGTCAATTGCTTTTGTAGAAAAAATGTCCTTTTAATTGATCTTCAGCTAGATTGATTTGTAACATAAAATGGGGAGGATGTTGTTTATTTCATCTGTGTTGTTATACAGAGATAGTTACGATAGATGGTGGACAGTACTTGTCAATGTTACACATTCTATACAAAGAGGTCTTCCTTCCTTCCTTCCTTCCTTCCTTCCTTCCTTCCTTCCTTCCTTCCTTCCTTCCTTCCTTCCTTCCTTCCTTCCTTCTTTTTTTCTCCTCTCTGTAGAACCTCATCCAAATTTATCTCAGACTCTTTCCCACTGCGCGGACCACGCTGTACTCCCTAGCCGGGCACGGAGGAAGGGCACGGCCCCGCAGCGCCCACGGATTTCCCGCAAGCGCGGGGCTGTGCCCGAGGCTCCTGGCGCCGAGTCCTGCGGGGCTCTGTCCGCGGTGCGGGGCCCTCCCAGCGCCCGCCGCCGGCAGCGACAGCTGCTCAGGGGGGTCGGACCTCAGTGCCCGCGGGGAAGCCGCGCATCTCCCGTCCTGGCCGTGGCGGCTCGGGGAATGTGTGTGTTTTGGGAGCCGAACGTCGGGAGCTGCCCCCGAGCTGCCAGGGGGCTCTGCGGGCGAGGAGAGGCGGGTCGGCACCGCAGTCACCCGGCCGCTAGCGCTCACCTCGTCCTCCTTTCCCCACCATCTTCATTTTTTCCTGCTTTTCAAAACAGACAGCAGACATCACCTGTGAAGCATTTGCTCATAATTTAGGGGAAAGAAGCCCATTTTCCTGCCTGGTCTATTCCCTTCCCTAGGTATTTACCTTATTTTTCAGCCTGGTTTAACGAGCAACATAGAGAGAACCTAAAAGGGCCATCAGAGGAGGAAAAATGTTTCAGGTAAAACCAAATGGGAAATGCATGCAGTTTATCTGACACAGCAGCGTTCATTGCTAAACTGAGTGTGTCCTTTTCATCCCTATGGTGGGATGCTCTGTTTGCAGGGCTTTGCAGGCGAAATCAGGAAAATGGAGGCATCTCCCCTGTGCAAGAGCTGCAGGAAGCACAGTCTGTCAGAAGGATGGGTTTTCAGAAATGAGAATGGCAACAGAGTATCTGTCCTTCTACAAAAAATCTTGTTCTATCACAATAGATAACAAGGCCAGCTAGTACTGTGTGAAGGTGCAATATTTAGACCAAACAAACCATTATTCAATTTAACATTTAAAACACATTTTAAAGCATTCTATCATCATATTAAGTACTCATTTAGTTGAGCCTACTCTAGAGTCCCAAGAGTATCTGTTCATTTTTACCTGTTGATTTTTCTCTATGAAGGCTTTACTGAGCTTCATGTAACTTCCTGATGTCACCCTCCAGGCACTCCACTACATGTCTGTAGTGCCCAGTGTCTCTGGAACCACGCTTTGTGCTGCTCCTGCAGCCTAATTTCTTAGCAGGGAAGCCCCCCAGCTTTGCTGTTCTGATCCTGCAGGCTGTGCTCAGTGACTCCTGTTTACAGACACTCTAAGGAGACACCCAGGTTATCTGTAAATGATCACATTTCACTCCTGATAATTTAGTCTTCTCAGAGAGCTTTAAAACTTCTCATTCTAATTACAGTTTTTTAGAGGTATCCTTAATGGCACTGTACCGAGCTGTGTAATCAGATACATCCTTAGGCAGGAGAGCAATCCTCAAGACCCTTCCCTGATGCATAAGTATCATGTTTCAGAGGAAGAGGGAGAGAAACACTTCAGCAGCCTCCCCTCTGTGACCCAGAACATGTGTTGCCCTCCACAAAATCTGCTGAAGTACCTAAAGTATACAGATAACTGCATTTTCTCTGCTGGTATATAAATCTGTTTACCAGCATTTCAGGACTTCCCCTCTGTTTATGTGTACCTTCTGGGTAACCACTACTGACACACACAAACTAGGTATCCCCCCACCCTAATTTCCCAAGAAGCAGGGTCTGGTGGTGGGGTACAGAATATGCTGGGTCAGCACCTCCACCACATTCCCCTAATTTCACCTCAGGCTCTTTTCAGGGGCTCCACCAGAAGCAGTTAAAGCTGATAATCTGGTCATTGGTCTTCTGTAGCAGCTTTCTGCGAAGAGACAGACAATATTTAATAGACTGCATACTCCCTTATTTCCAGACTAATATTCACTTAAATCTCCAGGAAACCAACAAACTCTTTTGTATTCAATCATTATCAATATACCAAAAATACATGGAAAAGGTGAACCATGAATATTTTTTATTAAAATATCTGTCTCTCCTACCTTCCCCGTCCACAGCATTTGTCTCAGACACTTTCAGCAATATGTTACAGACAGATATTTTGGCTGGAACTATGCGAATATTTGGAATTTACAACTGAAATATCCTACATTTCTTTCCAAATTTGCCATATTACATTAAGTCTGCTACTGCTGGGACAGACTACAAATGTATCGAGCTTAATAACATTCTCTTTGGACCCTAAATCTTTCTCTACAATGCAGAAGGTTTTTTATTGAAAACAAACAACTGAAATGGCTCATTAGGACAGTTAGCCCAGAACCCTGCCTTGCCAGGTTCATTGCTTACAGTCAAGACCAGAGGTATAATGCAATTATGTGGCTGCGTATTGTGCAGCATCTCAGGAAAATATATCTGATCATAAGCCTGTTTTTCTCTGGTAAAAAGAGCTTGTGGACAGCTTGATGGCAGGATATGGCTGCTCTTTGTGCGTGGCGATAGCCAGACTGATTGCAGGAATTAAAGACAAAACACTGCAATAGTCTGTGATTTTATTTCGTTTTGAGTTACATTTTGAGCAATTTTTATATCTAGGGCCTGTATATTTGCCCAGACTTATTAAATTTTTACAGTGCTCATTGGCAGGTTTTTGGCCCATTCCAAGGGATGGGCCTTATTTTGGGGAAAAATATGTATCTAGGACTGCTCCTAATAAGTAGTCCTGGCAGGGCATATAGCAGGGTTTGTATATTTTGTCTATATACCCAGAAAAAAGACCCAGGCCAATTTTATTTACTTATGTTGACAGTTATTTTATCATAGTATCTTTTATAAAGAGCTGAAAAATGAAGTAATTTCTTCTTACCTGGTTGTTTAATTTTGATGGGATCTTGAAAGGCTATTAGGTAAAAGTGTTGGACCAAGTAATTTCCTGCTATGCAGTTAGACATTCAGGAGGAACTAATTCCATTCTGACAGAATCAGAGTTTAGAATATGAATACATTTTCATTTGGTTATTGCTTTTGTAAAAAAAAATCTTGCGACAGAAATGTCTTTTATTAGTACAGCAATTATTAACTTATCAAGAGTAATTTTGATCTTGAACAAGAATTTCCTTGCTGGGAAATTTCTTTCGAAACCTACAGGAACTGCATAGAATTGATAGCATTGATTTTCCCAGTTAAAATGTTCCATCAATAAAGCCACTCTGAGCCTCGTGCATGGTATGGACATGGGAAAAAAAGATCAGAATACAGCATTTCTGTTATCTCTACAGCTTCTTAGTGTTAGTAATGGGCATGAGCTATGTTTGCTCAGGATAAGTCAGAAGTGCCTCTGTACCAGGGTCTCAGTGACAACTCTCACAGGATGGGTAATCAGTACTGCTAAATTTAAAAGGGCTAAGCAGTATGACTGACTCCAAATGACCAAACAACATTTGTCCACATTGGCTTTTGTCTCCTTTACAGATTGTCTTTGAAGAAAATTTATGGAAGTAATCTAAAGCAGAACAAGGACCAAAGGAGGAACTGGTAATGTGGTCAGTCTATCACAACTGCCCAAATTCACTTTCTGAATCTTTTTTATTAAACAGTTTAAATGCCCTCTGCACCATCCTGACTACCCTGGCTTTCTGGTGCAATGATAAATGATGTTGTGGATTTGTCAGATGAATCAATTCATCACATTCATACTTTCTATGCTGGTCCAAGGTGCACACAGTACCTTCAGCATCTCCTCATCCAGGGATTGCCAGATGACTCTGTGGGATGGATTGCAGAGACAGACCAGGAGTCCAAACTTCCTGAAATAGATAGGAAAAGTATCTTTGCAGATAGGTCTTTGAGTTAAGACTGCCATCCCATTTTGTAAGGATATCCTTCAGCAGCCTTATAGCAGTTATTAGACTAAGGCACAGGGTTTCTGTCATTTCTCACCTAATGATTTACAATTGAACCTCCCCACAGAGGGGAACCATACATGGGTTCTTGTGGTAGTTTAAACTGTAACCCAATCCCTATTTCATCTAGAAAAATATTTGTCTTTTCTAGTTATTTTTACTTTTAGATTGATAAACACACTGAATTGTGTGGAGACAATTCTCCAAGACAAATATCTACAAGGAACAAGTAGGAAACTACTAAGCTGATTTTCAGTCCTGGTTTTAAAACCAGTAGATAGTCTAATCAAAGATTAAACCCAAGTAAGCAGTTTGGTATTAGCTTTAGGAGTTTTATTTTTCATAAAATAAAGCTCTACTTTGATACCAGGTGTTAATGCCTTTACTCAAATTGATCTCAACCTATAGCTTTATGGAAAAAGCTTTCAGCAACTGATAGAAATTGAAACACTGTCTCTATTCATGTATAACTAATACATATGGTAGACATAATTTAAAGTATTTCTCAAACTAGTTGGCTTGATACTCAGTATTCAAATAGGAAAGAAAAACTATTCACACTGATCTCCAGAGCAGAGCAAAATCAGATGACTAGTGACTGAGCAAGCTAGGTTCATGAAAACAATCTTTGAATATTATGGGTTGAATATAAAGAATGCACAGAACAGATAAAATCCAGAATGCAATACTGTATTTCTATTCACTGGATATCAATGTGCCCCTTTTATTGGTCTTGCAGAATCTGAGGAAGTCGTGATTAGATGGCATGAGTGTTCCATTTTCAAAAGAATAGATAAATAGCATGAAAGTTCTCTTATGACTTTAAGAAGAAATTACCCCCACACTATTTCTGGTTCCTAGTAAACTTTGCTGTTCTTTGAGAAATACCATTCCTACAAGATATCATGCAATTCTACATCTGCAGATGCCAGAAATACTGGGATGCCAACACCACTGAAAAAGTCCTTCAATATATAAAATATGTCTTCTAACTACCCTTCTTGTAATAAATATTATTCACTATTCATTTCTAGTGACCTTTTTAGCAGTGTTAGATTGTTTTATACTTTAAACAAGAAGAATCTTAGTGTGAGGGTCTCCAATGAAATTTTATGAGATAATTACACAATAAATGATGAACGTACTATTTGCAGTCATCATTGTTCTGTGTTCCACTACTTTTGTAATCACAACCTCTAAAGGCCTCAAATGAGGCTATTGAGACTTCGTTGAGTGCTGCACTTGCTCAGATTAAAAGAAATCTTGGTGTTTTCTTTTTTGTTCCTGGGCTTTTGCAGTCTGGGGCTCTGACTGAAGTAGGTGGGGTCATATAAATCAAGGTAAATACACTTCTTAGTGCTTATTGAAAAAGTAAAAATGTGCTGGTCTACTTAGTTTTCAAGAATAATGAGCAGACATAATCCAGTTTCTGGATAATTAGATGTCTGGATTATCATAAATGACCTTACTTGAAAGGCATGGTAAGAGTTTAATTTTTCAGTACACATAGAATACAATCTGTCAGATCATAATGCTTTAAATCTCCATCAAACTGAACCCTGAGAAAGCTGCAGAAACAGGAAATTTACCCATGTTCATCACCATTTACTACGTAAGAGTTCTTATTAACTCCAAAATATAATAACAAAATGTGTTTCAAAACCAAGGTTACCACTGATTTGCTGTTACTGAGGCTCATTCACTGTAGTTTAGTGAGAGGAACTGTATCTGATATTATATTGTTATCACAACAGAATCAATTGTGAGGTTTTCCAGCACTGCCAGGGACATAATGAAAACAGATCTGTCTTCAGGCCCTGCTATCCCTTGTTGAGCAAGATGTGGCATCTTCAGAAGATGAAAACCCAGCTTATTCTTTTGGCATAAAATAATATATATGACCACTGACCATGCCTTTCCCTTTACCTGCTGTTTGGTCCTCCATTCTTCTTTTTATTAGTTCGGCAGCATTTCATCTCTTCTCTAGGCCATGCACCAGTACACAGGATATCGCCCTGACAGGAGGATATGAAAGACATTTGTGTCCTCATGATAGCCATGTATTTGACCAAGTAAAGAGGACAACAATCTTATTTTCTTTATTTTCTTATGCTGAACATAAGAGGACAACAATCTTTATTTTCTTATGCTGATTTTTTTCATGTGTCACAAGGCTATTTTAAATTATATTCTAATTAAAGGTAAAACCACTTTAGGAATAGAAAGGTACTAACCTGATGATTCACTCAAAATTTTAACATTCATCAAAAGTCACAGTTAGATCTCCAAATTCTTATTTATATTCTTTTTTTACTCATCCATGTTTTACTTCTGAATTATTATTTTCCAGTTCTATTGCTACATGGTAAATCCTCTGATAAGCATATGTAAAGCCAAGACAAATAAATATTTGATTGACACAAGTTTTATTTTGTTGGATGAGCTGATGCTCACAGGTGAAAATAATTAAATCTTATGGTTTATGCCTGAGGCACCTCTGGTATAAAACTGTTGTAAAATACTGATCATATTTAAAAGTTAGAAGTGTACTCTGCCACTATGGCACAGTAAGGTCATCAGACTAGCAAATCTTATCAATATTAATTTTTTTTTTTTCTGGTAAAACATCTTTAGTTGTTCCTTTTGAGCTGAGGTCTTCATAAAAACAGACACACTAGAAAACATTCTTGAGGAAACAGGTTCTGTGAGCAGTCAGACCTTTTATAGTTACCATGGTTTGAACTCTAGAGTTCTGACAGCATCCTTATCTGAGTCATGGGCAACTCCACCATGTTAATTGAATGAATGTTTGGTGTCCTGGCCAAAAGTGTCACATCTTTGTTGTGAATTTCAAGAGGACAAGCCCTGTGACCTGCTCTCTGTCTGTATTTCAGGCTGTTAGCTCACCAGTACCTCAGGTCCAAAGCATCCATGTGGTATGAGGAGAAACTGATCTCAGGATTATAGCTGATGAATGAGGTTCTGACTTTCTTGGTGCCTGAAAGAGATCCTAAAGGAAGCCAACAACTGGAAACTCAGCGAAGTTTGAGAGACTGATGTTTGGAAACTCAGATGAAAGTCAAGATTTTACCTTGTGCTTTGAGACAGCACTGACAGACTGCTCTCATGCCTTGTGACTTGTTTTTTAGACACTTCTAAGAGAATTTTGCCTCCAGACTGAAAGCAGGGGGCAAATTTTTAGGGACATTTTAATTGTTTGACAATGGAATCCACTATGGCATCTCATTTTAGTCACAGAACCTCAGAAATGTTTTCTAACAGACATCTTGCAAAATTGTTTTCTCTCAGAAATTGCAGATTTGCAACATTTTTGAGATCATTGAAATGAAATCACAAAAGAATAAATGTGCATGATGGAGAAACACTTTTGCTATGAAAAATTAATAATTACTTAGAGTTTTAGTGTGGCAGCACCAGCAGCAGCAGTTCTCAAAGGATGCACTAACCACTGAAATCCTCTTCATTTTGTAGGTTTGTTTGTAGTGTCCTTTAAAACAAACCAGTAAAAACAATCACATCTGATGCTGTTTCACATGTCCCAATGAATGGGTACAGTTAATGCAAACCCTCTATGGATGATTCAGAGACTTTTCTTTGCATCCCAGAAGGAATCATCTGTTTTTTCAAGCTGTATAAATTTATTAAGCTTCATTTTAAGAGTATTTAGATATCTTTACTTCACTGTAAGGATCTTACAGATTCTTCTTGTTTCTACTCTAAATACATGATTAGCAACTTACAGTTTTTTATTTTTATATCAACTTCAACCTAACTAATTGCATGCCTGTCCAGCTGTTACCTAATACAGAGCAATTCTTTTCTACTGTCCTCTCATAAAATCTGCTATGCCTCTGAAGAATACAAATCTTTATCATTTGTTTCAGTTCCTTATTTTTTAACTTTTATCACCAGCCTACACTCCCTAATATTGAGATTTTTTTTCCCTCCTGCCATTTTAAGAGACTGGGGAAGGGATTACAGAGATTCTGCTGTAGCATATATATTTTTTTCTTTTCTTATTTTACTTTTACTTGAATTTCTCTGAATGGATGACCTCACTAGTAATTGACTTAATTTATGGGTGGAAATTCTTGTAAAATATAAAAAGCTTAGAGAAATACCTTTTGTTTATTCAATTTATTTTGGACCATGTCAACTTTCAATTGTTTACTCCAGTGCTATTTTCAACAAATAGTTATAATAGAATTTTTTTTTATTTCCAAACCCAAGATTGGTGTAGCAGCTCAGCTTTTTGATGCAGTATTGATGAGGAAGTTTGTGAGCTGTGGCACTTTAGAATGGCTGCAATGTATGGATACAAATAACCTGTATTCTTGTGCCTGTATCTTAGAAATCAACATTTCTCATAATGGTGGAATTCATTAAAACATTTATTCTGTTACTAAACTTCACTGTTACTCATCAGTTTAATTCCTATGAATCTTTAATACTCCTTTTCCTTCAGGACCTCTTAACAACGTCTGCTCCTCCATAAGGTATTTGCTTTCCTGACTATGGTGGGTGTCACACCCATCACTACTTGCTCCAGTTTCTTAATTTTTGCTGCTTAAGATTCTCACTTTGCACAAAACCAAATAAATATTGATTGGAAGTGATCCCAGGGACTAGGTGGTCCAACCTCCTCTCTTGAGGTAGGACTATAGCTGAATCTTGAAAATCTTCAAGGATACAAATTCACATCCTGCTGCATGTAAATTATTCTCTCATTTCTTATTGTTCATCTCTGTCACTAAGCCTGCTACAGCTTTCTTCTTACAATTCAACCTTCTCCAGACTGACATTTCTTTAGCCATTTTAATACCTCTATTTCTCTTTTGGGGGACTTTTTTTTAATTGTGCCAAAATTAGTATACAAATTAAACTTTTCCCTTTTCATATTCTTCTCCCATTTTCTTTTTTTTTTCACATTGTCAGTCTTAATCCTAGAATGGTGCTCAAAATCCTTATGACTAATAACTCCTAGTGATCAAACATCTTGCCCTTCCATCATGAATTTACTTGCTGAGGATATTTTCTCATAGCTTCTGCCTCCCCAATGGACTGACAGAGGAATTTTACAGAGAACTGTCTGGGTTTCTTTTCCTTTAAGCATCTTTCCTGGGATATTATCCATGCAGTCACTGAATTTTGTGGCATTGGGTGAACTTCCAGAACATTTTTTCCAGCTTCTGTCAGAATTATTTTAAATGTTACATCTGCACATTGTTTCTTGCTGCAGACAAAAGACTCTGAAGGAATCATGTGATGACCTTGTTGGAATGTTCAGTATTTCAAGGTTTTTGATAAAGATCCTCTTCCTAATGTCATCCATGAAGATTAAAACAAGGGGGCCATATGAGAACTATTTGTGGTGCTCTTGGACCAACTGTACTGTAAAGCAAACTTAAAGAATATTCTTTTTTAAAATCTCAGTTTTATGTTTTGATTAGGAAAATTTGCTTACTTTTCACAACTGTGCAACAGATTGAAATTCCTATCAGGAAGAATAAATTATATAACTCACCAAAAGTCCCATTAAACCTCAGTGAAGGAGTTTTATATAGCCATACCCTGAATTCCTTTTGTTTCTCTTCCCAAGTCACTGACTGATAATACACTGGTTATTACATTTCAGAAGCTGTCATGCATGTCAATAATCTCACTCTGTGTTTAACTCTTCATTTTACTTGTGACCCTCTCTCGATTGCTTACAATTTCCCTTGTATAAATATCAAATATCTCCCTTGAACCTGAACCTCCCTGTATTTTACCTTCCTAATGAAATAATTACTACTGGCTCTATATAAACAAGAAAATACTGCTAAAGAAGAAGTGTTACACAGGTCATTTCTGCAAAAGTCACAGCATGGAATTCAATAAAAAGTTATGAGCCTCAAAGAATATCCTTCTGTTACCAGTCATTCTGGTCAATATATAAATCAGAAGCTTTGTGACTGAGCAAGAAACTTATCTTTGACTTATCAAGTAGACCATCTGACTAATTGGTATCCTTGAGGATTTTTATATCTCAGTAAGAACATTTTCTGGGCTATGGACAGCTTGATTTCATTCAATTTCATGCCACTTCAGCACATGATTAAATCACATTTAAATGGATGGACTTTACTTATGAGTGTTTGGAAGGACAAATCTAATTAATCTGATTGTCTTTCCATGTATTCTTTATCTTTTCTAAGTTTTAAGCTGTTATTGATTATCAGTGGCTACAAAAGACAGTTGGATAAAACATGCATATACCTTTTTATTGGCAATCATTATAAACTTAAATTAATCTAACTAAATTATACAGAATAAAATAAAAAATAGAGGGAATAATTTTATAAACTAGAACACTTGCCTGCTATGTCTGGAATTAGATATCCTGTGAATGAATAAATACCAATGAATAAAAATGTTCCCACCTCCAAAATAAATAAAATATCTGTGGAACATGTCAGTGGACATGTCAGTCAACTCTGCTTAAAATTTAATATCCAATATCAAATGCTAAAAATACTTCTATATACTCCTATCATCATACCAAATCACCCATACAGCTTTCTGTGACTGAATTTCTGAATGAGATCTCATGAAGAATGTGAAAAGTTATTGATTTCTGAGTTTATCTATACTACAAAGTGCTTTTGAAAATTCAGCACTTGGAGTACGTATTAAAAGATCAAGAACAATTTATGCAATATAATAAATAAGATCACTCAAACCCACCCTGGTTAGGAAAACATACCGGATTGTGTAAAAACCGTCCAAAATCTAAAGCTTTTCTCTGAAGCCTCCTCTAATTTTAAAAAGGTCTTCTACATATACCTGTGTACCTTTATTGCCCAGGACATTTATAACAATTGAGAGTGCAGATGATGCAGACAGACATGATCAAAGGTCTAAAGATGCTTGTAAATGAAATCAGAGGCAGCTTTGTGGGTGCAGAGAACAAAAAATGTGCAGCCCCTGCATTTGTTGTAGTTGTGTGAGAAAAGTTTTGTATGCGAATGGGATGGGACTCCCAGCACACTGCCTGGTACTCTTATATCAGAAGAAGTCTTTGGTTGTGTCACCTTCAGATAAAAGCAAAAAATTTCTCGGTGGTTCATTTTTATTCAATTTACAAAGCTTGCAACCCTAGTTATTTATCTGCAAATTTCTGCTTGCACTGAATGAGTGACAGAATGTAGTAATAATATCTCTGCTGAATAAAACAGCATCACAGATAGTCTTACTAGTTTTTAGTTATTAGTGCAGAACCATGTTAAACGTTACTGTCTTTGATCTTCATGGGGTTTTGCTCAGATCATATAATAGACAGTATTTTAAAAAGTGAATATTTCATTTCACATTTCTCTGCATACACAGAGCTAACATTCTCTGCGTTGTAACAGAACTTCTTGGGAAAGCTCACAGGTTTGGGGTTTTGTCCTTTGTCCGCTTTTGATTCCCTCATTGTAGCCTGTGATCAGTATGAGATAAGAAAGCCATTTACCAGCAACCCAGTACTGAGTTCAGCATTGATCAATATACTTTCAGATACCTCTCTGAGCTTGCTAGATAATGCTTATCAATCTCTCCTGCTGTTGTATTTATAATCAAGCACTACAGGTAGTCGAAAGTTTACATCTATAATTCACTATGTTCCTTCATTTGTTGATATGGTCTCTTGCTGTAGATTTCTAAAATCTCCCTAATCTTCCTTTAATTAATTTTTAAAAGAACACTTTCCCATCTTTCTTTCCATTCTTAAATTTTCAATATTTTCCATGTCCTTAATGGGTAGGACATCACAAATAAAATACACTGGCAAGGGTGCTGTCTGATTCAATCACATGATAATCCTTGTGCCATACCTTGAATCCTACAAAGGATATATATAAAGTTATCATATTTCTTTATACAATCTTAAGCTTACACTTGCAGCTTCTGTGTCATTTATTTTAATAACATAGGGATAGAACAAAATGCCGAGAATTATGAAAATGCTGACACAGAAAGCAACTGGAAAAAATTTTGCACATCTGTTTCACACATCTTCTAAAACTTTGTGGTTTCTCTTTTTTCACTGCTTTGGCACACACTCAGTGATTAAAAGGGCAATGCTTCCAGGAAGGGTGAGTAAATGGAAACTCCAGCTGCGAAGGAAAAGAAAGAAAAACATATTTGATATCGCTACAGACCATCCAGCAAAAATCACAACGCAATCTGGGAGAGACAGAAGACTTGTTTTGTTTTCTGAAAAATGTAACCCAATGTCCTTTATTGTTTCTTGAGATTTGGATAGCCAGCTTGAGATAACCAGAAACAAGAACCAAATTGTTCATTAGAACTTTGCATAAAAACTTATTTTATCTTTGCATTATACACTATTGATACAAATAATGGAGCTAGTTTGGCTATGACGAACTGCAGTCCTATCAGTCTTGGAGGAATGTTCTCTCTTTTATTTGAAACAAATGAAAATTGCATATAGATATTAGCAACAGTACCTTCTTTCAAATCAAGAAGCACAAAAGAGATAAATCATTATCTGAACCTCAAGTGCCCTTTGCTGCAAGGTGAACACCACCTAAACAATGCTACACCATCGTCTGTTAAAATGATTGAGAATTGATGCCACTGGAAACCACAAAAGATTGCATGCTTGTGATGGTGATGCTATTAAAAAGACATTAAAAAATTCAAATTCAAAACAAACTTTAATGCCAAATACCGGTTCTATAAAGTATTTATTATGGCTGTCAAAATGCATTGACAAAAAAATTATTGTTTATAAAGTATTTCCATAGTGTCTGTAATGAGGTTCTCAGTAATTAATTTGAAACACCATCAGAGCTTTCTTTGGATATTCAAACTGACTTCAAATTGCCTGTGCAGTTTTGCATATGATTTCACCTGAAAACACATAGTGACTAAGAAGAAAACTGGCAATGCTGGCTCTGGAGTTATATATTCCATTTCTACCCATATGCCACTGCTTGTGTGCCTACAAGTAAATTACCAACCTCTTTGACCCAAAGTCTTCATTGAACTCCATCTAATTAATGGTCATTTTGTGAGCATTAGTAAACTTGCAAAGCTTCTGGAGAGTCTCAGCCTTTCAGTCTCAGCCTTGCTAAACAAATATAAGGCATTGCATTCATATTTTGTTCCATATAACTCTAAAATGTGTGGCTTATTTTGCAGACATACTAAGGTGTTTTATTTTTTTTACCAGGAGACATCAAATGGATTAGTGGAAGTAGGTGTATACATCTGGACACAGAAGGTCAAAATATACCTCTTTGCATTCATAACTTTTTAAATGAAGAGCAAGCTGATCCCAGGTATCATTACTGTCAGTAATTCTCTGATAGGTGTATAGATCTATGGGGGAAAAACATGGAATTGTTAGTTACAATTTCAGCTGTGTCTGTGCTGATTGTGTTGGACTGCCACAATGGGGACTGTACTGTTAATGAGGTAGATAAGTCCTCAGCAATTACTGTGATACTCTTCTAAATATCTGAACTATCAATCACCAACGGAAGCAAATGGCTGCCTTGATGGTATGGAAAAATCTTGTTACAACTGTTGGAAACAAAATCATTAATAACACACAGATCAATTTCTGCTTCTCCTCTCGGCTCAATCAGTAATGCCATAGCAGAGAACTAGGAAAAGGAGAAGCCAATAGCTGAAACCTGATTTCTAAAAATATAATTTAATGTCTTCTTTCAAGTTAAACTAAACAGTAGCACAGTCTGAAGTGCTCAACAGAAGAGACTACATTGAACAAGAAGCAACAACAGGTGCAGAACAAAAGGGGAAAGTCAGGAAAACAAGGATTGGTAGGAAGAAAAAAGGGACTAATTGCAAAGGGTGAAGAGGGACATTTCTTATTAAATGTTCCAAAGTGTGACATATTTTAATCCATTAACTTTCAGAAATAAATAATGGCTTAACATTCTATTTAAATGAAATTAAGGCAAAATTGTGAAAGACAGCTTTTGCTGTTATGACCAAGAGACCAAACCAGAATCTAGAAATGAATGCTTTGCATAAAAGTGCATTGAGTACTTCCTAAATTACAAGTGCTAAGAAATGAAAAAGCACTCTTACTAAAGACACGGAGTTGTCATTCTAGATTCATTTAAGAAATACAGTCATCTTGAACACTGGCCAGGTTTATTTCCCTTGTGACATTTCAGTTAAACATCCACTGGTTTTCATGTTTCAGTTTCACCTAAACAAATCTGGACATACCAATATTTCATTTTGAAATATAGTAATCTGGTAATAGTTCAACTCAAATTTACAAGCTATATTTGAAGTCTTTATTTTGGTTCAGCATAAATGTTTGTCAGTCTTTTTATTACACACCTGAGAACGCTTATCAGACACACTGAGAGTCCTAATTCTCTACTGCTGTTTAGTAGAGTCTCCTCCACCTGCAGAAAAATAATCTCGAACTAGGAGGTAGTTCTTGTGCCTTCTTCTCAGTCACCTAAATGAGAGCTGAATGGTTGGCAGAGAAGTGGGAAATCAGGTCCTGCATCTTCAATTTAAAAGTGTTAACTAGCCTAAGATTGCTTAGATTATTTGTAATTGTTACGGTATTAGAATTCTTATCAGCTGACTCTTTTGCTCCTTTCTTGTCAGCACACTTCATTACACATTCTTCCTGAGTGTCTTCCAATCAATCTTCAAATTTAATCACCAGAAGCCAGAAATGAGGCTGATTGCAGATGTTGATTCCAACATCCTTGGCCACAGGAATATGTCTTTACTGCTGTTAAAGACGAATTGAAAGCCTCTGGGAATGATTAGAAGCTGGCGCAGACGGCTTGCTGTCCTGAAACCCGTGCTGCCAGGAGGGGGAACCTGCTGCACATCCTTGAGAGAAAGCCAGAAGCGCAACTACATGGAGCCATAGCAGCCAAAAGTCAAAGGTGTCGGTATTGAGGCCCGCATTTTGTTTTCTTTTGCTCTGATGCCGCTTCAGACGAGTTACAGACTTCCAGCTGAGAACAGAAACGTGTTCGCATAGTTATACGGCACAAATAATTAAAACAAAACAATATTAAAGGCAAGGGGAAGATTAATGAAGTGAGGATTAAACCTTTCCAAGACCTTGCAAATTACATATGCTACATGTCGGAGAGTGAGCAGAAGGCTGCTTCTCCTTTGTGCCATCCTCCTGTCAGGGGTTGCTGATATACCTATACCTGAGTAAAGCTCCCTAACTTTATGGTTTGATAATTATTGACCAAAGATTTCAGAAACTTGTTTCAAAAATTCTGCTTTTTAACGTAATACCACCGACAGTCTTTTAGGTCCACATGGCTTTGAAGAGGTGCATTTTTGGGTTCCCCTCGCCCTCTTTTTTTTTACGTTATAGGGAACCAATGACACCAGAACACAGGGACACAACCTTGGACCGTTTTTGTGTGACACCACCGAGCCACCGCAGCACCGGGAGCGCCCTGCATGGCTCCTGTGACCCCACGAGTCCCATTCGTATTGCTGATGCACAGCACTGATGCACAACCCGCCAGGTTGCTGTGGAAATCCAGAGCCCTGGAAATCCAGCCGGCCCTCAGTGAGCAAGCACTCCCCAAACTGCGGCCGAAGCGAGAATTACTATTGTTGCTCTTGTGTCACCACACACAAGTGCCCCTGAACAGACCCTACAGACGGAGCTGAGCACCTGATGTCCGGGCTACTGTGGCCAGCAGGGAAGGGTGCAGCGTCCTGCCCAGCGGGGTCGCCCCGCAGCCGCAGCCCCGCGCCGGCCGCGATCCCGCCGGGACATTCCCCCCGCGCTGCCTCCCAGCGCCGTCCCGTGAGACCGCCCGCGCCGTCGGGAGCATCCCAGTCACCGCCTACATTGCCCGGCAGCCCCGCGGCCCGCGGGAAGTGGCGTCCGGCCGCATCCGGGAGTGCGGATCCGCCGGAGCGTGTTCCCTGCCCGGTGTGGAGGTTGCGGTGGGTCGCGGCCGGGCCGGGAGCGGGAGCTCGGGAGGCGGCGGCCGCGGTCGCCCGTGTCCCACCAACTGAGGCGCTTCTCTCCCCGCAGGTGCGGCCATGGCGGACTCCGCGCAGAACGGGCCCATGCCAGGCGGGGCCGGCGGCGGGGCCGTGGTAAGGAGCTCCCGGGCCTGGGGTCCCGGGCCGGCCGCGGTGCTGCTCCGGCGGCGGGGGGGTCCTGCTGGAATGGCAGCGAGGCACTGCTCGCCCGGGTGCGGGCAGGGGTGAGCAGCTTTCGCTTTCCGATGGAGAGCGTGCTGTTAGTGTGCCGCCGCTCTTGAAAATGGCTGAATTGAAAGTAATTCAGTGTGGTAGCATCTGTATTTCACAGAATCATGGCATATGCTGAGTTGAAAGGGACCCACAAGAATCGTCGAGTCCAGCTCGTGGCCCTGCACAGGACACCCCAGAAGTCACACTGTGTGCCTGAGAGCATTGTCCAAACGCTTGAACTTTGTCAGGCTTGGTGCTGTGACTGCTTCCCTGGGGAGCCAGTTCCAGTGCCCAGCCGCCCTCTGGTGAAAAACCTTTTCCTGATAATCTAACCTAGCCTTGGCACAGCTTTATGCCGTTTCCGTAGTTATGTTGTGCAAGGTACAAAATCATATTATGAAGATGGTTGTAAGCTTCTGGTCATTTCCATAGAGATGCACTAGGAATATAGAGGAAAAGAGGAATCTTCAAAAGCTGGTCCAAATTTGTAAAAAAATATGAATTCTTCCAGATGGAAGGAGCTGTTGTTTTGACTCTGATGCATATATAGCCAAAAGCATTCTGTGTTTCATTGGAGCCTTTCTTTGTCTATATCAGACTGAAGAGGGCTGTAGTTAGGGAGAGCTCAACAACAGGAGAGGTGTAGGATTACTGTGAAAAGTTTTCTGCTTTTTCAAGGCCAGGAATATGTAAGCCAAAACAATGCCACTTTCCTTGTAATGTAGTTAGTTATGCTGGCTTTACCTGACCCTGTATTTTTTCCCCCTCACTAAGAATTGTAGAGATTTAGCCCCAGGTGTGTGCAGTGTATTCTAAAAGAAAATTTGAAGCAAAAGTCAATCAGGTCTAGAGACCCTACTGATAGCATTTGTGAAGCTGACTGTTTAGTGAGGCATGTTTGGATAGAAAAACTATTTTCTAGAAGTTCTTACCACTGTATTTGTTTGTAATGTACAAGGGAGCCTCTTGGTTCTGAGTAAACTGAGCTATTTTTAATCTGGTTAGTAACATCATATGAGCCAAGTATCACAGAAGAAAAAAAAAAGCTTTCTGCTTCAAGCTATAATTTGCTTATATTTGAGGTTGGAGAAAGACTTGCAATTTAATAGGGTTGGGAAGAATGTTCATTGTATGCAAGTATTAAGATACCAACTTCTGTTGGGGCTGGTCTTTTTTTTTTTTTTTTTCCTTTTCTTTTCCAATGTAGCAATTTCTGATGGCGAACAAGTTGGATACAGCAATGTGGATTTCCCGCTTGTTCACAGTTTACTGCTCAGCTTTATTTGTCCTGCCTCTTCTAGGGTATGTACTGTAGTATTGTAAAATAGCATTAAAAATTTACAAATGAACTAGATTCCTTTTGCATAGAATTGTTTTTTCATGTAAGGTAATGCTCAATTTTCATGTAAGGTGTCATGGTGTTACTCAGTTTACTTAGATGCTTTTTGTCAGAATAGCTTACAGATTTTAGATTGGTTTAAAACACTTGTAGATGTGTTTGGAAAGTATATTGAACAAATGAAAAGTAGTGGTAAATGCAAGTTTTTGTGTGTAAATGGAGTATTATATTGAGTTGTCTCAGGTACCTACAGTAAAATCAGTGTTAAAGTTTCCGAGTTATTTTTTGGGAATAGTGCTTATGTACAATAATAGAAATAAATACTTCAGTTATGATGCAATTCTCGAGGGTAGAAGACTGCTGAGCTTGGTTCACATGGTAACATCTCCTCTGATGATTTGCAGGTTGCATGAAGCAGCAAGCTTTTATCAACGTGCCTTGCTGGCAAATGCTCTTACCAGTGCCCTCCGACTACACCAAAGGCTACCGCACTTCCAGCTTAGCAGGGCATTTCTGGCCCAGGCTTTGCTGGAGGACAGCTGCCATTACCTGTTGTACTCCCTTATCTTTGTGAATTCCTACCCTGTTACAAGTATCCTTTTCTTGTGTCATCCTGCTAATGTTTTTAAATATATTAAAAACATGATTCTTTTCATCACCTTTGCCATGATCTGAAAAACTAGTTTGCACTAGTTTGATATGCTTGCTATTTATAGAACATACTCTATGTAAAATGTGAGAGGCTTATGTTGATTGATCCATATTCAGTTTAATCAGCTCTATAATTAGTGCACTGCATTCTCTGGCTACTTAGATTTTCTTTTTTTTTTTTTGAGGCTGAAGTTTGGTGGATTTTATGAACAGCCTCCAGTGATATTTGGAGAAGTTGGTAATTTTCATTTATTGCCAGTACAGGTTTTATACATGTCTTCTCACTGTAGCAGACATTCATCATGTAGAGAGATAATTATTCAGTAGTAGCTTTCTTGGATAAGTTATTAAACAGATAAAGTCTGCAAAATCTGCTCCTGTGGATTGTCAAAGGTGACATGTCAGAGCTGACATATCTTTATGCCACACTACGTATGCTTAATGTCCTACTCTTAAAATCATTTTGGCAGAGAAATATCTACATTCTTGCTCTGTAAAATCAGAATGGCTGGCAACTGCACATTTTTTGGTGAAGAAATTAGTTTTGTAGCATCTTTTAACAAAAAATATGACTACATGTATTTAGGAGGTTTTCAGTAGTGAGCTCATATGTGCCTTCTGTGCAGAGAGAACGCATTTCAGTAGAAGTGCACTAGTGTCTAATGGTGTGTGTTATACTTTTGCATACTTGCAGACACCCATATTTTGAAGTTAATAAAAATGCATAGCAAAGAGGTGTAAGAAGCAAAAGGAAGAGCTATAAATATAGGTCTTAGACTTATACTTATCTTCATCCAGTATAGGTCATTCCAGCCAAACTTTTGCAAAGAGCCATCAAGTTATGACTGGTGTAGTATAACATCATGGAGAAATGGAGCACTTGCACAGCCTGTAATTTTCCTTATGGCTTGCTTCAGTGAGTATTTTTCCAGTTCTTCTGTTCTCTTTGCTTCATGCTGCCACATACACAAAGAAGGTTCTTGATGTAAGTATGATATGTATATATTACCATTAATACAGTTGGTGTTCTTGGGGTTTATAAACAGGTTTAAGTTGCAGCTCTGGTTTGGTTTTCTTTGGCTGTACTAGAGGAATTAGAGTGAAACTGTAGTATGGAATCTCAGCACAGAGAATTTGAGAAGACTTTTTTGGGTTGGTTGGATTTTGTAGTTTTTGGGGTTTTTTTCCCTTCTGTGGGATGATATGTTGGAGTTGACACTAATTATTTTTCTTCAAATGCTTTTCTTTGAAGGAAACAAAATCTGTGGAACTGTTAGGTTGAAACTTAAGATGTATCTTTTTCAAGCTAAACCATAGCCTGTGAATTCTATTGTTCTATTTCAGTAGTAAAGTAACAAACTACAGGGTGAGACTAGCAAGCAAAATACTTGCCAGTTGGACTTGCTGCTCAATGCACTGCCTTGTGCATCTTAACATAACTCCGGGCTTTGGTCCTAACTGGGCTTTCTTGCTACCATGGGCACTTCCTCCTAGTGAACTGAGCAAGGCTTGTGGCTATCTCTGCAGCTGAACCTAAAATTGGTGGATGAGGGAATTGCAACATCTGATGCTTTTAATTGAACTCTGTAAATTATGGAGTTCCAAGCCTGCAGTAGTTTTCCTTAGGATATTAATCTCAAAACTGATAAAGTCTTAAAGTACTGAAATGGGTGGTAAATAGCAATGGTGTGCATTTTGTTTTTTCTGTGCTAATGAAGATAGGTGTAACTTTTCTGTAAATAATTTTTTCTTTTTTAAAGGCACGAAGTTCAAATAGTTTGCCCTTTTTGAGAAATCTCTTAGAGAAACTGAATGCTAATCAACAGAATATTCTAAAATTCATTGCTTGCAATGAAATTTTCCTGATGCCAGCTACAGTTTTTATGCTCTTCAGGTAAGAATTATGGTAAATATTTAAATAATTAGAAACTTGTTACACAAGACTGCTTTTTGCAAATGAGTTCTCTGTGGATCATAGTACTCCATTTTTTATGGTTCTGACTGACCAAGGCTTGAACTTCAAATAAAACTTAAGTGATTTTCAGGCTACTTAAGTTGGTGTATCCCGACATCAAAAGGCATTGACTATGATGCAACTGAGCACCAAAAAGCTTCCCTTTCATTGTGTGGGTGATGAGTCACATGGGAGTTTTTCAGGCTTGAAACTTGAATTCGCCTACATTTCTATCAGTACATTGTTCAATTAGTTTAATTTTGGTTAGTTTAGTAGAATATTAAGATCTTCAGCTTCACTGAAAGTGAACTCTTATATTTGACACTTAGATTCCTGAAATATAAATGGCAAAGTTTCATTATGCATAAAGTGCTCAAGCAGGAGTAGGTTGCATTCTCTTCTGTGATGCTTCTGAGCATCTGTTCTGTTTTTTTTTAAATTCCATTTGATTTTGCCTGCCGCGCAGCCTGTTGAAGTCATTTTAGGATCTTGAACACGTTGGAATTGTACTGAAGTTTTATAGGCATAGTGACAAGCCAGTCACAGAAGTTTGGGTCATTGCCTTTTAATATTTGGAGGGGGAATGCAGCCTTTTTTCTATACAAGTTATAGCATAGTGGGAACATTTGTCTTGAGTGGTCTCTTAAGCTGTAAAAGAGAGGCTTTACCTTCTTGGGTAGGATACATAATTTGTCTTTATCTTTTAGTATATCAGAACATTTCAGTGCTTCAGCCCTCAAGGATTGCATTCCATCTGAGACCACTTACCAGCTGACAGATACACTCTATCCAATATCTGAAACTTTCAAGTGCTTTGGACTTAGTATAGCTTTTTTTTTTCTTTTGCTTCTGTGTGGAGAATGTAGTATGTGAAATGTTGCTACTTGATATGTCATCTGGTAGATACTGAAGCTTGTAAAAGGTCATATGCCAAACTTTAAAATAATTTAAATGCTATATGCAGCTATTGTGAGATTTTGTTCTTTAAATGTTGTAGCATATTAAATTGTTTGTCAACACTGTACAGGTTTCAAGATTTCATCTTTCTTCCCTCCTGTAGCTCAAATTCACTTTATATTTTTCTTCTGGGTAAAGATGCTGCTAATACTTGAAGTAGTTCTACTTACTGGAACCTCCTTAGCATCACACTTAAATTCAAAGAGAATTTTAAAATAATGTGTTATTTAAAGTGGCTTCAGTCACTAAAACTTAGGGTATTTCTGTGCTTTGCTGTGTATGGTTTGTGTGCTGTGTTTCCACTCTTTCACAGCACAGCCGTGTCAAACAGCAGTTTTGTGAAATTCCAAAGCCTAATTTCACTGTAACTGAAATAACTGGGTATTAGCTTGGCGTTAAAGTCTCATTACACATCTGTAATTGTCTGCAGTGTGTTCTGAGAGGTTTTGCAAAAGATACTAGAATATGGTCCAGATATTCAAAGTGCTGCAATTAGATTGAACAGGGTCACTGTAACTGGATTACTTATGTCAGCCAGTTTCTGGGCTTGACCAACAAGCGTTTTCTTGCTATAGAACACGTGTCCACCATCATTCCTGTGACTCTTTGCACACCACCAGAAATGAGGCATATAAAAACACTTCATAAATACAAAATCAGTACAAGAACAGCACTTCTTTAGCTGCTTCATTGAGCAGTTTTATTCTGTAACGTTTCTGCATTTGTAAGGGTATAGTTATGTATTTTTTCTTGTAAGATCCAGATTTTTTGAACCAATGCGACCCAAATCTAGCTGGTTTTTTGAGCCCAAGTAGTTTGTTTGCTTTTCTTAGAAAAATTCCTATTTTTGGTGGTTTGTTTTGGTTTTTTTGCCCCTAGTAAGCTCTACTGAACTCTTCTCTTTCAGTGGACAAGGGAGTCTGCTCCAGCCGTTCATTTACTACAGGTTTCTTACACTGCGCTACTCTTCGCGGCGAAATCCGTACTGTCGGTAAGTACTGAATTGATTTTGGAAAATAGTCTTTAACTGCACAGTGCTTAGGGAGTCAGAAACTTTTCATTCTAAAATGAATGAAGAACTGATAATACTACATCTGCAAATGGCAATTGTAGAATGTGAAATACACCTGGATGCTAAATAAAACCCTGGCTGGTTAAAGGTTAGATTTATTTTATGTAAGTGATCAGGAATGTACTACCATTCTTGAATGAGAGCTTTCAGAACATGCTTGTGTAATTAAAAGTACACTCTGGGAGAAGAAAGCCTTTCTTATCAGAGAGGTATCCTTATTTTTAGATTGTAGGTACATATGAGGCTAAGCCAAATATGAATAGGCACCTAAAAACTTGTGTAATATTGAGGGAAAAAAAATCCTGTGCATGATCTTAAACATGTTCATTACCTTTTTTAGTTAAATTCATAAATAAGGCTAATTGTATTTGAAATAGAACCTTATTGATTTTGAAAATTGGTCAAGCCAATATTATTGCTTTAGACTTTGAAATCATAAATATTCCTGAGTGTTTTCTCAGGTGAGTGCTTTCTCAGAAGTTTTCTTACAACCATTACATAGCATAAGATTTTGTGAACAGAATTTCCAGTCTACTTGATCATAAAATGGCTTGCTAGAGTGCCAAGAAAGTGGCTTTGGCTGCCATGCAAAGACAGGTGTCATAAGAGAATCATAAGCTTAATTGTCTTCCCTATTTTTTGTAAGAAATCAATTGTTCCATCCTACTATGTATATTTATTTTTAAAAACACCAACATCTATGAAGTTGCTTTACTACTTTGCTATCTAAAAATAATTTAAGCTGTGCAATACTAAAATAGACCTTCAGTAGAACTAGTTTATCCAAAGTGTTCTGCTTGCGTTTTTGTAGTTTTAAGGGAAATTGGTAGTGAGGGTTTTGTTTCTCATGTCTGTGTTCTAATAGCTGCTTCTGCAGTGCAGGGTTCTTGCATATTGCCAAGAAGTAGCACAAACACACTAGCCTCCCAGCTCCTTACACTATTTGTGATAAAGTATTATTCTTTTCTCTCTTTTTTTATAGTGCTTCTGTAGCCTTTATAGTCTTTTTTTTTTTTTTTTTTTTTTTTGCTTGAAGGTGGAGGTTTTCTGTTGTCTGTAGTTCAGTAACTTCCAGCTGAGGATGGATATAGAGTTAGTTAAAATGTTAATGTTTAAAAGCCAAGAATTCTGAAACTCTTGGAAGCAGCACTGACTTGGTCTAAAAAAATTAACTTAAAATATGTATGTGAGTGTGATCTTGAGAAAAGAAGTGAATGAAAAAGATATATGTAGATAATACTCCTAATGACTGCTGTAGGATTTTAAAACTCTTTAAATCTGATTTTTCAGGACTCTCTTCACCGAGCTCAGGATTGTTGTTGAACACTTAATAACGAAGCCCTCGTGCCCTGTTTTTGTTAGAAGACTGTGCCTCAGCGGCATTTCCTTTATAAGCAGATTGGCACCAACTGTTGCATAGCCAAGTTCAGGCACTCGTGTTTTGTGAACATTATGAGCAGCTGGCACTTCTGCTGATGATTGGAAATTCCTGGTTTTACACTGATCTCACTCCAGGCTGTATAAAAATACATATATGCTTTTCTTGGAGATAATATGAAATTTAGCATATCAGAAACTAATAATAGAAACCTAAATTAACCATGCTGTATTGTTAATTGATGAAAAAATTAGCTGCATCCTAGCTAAAACATGCCCTCTCATACAAGTTTGTTGGTTTTTTGTTTTTTGTTTTTTTTTACATCAATGATTGTTTGAGATTGATTGAAACATTATAGAGAGATCTGTGCTCACTAGGTTTATGTTAGTCAGAACTATAGCTACTTTAGGATTTCTCCAGTGGATAGCAGTTGATACACATACCTATGCAGTACACTTTGGACAGTATTCTTCTGCTTACTAAATGTATCTGTAGAACTATTTTTTCCAATTTACTGTACTCAGTGTAGAAATACGGCCCACTTTGAAGTTAAGAAAAAGGATTAAAATCTATCAAGCTGACAGAGCTAACACTCCTTTCTGAAGGAGAGGCTGTTTTTATTAATAATACTTAAAAAGGATGTTTCTACCATGTTTCTACCTTGTGACATAGTCTTACATTATGCTGTTGAAAGAAATACCAAGACTGATCACAGAAAACTGTGCAGTTTTCTTGTCATAACGAGTTATTTTACTAAGCCAAACTGCTGACCTGTAGAATTTTCCAACTAAGATGCAATGCTTAAACTTCTAACCATGTCTCAAATGAACTAATCAATGTTACTGAAGTAACTTTTGAAGAGTCATTGCAGATTTGTTCTTGTGTCCACACAAGTGTGAGACTGCAGTAATACAAGCATGTTAGCTTTATAGAAAATTA
Source organism: Phylloscopus whistleri (assembly GCA_017589585.1). Classification (NCBI taxonomy): domain Eukaryota; kingdom Metazoa; phylum Chordata; class Aves; order Passeriformes; family Phylloscopidae; genus Phylloscopus; species Phylloscopus whistleri. The sequence continues at coordinate 1,113,864 of JADMLD010000041.1, read as the reverse complement.
ATCTATCGGTAGCTCTATATAAATTGTTATTCCTGAGACCCTCATTGTGATGGGAAATTTGCATAAAGAATTGCACCTGTTTAGGCAGTTTCTGTAACAAATGGGTGTAGGATTTCTTGGCATAAATCCGTCTAATGACTGATCTGAAGCCAGTGTCATGACTACAGAAGTGAATATTAAATTAAGTGCATAAATTAATTACACTGATTATGCATTCATCCAGCAGCTGAAAGGTAGGTCATGGTAAAAGAATACTACCTGTCTGAACACAATTTCTTTCCAGAAATTCAAGGCAAAATATTTGCCGAATTTTCTGTAGTTAGTGTTTGTATTCTAATTGCATAAAGTTAAAGGATTTCCATTGGCCTTTTGTAAACTTCTGTAGCACTAAACTGAACTATTCTTCCATGGTCAGAGAAACCTTATGAGAAAATCTTTCAAAAATAGTCTTGAAGCAAAGTATTTTCCTGTAACTATTGAGTTACCTTGTTTGTGATATGGATATCATTCTGACTTTGCAGTTGTATTGGTTTTTAGATCAGAGCCATGTACTTATAAACTTGTTTAATTTTTTTGCTCAACCTCTTGGTACTGATGAACAAGTTGGTAATTGACTATGATATTCTTTGACTACTTGTCTTGCTCTCTGAACGTGATTAGCTATTTATAGAATACTCGCACACTGCAGAAGCAACTGCATGCAGTTAATGCTCTACAGCTGCTAAAGACTTGCAATGGGATTGATTATGTGTATATCCTGTAATTTGAGGATTTTATAAAAACTGAAGTTTCTACTGCAATAAAAGGAGTGTTAAATGTAACTTGCTAGGCTCTTCAGGCTCATTTTCTCTCTTTAACACAACTTACTGATGCTTGAACCTGGAAGTTGAGCAGAATGCTGTCCTGTGTGTATGTGTACATGTTCTTATATTCCCACTGCTGCTTCTGAATTGGGATATAATGTCTTGTGCATTTCTAAATTATTTTACAGAGAATTTTTGCTTCTAAAGTGCAAAAATTTATGACCCTTTCCTACCAAATCTAACCCAAGAATAAGCACTTGGGTATTGGGATAATGGTATTTATTCAGAGAAGAAAATCCAGGCCTGCTTATTACTTATTTCAGTTCCTCAGCATGATTCTAGCCCCTCTGCCATGTTGCATGATGTGTTTTTTGAATGGTGACATCAGATTCTCTTCAGCTGTTTGCACCACTGTGATTTAAAAAATAGTTTGGTCATCTAAGTTTATCCCCCATACTGGGAGTAGAAGGCAAATAAATCTGTAATTATTGTAAGCAAAATAACATGTTCTGAGCAAATTTTTGTGGTTTAACTGCTGTTATGGGTGCATTCTACTGTTCCTTAATTGTATGATGTTACTAAATTAGAGACGAGTCTAAACTGGATCCAATGTAATGCAGCTGTAACTGAAGGATGCTAAGTAGAGATCCAACTCAATGAATGCAGGAGAAAGATTAAAAGGAGTAAGCGAATGACAATGCTGTGAGTAAAGAGTTGGAAGACTGCTATGAAGTAGAACTTAGATGTGTTTACTGAATTTATCCCTTTCTATTAAGGCTTGAAAACGGACCAAGAGAAGGAAATATCATAAAAGGGATTTGATTTAGTTTGGCCAGTAGCATATTCTTGGCTTTGCTTGACAAATAAGCAGCTTGTGGCCTGGTAAAACTTACTTCTCTAACATGCTGAGATAACATGGAACAAACAATGTTGTAAGAATGTTCAAGCCAAATAAATAGGGCAACTGATTTGTTGTGCTCTGCATCAACCTGTGCTCTGCATCAACTTTGATTTTTACTGTAGCCTTTCAGCTGCGTAAGTGATAACATCGAGTTTCCTCAATGCTGGCAAAAACATCCTATCCTTGAGCCTGCTTCCTCACCACAGTTTGTGACTGTTTGTATTCTAATGATTAAATTAAATGTAAAATGCTGGTTGTATCCTGATAGCTTGAGGGGTTTTTTTGGTGAAGAGAGCTGTATGTTCATGCTGCTATGTTGTCAACAGCTAGCTGTGGTGCAGATGCTGTGACAGAAGTCTGTGATTGTTGAGAAATTTTGCAACTGACCATAAAGTGCCTGCCAATCCCAAAATGAAGCAGAAGAGTTTTTGTATTACTGAAAGGTTTCCTACCTACTGTGATAACTGTTACCACTGGTATAAATACTGCTGATTGCTTTTTGTCGTCTTAGCTTTTGTAAGTAAAGTGCTGTTGCATAGATTCTGTGGGTAGACCAGCCCCTTGCTCTGTACAAGCTTTTTGTAGAAGTGATGCTCCAGTTTAACACTTGTCTGTTTTCATCTGTGGATAAAATACAAGGAGCCATTGGGTCTGTTGGAGTAGCTAATGCTACTTAGGATTTCTTACACGCAAAATAACTCACCAATACATCCATCCTCCCTTTTATTGCCTTTTGTTTAACTTTATACATATATTGTCATTTCTGTGCTGTCAGTTTTATGTTTTGCTCCCTTCTTTGATGGGTGTTTAAGTGGAGCAATATCTGTTAATGTTTTAAGGATTTAAATAAAAGTCATTATAATTATGAGCCACTATTTCTTCCAACAGTTTTGGAGCTGCTAAGTATGTATATGATAGTGCTGTCCAAACAAATAACATAGCCAATTATTTTGTACAGTCTGTGTAGATCCTTTTATCATTTGGCACCTGTATTGCAACATTTGCTATACTGATGCCGTGCTTATTAAGGAAGTTCTTACCCATTTTAAAGACAGGAATGGAGACATGGAAGGAAAGAGCCCTTGCCTGAGTGGATGTAAAAGATCTGGCAGAGCAGGAAATAGCAAAAAAGAGTTGGACAAGTGCCCAGATGAAACTGGTTTGTTTCTACTCTACATATGACTTGTTAGTCCTGCTCCTAAAATTACCGAAATTGTGGTCTTAGACACTTTAAAAAGTGCTATACCTTACATTGCTCAGATAAAAATGCTGTACCTTACAGTGCTCAGATTAAGGGTAAAATGACATTGTGCTAGAACAACATGTTGTTTTAAAGTGGTGTCAAAAATGATTTTCACATGCAATGCTAAGTGTGGCCCATCATCTCTGACAAAAAATAATGCAACTGGGTAGGATCCCAAACGCTTAACGTCTTAGATGGTAGTAAGGTATGCTAATCTGTTTTAATTGACTACAATTTTTAATTGCTGTCGTACACCTATTTGTGGTTAAACTATACATACACTGAAATGGATTAGCGTATCTCTGTTTTGTAACTTCTATAGTGCTAAAATTTTCTTAAAATCACAGGAACACTCAGGCCTTGCTGTTTTAAATCACCTTTTAAGGACAGAACCTTAAGCAATTCTTTATTTCAAAGATGGAAAGATATCAGTATGGGTAATGTAATAGAATTTAATCTTGAATGTGGATTCAAAAATCTTTTTCATAAAATCTCAGCATTACTTTTTAACTTCTCTGCAGAAGCTAGCTCTGTGATAATGGCAGATGTTTTGCAGGTAAGGGAGTTTCATTGCTTAGTTCTGTGCCACCCAGATGGTATAAACTTTTAAAATTAATTGAAAAATTCATCTTTTACTTGTATTCAAGGACTGAGGCACAAAATGCTAATGTAAGGGCTCAGAGGGGAAATATAGTTCTCCTGCATATTTGAGAAAATGTGAAGCCCTTTCAAGAAAATCTAATAAACATAATAATCGCAGGCTGCTGACACTAAGGAAAAAGCACCTCATTCGCTCTTTCTTTTATGCAGTGATTTACTGGTCCCTACTGATTTTCAAATTGGATCACTGCAGTAAATTATCCATACCAGTACCTGTGAAAGAAAGCATTGGGATCCATATTTGTTCAGTGCTGTGCTTAAATCAGCAAGAATGGCAAATTTAATGGTATGAAATTGGAAATACCAAGGGCTTCTCTCAGTGAATGAGCAAGTATCTCCATTTGTAATTTACTGTGACCCTTCTTCACTGTATGTGCTTTGTATGTCAAATATTTATTTTGAAACAAATTAAATAGTTTTCTGTATTGATACCTACTGTTTTGTTGATGTTCTTGAAATCAAATTGTGTATTTTTTATTTTAAATATTACCAGTGTGTGTTGCAAAACAGCACTTATTTAAGTTCAAATCTCTGAGTGAGTTTGAGTTACTGACCAACAGCCTTGTGTTAAGTGTTCCAGGTGCATGTTGGGTGTTGGTTTTTTGTCTGTGTTTAGAATAGTGCAGAATGCAGTGAGCTACTGCAGCATCTCATTTACTTTTTCTAGAGAAACAGGAAGATTAGAGTGTATATCAAAACAGGAAAAAAAAAGAGCTGATCCCTGCCTTTAATTCATTGGAACAATTCTGCTTTATATCTGACATAGGTAATATCAAGTCCTGTGGGAAAAAATCTACGTATGTGCCCAGTTTACTGCCATATTTTCAGTGCAGGTGTTAGCAGAGAAAGTTGTACACCTGTGTTTTGACAAAAGTCCTGTCTTTTTAATTTTAAGGTAGGTTACTTTGTGACTGTGATTACATCCTTCTACCTAAGTAGGTGCCGCTGCTGAACTGAGAATGAGTCATGGTTACTGCTGAATTATTTGGAAATTTTGTCAGGTTAATAATAATTTGTTTTGCAACTACTAAGCAAAATTGTGAACCAGTGTTTTTAATAATGTGACCCTAAGTTACCCTCTTCTTGTGGGCTAGGCTTAGCTCATTGGTGATGGCACAGTTAGTAGGTGCCTTCTGTTCAACCCAGGTGCCAGCCAGATGGGCTTTATTCTACCACACCAGGCTACCAACATACAGCTGGGGGTTTGTAAAAGCAGTAGTGTGGATTGTATTTTGAGGACCCATGAAAAGCTTTGTTCTTAAATTTGAGTTCATCTCTGTCACAGCTTCCATGCGTCTGAGCATGAAAACTTGTGAGGTGAGTGTTGTAACAATCCAGACTCCTGCCTGGTGTGAGGGAACTGCTTTCCTGGAACAAGTGCAAATCATGGTATTTTCATTTGCTGTATGTGTCCCTAGGAATATTCACTCATGTTTCTTTACCAGTGTTAAAAGCAGTGTTAGAAGTATGTTAGATGAAGATGATACATCAGTTCAGATATTTCACACGAAAATAAAGCTGAAAATCAGAAGTTGTAAAAGGTGCAGGACTAGATTATCTGTAGGAGTTAAAGCAATATCAGCCATAGTTTTCGTGAAGGTAGAAATGCAATAGAACAAGAAGGCAGAGGAATGGGGAGAAAAATAATGAGAACACAGAAAATCACAGAATTATAGAATATGCTGAATTGGAAGGGACCAATCAGGTTCAGCAAGTCCAGCTCCTGGCCCTACACAGGACACTCCAAGAGTCACGCCAGTTCTGTGATACAAAGATGTCTGGAAACCCTGCTTGGTGCCCTGTTGCCATCAATGTCTTAGTACTTAAATTTTCAAGCTGTAAATTATGTATAATTTATTCTCCATTAAAATACTATTGAAACAGCCCCACTGCACAGGAACTAACAGTCTAATCTTGGTTTAGTTAAAATGGAAAACAGCTGCAGTGGAATTACATGTTCTCTATTATGTTTGAAAGTTCTGCAGTGAAAAAGTAAAGAAAGAAATAATCTGGGCTTCTTGGCCTTTTCTTTTTTTTTTTTGGCTTTTCTCTTTCTGTGTTGCTTTGCTATGTTTTTTTCTTGGCAATCTGGGGGAAGACCTTGTATGTGCAACTCATGACGTTATGTCCTGATGTATGTTTGCATAGAACATGATATCTGTAACAGTATTTTAATATTTTTGGATTTATTTTTTTTAATTTCAAAAATCTGACCAAACGTGTCGCCATACTATGATCCCTTTTAACATAGTTTCTGCTGTAACAACTTCAGTTAGGTTCTGACTAAAGCACAATAAAGATAATTGTGAATCCTTCCAGTGATAAGGTTTAAATCAAAGCCATAATAAAAAGTTTTTTGTAATGGAAGATGGAAATCTGAGGTAGACTTCCTGAATTTTCATATGTCTATTGGCATTTTCAGTTGTGTAACTGTATAATACAGAGAAATATTGAAGCCTTAGAAAACTACAGATACAGCAACAAGCACCAAGTTCAGCATGCGTGTGTTTGAGCATCCAATGGCTCTATTCACATTTCTAATTTTCTCAAATTTTTTAATGTCACTCTGGGGCAGAGGTGAGATGTTCAGTTGCATTAATATGTATGTACTGTGAATGGATGATATGTGTATAAACTTACAGCAGTAGATAAATGGCTAAATAAAATGTAATACTTCGAGGGTTTTTTCCCCTTTTTGGAAATGGTAATACACTTTGCACTTCATGATGAAACAGCCTCTTCCTGTCCTCTGGCAGCCTTCTCTCTTTGCAGAGTGTTACACATCAGTAATGGAAATATAAAGAAGATTCTTGCACTGCACAGGTGTTTCTAATATACTGCCTTTATGCACTTCAAAAGTACTAATTGAGCTTATTTCACATTCTTGTAATACTTTTTTTTTTCCTTATGAGCAAAAGAATCAAGCTGCTTTTATGCTGGTCCTTGCTTTGTTTATGTAAGAAATTATTGGGCAAGTGGAGTAGCAAGAGACTGGAGCTGATAATGCAAGAAGCTTCCTCCAGTCCTGTGTTCTTATGCATGTCTGTATATTACTGTATACTAAAGAATGAGTAGTTCTTTCAGTATTTTATGTATTATGTACCTAGAATAGGTACATAATACATAAAATTAAAATTTAAGAATTTTAAGATAGCTTTCTTGCTTTTGGATGAAGGTAAGTGCTGCTAACCTTAAGAGTTCTTTTTCCTTACTCAGAGGCTGGAAATTTCATTTGATTATATGATTTGTCCATTTGAAATGAAAATGAATACTTCCTCCATGTGCTAATTTTATTCCAAACCACTGACCTCTAGTGGCTGGTTTGCAGCTGTGAAGCTAAAAATTTTAGTAAGGTAATGTACTCCTCCTGAGTCTTGCTACAGAAAAGTAATTTTCCATTTAAATTCCTCAGGAGAAGAATACCTCTTCACTATTTATTGTCCTATGGCAGTCACTAGCTGCTGCTGGGGTTGAACCGGCTTGCTGAGGACTGCTGCCCCCAGTTTAAGAAACTGCAGGTGACTGCTGATGTTCAGGTGAACGAACTGCATGTGAATAACTGAAAACACTTACCCATGTGCTGGAAATGAAAATATTTACTTTTAGTTTATGTAGATCTTTGACCCAATGACCATGAAACAGCTTTACAGACTTGCATGACCCAGAGTGGTGTTATGCAAGCTTCTGAAGATTCACAATTCCGTGCTTCAGAGGAGTCGTTCCCTTGTGCACCTGCCCACCACGAAATATTGTCTTTTTTTTTTTTTTTTTTTTTTTTTTTTTATGAATTGAAATGGTTTGCCTGAAAAACTTAAAGGCTGTTTGGGATCACTGGACAGTTCATGTATTCACACTTATTTTGTACTATTGTTATAAAAGGTACAAAAATCAAGTCTTTCCCTTTTTTCCCCTTGCTATGCTGTATGAGAGACCCAAAAAGCAGGATATGATGGGAACCCTGAAGAGTAATTGAAACTCTATTAAGTCAATACCATCAGCTCTTCTGGTGGATCTGGGGACATTGCAAGTCTCTCTCCACTGTATGAACTTGAAATATTTAATGAATTTCAGATTAAAAAATATTCAAATTGGCTTTATATTACTTCATTTTTCATACAAGGAACACTAAAATCCTTCATTTCTTATTAGCCTTTGCATATCATATATTTCTTGCTAGACAGTAATACTGGAAAATTTCATAATGATGGACTGTTGTAGCTTGAGTAATACAGTCAGTTGCTGAGTTATTTTACATAAACAGGAATGAGGAAAAAAGTTTTCAAAGGCCTATATTTCAATCCAGTCACCTGTCTTTCTTGGTCTGCAAGCAGTTCTATGTAAACTTTTCAAGTGCCTCCATAAAACAGGTTCTAAATCTTAAAAGGTTGTAACCATAGTCCCTGTTCTTCCTGAAGACCTGGTAAGGCAACTTAACCTTATATTTTTGTAGGCAAAGTAATATGCTGTATAAAAAAGGGTTCTAGAGCTTTTGCAAAAGGAGGCCTGAGGAAATGACTGATATGGTAGAAAGTCTCCCCTGTCTTATGAGCAACAAACCAAGATCTTCACACAACTGGTCTCCTAGACAGAGGTTCAGATGGCACAAAAGCCCATGTACAAGCATGGTATATAGAAATAATATTTATTATTGGTTTAGCGTTTAGCAACTTGAATGTTAATGAGACTACTTTTTACTAGCTTGATTTTATAAATACAGGCCTAAAGTAGCCAGTTTGGATGTCCTGATATACCATATAATTTAGGATGTTTCTCTGTTCATTGCTAGTGATTGATAATGAATGGTTGAGATGCTCATAAATAAGGTTGAGGTTTGTTTTTTTTTCTCAGGATGCTGCAACTGCATGCCAGGAGTCTTGGTAATTGATTATCAATTGCTTTATGTACTTGGCTATCCCACACAGAATAGGCTGTTATTGATGCTCTTTTACTTGCTCTTTGTCTCCATCAGTTTTCAGTGTTTGCCAATATAAAGGGTCATGCACAGCAGCTGATTGTCTAAATCCTGGTTGACCACCACACTGTTTGTATCTATTAATCTGTCTATGATATTCCAGTTTTACTATTTTCCTTCCTGTTTCATATTTACAATGCCAAAACCAGACAAAAGAAAATCACTTATTCAGATAGATAAAAGAATATGAAATAGTTAGTAGTTCCTTTTTGTCTTAGAGAGGAAACAATAAACCTAAACATAGCATCTCTTTAGAGTATAGCAGTGACTCTTCAGGTACAAATGTTTCAAGAATTTATGTGTGCTTTCAAACATCTTTACATGGGGAGAAAAATAGGGAACTTTTAACTTCCTCTTGCTTTTTGTGTTTTTTACTGTTAGGCTCTTGCCAAAATAACAAGCAGCCAGCAAAACATATCAGCTGCATGTTAGACTCCAACTGAAACTGGTGAATTGACCTTACCTGTGCTACTTTACAACTTGCAGTCAATTTAGTATTTAACTCCAGTGCTGTACATCTGGTGCTTAATGATACAGCATCTGTTGCAATAGTTCTGATTTATTTGATATGGCTGCAATTGTACTACTGGGAAGATGAGTGTTAATTATTCTGTGGAAGTATTTTATTTCAATCTGCCTCCCATGGGCTTCTAGGAAAACTTGTTTTGGCAATGCTGCTCACTAGGCGCCTGGTAAAGATGTGCCAGCAAACTTTGTTTTAAAATCTAATTGTGTATGTTAAAGACAGTCACCATAATAACTCTCCTCAGTGATCAAATGCTTTGTGGATTATCTGGTACATTAATTATCCAAATTCCCTGTCAAGCTAACTTCTGGTGAGCTCCCATGTTCCTCCCAATGTGCAAATGAAGCCCAGGAAGCCTGAGACATTTTCTCAGTAATGTAAACCATATCAAGGCTTTACTGGGAAAAAAGCTTTTATAAAAAAAGAGTGTAATACAGTGCCAATGGGACTGATTACAGGCATAGTCCTGAGCCAGGCTATAGGTGAGCAGGGCAGGAGGTGTCACAGCTGGGCACAGGCAGCCCTTACAACCCTGGAGTACAGGATCAGCCACATGGCACTCTCCCTGGAGGAAGACATCATTTTAGATCTTACTTTACCAACACTGATCTGGGAAGTGCATTTTAGAGGATGGCTTAGGCTAGGTGAGCACATCTTCATATAGAAATTATGCAAACAGATTTAGTGTATGTGCTTGAATGTTATCTATGTTCAGGGAAAGGCAATGAAGCTGGTGAAGGGTCTGGACCACAAGTCTCATGGGGAGTTTTTGAAGGAGCTGGGGGTATTTATCCTGGAGAAAAGGAGGTTCAGAGACCTTATTCTCTACAACTGCCTGACAGGAGGTTGTAGCTAGGTGGGGATCGGCCTCTTTTCCCAGGTAACAAGTGACAGGACGAGAAGACAGTCTGAAGCTTAGACTGGACACCAGGAAGAATTTGTTCACAAAAAGGATCACTGGTTAAAGACATTGGAATGGGCTGTCCAGAGAGGTGGTGGAGCCACCGTACCTGGAGATGTTCAAAAGACTGGCTGTGGCTCTTAGTGCCATGGTCTAGTCGACAAGGTGGTGTTCGGTCATAGGTTGAACTCGATGATCTCGGACGTCTTCCCAACCTAATTATTTCTGTGACCCTATTATAAAATTCTTTAATCTGTTTTCACCTGTGCTCAGAAATTTAACGCGCGTACGTTTGTTACACGTACCCGTACGTATTTTCCCCTCCACCAGGCACAGAAACAGAACAGGGGCTACTCCCGAGGTGCTGCAGGCCGGCGGCCACAGCCGAGCCGCTCCCCGGGGCCATCCCGGCCCCGCTCCTCGGGCCCGGCGCAGGCGCGGCGGGCGGGGCGGGTGAGTCAGCGGCGGCCCCGCGGTGCCCCCGCACATCCGGGTGCCGCGGCGCCGCCCACCGCCGGCCTCCGGCCACCGCCGCCGCCCGGGGCCAGCGGGGCTCCGCCGCAGCCGCGCCGGCCTCCGCCGATGCCCATCGCCGCCCGCCCGCCGGCCGCTGCCGAGCGGCCGCCGCCATGATGCCGGCCCTGGCCGCCCAGCGGCGGGGCTGCCGCGGCCTCTACCGCCTGTACCTGCGGTGCCAGGCGGCGCCGCGGCCCCGCGCCTGCCACGGTGAGTCCTGCGGGGCCCGGGCCGCTGCACCGCGCCGGCCGGGGCTCGTAGGGAGCTGTGACGGAGCTCCGCGCTTGCCTGGGGCACAGCGAGTGCCGGCGCTTGCAGGCGGTGGTGGTAGCCGGGGTCCCTCCCGAGGCGGTAGCACCGCTCCCGGCCGCAGGCACCCGCGGCCCGGGGAGCGCCGGCTGTTCCTGAGGGTCGGCTGTAAAAAGAAGGAAAACGTGCAAGTGTTTTGCGAGCGCAGAGCGAGGCCGGCTATCCTCGGCCGTCCTTTCCCAGCCCCGTCTGACGTAAAGCGGGCGCGTCATGCCCGTGCCGGGGCCGAAGTTTGCAGTACTTACATAAAATGTAGCGCGGTCCTTCGGGGTTTGTGTGGGTCCGAGGAGCGAGCCCTGCCTTTTCCTTTAGGCCACAGATCTCATGGAATTTGAATTCTGAGCAGTTTTTCCCCTTTTCGTGTAGTCACGGTTAAATTGCGACAAATGCTCTTTTTCTTTAACGTGTGCATGAATTCGTAGGAAAAATGCCCTCTGAATGTGCTGATTAAGTTTCCCCTTTTCAACTGCTCCAGTATCACCGAAGCTTGGGAAACAACACTGCTCGTCTTGTGCCACGGATTTTCGTGTTTTATACACATGTAGCGTTTTATAAATTGGTAATAGTAAGTTCAATGAACTGCATTGAGTTAAGTATTAAGGGGTTTTGTCACATCGCGACAACTGTCAGTAAGAGCTGACCTTTTTTGGGGAATTTTTTCTTTCAGTAAGGTTGAGGTCGGTACATGTAGACATGCAGGTGTGCAGGAGACTGAAAAAAGGAAAGCTGTTGAGACTTTTGTGTAATGGGCAGTTCTGTAAAATATTATCTTTTTTTGGTGACAGCTGCGTTATTCATAGTTAAGTGGTCATGCTTTGTATGAGTATTTGCTGGCACCTCCTAATTATTTAAAAAAATGTGTATATATTTTTAGTGAGTGCCTTCTAAGGCAGCCAGTTTCCCTGCTGCACTTATGGTTGGAGGTGCTATTTACCCTCTCTACAAAAGCGTTGTTCAAAAATGAAACCGATTGCTAATACAGGTTGGTCTGTGCTGGAACTCTCCTTTTGGGTAATGTTTTGAAATGGAAGATTGCCTACCCAGGGTGGTTTCTCAATGGACTTTTTGCATATTTATCTTGTAATTTGTCTGTTGTGAATGCTGCAGAATTTAAGACACTTCCCTATAAAATGTTTGTACAATGTTGTGTGCTTTTCTACATGATTTCTGTAGCAGCTCTATAATTTGCACAAAATTCAGTTTTTCTTCATTGGTAAGCTGAGATTTGTACAGAGTGTGCACAGAGTGAAGTGAAATGGCAACACTGGCTAGTAGTTTTGTAGTGGTCTTTATTTGTTCTTTTATCAATATATGGTTTTTAAATAATTTGAGGCAGTATGACTAGAATGAGACTTAATGTATCAGAAAGTTGATCTTGTCACATAACTTTAGTTTTGTTTTTGGGGTTTTTTTTTAACCCTTAAGATCATCCAGAGGTCTCTGGGAAAAATGCATACTGGAGTGTGGGAAAATTGGCCTAATGTTAAAATGAAATTTAAAAGTGGATGTTTGAAGGGAGGTATTCAAAGCATGCTATGAACTCTAATTTTGTAGTTCATAAACGTGGGTAAAACAAACACGGATCAATACTTACAAGCTAACTTTCCATAATTTGTGCTGCCAGAGCAGGACCACCTTCCCTTCTTTTTCCTTCCAAAATGGCTGGCTGCCTGAAACAGCTTTTTTTTTTTTCTTCCCCTTGTTAGGATGGCAAGTTTCAATGAAAAGTGGGAGCCTGTCTTATATTCTGCCATGTAATCGCCTGCCTGTGCAGTTGATGAGTCAGGTGAGAGTTTATACCTCCAATGGTCAGAAGAAAGATCTTGGATCAGAAGATACAAATGGATCAGCCCGTGGAGAAACCCTGCATAAAGTTGAAACAGGTAGTACTAAGCTACAATAACGAGTATTTATAAAAATGTAAAAGCTTAATATATTTACTGATAATGTTTTTTGGGGTTTTTTTTCAATTGTATGATATTACAATTGCAGAAGTGTTAGTATTTTTGGTTGTGGGCGTCTATATACGAAATTCAAGTGCATAAACAGGGAGGAATGCTGAAATTTATTTCTTTGTCATTCTGATATTTTAAGGGTTTAAGTTTATAGTAATCAAATTTAAAGTGGTGACGGAAAAAATATGGATGTTGAAAGGGATGAAGTTATTTAAGAGATAAGAAGTGGAATATATTATTCATCTTTCACCACTTTGCTTGTTTATTTGAATTTTTTTGGTAGTATTTCTGGTGTGTTGTGTTAAAGGAATTAATGATAAAGATTGAATGAGTGCCACTGTTGAGCATTGTGGCATCTCAAGGCCAGGCTATAAATGACTGGTAAAGAAGGTTGAGCTGTTTCATCTGCTGGAGCTTTCTAATCTGTCAGTTGTTAGAACTGCAGCATTTACATTAAATATTTGATATAGTGTGCATAACCTGACCCTCCCTGTTGTTCAGTTGTTGATCTCATGCTTGTTGGGTGCTTGTGAAATTCAGAACTGTCTTGTCCTTGCTCCATCATAACATCCTCTATTTTTGATGCTTATTAACTGTGGGGCTGCACACATACAAGCTCAGAAGACTGTGCTTAAGAGATAACAGATGCTTTTCAAAATGGAAGCTCTCTTTCTTTGTGCTTTTGTCTACTGGAGTGGTCTTCTAAAGAAAATTTTCTTTCCCTCTTCAGGATAGCAGATATTTGTTCCTTCTTTAGTAACTTGTAAATTCCTGGGGCTTGCAACAGTCCTCAAAAGCTAGTAACTGTATCCAGCTAAGAGGATTACATTCGATGTTTGGAAGTACAGAAGTGACTCATAAACTTTGTTCAGTCTTGAAAGTTCTACCGTATCAACCTCTACTTGTCTGAAAAACAGTGATTGTGAATGGAAGTATTCTTTATCCTTTTTTTCTCAATGATGCACTGTGATTTTGTTCTGACTCTAAGCCTAGATAGTAAAAAACCTTTGAAAGGTTACTTGATGTGCATGGATATAATCTTAGTATTTTTATGTCTTTTCACTGCCTTCGAAGTCTTGTGACCCAGTCTTTAGTTAAATAGTGTTTGTGATATTTCTTTTGATAATATAAATGGTTGTGCATATTTTTTGAAAAGAAGCTGCTCCTTAGTTTCTGCAAAGCACTCTTAGCGGAAGTTTTTTATTACGAATATTAATAGATCAACTGCTTGATATTTTAAAGCAGGTAAGAAAAGAAAGAAACTACAAAAGGATTTTGTTTCTTTTATTTTCAAATGAAAGGGATGACTATTTAAGGAATGCTAGTTAGTCGTGGTGCAACCTTATTTGCTGTGTAGTAAGATCAACTTCATAAATTTTTAAGTGTTATTTTTCCAAGAAAATATTCTTGAATTGTTATTAGCTGTAGTTCTCAGTTGCTTTTAGGGCGTTAACTAATTGCCTGATTGAAACATAGTTATGTAGTCCAAGCTTCAAGAGAACTTGAACTTTAAATAATTTAAGTACCATGTTAGGCTAGCAGTATCCCATTACTTAACACTAACCTTCCAAAGAAAATCTTCATTTTTTTAATATATCACTTTCAATAAGGTAATTTTTAATTTTGTGAGTGATTATGAGTGTGTGGCAAACCTCCAATGTTGTAGAGTAGTAGGGCACAATAGAGTGGATATGTTGGTTTGCCATGTTAGAACCAGAAGGTTTTTATTCTGAAAGCTATGTTGAGATGTATGAGACAAGGGTGCAATATTTGTTGGAATTTTCAAGTAGTATTTCTGGTTTATAAGTAGAAATCTCACTAAAATTACTGGAATTAGTTTTCTAAATACTAAGATTCATTTCACTATTGTAAATTATATTTTGTTGGTTTTTCTAATAGAATCATATCCTCAAGTTTCAAAATCAGCTAAAAGACTTTGTTTTTGTTCCAGCTCCAGCTTGTTACATGAGTTGTGGACTTTAGTTTAAATATTCTGTGTTTTAAGGAGCTAACTTTTTGTAAATGAGGAAGCTTCCGTCCCTTAAAATTGAATCCCATCTTGGAAGCTCTGAAACACTCTGATATGTAGCAACCATAAGCCATGTAGAATTAATTATATTTGCTAGCCTAAAGTTTTGCATAAAACTTGTCCCAAACAACAAGTGCAGTGTTAAAATATATTTTTTTAAATTCAGGGTGCTTTCTGAAATATGTTGCAAATTGGTGTTCTTCTGCAAGCTGCTAGGAGTTTATTGATCAATGCTGTGTTAAATATTTACTTTTTTTGTTTGTTTGTTTCTGTCGTTTGCGAGTTTTAAATGTTGAAAATCTGACAAATACATTTTCTAATTGTCAGGGTGCAATGCAGTATTAAGATATATTCTAATGTTATGTCAGTCAGACTCTTTACTAAAAAGAAAAGAAGGTGCTTCCATATTTACAGTGGACTTGAATTTTATTTTACAGGACAAGATACAACCAATGCAGGCCAAAAGCAGTCTTCTCCTAAACAGCCAATCCAAGTAAAAGGTAAAGAAATGCTTTGTGTATTGGAACTTTACTGCTGTTTGCTAGTAGTCAAAAGAAAAAAAAAAAAGTGTAAGGAAACTGTGGCTCCTCTTCGATTGTATAAGCAAGTTATGCGAGTAGCATTTTAAAACACACTTCTGTGCCAGGTTTCTTTGCTACTGTTTGTTTGAAAATGACTCCTAAAAAAACCAAACATAGCAGAACTCCTTCTAATTACTCATTCTTATGTGTTTGTTTGTAATTTTCATTTAAGCTGCAGAGTGCATCAGGAAGAGACTGATTTGTTTTTTCATGTGTTATTGCAGTCTGTCTTCCTTGTGTAGTTTTAGGCATGTCCATTCCCTCTCTCAGACTTAATGTGGCTAAGCTGAATGCTTGTTCCTTGTTCTAAGTCTTCCTCTGTTCTTTCTTATTACTGAGTTAATCTAATCAGTGTTGCTTCTAAATATATTTTGACCATATGAACTGCCTAATCTGAGTTCTGTAAAATTCCCATTTGTGTGTAGTAGTGTAGTGGGCTTGACACTGGCTGGACACCAGGTGCCCACCCAAGCTGGTGTATCACTCCTCTCCTTACTTGGATAGGGTAGAGAAAATATAATGAAACACTTCTGAGTTAATATAAAAGACAAGGAGAGATCACTCACCAATTACTGTCGTGGGCAAAACAGATGGAACTTGGGGAAAATCAGTTATTTTATTGCCAGTCAAATCAGACTACAGTACTGAGAAATAAAAACTAAATCTTAAAACACCTTCCTCTAACCCTTTACTTCTTCCCGGGCTTAATCTGCTGCTTTTCTCTACCTTCTCATCCCCAGTGGTTCAGAGGGATGTCAATTTCTTTAGATTTATTGTGTCTTAGTATATGTGTGCAGGGAGAAAGTGCAAGGTAGATAGGAGAAATTTCTGTGAAATAACTGTGAAAATAGATATGTGTTTTTTTCAGCAAGACTTTTTTCTCTCTTAATTAAAGATGTGCAAGGAGAAATGTGTATGTAAAGGATTTTGTTAGTGGAATTCTAATCTTAAAATGCTGCTCTGATTTAGAAACTTACCGATCCAAGTATTAATAAGTACTGCAAGTACAGTAACACTTTTAAAGGCTCACTAATCTTAAAAAAATATGCTTTTTAAAGTGTTTTATTTACATAATCTTTTGTTGAGCTTGTTTTTCACTTAGAAACACTAAATATTTTTTTCCTCCACAATTTTATGCATTTATATTTTACTTGAACTAGAAGTAGGATTATGAAGATACTGTGCAATATACAATTACAATACAGTGTATGATGTATGATTTATTTTAGTGAAATTTACCTGTATTTCTGAAAGATGAATTAGGAAGTGTTTGATAAATCCATAAATTCTATTTAGTGATGTTAATATGATTTGAGTGTATATTTGTTTTAAATAAAAGGTGGGAAGTGGTCTTGATTAAAGATCATCAGCCTGTTCTAACCTTAGTAAATGGTATTTTTAGGAAATATCTAAAGTTTTTTCATTGCCTTCTCTCAGGAGCTTTGTGGGATAAATGTGATTATTCAGGGAATAAAAAAATTAAAAAACTAAAAAGTTCTCCAAATTCAAAATGGATGAGAGAAATCTGATTATTATGATAAATATTGATACCTGTACTGTTAGTGCATCATGAAGAATCAAGCAGTGTATTTTGCTATTAAGCTTCAAAACACAGAAATAAGACAATGTAGAACTCTGGGAAAATTTTTCTCCAAGTCTTTAAGAGCAGTATCTTTCTGTAAGTATCCTGTGACTTAAGGAGTAGTTCTGGACCAGCTATAGAAATCATATCAATCCTGTGATTTGCAAGTTCATATGTGCTGTAAAGTCTTCTCACCAGTAGAATCTGAGCTTTTTGTTTCAAGTTGTATTCTGGAATATTAGTTACATTACAGTATTAGTTAGTTGTGTTATATTCTTCTGAATGTAACTAGTCTTCCAATAAGCATGTTTTTTTAATGTATGTTAGTGTACAGTGATTTACATTTGAGAAAAAGATGAAGTTATGTACATACAGACAAGAAGGAAATAAATGCATAAATTTAAAATTCCATTTATAATTTTTCTGAATAGGTGTGGTATTCTTTTCCTTGTGCACAAAAATCTGATGTGATAGGAGTACCTCTTCCAGACATAAAAAACATTATAAATAAAGAATGTATGTTTTTAATTGTTATAAATGCCCAATGTTAATTGTACTAATTTTGAATGTAGTAGTTGAGAAAAATGATGTGTACAATCTGTCTCATTTCTCTGTATGCTCTACAAAGGTCAAAAGTCTTCTCTGCAGAAAGTGGACTTGATTATTGGAAAAAATAGGAATGAAGCAGTCAGTTGTTAGACCAAGGGTTTCCAAATAGCCATATTTAAATGCTGTTTATGTAGCCAAGCACCTTCTCTGACATCAAAGTTGGAGAAGTAGCTGACTGTGGCAGTTAGGTATGAGAACCCTGAACTACAGCTTAGTAAGTAGCATTTTTGGAGGTAAATAATGCTTTTTCTATGGAGGTAAATATTCATTTCCACAATGAGGAAGATACCTTTCACTTCACTGTCAATTTTCTGTATCACTGGCAAGCATTGTTTTTCAGATTTCCACTAAGAGATATCACAATATGACACCAGATTGAATTACTTTTTGAAGTTTCTGCTGTAGTCTTCTGTGAGTGACTTAACTTGTGTATCTGGTTTTTTTAAGTGAAAGCAGTCCTTAAAAAAAGAGAGTATGGACCAAAATACACACAGAACAACTTCATCACTGGAGTCAGAGCAATAAATGAGTTTTGTCTGAAATCCAGGTATGATGGGTTTAAATTGAGATTTAAATTCTGAATATTTGTTCATATGTGCATGAGAAATAATTGTGACTGTAGAGTGATTTTGCACAACAACTTTTTCTAAATGCTTTTGTGATGTAGTTAATTTTAAGTGGCTGAAGTTAGTTCCTGCTTATTTTTACAATGGACTAGGAGCTTGCACTTAATTTTCGTGTTTCAGTACTTCCTTCTTAAAGTAGTTTATTTGTACTTAGGAGACCATAAATCTAGCTGGGGTGAGACACCTCTGTTCCTCCCGTTTTTACATAATGGTGTAGATGCCCTAATGTGTAGCTTAGCACAGGAAATTTTATCTGTTTCCCCAAGTAGCTTTGTTATCTTCAGCCTTTTGCAGCTTGTGCTGGGAGTGTAGATTTTGGGATTGAATTTCTTAAATTTTCTTCTCCCATGACTTCTGATTTCCTTTTAGGGAGGCTAATTCATAAAGCTGCTTATTTAGTATAAGTGCACATTATCAGTTACATACAGATCATTGATTGGATGTTTTATTATTTAGTGTTTTAATACTTTGTCTTCAGTGTGTAGTATTTCATAGTATGAAGACATGATTTGGACTGCTGGATGTGAAAAACAGGAGTTTTCAATAGCCTGCTAGAGATCACTTGCTTCGTGTTGTCTGTCTGTTCTGTTTGAAGTAGACAATTTCACTTTTTTTTTTTTTTTTACAAAAAATTAGTAATATGAAAATTGTGGATCATCACCCAGACATAAAAGCCAAATTAGAACAATACAATCCTTTTCTTAAACCAAACTCTTTTCCCACTTTCCTTAGTGATTTAGACCAGCTGAGAAAAATTAAACGACGAAGTCCCCACGATGACTCTGAGACTTTCACGGTGTACCTGAGATCGGATGTAGAGGCAAAGTAAGAACCTTTAAAAAGGATGATATGAGACAGAGAAAAGAGTTTTAAAAGTCAGGTTTGCAATGTGAAAGGGCAATAATGCATTCCATTTTCTATCTGAACACATTTTATATCCTGATTATTATATTTACATTGTATGTGTAAAATTGGACAGTATGGTTTTATGCTTGGAAAAAAGTTGCATGAATAGAGCATTGTTGAGTTACTTTTACTTCATGCAGGTCTCTTGAAGTTTGGGGTAGTCCAGAGGCTCTTGCCAGAGAAAGAAAGCGACGTAAAGAGGCAGAGATCAAGTACAGAGAAAGTGAGTATAGAGTTTTCAAATACCTTGAAATGTAGCAAGAAGCATGATTGTTAGAAATCTACAAGATAGTGTTACTTTATTGAAAACATGTAAATTTGGAACTAGCAGTTGCTGACTAGGTTTTATGGCATAATCTTAGAGTAAAATGTTACTGTCTGTGCAGATACAGTCTGTTACTATCTTGCAATTTATCATCTTTGTGATACAGCAAGAACATACATTCAGTGGAGATACTATTTTGGTATCATACTTTGGTATCGTATTTTGGTAGTCATACTCTTTTGAGGGGGCTTTCAATTTTTGCATGACAATTTACATTTTCAATGCCTTTGCATTTTTTCTAATTGAGAATTTTGAAAAGAGTTAATCTTTATACCGTGCTACTACTCAATAATTTTTTTTCTCTGGAAAGAATCAGCTTGTCTTTGTTTCAGAAGGGGAGAAGTACTCCCAAAGAGTACCCCTTTTTTGTGTAATATTATTCTTGTTATCCTTGCTGGTATTATCAATAACATGTACAGCCAAATCAGTGGTTTGTAATGTATTTGGATCTGTCTAGTCAGTTAAAATCACACAAGAGGCAATACTGCTTCAAGATTCTTAGTCCAGTTGTGTACCTTAAAATGAGAGGTCATTTTTTTTTTTTTTGAAACAGTTGTGCCACTTGAACACCCTTCTGTCAAAAAAGGCTAGAAATGTAGACACTTGTTAAAGTATCTGTAAGTGTACTGAAAATGCAGTCAGGAGCCTCAAAATTTTTATTGACCTGAAGAATAGTTTTCGGATATAAATAAAATGCCTGAATTTGCAGAAGTGTATTTTGAGTTTTTCCCTCTGTGCAGTATTATTTGTTGGTAGAAATGGTAGCAATGTATAGGATCATAATAGATTGTATTTGGCATCTTGCATGAGTGTATAACAACATGTGTTTCGGATTAACAACATCAAATGAGGAATTTTTTCCCAGATAGCTCATCTAACTCCTGTTAGAAGTTAGCTACTGCATAAAAAAGTAGACTTCTGAAACTGCTGGTTACTAGTACATATTCATGATGTGAATTTTGTACTGCAGATCTGTTTAGAAACCAAAGGCTGTTGTGGGAATACAAGGAGTTCTTTGGAAATACTAAGGTAAGGACATTTTCAAGTGTTTGGCTAGAAAAGTGTCGTGAAATGTGTTATGAGACCTTTTGAAGGAAAATTTGTGTAACTGAATATTACTGGAAGATTTTTTTGCACTGTAATATACCAGATCTGTATCTGATTGTTATGCAGTAGTAAATGTTATGATGACAGGTTGAATGGGTTCCTACTGTGGCAATGTAATCCACCAATAAGAGGGTTTTTTTCAGTTGCCTTCTTACTGAAATTGCAGCTGTACTCATGATTTCAAGTATAACCTGTTACTATGTGTAGTGAATATACGGTTAATTAAAAAAAACCTAAGCAAGTTTCTTTAAGAAAAAAGACCCCAGAAAAAGAATGCTTTTGTCTGTGCACTGCTGGCCCTTCCTCTTTGCTTAAGCAGACACACACCCTAGATCCAGGTGCTTGGGTATAGAATGATTCCTTAGTGTGCTCTGGGCCTTACAGCTGCAGTGGCCTCTGCTGGAGACTTCATTGGCTGTTTTTCTTTTTAACAGCCAACCATTGTAGAAATACATAAGACCCAACTGCAGTTTGGCTGAACTTTCAGTGGTAAATTAGCTGCCTTCAAGAACTGTGCAATACAGGGTAGTGCAAAGTTTTCTATTTAATAATTTGTATGGTAGGTGTCTCATGAGATCAAGATTTAGTTATTAAATAATCTCTTATTTCTTTATGTAGCCACGCTCCAGTACAGCAGCTATGTTTTTCAAGGGACCAGGGAAGGTGGTAATGGTAGCTATTTGCATGTAAGTAAAAAAAAAAATTGTTTATGCAAGTAAAAAGCAATTTATTTCTATTATCCTGGAAATAGGAACAGTGTGTGTATTTAAGATAAAGATACCTGTGTCTGTAAAGTTAATAGATTTATCTGTTTATTGTTGATACGAGAGAGTTTATCTGAATACACTGATCAGTACATAGAGGTCAGGTATTGAATATATCTCTGATGAGACAAGAGCAATTTTTTGGAGTTGACCAGACTATACAGTTTCTTAAAGTAAAAACTAAAATTTTGCAGGACCTGAAGAAGCAGGTATTTAAAGTTGTCCTTTTTTTTTTTTTTTTTTTTTTTGCTCCTTCTTGAGAGGAAGTTTTTTATGCATTTTAAAGGATCTTCCATATAACCATCAGAAAAGAATTCACTTTTCTCTTTATACTTTTATTTCTTTTCTAATTGAAAAGGGGATGTTTTTGGAGTTTTTTACCTTTCACATGTATTACAAGTTTGAATGAAACAAGTTAATGATCCTGATATAAAGCCAATGATCACAGAGGCTGGCATGAAATAGGAGAAAGTGCATTAAGCTTCTCTCAGGAAATGAAGGCTAAAACTTACTTGCCACGAAATCTTGCAGTTTTTAAATACTTTTTTTAAAGCTATTTGTTTTTTAAGACACTATTAATATAACTAAGCATAATAGAAAGGGGAAAATACTTTTTTTTTGGCCCAGGAAACAAAAACATTTGGAGCAGGAAGTTAACTCTTAGAGCTTCTGCAAAAATATATTCTTTTATTCGGGGAAGAAATATACAAAGCTCATTTGATTAAAATCTCCCTCTTTACTGAGCATTCTACTACTAACTATTCAGAGCCTTCTAAGTTTAAAACATGTAAGAATTTTTAGCACGGATATTTCTAATGGAAAAAAAAGAAGACTGTGGGTATTGTGGTCATTTCCACCTCCTTTTGTTTCTCACACTCCTACAGAGAAAACAGACCTTTCCTCCTGCTTTGTAGATAGAGCATTGCTGTAAACAGTGCGTTCCTTTCATAAATACCTTTTGATTATTGGGTATTTTTATATATGAATGCCTGCCAGGAGACGTTTGTAGAGACAGTTGTGGTGCTCAGTCATCTTTTTTTGGAGCTGTTTCAGAAGTTCAAGCTGCTCTTGGCACTCAAATATCTGATGGTTTTTCAGAGATTTAAGTCAAGGCCACCATCAGTGGTGCTCCTTTGTTTGTGGTCTTTTTAATGGCTTTTGGCTTTGTATCAAGAGGGATCAATCTGTCTTAACTTTTCCAGTTAGAATTATTTGGTAGACCTTTGGCAAACTTCAGGTGTCCCTCGTGAGCAAGAAATGTGGTTCAGTCAAAAGCAGAGTTGTTCTATGGATCTGTGTGTGAGGGTATAGACTGGCTGCACTGGAACATCTGTATTAATAGCTTTGGTTTGTGTTCTGTTAAGATTTCTTACTTTCAGGTCCATGCAGATAGAAATAAGGTAGCTAAATTAGTTCAGTCCAGTAGAATAGAGGAAATACTTTCTGAAATGGTGGTCACTGATGTGAAATGTAACTTTGTTTCCAACCAAATCAGAGCATATTAGCTGCCTTCTCAGAATCTGCTGGTTATGCTTCCTCTGTCTTGAATATGATTTCTGCCACATGTTAAAATATGCCACTAGAAGATGTTGTTAATAATTTCTTATAACACTTGATTTATTTAGATACTTAAAAAAATTGGTGATAAATGAAAGTCATGTTAAAAAAGACAAGAGGATATTATAACTTTCTAGTCTGATTTTGTGTGCAATAGCTTTGTAGTAGTTAACCTACTGATTCTGATAATTTTTGAAGTGAGAATGTGGATTTGGACTTTGGTGTTAATAGTTAGCTTTGTGCAACACAAGACTATGTTTACTCGAGTAAGCCTATAGCTATAAAAATGTCTTCATGATTCACACTGAAAATCTTAATGGAGAAGTTCCATAGATAATTTTTACAGTGTAATCTAGTGACAGCCTTGTCTTCCTGTCTGTTGTCTCATTTGTATCGTACTGAGAATGGCTCAGACTGAGGTTGAAGTAGGGAATCCTTGCACTATAGTATTGGGAGAGGATGTGTAGGAGGCAAAGGATTGAAAAAATAGAAAAGGAATTTGTTAAGACTTGTATTCTCCCACTGGTAGAAAATTAGTTGTTTGGAGTAGTGAGTGTGATGGTAGTTTTCAGGAAGTATAACTTACTTGGGACTGCTTAGAAGTTAATGATTTCTGAGAAATAAACTTTGTATCTTTATCAAGTTTAGTTGAAAGGACTTCTTTCACAGTAAGCATGCAGAAAATCTCCATGAATTATATGTCTGCATAGCTCTCTATTTATTAAACAGATATTTGGGGTTGACGCCTTTCTGGCAGATAACTGGTGATTATACAGCACTTCTGGTTTTGCTGAAAATATTAAACTTCAATTATTCCTTATTTCTTCTCTTTGTTTTAGAAATGGGTTGAATTTTTTCTTTAAGCTACTTGCCTGGGTTTACACGGGCTCTGCAAGTATGTTTTCAGAAGCCATACATTCTTTAGCAGACACATGTAACCAGGTAAGTATTTTTTTCCATTCTCCTCAAATGAGTACTTGTAATAAAACTAGGAATAAAGACAAATACTTACAGTAGTTGTAGTGCACTTGGATTTTAAAAACAGTAGGACTCTTCTTTATTTGTGTTAATGTAAAAATGAGAAGTCAGAATGTAAATTTTGAGGTTTTTTTAGAAAGAAGTTCAAAGAGGGGAATTGCAGTTAGAACTGTACAGCTATTTCATGGATCATGAGTGGTACTTGAAACAAAAATGATTTGGGTTAATATTTTGGCTAAATGTTAACATGAAATGCTTCTGTCAGTTGTTGTAGTGTAATGGCAGACTTTATTACTTATTCATCTCTAGGCAGAATAATGATGAGAATTTGAGCATCATTTTCCTATTCCTAGATTACGTATCAGCCTCACAGCACAAGTAGCCACATATGTGGCACGTTTATTTTGAGAAGTGGAGTGGCAGGATCAGAATTGGATATGTAATATTAATGTGCAGGGATAAAATTAAAGTTGTTTTTTTCCACTGTTTTCTATAGTGTGCTTGAAGCATATGTTATGAGACCTTGAAGTGATATTGCAAGGTTTTTGGGGAAAAAAAATCAGCCCTTAAAGAAAGGGTTGAAGGAAAGGCTCCTGCAGCTCAAACAAGTGGAGTCCTTGGGTAGCTTGTAACACATAAAATGCAACAGTCCTGTGCTTCTCCAAATTTGAGGTATTTGTGGAACCTTAATGCAGACTGAATATCTTGAAAAGTCTATTCACATGGTTTTGGCGAACTTTTTGCTTGAGTTGGACCCAGTATGCTTCTCCGTCCAGAAAAACTGAGTTGACATTTTGTTTGATGGTTTCACACAACCTTTCAGCTGTTCCACATGTAAAGTGATAGGGCTGCTCCTAATTTAACCAATAATACTTAAATTTATGGGGAGACCAGCCTTTAAGTGTGTAATTTTTCACTTGGCCAAATGTGTCAATGTACAGGTGAACCAAGTTTGATAGTGGTATTATATTCATTGAAGAGCTATTCTGTTTTTTAAATATCAAAGTTGAACGTTCCACTGAAATGTGAAGGGTTTGTTTTGATTTTTCAAAGAGTTGAGCGTGTGGTTTTGGGAAAAACACAGGAGAAACCTTGGTACCTCAAAGCAGCTTGCTGTTGCTAAGACAAAAGTATCTGCATTTTAATACTTGTTACTATATTTCATTATCCATAGTCTTAAACAGAACTTCGCGTGCTTTGCAAAATTCAGGTCTAGATTTATGACTTACTGCATCAACAACTTAATACATGCCTAATTAAATATATCCCAGATAGGCAATTTATGTAGCAAGAGGTTTTTTCTTCCTTCAAAATATGCTGAAAAGTTGCAGTGCAAAGTTACTGCTTTAAATGTTGTCATCACCATACTACACTACAGTCTCAGTATAATTTCTCTTCAAGAGGGATTTATTTAAATAGCTTTGTTCCCTGAGCAACTTCATTCCTGCATGCTGAAGCACAGCAACAACACTTCTGATTGCATGTAATGTTCATTTTCTGTTGTGATTCTAAAATTATAATTAACAGTAATTATATATACACACCATGTAATTGCGTATATATTATATATGTAGGTATAACTAACAATTTTTTGGGAGTGGTAGACGACAAATTTTGAGGATGATATTCCAGCTCTAGTAAGATATGAGTAGCAAAGCATATATGCAGTTCAACAAATTATTGCTGCCTTTACCTTTCAAATTCAGTTGATACTGAATGTTTCTAATTTATTTTTTTTTTACCTCTTGTCTTTAATAGGCCTTGCTAGCTTTGGGCATCAGTCAGTCTGCAAGGACACCTGACCCTAGTCATCCGTAAGCTTTTTGAGTAAATAAAGATTTTGGTAACTATATATAGGAGTAAGATCAGTTCTTGTTTGTGCATCACTTTGTTCTTTTCAATTTGCTATTTTCTGTCATTCCTGAAATCTATTGTTTCTGGTTTACAACAGATACAATAAGAAAAGGATTTTCTTTCAAGCTCCAGGAATTGTAGTTTCAGTGCCTTGGTGCATGTGTGTTTGTTTGTTTGTTTGTTTGTTTGTTTGGGTGTTTTTGTTTTGTTGTGTATTTTTTGTGTTTGTTTGTGGGGGTTTTTTTGTTTGTTTTTTGTGGTATACTTTTGCTATGTTTTATTTTAATTGAAGTTATTTCTCTAAGTTGTTCTGAGCTCTTCTGCCTCTTCCAACTAATAGATCTACTTTTTAAACACTGTTCATGTGAATGACAGGATTTTTTTAAAATAAAAATCACTGTCCTCTTCCTTTTTTCAACAAAGTGTTTTTATGCAAGCTAGTTACTTGTACCATAAGGAGTTGTGTTTGACATAAACTGCTTTTTCTTTGTATCTAGTAATAGGGATATTACTTCATAAGTTCTCACAAGTTCATAAAAGTTATAAGCTGTACTCTTGATGATATTTTTTTGGATTTACACCTCATATGTTTGGGCAAGTCATTCATCCTTTAAGCACTAGTTCAAAAATACATTTAATTTATGGAATCAGTTATGTGTTTATTCATTAACATCATTAAAGTTTGAAAAATTTAAATCTTGCAAATATTCTCATTTCCCTCTCACTTCTTTCCCTTCTTTCTCAGTGTAGACAAAAGAGATGCACTGTTTGTTGATGAAGTTAAAACCAAAAAAAAGGAATAAACACAAACTTTTATTTTATTAATATTGCTTTAATTCCTCCACTGCACTTAAAAATTGCAAGTGTTGAATGTTTGTAGTTAGCTCAACTACTGAGAGATGTATAAATTTTATTCCCTTTAAATTGACTTTAATAATTACGCAGACTGGCTGCTCACAAAACTAGAGTCCTCACTGAGAAGTAGCATTTCACTAAAATCTGAAAGTGACACAAATGTTGTTTATTTTGGGGTTTTTTTCAGTTGTAAAATAAAATCCTTAGTCATTGTACAGGAGCTAATACAGCTGTTTAAAAACAAGTTAGAAAAACATTTTTGCTTGATGTTTTTGCATGTATTAGATACCCTTTTTCAAGCAGGTTTTTTTTCCCCTTGGATTAGATTGGATTTAGCAGCTTTGTCTTAAATAGATGCCAAGTCATATGATGATAATTTAAGACATGTAAAAATTAATGGCAAACTTTGAGATATGTTTGTAGAGATGTAGATTCTTATATTCCTAAAATAATTTTCTTTCCTTTCTTCTAGGTATGGTTTCACAAATATGCGCTATATTGCCTCCCTTATTAGTGGAGTAGGCATTTTCATGATGGGTGCAGGACTTTCTTGGTATCATGGGATCATAGGTTTACTCCACCCTCATCCTGTAGAATCTCTTCTCTGGGTAAGTAAGCTAATCTTGTTTGGTATTGTATTTAACACCAGTAATTTGATAAAAAATGGTGGCATAGTCTGAAATTCACTTCCTGGGTCGGTTTGCATTCCAACACAATTAACTCAAACCATTCTTAATCAAAATGTATTTTAAGTAAACAAAAATCTTTAAACTGTAGTTGATCTTGCAGCAAAATGAGCTGTTCTCCAAACCCTGCATCTTCCTTTCATATCCCCTCTCTCCAAGAGGTTCTCCTTTCCTGTTTGGGAATATATTGCATGATTCAATTATTGTTGGTTCCTTCTGTTTAGGGACAATTACATGGCACAGTGGGTGATGTGGTTCTGGAATGCTATGTTTGGATAGCCTGTGGTTAAGGAATCTGTAGAAACATGCATGTAATATAATATAGTGTCATACCTGATTTTTTTTTCCATACAGGCATACTGCATTTTAGCAGGGTCATTGGTATCTGAAGGAGGTATGCAGTTTCAAATTTCTATTTAAGTATTTGTAATCTCTTAAGATTACAATGTCAATATATACATTAATAATTGATACTTGCTTACACAGCAAAATTTTGAGCTCTGTTGCAAATACTTGTAAACAAACAAAAAGAAACATGTGAAAACTTTTCTTTTTAATATATGTCTATAAGAAGTTGAAGAACATGTAATTTGGAAAGTAGACATGGACTGACTTTTTGGCATTAAACTATTAATGAATATAACTGTTCTGATTTGGATGGGAGATGCTTGTAGAAAAGAAAGCAACTATACATTATTCAAAGTACCAATAATCAGAGCTTTCTTGATGATCTGCTGCTATGATATTATAAGGAAAAGTTCCTTCTTTTCAAAATGGAAATAAGTCTTTTTGTCTCTAGCAATTTTCAGCAACAACTTTCTTGTTTCAGCCACCCTGCTTGTTGCTATAAATGAAATTCGGAGGAGTGCTCGAGCCAAGGGTCTTTCATTTTATCAATATGGTATGTATCATTAGAGCGGTAAGGTATGTGGTTAAAACACAATCTGTTCACTAGTATTCACATAATAATAGAAACAATTTTCTGTTTTCCCTTTTCCTTTCCCCTTTATTGATCTGTTTTCTATTCTGCTAACAAATAACATTTTACAAATTAGGTGAAAACTGTTGATTTAAGAGCGCTATTTAAATACTTGGCTAAGTGCACGTATTTTTCAGGATAAATGCCCCTTTTAATTTTTCTAACATTTTTGAGAAGCTTCCATAATTGGACTTGTTCTGTGTATGTATAAATACTTCTGGAAGTGTGAGCATATGCAAAAATTCAGTTTACACCTATATAATTGCATAAATTGCTCTTTTAAATTGCTGTTGTTAGTATAGTCTGAGTACCATGCATAATGTAGTGAAGCTAAGCTTTCAAAACAACATAACTTTTTTTTGTTGTTGTATGTGCAGTTGTGCAGAGTCGTGATCCTAGTACCAATGTGGTGTTACTGGAGGATGCTGCAGCAGTTCTGAGCGTTGCTGTAGCTGCTACCTGTATGGGTCTGACTTCTTTAACAGGTAAAATTTTGCACAGAGGCAGGCAGAATCCCATGCATGATATGAACACAGAGCATTTAGTTTATAATGGTTGACTTAAATATGTGTCTGCTCCTTATTTTTGATACTTCTAGTCTTTAAGCAGATTTTTGAGCTATTTTGTCATACAAACAAAGTTATTTTTTACTAAAGATAAGATGAACTGTATGCAAAGTGGTTCAATATACGTGTTTGCTGCATAGTTAAGTTTTCTAAAGAGGGATGATTACTTATTTATCCCTTTTAAAGTATTTTTTAAAGATAATAAATATTGGAATTTTGTTTCTTGTGGCTTCTGACTTAATTGCAAGTTCCATTTTTTATGTAGAAGTAATTTTTAAATTTCATTTCTAGTTTCCTTCATCAGCTTAAAAACAGTACTAATTCTATAGGTCTGAACATGAATAAGGGTTTGAAACTTATTAATAAGTACTGTGTTCCAGAAATGGTTAATATTTGCAAATTCTTGGGTTACTGATAAAAGAACACTGAATTTTGTGCTGCTACCTATGTTTCAGTGTATGTAGCTTTGTGTATAAATTTATATTTGCTAATACAGAAACACATACAGACAAGAGTTTAGTCATTTATTAGTCCTGCAGGAGACAGGAGTGCTCAAGGGACAGGAGGAACTTAAGGCTTTGTTTTATGGTAAATTGTTTTGTTCCAGCTTCATCGTGTTCCTCAGTAGGAAAAAATTTCCACTGAATTACAAAAAAAAAAGTCAAATAAGTGACCAACTGAAAAAAACCCCACTGACCAAAAAAATTTCACCAAAAAACAAAACCAGAAAACCCCTCAAAACTATGTACTCTTTTCAGTGTGAAATTGGAAATCTGCTATGTTTTAGAAATACTCCATGAAACTAATTTGATGTATCTTGTTTAGGAAACCCATATTATGACAGTGTGGGGTCTCTAGGTGTTGGAACTTTGTTAGGAACTGTATCAGCATTTCTAATCTACACTAACACTGAAGCGCTGCTGGGACGATCCATTGAACCCGAGCAACTGCAGCGGCTCACCGAGTTACTAGAAAGTGATCCTGTAGTAAGGTAAGAATCTTTACAGCTCAGTCTCTACTATAAACAACAAAAAGCAAGAAAATAACATTTAATGAGAGAAATCTGGGAAGATTATTTTTAGCGTGGAATCTTCTGTATTAGGATTCTAGAATCTTTATTATTGCGAACTTCTATTTCTGTGCTAAAACTTCCATTAAA
Organism: Phylloscopus whistleri; assembly: GCA_017589585.1. NCBI lineage: Eukaryota > Metazoa > Chordata > Aves > Passeriformes > Phylloscopidae > Phylloscopus > Phylloscopus whistleri. The sequence continues at coordinate 1,083,915 of JADMLD010000041.1, read as the reverse complement.
AGAATACTTGTACCTCTTGGGTGTTCAACAACTAAAACAGCATTGCAGATACATTCTAACAGTCACATTAATTACAGGAATTGGCAATGACCTAATGAGAAAGCCATCACAAACTTAAAACTATTTTCAAATTCATGAAATGCAAGCACTTAAATGATACTGTTATGTTGCTTCAATAGTTTATTAGCACTTAAATATTTTAATTCTGTTACTGTTAATATTCAGTGTGTGGCATTGTGTAGCAGTTGGCAGGACGTGCTGTAGTAGTATTGTGATGCAATGGATTCTTCATGTAACATGCTTATAAAATGAACTCATTGCTAATTTCTTCTTAGCAAGTCTGCAATTTGTAGTAAACTTACAGCTCATTGGAATTCTAAAATCTTTCTTAAATGCTTTTCAATGAGCTATTTTAGCTTTGCCCTATTAACCTTGATTTAGAAGCAAACTTTTTTGTTGTCTTTTAAATCCTTATTTAGGAATATATTTCTGTGTAAATCAGCTGAAATATTGTGATGCTTTTTTTATTTGTAGTAATTTTTGAGCTGTGGAGGGAAGAACCCCAATCCCTTTACTTAAAACCAGAGTACTTGAAAGAAACTAGGTGCTGCATCATCACAGTTCCAAGCAGGAGGTCTGGATGACAAGCCCTTCATTCCACAAACTAAACAAGAATCCTATTTGAAATAGAAATCTGTTAGAATTTTCACATGTCGGTAAATTAAGTATTTGTGGTAGCCCTGGATTAGTCTGAATGGTGAAAGATGTGTCAACTGTGCTGTGTTAGAGTAGGTGAGTTCACATGACTTCTGTAGCTCTTTTTTCCAAAGTGCACAGGTGGCTTTTGCTTGTCTCAGGCTGAAATAAAATTTCTCCTAGGTCAAGTATCATTTTATATTTTATTCCATTTTGTAGGTGGCTCTAACTTCTCAACAGAGCAGAATTAGTTCATGTTGTTCTTGCTGTAGACTTTTTTTCTTAAAGAAGAAGTACCTTAATTTTTAAAAAAGCATGAATAATAAAAGAAATAAAGACTTGTGAGAAACTGCATGTTTTGATTTTTTTGTGGTTAGAAGCTGAAACATGTTTAGGTGCTTATCATACCCTCTTTGCACTTTGTCTTCAGTTATCTCTTTCTTAGATCCATTTAGTTACCAGCTTTGATTTCTTTCAGTGCCCAGTTTGTCTTTGACTGAGTTCTTACAACAAGCCTGCTATCTCTAGCTTGGTTAACGTACATCTTCTAATAAGACACCTGGTCTTAGTCTCAGTTCTCTGCAAATTTATATTACCCTTGTTGTTGCTAGGGATAATTTGGGGAAAAAGACTGAAAAAAACCAAACCAAAGGCTGAAATAAGGAAAAAAAATACAGCAGCTGAAATGATGAAGCCTTTTAACATTGAGTATTTCTTCAAAGGGCTGCCTGTATGTTTTCATCAATATAAGCTTTGGACTTCTAGGTGTGTCAGCTTTTCCTTGAAAATTCAAACTCTCACATTTTCTAAAATGGAGATGTGTAGTAGTGTGTTGTACTCTCTTACATATCCTTCTGACACCAAATGTAAAAGAAAAAAGCTCTTGATTACTGGCCTGTTTCTAAAGGTGTGAGTAATATTTGCTTCTTTATTTCAACCTTTCAGGGTTTTCAGTTCTCAATGCTTTTTGTAGTTGCTGCGCCCAGAATATTCTTCCCTTGTTCTTTCAGGCATGGTTTGCAATGTTTATTTTCAGATGTGTTTTGCCAAATCAGAAGGAGATATATTGGGGAATCATTTAGTATTCATCAGAAAGTATTTTAGATCCAAATTGACAAAAGGATCCAGGGGCTCTGATATCTACTCCCTCAGTACTTCTTAGCACCACGTTACTATTCCAGCAGTAGCTTGCCTGTACATCGTGATCCACTGCTAATTATAAAGTATTTGATTATCAGATAATCCTAACTGCTGTCCTACTAAAAATAGGTCTCTGAGGTGGTGGTATTTTTTCAACTAAATCTTGATACTTCAATATTTTAATATTTTTTTAATAACAGGATTGTTTGACAAGACCAACATTCCCTAAAATCTTAATGACTGGAATTAGTCTTCATATAGAGTTCTTTTCACCACCTTTCTAACTATTTTTCCTTCAGTTGTCAGGTGAAATTGTCCTCACTTAAATAGACAAATTTGTTTACTGTTCTTAAATTTTGGCACAGTGTTGTTAATCTGGTTGTTTGTGTTTTAATTCTCTTTAGTATTGCTAGGTGAAAGATTATTTTTCCTTCATAGTTATTCTTAGTTCTTTTAACTCTTGAATATAAGTCTTATCTTTCCTGGGCAGATTATATGTGCTGAGATAGACTATTTTCCTTCACATTTATAGAGTATGCATAATTTCACTGAATTTTATCAGGCTGAATGAGAAGCTCAAATATCACTTGTTATCTTCTTGCTTAGTTCTGATAGGTGCTTGATATGTCTTCAACAATTCTGAATCATGTGGTTCCAAATTCTCTTTACTGACATCTGTTATCTTAAGGACCCTCTTTGGGATGAGGTAGTTTGATGTCATCTAGTTTACTCCAATTAATACTGTTTTGATTTGATAACTTCCCACAGGATAGTTGTGTGAATTGGAATGGATCTGCAAAGTCTTTATTGTTACCAGTAAGCTGATAGTTCTTTTAATCTGCTTAAATACTTACTAAGATGTATTTTTTGGTGTCTCTATATTTAGTTCATGTTCTATTTCTTTTTTTTTAATATGCTTACCTTTCCTCCATCCTGAGTATGACAACAAGTAGTCTGTAAAAATTTCCTGTTATTGTTTATCTTAAAATTTCTGTCTTTTCTGGCTGTTCATTCTAACAGGCTCCTTCCGACATACATGCCTTCTCCTTTCTGCCTGCACTGCCTGTGAAGTTGTTTCTGATTTATAACCATTCAGATGCAAAGAAACATTTCTAGTTGGGAAGAGTAAATTTACTTGAGACAAAGGGCATACTAAATTTACAGATTCTGTGAAATTGCACAATTTAGCAAAATAAACAGGGTAAAGTTTGGTACTTTCCATCAAGGAAGCTGTGTTGTTGAATCTAAATTTTGTGTTAGAACTTACCAAATAGTCAAGAATGCATTTTTCTGTTAATAAAACTAAAAGTCTTTGAAATATTTTATACTTGTTTTACTTTGAAAATACCAGAAGCAAGAATTTAAAAAATGTGAACCTTTTGTGATTTGTGTCCCATGTTTTAGTCTCAACTTGTTTTTTCTGGCCTTGATGGAAAAATGTGGAAACTTACTTTGCAGTGGCAATTTTAAATTTGGCTTTGAAGATAAACTGAGTTTTTGTTACTATAATTAGGAAAAAATCAAGTATTTTGTGTTTATTTCACTTTTGAAATCCATCACAGTATGTCTTGGTCCTGAGTTTGCTTCTTATCCCAGAAAAATTAAGAGCTTGTTGTTTACTACCTATTAGAATATGTTGTTTACTACATATTAGAATTTGTCCAACAAGCTGGAATAAAACTCTGCTACAGAAACCCAGAGTTTTTCAAAGGACCAAAATATAAACTGAGCTTTCATGTTCTAGTATTTATTGGGAACCTTTATAAGCAAATATACATTTTCAGCATTTACAGACAGGTGTATCTTCATAAGCTGTGATTAATAGTTCTGAAGGATCAGAAATGAGTTCGAAACACAATATCCGTAACTTTTTCTTATGTCAAATATATTTTTGAAAATTCTCCAAAAGATCATGCCTTTACCAACTTTAGGAAAAGATACTTCTATAATTGCAACGTGTCCTTTCATTAATTTACAACTGCTTATTGCTCCTTTCCTCAGAATTGATGGTACTTAAAGGCTGTTAAATAGTGTCATGTATATGCACAAAAACTTCTCTGCAGTGGAAAATAAGTTGGACATAAACTTTTAACACAGAATGGAGAAGTTCTCACATTTTTAATTGTGGAGTATTTTTTAAATATACTGTAAGTCTAGTTCTAAATCTGGGATGCTTCTAGTTTTCTGTCTTTTATTGCAGTGATTTATAGACATGTTGGTGTTGCAGAAACCTGTGGAAGTGAGATAACCAGTTGAACATAAATCAGTATTTAATGGAAGGGTGGGTGGGCAAAATGAGGATATTTTGTCAAAGACTGACCTTTTGAAATTACAGGATCATTTTGCGGTGACAGTATTGTTAACATGAGAAGTCAAACTAGCTAGTGGTTTGTTCTGTGTTGTTTTACATTTTCTTTAAAAATGTATGTGTTTCAGAGCAATTCATGATGTTAAAGCCACAGACATGGGAATGAGCAAAGTGAGATTCAAGGCAGAAGTAGACTTTGATGGACGTGTTGTTACTCGGTCTTACCTGGAAAAACAAGACATCGAACAGCTGCTACAAGTATGCATAAAAGTTGCTTTTGTAACCCCCAGTATTTGACACTTTCCAATTTTAAGTACCTCTAAACCCAAAACTTGCAAGTAGATGAGGTACATCTCACTTCTTCATTTGAAGGGTTGCAGGGTTACTTTATGTTACTATGTACTTAGAGATAACTGTATCATGTGCTGCTGAAAAAAAGCTGCTTCTGGCCTGAGAAGGAGGAAGACAAGCTTTTTTTTTAACTCATTACCCTTGAGACTGGCTCAGGTGGTCAGAGCCAGATGCTAATAATGCCAAGGTTGTGGGTTTGCTCCGTGCATGGGCAATTCATATAAGTGTTGGAGTCAATAACCCTTGTGTGTCCCTTCCAACTTTGTGATTCTGTGATTGTTTTCTTCAAAAATACAGATCTGAAAAAAAAAATGATGAGAACATAATTCTTCCAATACTTGTATCGAATTACAAGATCTGCAGTTAAAATTAGATGCTTGTCACCTGCAAATAGGTATCTGTTATGGCAGAGCCATCTGCCCTGGGCATTGGTGATGCAGTGCTGGGGTTTACAGGTCCAGCCATCCAGATGCAGCACGAATATGGATTGCTTGTGTCACATGATTTAGCATTTTGATGATGTTTAACAATAAACTATCCTTTAGTAAAGTGTCAGTCTTTGATTTCAGTATAGTTCAAAGTAGCTTTTCTTAAGCCCTTTTTTCAATATAGAAATGTAGAATAGTTCTCTGCTGTATTCTACATGGCAGAAATATGAAGTATGAAGAAAATAATTATTTATCTGAATTAAAAGGAGAATTTTAAGTGAGTGAACTGTTTTGACAAGACAGTGTTTTTGTTTTCACTGGTACCTTGCTATGTACATCTGTTTGCGTACAAAATTTCTTTCTTTTCTACCCTTTCAGAATGAAATACAGATGTCTGCATTTTGTCTGTCCATTAAACATGACTTACAAGTTATGTTTACTTTCAGATTTTGTTGCAATTTTTTTAAATCATTAGTCAGTATCCCAGTTTTAAAAACACGTTAATGTCAAAATATGAATTATGTATGTGTATGTATAGTGCAATATCTGATCTATTCATCTACTGGATTTCAATTTAATACATTTTTGAGAGGAAGAGTGCTATCAGCTTTGTACCACTGAGACACTGCAACTTTGCCTGGTTTTATATTGCCAGTTGCTTTGCTGTTGCAGTTTTTAGTACACTAGTCTTTTAAAGGCTTTGTTAGCTTTTATTCTTTACCTGCTATTCCCTTTGGGAATTTCATACAACCTTCACTTCTTCCAATACTTCGAGTATGGTTAGGAAAGATCTTCCCAATTGTTTCTAGGTTGGCAACTGTTTCTTGCACAGGTCATTGTTGTTTCATGCAGTAACCTCGTGTCAGCTATAAAACTGTCATTGAAGGATAGCTCCTTTCAGTAGGCTTCAGCCATCCAAAGTCAAAGGCAGACAGTGTGCTTGCCTTTTGACCTATACTTTTTCAAATAAGCAGCTCATTCAACTAGCACTGCTGTCAATGTTATTCTTTCTACAGTTGTGAAATATTTGTTGAAATGCTGTCATTTGGATTACCTTGTTTTTTTTTCCTGTTAGACTTGCTGTGATGGGTTATTGTGGTTGAGATATGTTTAAGCTTGCTCAATTGCATTATTCTCTTCAGTTTTAGAGTGAGAAGGGGAAAGAAGTTGCTGTCATGTACTTGTATGCACAAGAAGAATTAGCTGTTTCATGTTTGTTTCTGTTTACCATAGCCTATTTACCCTAAACATACTGCAGCTGAGATAAACTACAGGACAAATGGCTTTCAGACAGCTTGGTGTGAGACCTCTAAGGAAAATTCATGGCTTTAAACTGAAAGGTGATAGACATAAAGTAGATATGTGGCAGATACTGTGGTGGCCAGGGTGGTGTTACAGTGGAACAGGTTGCCTATAGAAGTTGTGGATGCCCCATCCCTTGAGGTGTTTAAGGACAGGTTGGATGGGGCCCTGAGTGACCTGGTGTAGCAGAAAGTGTCCCCCACGGCAGTGGGGGAGCAACTAGATGATCTTTAAGGCCCTTTCTGATCCAAACCATTGTATGATTCTATGGCAATACTGTAGTACCTGCTTTGGTGCTGCTGATATCTGTGGTTTTTTGGAGGGTGGAGTTTAACATCCTGTCTTCCTTAATATCATTCCTTCAGTTTCATGTGCTGTTGGTCTCTCAGTCTGAGTTCCTGTCAACTGTCTCCAAGTTTCTGATATTATGGAAGAGTCATATTTACAGCAGCATAATCCTTATCATAATCCTTGTGGACTTTCAGATGAGTTGGCTATTTGATGCCCAGAGCAGGCAGTGTAATGAAATAGCAAGAATGTAGAAATTGGAGAAAGAATACACAAGGGTACCCTGCTCTACCTTGCTGTGAGGAATACCTCAGAAACTTCCAGAAGATGAATTAAATTCTCCAAACTTATTTGGAAAGTTAAGGAGGAAATCAATTAAAGACAGAAGAAGGTTTTGTATCAAATGCAGGTGATAATGACAGAGCCAGCTGTTTTCATCGAATAGATGCTACTCTTCTGTGTCTTTGAGACACAAGAACAGATGATGTTTTGAGAGTAAATAGCAAAAGCTGAAGTGTTTTGTTTAGGTTTTTTTTCCTCCCTCTTGAAATATGTCAAGACCCTCTGGAGTGTTATTCCTTTATTTTCTTTTCCTCATCTCAATCTCTTAAATTTAATTTCTTCCCAGGAAATTCAGCAAGTGAAAACCCTTGAAGAATTAGAAGCCTTTATGCTTAAGCATGGTGAGAATATCATTGACATACTGGGTGCTGAAGTAGACAGACTTGAGAAGGACCTGAAGGTAAATTTAACTGCTTATTAGTGAGTGCTTATTCTGTGATATATTTTAAACAATATCACTGCATCTAATTTCTGGGATTTCATTTGTAAGTATGAGAGAGGGAAAGAAGCTGATGTTACAAATGCAGATTTTCTCGCTGTAGTATTATTATCTTAGTTCTGGTCACCAGCAAATCCTTACTTTACCACTGATCCATTTGTTACATCTTTTGTTCCATTTTATACCAACATAGAAAATTTTCATTCAATAGACCTGAATGTGTCTTTTTTATGGTATTCTCAGAATGTCAGACTATTTGTAGGCTGTTGAATTCTGTTTTGGCTGTAAATAAGTAAATTTTCTTTATTTTTTTAAACTGGTTCTTAGAATTTTATCAAATATTTCTGGATGTTGGGACTGCTACTCAACATCTTTCACTCCTGTTGAAGCCATACAGTATTTATTTTACTTTATAAAAGCCTCTCAACTGCCTTATCTGTTTTTTTTTTTTTCATTCTGCAATTTAAATATCCTCTGGCTGATGCAAGAAAGGGTTGCTCCCATTTATAATTTTGTAAGTAGATTTGAGCTGTCAGTCTTACCTTCCTGGCATGAATTCAGGACTCCAAGTATACTGACCCCCAGATAAATGCAGTCCTGCCATGACTGTCTCTTCTGGCCATGAGACACTACTCAAGAACATGTCTGTCCTTGCTTGTTATATTTCATAAATATCCTAGTTTAAATTTCTGTCCCTAGGGTTGTCCTGTTTAAGCATCAAAATATTATTTTTGATTTTAATTGCACCATCTGAATCAGTTCTTCATGTGTGTTTTTTGAGGAGCAGGATCATGCCTAAATTTTTTATAAACATGGATACTTTTGGTATACGTTTTTGCTTCTTGGTATAGGCATATACATAGCAGTTGTGTTGGTATTGAATATGGTTTACTAATTATACTAGGCAGGCTCATATGCTGGATGTCTTTGAAGTCATGACTTTCTCATGGATTGTACAATGTCATGTAATGGTGACAGCATATTTCTATAATATCAGAAAATGCATATTTCTTAATAGAAAGTGTTCTGAATCTTTATTAATAGCTTCAGTGGCATAGAACAAATTATTTTAGCAATCATACCCATTAATCAGGAAAGTATCTGTAAAAACTATAAGAAAGTGAGATATGTATATATGTGTATGTGAACAGTTTTATATAAGACTCTACTTCCTTGTTAAAATTGAGAGCTCCTCCATACTTTATAAAGCATAAGAACTAATTTATCCATTATGTTGAAAAGTATTTTTCAAATAAAAAGATGACTTAGCTCCCAAAAATGCCTTATAATATGGACAATGTTTATTGAAACTCTTCCTCATTTTAAAATAGTCCCTATGTTACCCAAAAAGGGGATTTGTTATCCCGTTGACAACATCATACCGGAAACACATTACTTGTAACCATGTGCAAAAATGTATTTGAATATTTTCAATACATTGGTTTTAAATTTTATTTCAGCAACGAAATCCTGATGTTCGTCATGTGGATTTGGAGATACTGTAGAGTTGAGCAGAAGAAATCTTCAGGTTGCCACCCTTGTGGAAAGAAGTCACGTAAAGGGCTGCAAAGCTTCTGAGATGGCAGTGACCTCAGCACCATACCTCGCTTCCTTTGCCGTAGGCTTCCTGGACTGTTAGCACTGCTTCTGTTTCTGGAAGAGCGCTAGACTTGCAGACAAAAATTTCCATGGCAAAATCAGTTTCAAAAAGCTACTTGAGTTAAATTCCACAGGAGAGTCTGTCCAAGTACATTTACTGCGATCCAGAACTTAAAACTTGAGGTTTAGTTAGGCAAATACAGCTGCCTGAGACTATACAACACATGTAGTTTTTCCATTTGTGTCCCTTTGCAGTCTGTTTGCACTTCTGTAGTTTCTTTCAAGATATCATTAAAGGTTCTTGGGAGATATTAAGATTAGATAGGAAGAGTTTGTTCCAGTGGAACCTGCCAACCTTAAAGTGTAATATTTCAACTGTGTGATTTTTTCACAGTTTTTCTTTTCTGTGAGATCAATTGTTTCAAATGGGCGCTCGCCTTATCTCAAGTACCATGACCTGGAAACCTGCTTTTTGCCACCATTATGATTACAACTGCACTTGAGGAAAACAAGGCATTTCACCTTAGAGGAGCCAGCTGTATGGGTTTAGCCAGAGTACATTAAATTACTGTGAAAAATTACTGCGTACAGATTTCGGTGCACTTCTGCTCTTTAAATTTTGTTGGTTTTTTTTTTCCCTATCTGACACTTGTTTTCTTATTTGTAAATATCTTCACATGTAATCTGGGAGATATTTATGGTAGTGTTTATTAAAAGTTACCTGGCATTTTTGGCTTTTTATGTTTTAATAGACTCTATTGCCAGATATGTTCTTTGCTAGAAGATGCGAGAGATATAGCTGGAATATATAATAGTAAAAAAATGATCTATTTATAATTAAACAAATGAATACATGGTATTTTTAATTTATTTGCCTTTAGATATTACCTGAATTCGAAACCACTTACTCTGAATTTTTTGATAACTTGACCTTGCTTGTTTGGGAAAGTAGAGTAAGTCTGTCAGTGGTCCTCAACAATCCAGAGATAAGTGATTAGTTTATAACTTTGAAATGTGAAATTCTAGAACTGCATACAATTGTCTCAAGGCTTTCTGCAGTAGGTACTCAAGTTGTACCAGATTCTTTGAGACCCAGCCTTTATTAATAAGGCGATGAGTACTGAACACGCAAGTTGAAATATAAATGAAATAACCATATTTAAATAGCACTGAGGAAAATTCTTTATGCACTTTAATGTAAAATAAGATTTGCTCGTGGGCGACAGGTGGTAATAAGAGCATCCTAGTAACTCAGTTGCTGAGTAATGGCTGAATTCCTGAAAGAGGAAATGTTGGTATGAAACACAAGTCTTCAAAAATCAATGTAAGATTATATTATAGGCATTGCAGCAATAATTGTGGAGACCAATATGTCCAGATCTGACTAAAAGCATTTTAGATTTTTTTTTTTTCTATACGAGGTGTCACTTACCAGTGAACAATAAGAATTGAAAATAACATGCCTTTCTGACAACTGCAAAGCACTTTGCATGCTGGTCATTTTAAGTAGAAAAACATTCCAGAGTTAAGTTACAGGTGGGGCTTCACATACAGTAATTGTGGGTGAAAGGATCTCCTCGGTACCCTTTTCCATAATTCCTATTCACTGGTGGCTTCTTTATAGCATATTACCTTATGATGGCTAATTCAAAAGAAGGCTTATTTGATCTGGTTTTCTCCTGTTGTAAAACCCGTTAGTATATTTAAGCCTGATGATTTAAAATGCAGTTTAAAGGTAATTTTGAAGTCTCCCATATCAAATAAATAAGGCATATTTTAGCACATTATAAATAATTTACCTTTCTCCTCGCCCTTCTATGTAAAATTCATCTCATCTCAGTATGAACTCTCCTGGTATTAGTCTTATTCATAAAGAGCACTGGAATCTGGTAACGCATAACATGTTTTCTTCTCCCTAGAATATTTATATGGATTTTGAATTTAAATAAACACATTAATAAACCAGTTATTTCAGAAATCAAAAACCTGAAGAGAGGTAAAGCTGGGAAAATGTTCTTCCTGCAGAGGTTAGAGAAGACAGCCAGTGTTATCCAAGTGGTCAGCATGCTGGAGTTACTGGTGAATGAATAGTGTCAGTGTGCACTTTCCCTGCAAGATTAGTAAACATTATCTCAATAGCAATGTGTTCCTGTATCATTTTCAAGAGGAGGTATGAGCTTATATTCTTACAGGACATCTGCTCCAAAAGCTTATAAAAATGTTTTTTTATTCATTGGAGGTGTAATTCATCTGAATTCTGATCTTAGTTTCCTTATTTGAGTGAGAAAAATACCCATCCACACCTTTTTTTTATATTCCAAGATAGAATTGAGTTCCTTGTCTCTCAGTTACTTTACTGATTATAGCATAACAATAAGTTAAATTCAAGATACCAGGGCTTGAGTGTGTTTGGGTACATTATTGTTGACCAGTCTGAGGACCCCGTTCCATTTTTTAAAATAATCTGGATGGTGAGGTACTACAAAAAGACAGGCAGACTGGTTTTGGCAGTACCTTGTAAGTTTACATGTCATGCAGTTGGATGAACTACTGATTCATTGCACCTGCCAGGTTGGAAAGGAATAGTAATTCCAAGCTGTTACATTTTAATTTATATGTTTTAATTTGCAAATTGTTTATAACAGATACGATATTTTTACTGTTTTTTTTCTTTAACTGCCTTTATAGTCAAACCTTGAGGTAATGTGGGTCCACTACTTAGTTTACTTTGTTTTAATGTTTTTTGGGAAAATAATTAGCTAATACATTTACACTTACATGATAGAGTCCTCAAATTAAAGAACTGTACATGTGTGGAGGAGTGAATTTTTCTTTATCACAAATGCAATTACAGAATTGGTATCTTTACTGATTTTAAGGAAAAGAAGTGAGGATTTATCTAACAATAAAGTTATATTCTAGGAGTTTTTTAGTTAAGGTGTGGTGTTTTAAAATAATTTATTTCTGTAGACTGGCCTTGCAGGTTCTATTTTTTTCAAATTGTGTTTAAAGTATGGCTGCCCTCTCTGCTTTGTGGAAGATTTCTTACATGCTGTGGGTGACTCATAATTCTGTAAAACTTGCAATGTTTAAAAAACTTGTCTTAGTGTTCCGGTATACTGAATGATCTTAATGTATTTTAAGTCCAAGTTGGCTGGATATTAATAATATATTTTTCTGTAGAATATTTACCTGTAAAAGATAAAATTTTGAAGTGATTGTCTTTCCCCCAACAATGAACTTCAAGTCTAAATTGTCTCCATTATACAGTGGAATTCAGCATTTGATGTAGTGTCCCTTTCCCCCTCCGCTTTTAAAGCATTTATTAAGGATACAGTGGTAGTAATAAATACCCCAGTGATTGCTGTATTAAGGGACTGTTTGGTGGTTTGTGTTCTGGTCCAGAAGTAGTGGGGGGAACACATTTTTTAAGGACAAGTCTGCTTCCTTTATTCATTTTGAATCATCTTTAAACCGAAGGCTTTTTAGACTCTATTTTTTTCCTTCCTTGAATTCCCACAGATTTTACTGCGTTTTTAAAGTGACTCTTACTTTTGGAGGAAGAAGTCATTATGAACATCTTATGTTTTTAAAAGCAGGGCTAAATTCTGGTCTTAATCTGTGAATTTTGTACTGTACTTTTTATTCATTAATAGTTCAGAATAGTGATTACTGTTTTGAAAGCTACAAACCATGTTAGCCAAAACCAAGTTTTCTGATTCTGTCAGGTGCAGCTTTTCCAGCTGTATCTGGAGACTCAGTTTTTGAGAGATTTCTACTGCCCCCTCGTTGATAAAGGAGAATACAGGAATGTTTTTAGGTATGTTTTGTCTAGGTTATACATTGATTGCAGTCTTGTGTCCTCTTTATTTTGTAATAATTTTACCTGATTTTTTTTCTTTAACAAAGAAAAATATATACATTATAGAAGTACCTATAATAGTAGTGAGTACATCAGAAACAGTCTTCATGCAAAGAGTTTTTATGCCCTAGTCTATTCGAAGTGTGGCAATTTTTGAAAATTGTCAGTGAAGCAATCCTTTTTCTAAACTTGACTTGGATGTTTTCCTTATAGAGGAAACCAAATCACTATATTGTTAAAGATTTGAAAACAAAGTGTTTCCTTTTATGGTTATATGTTCTTGAGGCATTTTGGCATGGTAGAACAACTGATGAATATTGACTCTTGTACAAAACCTGCCCTTCTGCGCATACCTAAAAGCTTACAGAAGTGAATGTAAAATGACAGTGTGTTTTTTTCCTTCTAGCTTAAGTGTTGTGCTGCTTCTATTCTGATTGTTGGCTCTGAATAGAGAGGACCACCACTAACACCTCTCTTGCAGTTTACCTGCATAATGTAAATGAGAAGTTGAGATGTACCAAAAAGATTTTTTTTTTAATAGAGGGTTTGCATTGCTTAAGTAATTTTTCCTTTCTTGTTAGTGAGACACAAATCATTAAGATCAGAAGTAGACTATATTACATTAAAAAAGAAATAGGAATCCAGTTCAATTTTTGAAATGTATGTCCTTTGAGGAAAATAAAACAGAAGCTCTAAGTGGGTGTGTGGTCTATAGAAGCTGCAGTCAGTCAAGCTTTGCTGAAGCAAGAGAAATTAACCTAGAAGTATATGATAAAAGAATACAAGGAAGGAAAAGACCCAAGACGTTGTGCACTTGGAAATAGGCAAGGATGAAAATCATCTGAAAAACTTGTCCAGAAATAAGAAATAATGATTGGAGAAGTAAAGAACAGTAAGAAATTATGTTTTATTAGAATGCACAAAACTGGGTAGGATGATATTTCCTTTCTTTTGCCAATATTCTGATAGTTGGGTAATTCCCCCAGCAAAACCTCATTTTTTTCCTGTACTGAAAATCAGAGCCTCTGTCTAACTATGTCCTGATATAGTCTTCAGCCTTTCAGGTACAAACCTATTTGTCCACTGAAAACTGCTAAGGTTGATGTAATCTCAATTTTTGTTGGTGAAGTATGTGTTTGGTAAGTGGAGGGTAAGTAATGTTATTTTTGGAAGTGAGAGCTGGAGTGAATTAAAGAGAAAATTAATGGATTCTTTTAGACAGAAGATGACTGAAGCACCATACTGAATGTGCCATGGAAAAAGAAGTGCTCTGTTCTAAGGTCTGCAGGATTCTTGCAGTGGACTGTAGTCTTTGATGAATACATTAGTCTCTATTTTTCAGTTTGCTGAGATGTCTGTGGATAAACAAGATTTCTAATTAAATCACATTCTGAAAAGGAGATAAAACATTCAAAATGTAATGTGAAAAGGATGTCACTATAGCACATTATAATAGGCAGAAAATATTCTGTATTACGTAGGGCGCTTGTGGACATTTTTTTCCCTGTGTAAATCAAGCCACCAATTAAAATAAAAGGTCGTGGTTACTTTTTATAAGTGTTACACTAGCAGCAAGCCCAGTCAATTTTTTGTATAGCCAGCATAGTTCTGTTCTAGGGAGGAGGTGCCTGTTAAAATAGTGGAAAGCAGGTCCATAATCTAGCATAAATTTGGTTTTTGTAATCTAAATTTAGACTGTGTTTAAAACTTTAGAGGTTGTGATCAGCTGCTTCAAATCTGAAGTCAGAAAGAAAAAAGCAATGATGTATAAATGATGTAATATAAAAGGGATTTTGTAAGTTTCTCTTCAAATTAAATATGCTGAAGAACTGTGTGTGAGAAGTGTTCAAAAATGCCTAAAGTGTTTGGAAGCATTGTGGCTCTTGCTAAGATGGTATTAATTTTGAACAGTGGACATTGGACTGAACAAGAGTGGATTGAACAATAGTGAGGATTTTTCACTTGTGGTAGAACTTTCAAAGGGCAATCTCAAAGTCAAAATCTATTTTTCCATGCAGCCTTTTAATTGGATTCGCCAGCCCCCTCCCCACCCTTCACCTTGCATTTTGGTGTATTGGCTTTTTCATTCCGTGTCTTGGTTACTCCATATTAGTATGGGGAAGTAATTTTGATTTGTGAGGTGTAGACATCAGAATCCTTACCTACATATGTTCTTTGTTTTGTAATTATACTTGAATTCAGTACATTCTGTATCATGTCTAGAAGTTGTAATTACTCAGTAAAATGTTACATAGCCAGTAAGGGTTGTGTTCTGTTAATTTAAGCAATTTTATATGTATTGGAAAGGTAAGCAATCACACTGGCTTTAGGCAGCTGATGATTCACTACGTTTCTGAGTTCAAATTGCATATAACTATTTCATGGATGCAAAACAAAGGTTCTATCCATTTATTTGTACTGGTTACTCAGTCTGCCTTTGTAACGCTGGCACACACTGTTCAATAGCATGAGCAACCTGCCCAGGCTGGTCAAGGTCGCTGTTCTCTGAATCTCGCTGGCAACTCTGCCTTTTCATCCTATTCACCCCCTGCCCTCAAAGAGGGTGCTTCCTTCCCCAGTACTGAGAAAGCTCTTCCTGCCTGGCTCAGAGGCCCCACTGGCACTGTCTCCAGTTTGGACTAGATGTAAGGATCCAGATGTAAGGATGACATGAAGAAAGACAGTACTACAGATGGGTTGCATGTCTGTATAGTCAAGAGTATGAAGAATTCCTTGAAGAGGTTGGATTTGTGTTAGGCTTGCATAGTAACCATAGTTTCCCAATCCCAGCAAAGCTGTCCAAGCCTCTTCAGAAAAAGCTTGAAATTAGTCAGCTTAGAAAGGACTTATGTACTGTCTGGTACACTTAAGTGGTACTTTTTATCACTAATACCAATAAAACTGCCTGTTTATCCAGTTACAGGAAGAACTGCTTCTAATCGGGCTAAAAATTTATATGTGGTTGGAAAAAAGAGTAAAAAATGTCAGAAATCTGGCTGATGAAGTGGAGAAACTTTGAAAAACTGGAATTTTTGTCTGTATGGTATCAGATACCAGAAATAAAGTAGTCATGCAACATATTACAGGGTTTTGGTTATGCACTGTATGTCCTTATTGCTGAAGATGTTTAGTTTCCTGTAGTTCTGTTGTGGTTTTTTTTCTCTATTGAACCAAATGGCACGAGAACCACCTGAGCAGGTAAGTGGGCCAGATTTGAGGGCCTCGTCTCTTGTCTGTTTGAGGTCAAGTTCAAATACTGGCTGTCTTTGGGCTGGAATAACCAAGCAAGTGGTCTAAGCCACTTGGAAAGAGGGGGAGAGCTCTGTCTTTTCATGTAATGAAAAGCTCTGTCTTTTCATGTAATGTAACCTGGAATCTTCAAAATCCATTCTTTATTTGCTGTCTGTGGCATTTATTGAAAGACCATTCCAAAATAATTGTGTTAAATGGGGAGTAATAGATTGAAGTGGGACCTTGCAGTCAGCTGGTCGAAGATGAACTTAAAAGTCCTGTTCAAGAATGAGTTTTGTCTGTCTTTGCAAATATTTTGTGAGGGACTTATTAAAAGATCATGAAAAGTAAGCCTTCCTTTAGCATTTAAACTTCTTTTGAAAACCCTGGGAAAAGGGACATAATTTCTCCTTTCACAGAAGTTGTGCCAGCTCAGCTCCAGTAAATTACGTGTATTGATTTACCCAAGCTCTTTGTGATTTTGATTTTTTTTTTTAAATTTAGACTTCAGTTCTGATGCTGAATTGGGGCTTAGCAAGATCTTTTCCAGGTTCTCTTTCTGACACTTGAGGTGACTTAAATGTTATTCACTGCTCTAGTGTGAACTGATATTCAGTGTTTTAGAGAAGTATTTTTTTTTACCCCAAATACTGATTGAACAGCAGTTTACCATTAAATCAGGCTACTCTGGGTACACAAAGCATTAAATTTAGGGTTTAAATGTGGGGGTTTTATTTTTCTCTAAGGCAGTCATAACGAAAATCCATCTTGAATTTGATGCACATAAAAAATGCACTCATATATGAACCTCTGTCTCTGCATGTTGTAATTTTACATAGAAGTCTTTGGCTGCAGATCTGTACCTGATGTTTCTCATGAAAGACAACTTTCTCAGCATCTCAGCAAAAATAAAAATTAAATACTGTGGAAGAAGATCCTAATGAATTTGGATAACTTGGAAGTGTTGATGCAAGAAAGACTTTCCAGCAAGGCTGTGGCTTGAACCCATTGTGCTCCTTTCCCTTTATGCTTTGCACTGATTGCATTGGTTCTCACCTTCACTGTAGAACCTCAGTTTCCAGGTGGTTCAAAACAAGGGTTTTAGGTGGAGAAGACTAATTCCAACATCTGTGTTCCAGATGCTCCATCTGCTGAGTAGGTAATTGGACACTTCTGGATCATTGAGGGAGATGTGCAGTGGTACTCTGGCTGGCATTTGCTGGGTTTATGAATGTGCCAAGGTCAACCTTTTTCATGATAATGTCTCAGCCTGGAAGAGTATTCCTGATGCTGTGGATGGGAAAGATACCCCAGATGTTTCCTTGACGTTCCATTTGTCAAAAGACTGTTGGAACTTGCTTCTCTGCTTCTTTGGATCATCCTTTAGCAAATAAAAAAATCCCTCTTTCCATCAGTTCAGTGAGTAGTTCATGTTTTGGGTCTTTGAAGTTCGCACATAATTTTGGAAGAAGAATTTCAGCTTTTCAATCACATTGCTACCAGGCATTTTTGAAAGATTTAATTAGACTTTTTCTGCTGTACTATTGACCCTCTTCCTAAATGGGAACTAAATTTAATATTAACTTTTCTAATGGGAAACTACTTTGAGTCATTAGCAAACCTGTTTCTTTCCATTTTCCTACAAAGACAACCTAGGTTGAGGCAATTAAAGCTGTCAGATGAGTGGGAAAGTTTAAAGCGTTTTTAAGGACAAAAGGGTTTTTTAGCTTTTTCCCAACATTGTTGTAGAAGTTCATGTCAGATATTTTTTCTCAACTTAGCTAATTAATCTGCTGGTGTGGCACTTTTTTTTTCCCCCTTAATGTGATACATTTGCAGTAGAAGCTCCTTTTATACTTCAGATGTTGAAAGGTCTGTGGAGGAGGGTTTTGGCATTCATAGGGCAAGGTCATACACTGAGATCTGCCAAGTATTCCAAGGGGTTCCCTGGTGCAGCAGGGAAGGTTTATCCCTGGAGAGGCTGTTTATGTATGGACTTGCTAGGAAATAACCAAGACAAAGACTCTTGATTTAAATAGGCCTTAAGGAGTGGTCAGGTCACATCAGTGGTGTTGGTTTGCTCTATCAATAACTAAGGTTTATGTGATGGCTGTCTGGAGCCATATTCACACTTACCTTGTGCTGAAGCACTGAGACAGTTTGTAGTTACTGATGAGCATAAGAGTCAGGTAGGGAAAGATGAGTTCTTTTTCTGATTATGTGCATGTTTCCAAACAGAAACTCGCTTTGCAAAGTCAGTACACGTATTGTTGTCCATGCTGCCTGAGCTGGTGGCAGTCCACTGGTTTCAGTCACTGCCTCAGCAGGGGGAAGGGGGCAGAGAAAACCCTGCCTAGCTGAAGTCTTGAGGACAAGATTTTGCAACGTGAGTAATCTTATTAAAGTAAGATTACAAATACTTTAATAATATAAGCTTGCACATGAGCTTGTCCAAAGCAAATGAGGTAAAAACTACCTTCATATGCATGAGGTTCAATGTCTGACTGGGATCTTAACCTTCTCTTCTGGGACATTGCCTTACCAGTATGTTTAACAGGTATTCAGTGGAAGAGTGGTAAAATGTGACATTATTGAATTACACTCCCCATCTGTGCTGCTTGTTCCACTGCAGTTACTTCCCAGGCCTGCTTCTTCCCCACGCCAGGTACCTCTTCTGTAGCCCTTCTCTGCCTGCCCAGCCCCAGGCACTACCTCTCCTGCTTATCCCCTTCCATATGCCCTGCTGTTAGACCTAATCTCTCTTTTTGAGTTTCATAAACCCAATTGCTGCCTCTGGTTCCCCACTTAGGTACTCTTCTTCCCTGCCAGCTTTCCCTACTGGGTTCCTGCCTGGATTGCTCCTTCACCCTGTTTGGTTTACACACAGCCCATCCCTGTTCCCTCCTGCCTTTGGATCTACCCTCAGGCATTTCCAGCCATTGCCCAAAAGTCTGGGAAGTCAAAGTTTTTCAAAGAGAAGCTGATTATAATTTTTTGCAGATGGATTAATACAGATTTTCTACCTCCATTTCTCAGAGTTACCTGAAATTATTTTGGTGGGGGATTAGTAAACTGTTCTCAGTAATTGTGATCTTCACCAAAAAAAAAAAAAAAAAAAAAAAAGGCAGTAGACTGAAGCCCCTGACCTAGAAAATACTTGCCAAACCCCAGTTAATTTTGCAGCATTATAGGCACCCAAAAGCATTGTTTTATAATGGCACTATTTGGTAACCATTTCAAGTGGCTGACAACAGCCTGTGGGCAAACCCTGCCTTCACAGCCCAGCAGCAGTGGTTTGCCATGGTGAATGTTTGTCACTGTAATTCCTCTACAAATTATCTGGAGCCAGGATTTTCTAAAGCTTTTAAGAGAACAGGATACATTCAGCCATCACTGGATTCTGAATTAAAATGGGATTTAAACGTCACTGGTTGAAAAATCCAGGTTTTAAGATTGCAGATGGGTACTTCCTTTGAATAGTCTTTCTATTTAACCAGCACATAAATCTGTGTAGTTGTACATGGAGGTGAAAATGATTTATATTATATTCATACTTGAATCCTCCATAATTTTTTACTGTGTTTTCTGCTGCTTCATACCAAACAAGCATTTTATGCAAAAGAAAATGCTCTAGCTCTTTATATAAATCTAAAACTTTTAATATACATTTATAGTGAGACCCAGGTATCATGGCTGTCACACTGACACAAAATTGCCACTAGAGAAAGAAAGAGACAGGTTAACCAGAGACTAACTTTTATTGTGCATTTTTATGCAACAGAACAAATGGAACTGGAGGTATGTAGTAATAAAACCAATATTCAAATTAGAATTAACACCTGAAATAGTAAACTGTAGGTAACAAATGTCTTTATAATTAAAAAATATTGACTGTTTAAAAAATTCTCTAAGATTTTATATTCTTTAAAAGAAATGTGTGTTGCCACATAGAAAACAATTCACACATCCTATAGAAATTGTCACAAAAACCTTACTAGTCTATATTACACTATGCACTTTTCTTTTGTACAATATCTGATAAAGGTCTATCCCTAACCTGTACTTACTCTACACAGTACAATCATCATAAGAAAGTATTCATAGAATTAACTACACCATAACAATAAAAATATCAGGATTAATGTTTTTTTTTTTTTTATCACAGTTTCTCCACAAATATTTGTCATAGAAAATATAGCGAAGGCATGTTGGCACAGATGGGCGTGCGGTGCTGCTACACAAAGTTTGAGAGAAGGCAGATACATAAATGACAGTAAGATTAAAGCCTACGGAAGGATAAGACAAGAATCTCTATCCTCCTGGGACTTTCTGGAGTGACATGATAGATAGCAGTTTCCTTCTGTCGCTGGGAAGGGATGTGCTGGCTTATAAAGCACACCGCCTAAATATGGATATCTGCAAGGGCTTACATGCTATCTATTATTTCAGGTCCCATATCTAACATATTGCAGCTACTTAGATGCTTCAATGTGTATGAATTTATAACACCTAATGAACAAATTAACTGGAATAAGTGGTTGTGCAAGGTTTTGGGGTTTTTAAAATGAAATGTCTGGGTCAAGTGGCCATGATGGCAATTAAAAACAGACAACTGACAAACATACTCTGTTATTTTAAAACCAAACATGAACAAAAATATGAGCTGGTGTCTGTTAATGCCTGTCTGTGACCATGATTCATGTCACTGGCCAGTGCACATAAACAATTGAGGACAGGTTTTTTTTTTTTCATAAAGAAAGGTCCAAACCTGCAAAGCCACTGCCAAAGTGGCTTTCAGGATGAAATGGTACTTTTGGTTATTCTGCACAATGAGAGTAGAGGATTGTGAGTGGTTCCATGATGCTGGGTATGCTTTTTACACTAAAAATAAAGCTAGGCTTACTTGTTATTTCAGCAAATCTTTCAGTTATTAAGTGAGAGATTTGTCCAGTTCAGTAATTCTGTTCTGTGACTGTTAAAAAGTGTTTATATCATAAACATCATACAATTAAGCATCTGAAAGGAAACCATCACAATGTTTACAAAAATACAGCATGATACATATCGCTGTGGACAAATTTACAGTATAATGTTGACTCACACGTTCTGACATGTTTTACCAAATAGTTCTGGCATGTGTCACCACATTAAACATAGACCAGCAAGACTTACACCATCTGAGCAATGTAACATCTTCTATTATAGTTCTTTTTAAAAAAGTGTAAGTTCAACACCGAAAAGCTACTATAGGATATCTGTACTGTGACATTTCTATACACTGAATTTCTCCTCCAGAGGCCACCATGTGCTGTGACCGCTCCAAAAAAGTCACCTCCTGCCTGTAATGAAGGAATGCTGCTCTAAACCCCTTGGTCTAGTGAGGTTCCGCGTGACTAAACTGCTAGCTGGCTTTTAGAAAATAAATTAATTATTTGGGGGCCAGTGAGTACCTTTCAACCCCCTTTCAAAAAAAACTCACCCAAATTAAAGTGAACTGAGAGGTATTGGACATCTGAGGGCCTAAAGCACATGGGGACCGAGCAAGGTCCTCTCTCTATGGCAGTGCACAGTGAGCCCGTGTCCCGAGGTGCCCCATGGGCCAGGAGAGAGCAGCCACCAGGCAAAGGGGAGGCAGAGGGCAGGAAGGAGCTCCTGGGTGGCTGAGCTGAACTCAGAGAGGCTGCCTCAGCCCTGCAGCCAGGCTGGGCCTCGAGGAGCTGCACCCCAGAGAGCCCCTCCTGGTCTCTGAGGAAGGGTCCCTGTGCCTCCTGCCTTGCCTGGTGGTGGGGAGGAGGTTGGGGAGGGGAGGAGAAGGTGAAAGGAGCCGTTAGTAGCTGTGCTGGCGGCTTGCACAGGGCGGTGAGGAAAGCTGGGGAGTAGGAGAGACGCTTTCAGGAGAGTCAACGCTGATGAGGTAGCACTAAGGATGGTCAAAAGTGAAGTGAGCTTTCTTTCCAAAAAGCAGTTCCCTGTACCTGCCAGTGGGGAAATGTTGCCTCAGGAAGCGCTGGTTCAGGCTGTGGAGGATGCCAACACTGGCCTGAGTGAGCACACAAAGGTAAGGAGCTGGAAACGCCCTGATGTGGAAAGGAAAGGGCACCATTTCTTTGGCATTGCATATTTCTGGCGTGGATCAATTTAGAGGGACAATGGACTCCTAAACATTTTAAACTGAACTTTTTTTGTGGATTGACTTTTTTTTTTTAAAGCTAGTGTTTGCTTCCAGTGTTGTGCACCATTGTGAATTTTGCTCCAACAGCTCTTTTCTTACAGCTCTCAGTCTGGATCCCATGTCTACTTACTACAGAACACTAAAACCAGGCTCTTCTTGCCCAACCCCTCCCTGAATGCAACACTGAGCAAAACCAGCGCGTTGCCTCGCCTCTTTCAAGGAATGGATATAAAACACAAATTAAAGTGAAAACAAGAAAAGGCAATTTAAAGCCTCTAAAGCTATGTAATATGGCTGCGGAATAGGAACAGGCAAAGGAAAATCTGTCTTCTGAAATGGCAATTTGTTTTTAGCAATCTTGTTTTAATGAAAACTGTCATGATCAACTCTAATCCTCTAAAAATCTAGATAAATATACAGTCTATCTGATATACAATGCAATTTTTATCTGTTAGAAGTGCCTGTTATTGTTCTGGGTCTTTGAAGGATTCTGCTGTTGATGAGTGCTGCTGTTTTACTTGGGAAGCTTAATTTCCTGACAGAGTTGGCTAAGAAAGTCCCTGGATTTTCTATATTGTGTGGTATTTTAAGGTAGCATTTATAATTATGTTCTTTTCTGTTAGCAAATGGGAAACCACTTCTTTTTTGTTGTTGAAAGTGTGCAGACTTGCACTTAAATTTTCTAGTCAGGAAAAGCAAATAGCACCTAGCTGTCTGAGTCCGGGTCTGGGATTGTTATCAATAGGCTGAAGAGATAGTAGCTGCTGTTTCTTTTGACATTTTTGTAGTTTTTAAATGACCTTTCCTCTACAACTGGATGAAATGAACAGCATGTTCACTTTGAGTGTGCTATGAAAGGTTTGGAAATAATAGGCACTGAGAAGTCCCATAAAGCAGGTCTTGAAATGGATTTCTTTCTGTTAACTGGGATATGGTAGAATGGAGAAGCTGAAACGTATGCAGTATGTGTTCAAACATGCTTTGGACTCCTAAATGACAGCAGGGTTAGGTATGTTTAACAAACAGTCTCTCCTAAATTAAGTGGTTGCTACTGTTGTACGACGTGGTTCTCACTGCCATCAATCCCCAGATCCATCTTGCATACCTCTGTTGAAGACCTCATCCTGTGACCCTGGGTGGTCAGTCCCCTCGTAGTAGGAGCTGCCGTTGTGCAGGAAGGTCCCGACGGCGCGGCCCTGGCGCGCGTGTCCCACCGCGTCGCTGAACACCTTGTTGATCTGCTCCTCGGATGGCATCCACCAGTCGGGGTTGGAGGTGCAGTGCATCCTAATGAACTCTGCAGGAAAACACCCAAGGAGGAAAAGCAACTCGTCTTTGCAGCATCTGGTATTGCCCAGGTGTCAGAAGCTCATGGGAAATAAGAAAGGAGGTATTGCTGCTCTACTTAAGCAGAAGTAAAGCCTTATGCGGGATGCCATGATAATGCCACTTGGACCTGTTTTATTTCTGCACAAGTGTGTTTCTCCACATGCAGTGTATGTTGTTATACCTGAGCTACCTAGGTGACTCACAGGACCTGGATATAAAATCCCTTCTTGTGGAAATACAAAGAACAAATTTGAAGTGAAGGCTGTGATTCAGCATGTGCAATAGGTGTGGAAGCTAACATGAGCCTGGACACATTTCACTAGAAACCTGTTGGTAGCTACACCTCCAGGTGATTGCTGTTGGATCTTTCTGACCTCTCTCTGCTGGCTCCTGCAGCACCTGCAACCTGCAGGAGCCTCCAGCCTGCTGGAAAATGTCACTGCCATGATTTCAGTTTGGTGCTCCTGTCTGTTTGGGATGTTTTACTTTTTTAAGTTCCTCTATTTTTGTCTCCCTGTATTTTACATCTATTTTTTCAGAGACTGATTTGGCCTTAGAAATAGCTAAATTATATCAGTGGGCTGATTTGGGGAGCCTTGCAATAGTCTTCAATGCAGGAGAAAATGAATTGTACTGCATGTATTTTAGCTATTTAAATAGCTGCTGCTGCCACATACAGCCATTTGTATGTGATGATTACATTTTTTATAATTTATTTTTCAGATTCTTTGACGTGCTGTATGCTAGATTTGCAGAAGGTGCCCTGCCAATTCTGGAATTGTAACCGCTAGACATAGCTCAAATAGGTGTATTTGAACTTCGAAACATCCAAATATGATTTTAAATGTGAGGGCATCTTATTACAGATATTGGACACATTGTACCTCATACAGAAACTGAGCTACTTATTTATTCTCTAACATTAGTTATTCCCTCATGCAGCATTGTGTGTCCCAGGATATTTTTAAATTCTATTTTCTACTGTTGACAAGCCAACAGCACAATAAGTGGTGTAAGGTAACTTCATTACTGTCACCACATCTCCAGACAGGGAATGCTGTGCTTTTACATGAGTTCCCGTGCCTGCAAGGTATCTCATCTGTTGGACAATTAGGATGTGATTTTTGCATAGCTCCTCTAGCAGTGTGTCTGCAAAACTGATAGCAATCTCTGTTTTAAATTCATTTCCCTGGAAATCCACACAGGCAACAGTAATTCCTACCTAGTTATGTTCACATGTGCCCCCACAGACTCGTCTTTTTCTCAGAGAAATGGTTACCAAGTAAAGAAGTAATGCTGTAATTTAAGCATGCCAGGATGTTTTAAAACTGGTTCCAGACACCAGTCAGTTGTAGGAATATATTAAAAATGTTTATATATATTTAAACTCTGAATGGAGACAGAACCAATTTGCACTCCCTGCTATGCTGGAAAGGCATAATTAGTTGGGTTGAGAATTAGCCAGACACTTGTTACCTTGGCTTGTAAATGAGTAGGAGCTAGTGGCCAACTCTCAGCACTGGAGAAAGTTGTTGTGTTCCCACCTACACAGGAAATCCCAAAGGGAGAGCTGTCTACTCTGCTTTCTTAGCTGGTCATTACATACTGCATGTTTTGGCTTCCTCTTCAAGCTTCTGAAAATTAAAGAAACTACTCTTTCTCTTCCTCCAAAGGAGTGCTCCCCACGTTCTGTGTGTCCAGGACCTCAGAAAAGAGAGTGGCCACAAGCAAAATTCCATGTACAGGTGAATTTACTATTAGTCTTGGGAGGCAGGTGAGAGCAAGGGGAAGAAAAGCTTGTGTGTACATTATTAGGGGATACTTAAAGTAACTTACTAAATGCTAAAGTACTTGTATCCAGCCTTCATTTTCCAGGAGAACTTCTGGGCCCCTGAATCCCTCTCTAGACCTCTGCAGCATGGTGTGTGATGGACCTGCCCTTCAATTTAGCTCTGATAGAGTTCTGGCAGACTCATACAGCAGGTTAAAAGATTATTTTGTAGTACAAAAAGAGCTTTTTTGCCTAATTTGTCTGTATGTAAAATTTGAGTTCATTACCTGGTTACATCAATGGACCCTAACCACGAGTCTTACCTACTTAGCCTTGTTGGATTCTTCTACCCTAAATGGGAAGAGGCCCATATATCTGATGTGTGTATCCACTTTGGACTCCAGTTGAATGAGTGAAGATATTTTTATCACTGCCTGACCACAATATAGCTTTTTACACTGCATTGATTAGTAAAACATTCTTGAGGTTAATTCAACCAAAATTCCATGTATCTGCTCAAAAAATACTATAAAGTTAACTATGAGTTAATTAAAGAAATAATAAGCAAATAAGGCTAAACATGGGGGAAAGTTGTTCCCTAATATTTTCAGGCAATATTACATCAGTGTGCCAAAAATAAGTTAAATTCTTGGCAATGCACTTGTGTACACTTTGTAGGTAATTAACCTGCAGCTGTTCTTGACCGTGGAGGATGTTTTCAAACCTACTCTGAAACTCAGCTTCTAACCTCAATGATGCACTGTGTCCTTGTGCATCATATCCTTGCTAGACATCAGACTGTAACTATTCCTTTGGTTAGTTTTGTTGTGTGTTGGTGTTAACAAATGGCCTGAGTTTATTATAAGAGTGTAATCAGCATTGTCTGGTTTTGCTTCATTGCTTTTTAAAGTGTATTAGTGTCATGTGCCCTTGCATTTGTCTCCTCTCTTAAATAAGAGGCCTTGTTTTTTTCCCATCAAAAACACCCAAAACACATATAGTATACATACATACATACATACATACTTGTATGTATGTATGAAAAGAAAGTGGAGGGTTTCTGGGTGCTTGTCACCTGCCTGTGAAACCCCTTCTAGTTCTGCAACTGCCAGCCAAATGCTTCTACTGAGCCAGAGGCAATGTGGTGAAATGAGATCACATATGGTGGACACTGAGCGAAAAGATGCAGTACCTCTGAGACATGTTACTTTAACTGGATCCAGAGGACGTCTTTCAGGACCTGTCTCTCCTGACTGCACTGACCTTTTCCTTTTCCCAAGGCCGCATGAGTACTTAAGCTCATCGGTTGTGAAAACAAATCTGATGAGATAGCGAAGGAGCCGTCGTCCGTCTTTCTTGGAAGAATTTACAGCCTCATCCCACTGTTTACTAGTGATGTAGACAGGGTAGTTGTTCAGCAACTGCTTACTCCCCTGAAAAAGTGAAATATTTCTGTTGCTTATCTTACAAGGCAAATAAGTGAAGATGTCAGTTGCAATAAAAGATACGTTTTTAACTATCCACGATACTGACAGTGAAACACAGCCCAAAGTGAACACGTAATTGCTCTTACAGAGAATGAGTACATCTAAAATCACATTTCCATTTTCTAGAACTCAGATTGGGTGAGGTACGATGAATATGTTTTGAGAGGTGAAGCTATTGATAATTTCCACTTTCACAAGCAGGTTAAAAAGAGTTAAGAATCAGCAACTGGGCATACTATTTAAGTGTAATGTTTCTTCTTAATATGGTAAAATGCATAAAAAGGGTCTTTGAAGAGCGTGATCAAATGGATCACTTCATCAGAGCTGATAGTTTCCTTCAGAGGTGACTCTTTTGGTCTATTTTTATAATAAATTTACTACTTCTGTAGAACACACCTGAAACTTGACAGCAATTATGTTACTGTGAAAAATGTAAAGAAAATAAATAAAGGACTATGAAAACTAAAAGCTTCATTATTATTAATGAATGCTGTATTAACTCAAATTATAGCTTTAAAGAAATGCCACTCTGTCAGCTGGAAAGAATTTTTGCTTTTAACCTTCATAATTTGTGTGCTTCAATATTCCAACATTAAATGAATGCTGTGGGACTAATTATGGGGATTCCTGTAATCCATACACATTATAAGCCCTCTTAAGTCAATTGTACCTAAATTGTATTTAATTCTTGTTGCCCATAAAATGCTATAGTTCAGGATTACCCAATTAATGTAAGATGGTACTGTTAATATACTTGAAATAATTGAAGTACACAATAAAAACCCAAACCACACCCTCCTAGCGACTCGTTCACTATTACAGCTGCACCTCTTTATCAAAACACATAAGTCTAGAAGCCCAATTAATGAACTCTGTGTAGCCCTCAGGTTCAACAGGAGCTTGCAGTGAGCTAGAGAAACACAGGTCTGAGGCTCAGCGAGGTGCTCAGCCACATGCCACACTTGTGGGCAACTGCTGCAAAGTCCTCACTTCCAGGCCTTTGATATCTGGAAACTGTTTTAAGGACTACCCTTGCCTTCTTTTATATATTTATTATAGCATCTTAGGAGACAGCTTGAGAGCATCTTTGCAGTTTTTCCTCAGGTATTTGCTTTTAATTTTTTTTCAAGTTTGATAAATATATGGAAGATTGAATTCAGTGCAGACTGTGCTGAGATTATCATTAGACAATCTGTATGATCTAGAGTCACACCACCTCCCAGTGGGGTTAGCATCACTGGGAGCTCAGCCTGGGTCGCTGCTACTTGTTTGCCTTGCTGCAAGCTGCTGGCTAAGACAGCTACAGACAAACACAAAATGCTGCAAAGGAAGCCAAAATGTAAAGGAAGAGATGAGCTTTGAGTGTCTGAGGGGCCACTGCCCCCCAAACACCTCAACACTTCCCTCACTTCCCTGTGGCTGTAAATTCAAGCTGTAACCCCTAAGAGAAAAACCCTTCCCCTATAGTCTAGCCCTGTTATAATTTGGGGCTCTCTCTTTGCACTTCATTATCTCCTCACCTCACTGCAAACATCAGAGTCAATTCCTGCCCCTCCATTCACGACACAGGCAGCTGCTTAATTTTTGCCCAGTACATGAACCCCTGGGAAGCCAGTAATAAATCTGAAGAGCTCTGCCATGGAAGAACATTACAATCCATCCAGTCCAGCTCCTTGTCTTCTTCCAACACTGTGAAGGAGCTGGAGAAGGAGGAAGAGCAGAGGGGCAGCATGGAAAACTCTTTGGAGGTAATATACTCTTAATGCTGAAGTAATTGTGACCCCTGTGTCCTAGGGGGAGCTGACATGAGTACTCCCTTGGCTTGCTCCACTTCATCAGTACAAAGGACCACGTGATCCCCATGCTGATACTTCTTATTTTTTTTCAGCAGCTAGCTTCACACCCCTTTTATATAAAATAAGATGTTTTCCTACCTGAGATTTCTGAAACCTATTTTTTCCTATTAAAAAAACCCTTTAGTGAAGGAATGGCCATTGTTACTGATACCACTGCAAAGTATAAGCTACAGGTAACTGTAGGTGCTGCCTTGCTTTCCAGCCCTGTCAGGCCTGGCTATGCAATGCAAGCCCACAACGGCACAGGGTAAGGCTCCACGCTTGCTCACGTGCCTTAAGGACAGATGCTCGTGTGGCTTTGCTAAGCAGCAAGCCATCCTAGAAGCTATTCTGTGTTTATATATATAGCACTGATGAAAATAGGGTGCAGAAAGGCCCAACATCCAGATTTCATGAGAGCTTGCATTGCTATTAACTGAGCAGAGGGTAATAAATTTTGTGTAGCTCCTCAGCCTCCATTTTATAACACTTCTCTCTTGTACCCCCTGAAACATAGGAAATTTTTCCTCATTCTTCTCCAAGGCATGATATAGTGTTATGCTACTCTGTTAAACAATTACTGGATTCCTGCTACAGATACACTTTCAGTGCAAAAGTAAAGCACTCCTGGGCAAAACATTCTGGGTAAATATATGATGTGGTTTGGTGTGTCCAGCAGTCATTAAACTAAAATAAAACCACCCAGAAATGAAATAAGCAGACCTGAAAGAAGAATCAAAATACAAACTATCTCTGCCTGTATTTGTACATGATTAAATTTATGAATAAAATATTAATATCTATGTGTTTAATTGAATAAAAAATTCTGTCACACTATGACAAGCTATTCCTTGTGAGACCTTACAGAACAGCCTCAGTTTTTACAGTACTTGAAAAATTTAGTTAAGCAAAAGAGCATTAAAAAAAGGAAAATTATTCCTTGGAATATATTTGAACGATAACAGCTAGCATAAATATAAATATGTACATATCAATTTGCACAGGATAAAGCTGAATGGAGAAGCAAAGTGATACATACCCTGAACTGCTGCTGCATGCCATGTGCAGCCACTCTCAATCACCCAGCTACAGCTGTCACCAAGCTAGCCCTAGCCTAAATTCTACCCACAAATATGGTCTTTCTGAAGAAAGAGGAAGCAAAACTACCCAGAGCAAGGCAAGCACACTCAGTAAAGTCATTCTAGATTATACTAATGATGTGTTTCCTCCATTTAGGGGATTACTGTACTTAAGAATGACAGTTTTTAACCTATTTTTTACTACTAATGCCTACTGATTTATTTGCCTACATGTTTGTAATGGATTATCAAGCATAAAGGGATGTAGCTTGTTTTCACTGTACCCTACCTCGGTTGGATGGTCTGTTGGCTGTGGTACCATAAGCTGGTTGTGATGCTGAAGTACAGTCTTCAAATAGTCTAAAACCGTCTGGCAGGGCACTGCATGGAACAAATTGCAATTACTGTATATTAGCTATAAAGCACAAACTAGAACAACAATATTAAATCAAGCAGTGTTCCTTAGTATATGTTTTCTATGTCTGTGAGATTTATTTCAAATAGGAAATACTTCTCATTTTGATTTGTGCAGATATTTCATTTAATAAATGTACAAGTATTGTGTTCCCTACACTGAGATCTCTGAAATTACTTTTGTTTTCTGCCCACTGGTTTTCAAAGGGTTTTTTTCCTGAGTTTGAAATTGTAATTACTATGAATACAAATTAGGTCAGCAGTAATGATAATTAAAAAAAAAATAATCTGTAAATACTGTAAAAATCCCAAAT
Source organism: Phylloscopus whistleri (assembly GCA_017589585.1). Taxonomy (NCBI): domain Eukaryota; kingdom Metazoa; phylum Chordata; class Aves; order Passeriformes; family Phylloscopidae; genus Phylloscopus; species Phylloscopus whistleri. The sequence goes on along the minus strand of JADMLD010000041.1, from coordinate 1,053,528 downwards.
CATACAAAGAAGAAAACATTTATTGGACCTAAATAATGCATTGATTAACATGTAAATATGCTCAAATGTTTTTCAAACTACAGTCTGATTAAATATACTAAAGAGATTCAATGACTCATATACTTTAATTTCTACTCCCTCCCTCCTCCCAAATTTGTTATAAAACTAGGTGTTAGGCAAATTGCTTTATTTCTCTTTGCCCTCGTCCTCCCCCCTTTCCATTCCCATCACTCTCATCCATTTCAGTAGTGGTACCAACATCCTATTCCCTTCTGTTGAGGTGATAGGTTAATTAGGGATGATTCAATTATGGGTCTCTCTTAAGCAGATGCTGCCACATCTCTGATTAACTCTGGAGTATTTTTGAAATACAGCTCTTTTCTCCTGAGCCTGAAACACCATAGGAGAATTAGGCAGATATTAATCCAACATTACAACTGACTTGTGCAAGACTAAATAAGCATAGTTTTTACGGTACCTTACGACTCTCACATCTTGTCTTGGTTGTTTTTGTAAAGTATTCAGATTTAATCATAGCTTCAGCTCAAAACCCTGAAGAAATATTTGCATTCGTTTTATTTATTACTATTTCTTGTCATCTTATTATTTCTTTACACCTGAAAAGATGTGGTGTTTTGGGCATTATCTTAAGCTGGCAATCTGAAAGCAAGCACTGAAATACCTGAGAATGTCTGAAGAAGGGTCTATGGGTATTTTGCCCTTTTTCCTTGGCATTCACACCACACAGCTACTATGCCCCTGTCTAGGAAGCCAGGGTGCAGAACAAAATTACTCTGTGCAAAACAGACCCTTTCCTGTGGGATAAGAGGAGTTACATCCAGCAGTCTGCATACAGAAGCCATGCAAAGGTCCTGATATGATGAATAAATTCCTGTGTTATTGCACCCCACGTTGACTTCTCTATAAAGACAACCCATCCTTGTATTTACTCCTGCTTCTATTTTTTCACACAGTAAGTAATCTCACTGCAGGCTATCCAAGGATGTGTTTACCTATGTTCTTCCAAGGGGATGGGGCTCAAGCAGCAGACAACAGGAAATTACTTAACCTGTTGTGTCCCCAGCAGATGAAGTACAGCTCTACTTTATGCTGCTGATAAAATGTCTTCTCATTACCAGTGAGAAACATGAAAGTACTAAAAGCTGGCCGAGGTTTATAAAAACTTCTATCCTCATAAAGGCAGTAATGTTTTGAGCACAAACTGTATGATTTCTTTATCATTGTAGTGACTGGAGGATGCTGATCACTTCTGACTTTAAAGCCATGATACAGCACAGTTTGCTGTTGGTACAAACAACCTCAGCCTTTCAAACACCAGGTGCTACTTGCAAATCCAGACTTCTTGGGCTGCCACATTAACTGAAGCCTAGAAGAAACCACAAAGAGGGCAGCACGAGGTAGAGAGTCAAAGCTTTGGTTTTGCTGCTGCGTCCCTCCTATGACTCTGCAGGCATTCTCTTTGCTGAGAACTGTTTCCTCCAAACCCCCCAGGAAATGTAACTTTGTAAGAGCCTGGGGGTCCCAGCTGGGAAGATGAATAATCATTTAAGTCTACCAGTTTATTTGTTTTGTTTATCTTTGATGTGGTCTCTACAGGGTTAACAAGATTACAGCCCCAATACTGATACTCTGCAGGCTTGTGCAGGTATCCACTATCAGGACATCACCAACAGGGATTTGTTCTTACTGTAAGTAGTGGGAGAGATACCAACACCATCGAGATAAGAGTTTTTATGATTTAGTAGAAAGCCTGTGGGGAGGCAGTAATTTTCCTGCCCATTAGGGAAGAAGTTTCTCCAGCCTTTACTTTCTGAAAGTGCCAGCATCTCAGAGTGGACACTGGAGCTGGCAAAGTAGCCTGGCCTGCAGAGGGCAAGGTCTCTGCAGGAGCTAAAGGGCAAGGAGAAGAAGGGCCTACAGGGAACCTGGTGTGCCAGGGAAGGCTGGTCAGGCTAAGATGTTAACCAGGACACATGCTGGAGGTGGCAGGTATTTGCCATTATTGATCCAAGTTTAAGACACTGTTTTTATTCTAGGTATCTATATGTTGTAACAAGTGCTTGTTCAGCACAGCTTGTCACAGTTTTCTCTGCAGAGAACCCTAATTTCTAATAAATACTTGAACAGTGACATTGGCGTGGTGGTCACACACTGTGCCAATGACAAAATCCAGGCTGTGATCTCTCAGCCTGAGCTGCCACGCAGCACGGTGACTCCCTGGACTAAATCCTCCTCACAACAGACAGCATCAGTGGGTAAAACACAGTAGGACTTGTAGTCTCCCAGTGATGCAGTTTCTAACCACAGGAACATAAACCTTATTTCAAGTCTGCATTTTGTTTTCCTTTAAACTGGGGTTTACTAAATTTTTGGAAAAGAAATGGAAAATGTTTCTGTTACTTGTTACATACTTAGTGGTAAAGTAGTTTCTCCTCTTTGCTAAGCCCAACACTGACCTTTCATAGGTCTGGGCTCCTGCTAAAAGCAGAATACCTACACCTACTTACATATCTGTACAGCTGAAGGCTGGGGGGTCTTTGGCCATGCTGTGCATCAAAACCCAGGCAGAAAGTCACCATGTCTTCCAAAAGCCTTTCTCAGGGCACATTTCCCAGGGGCTGAAGCAAGCAGAGCCATGTTCTCTGTGCTCCAACACACACAGACTGGCCAGGTCTGCCCCCTCTCCTCTTCCTCTTTCACAGCCATCTCTGCACCATGCACAAGCTGTAAGCAGTGACTGTATGCTTTCCCTCATGGATTAAAGTATTAAAACATGGGCTGTGAGCAGAAAAATCCCCCCAGAAATCCAACTGCATCATGGCAGTTTTCCTGAATTTCCCGAATACAGATATATTTGTATTTTTAAATCATGTTTTGTAATATAATGTTATGTGACACCCTGAATATCTACAATACTCATCAACCAAACTTTTCATCTCATCAAAACCATAATTTGGCAAGATGTTGCCTGGTACTAATGCCATTATTCTGCCATTTAGCACTCTATTAATTGAAGCTGGCATCAGCTCTGCAATTAGTTTGTCTGGGCTCAGTATCAGGCCAATGAAGCCACCATCATCTAGGACATTTCACGTCCTTTAAAAAAAATCAGATACTATTTTCATCTTTCAGTCTTCTGAAGCATCCAAAATATTACAAAGCATAAAGAAAAATTATGGTCAGAGTTGTCTTTTTCATGTTTGGTTTAGCTCCTGAAGTGAGTTGTCCAAACCTCATGGTTTTGAAAACATGATGGTTTGGTAGCAGCTGCCTAGTGCCTTTGGTAAAAAGTTGATGTGCACTTAGGGATGAAAAGCTGGGGTGCTCAAGCAGCTACTGCTCTTCAGCTGTCCCAACATTAGGAGGCAGTTGGGACAGGCAGCTGAGGCTTCAGTCCCACATGAAGCTGCTGATAAACATGTGATAACACCCACAGTTACAATGGAAAAGGAAAATATTTCCACCAGCTTACCATCATCATTATATTGGTGTGACTGCATCATGTTACCCTTCACAAGTACCAGAACAGAAACACTCAATGAGTTGTTAAATATTACTGATAAAATACATTTCCATCTGATAATGATCCAATACTGTTACTAGGATGTCATATTTTTCCTTTATTGTGCCAGGGAAAAGAAGCCTTCTATAAACAATGCTCCAGATTTAATTTTAATTATTAATTTGCCACTGATCCAAACTTCTGCTTTTTACACATCACCATTAACTTCCCCTCTAATCTATTTGTTATGTTTCTAACTGTTCTTTTACTTTCCCTCTAAACTGTTGGTTGGTTTTGTAACCAACACCGAACTTTTTCTCCCAGATAGTCTTTTGGGGCCTTCAGTAACATGTTTTAAATGTTTCCCAATTATCACCCACTCGAGTTTTTGTTTTCCTTTTAAAACCTTTGCCTCTAATAATTGTTTCCAAATTTTTATGAAGAGCCAAGAGCATCTCTATTATTGGTTTGAGCTGGGTTTTTGCTCATTGTAAATGTTACTGGAACACAGTCACTTACACTGGTATCTGTCAAAATGAGTACTCTCATTTATCCTCCCAAAAATGCAGCCTCCAGTGCAAAACATTCCAGGGCGTTTTATACTGCCAAAGCACAGCACAGTGAAGAGCTGCTTGGGCTTGCTGTAAATAAGGCATATCTCCAAGGTAAATAAAGTGTATCTCCAACCTCTCCTGCAGCATCAGACAGTCCCAGTGAGAAGGGATGGCTCGCCCCCAGTTTGGCTGCATGTCCCCCTGCAGTGGCCTCAGCCCCATAAGCAGACAATAAGAAATCTGGTTATTCTGTTCATTAACAAGATTTTGTGCTCTGTAGCTGCCACTGGCTAGTACTCCTCCTGGTGCTCCTTAGAAGATGAATCCCTTAGCACTGAAGAGCATTTACCTCTGCCCCACCAGTGAGGAGGAGAACTGGGCAGGGTGCACATCTACCTCCCCCCTGCCCAGGCCAGCAGCTGTTAGCCCAGGCTGGCTCAGCACCGCCCTGTGCCCTCCTTCACTTGACCTTGAGCCACGCTGCTCTCAGAGTTCATTGCAGGGCATTTCTAAATTGATGCTCGACTGTCAGAAAGATGTAACAAATGATAGGGAACGTGCTGACGAGCCACAGGGCTGTGTGAATTTCTTATAACGTTAATGGAGATGCCTTTGCTGCCTGAGATTTGGGCAAGTGTGCACGGCTTGGATTATTTTAGCTCACATGGTCATTTATTTCAATAGTCAGCTGAAAGCCAGCAAAAGCTGCATGGATGGTCCTTGAAGGCAAGTTGTTTGGGGTGTGATGAGCTGGAAAAACAGCAAGGGGCAAGGAGAGGTGGGGGTTAGGATCTGTGAGGAACTGATTTCAGTGCTCAAGAGACTACAAATATGGATATTTGTGGCTGGATGGTAAAATAAAACCAGCACCCATTTGTAGTGAAAGGATACAGCAGAAATCAAAAGAATTGACATTATATATAGGAGAGTGGTAAAGATTTCCTAAACTGACCTACATGCCAGCCGAAAACAGGGAAGGGAGAAAAATTCAAGCAAATATCCCATTTACTTCAAAAATCCCTCTCAGCTGTGTTTTCCAGGCAAATAATTTAATTTCTATAAATCTGCATCTGAAAAGCCATTGCACTTTTAATTTTCTTTTGCAATAGATTTCTTCCAGAAAAAAGAATGTTCCCCTCCCATACGCCCCTGGGATGTACACCTCTGCATAAACAACAGATTAAAAGAGAGAAAACAAGGCAGCTGTGCATCTAATTTAAGTGATGCTGCCACATGCTCCTGTGGCTTTTATTTTTTTCTGTGCTCTCTCACTTTCCTTCTACTCATTAGAAGGAGCCTCTTCTTGTGATCCTGTTCAGCAGTGAAGTCTTCCATTTGGAAGGGACGTCCTCTGTAAACCCTTCTACTACAATTTCTACTGCTGTTAACTAGCAGGGAAACCAAGAAGTCCCCTGTGAGAAGGGAAAACAGCTCGTGTCATTAAAAACCAAGTGTTTACTTGCAAAGGCCAAACCAAAGTTGAGACCTGGGAGTTCATCCTTGACAGGCTGAACTGCAGCTCCTCACAAAACTCCCACCAGCTCCGGTTTCCCAATAAGGCTGAGAAACCTGATCTCTCAAATTCTTGTGGGTTTGTATCCAGAAACACAGAGAAATCAGATAAAGCAAGCCCTGGTCTGCTGCAATTACATGTTTCAATAAGTTTTTGTACTCAGGTTGGTTCAGCAAAGTAAGCTGTCACCCCCAGCAGCAAGCAAAGCCGTGCCACAAATTCAAAGGGGTTCTTGTGCCAAACACTGGTGACCATGCTCGAGGCTCTCTCTTCTCTCAGTAACTTCACACTTTGAAGCTGAACAGCAGAACAAGGCCACAGATCAGACCAAAACATCCAGAACATCAAGGGAAACCAAAGAAGTGGTTAAATGTGAACATCAAGAAAAAGGACAAAAAAAAAGGACATGAAAAAGTGTTCATCATAACCCCTGATAGCTGCTTTATCTACACTGTGGCTGTGGTAGGCTCTTTGGAAACATGAGGCTCTGAAAGTATAAAGGAGACAGGGTTTGTAGGGAAAAGTAATATCTTTTATTAGATCATCCAATAGTCAGGAAGAAGAGTCAAGCTTTGGGCATACAAAACCTCCTGCAAAACTTGTCTGGCTTTTTCAATTACAATGATATGAACTCTATCTGCAAATCCCACTTTGCTTTGGCTACTTCCAGCCACAATGAATGCAGTCTCTAAGTGACCAGGACTCAACATTTGAGGGGGTTTTCCTTCCCCATCCCTCTGCTATTTGCTGGAATATTTTTTGCTGCTGGGCCAACAAAGTAAGAATAATCATTGTATTTATCACTCACTGCTTCATTACTTACTAATTTATACCTTTTCACTACTTTCAGACTGGTTTATCCAAAACCAGGCAGCAAAGCTGGGAGCACCAGGAGGCAAACCCTAACTCATGATTATAGACCTTTGCTTTAATCACCTGGAAATATTTTCTCCCTTTCAGGTCAAAAGATGTGAGAAAATCATGCTGATAATAATGAAGAACTGTTTAATATCCTCATGGTTTAAATCCACGTCTTGTATGCAGCTCCACAAATATGTCTTTAAATTCACTACTGCGAAAGTATCACAGCCACAGTAATTTCTACACAGAGGAAAGAAACTAGGAGACACTTTTCTCCTCATGTGGATGGATTACTTTGTTTTTTCTTAATGATCTCAAAACCTTAAAGAGCCAATGACAAGTTTGCCAAACTCCTTCCAGGAATTACCTAAACTTTAATTATTTTTCAAAAGAAGACAAGATAACGCACTGAATGAAAATGTTTCTGTTCAGTTGAACTGAAAACTGAAAATGTTTAGTTAATATTTTGCCCTAAAAAAATATTGGAGAAACTGGACAACGTGAAAGAAGTTGCACTGCCTCAAGTACTGAGACCTGAATTTTTCTTCATTTATTCTATAGCTGGAACAAATAAGATTTCACACAAATTAAAGTATTGTTTCAGTAAAATCAAATGGGGTTTTTTTTTGAGAAAAAAACATCCACCCATCCAGCAAGCAAAATATACAGGATATTTTATCCATGTAATCATTTCTCTCCAGTGGTGATCTGCCAATGAGTGATGCCAGGCTGCAGGCAAAAGGATCCTACAGAACTGAAAGGCTTCTACAGCAACAGGGCAGAGTCCTGAAAACTGAAAAATCTTATTTTCTGTGTCCAAAACTACAGGAGGATATGTCTTGTGTAATATTTGTTAAAAAAGAAAGAAGTGTCAGTGCCTTTACATCTGCTGAGAAAACTCTCCTTCTCGTGGTAGTCTCTTTGTGAGCCCTGCTTTGCAAAGCTAGAGGCAGAGATGTATAGCAGCAACTATTTTTAGATCGCAAACTCTCATGGATTTTAAAAGGGCTTTTGCATATGGAAAGTAAAAAAAAGAGATGCAAAGTATTTCAGGAGAAGGATAAAATGATTCATATTATACAGCAGAAGGGAGGGGTTGGTGCTTTTATATTCTGCTGGTAGAGTTGCTAGTGGGAAGCACAGCAGCGACTGTGGGGAGGGCACAGTGCACACTGCCACCGCCCCACAGGGTCCCCTGCCAGCCACACCCAGCAGCTCTGGGCTAGCTCCCCAAGGATGAGAAGAGAAACCTCAATGTAAAAAGCATCCTGCTCTGTCAGTGGCTGGATGGGACAGTATGGCAGCCTTCACACTCACCTAGCTGCCGCCTTGGTTGCCTCTCCACCACGCTCGTCTCCCTCCCCGGCCCATCAGATGCCTGCAGGAGGTGGATGAACGCGCTGGGAAGAAAGTTTGTGCTCTGAGATTACTTTGGTGTGATAGATGGTGGCAGACAACACCAACACTCTGCAGAGGGCTCTCTGTCTCCCTCCTGAGGCATGCAACATTTTGATGGGCAAAAACCAAAAAGGCTCAGAGAACAAACTCCTGTTCACACACAGAGCTGGGCATTTCAAGTCACAGAAAAATTTCTGCCAGCTTTTTTGGTAGTAGAAGCTCACAGGAGCAAAACGAACACTAGAGACAAAAATAATTAGACATTGCCTCTAGTTGATTTTTGATTTACTTTGCTCAGTGGTGGCTGTGTAACTGCCTGAGGATCTCTGTCCTACCATGTAGCAAAATCTGAGAGAGCTTCTGTGGCTCTTAACATTTCTGCAAACACATGGGTGACTTCAGATCTATTTGGATATGTCACCAGAAAGCAGCAGATGTATCTGATGACAATTTTATGTTGTCAGATGAAGTCTTACCTCCTTGCACATTTTTTATGTTTGTCTGCTTCCTTTGATACACTGTTAACAAGGAGTTTCATGACTCCTGGGGGGTGTAAAAGGATTATGATTATGCATGTTTATCATTTTTAAAGGGAGATGAAGGGTAAGTATGATGACCCAGGTAAATACTTGCTGTTAACCCAGCATTAATCCTAGCAAAATACAGGCAAAATACAACAGGATTCAAATGACAAAGAACTAAAGAATATGAATATAATTAATTCCAGTCAAAATGGTCTTATGGAAAGTAGATCTTGCCAGAGTAACCTGATTGCCAGACTAACCTGATAGTCATTCTTTGATAAGCATGTAGATTCACTTGAAAAAGTTGGGCTGAACAACATAAGATACCTAGACTCCTGAAGGGCACTTAATTTACTACCATGAGTTAGTTGATTACAAAAGTACCAACACTCAACATCAGTAGACTAGACCATATATATATTAGGAACCTGCTACTGAAATCTCAAATATTTGTCATTGCAGGAATCATCATTAATAGACACGTTTCTAGAAAGGCCCAACAAGGACTAACAACACCTTCAATACTAACATATCTAACCAGTACCACAAAGTGAATTTAAAAACAATTAGAAAAATTCTGGATGATATGGAAATTGACAAATCAGCAAAGAGTGAGCAAGTGGGACAGTCAGAGCAATCTGGAACACTTAGTACACGAACACAGACAAATACAAAGTGTGTGCTTCCAGGAAGAAATGTGCACAGAATGAGAAGCTCAGCTGCACAACCCACCAGGGAAAACCATGGGTGCAAGCAAAGAATCTATCCACCTTTGATCAGGCTCATAGGAACATACTGCATGCATTTCCAGGGCCCAGATTTTAAAGAAGTTAGCAGAAGGGGAGAAAGAAAACTGCAAAGAAGGATTCAAGTAATTTGAGGAGCTTCAAACAGTACTGTTTGGTTTGTTTATTTAAAATGGAAATTAAGTCAGATTTCAGTCTGTAAGTACCTTCAATCAGAAGAAGTACCAAGACCTATAGAGCACTTCATTTAGTGGAGCAAAGCATGAAAGTCAATGGCTGATTTCAGGTAGTCCGGCAGGGAACAAGGCATGTATTTTCACCAGTAATTAAGCACTGGAACCAAGTGTCAGGTAAGAGATACAGCCACTGCTCACCAGAGACTGAAGGCCTTCTGAGATACTACTTGAGTCAAATACAAGTTATGCATTAGTCAAAATCAAAAAAATGACTGTCTTCAGTACAGGTGACTGAATGAAAACTGCCTGTCAGATTACAGACTCGACATTTCTGGTCTGACACACCTGAAGGTAGGACTCAACAGGAGTTGAAGTGCACACAATTCCCTTTGTTACACAGTATCAGATGATGTACTAACCACTGCTGAAACCAGTGAGTGCATGAGTTATGGTACCTCTATATTTTTGGGAGGGGTAAATTTTGGGTTTTCTTTGCACTGAACAATGCTGCTTACAGGATTTGCCAGTATCCCTATGGACCAATGCACAAAAGAAAAACATGATGTGATGTAAATGCACAGTACATCACTGATAGCTGGGGAGAAGAACGATGAAGTTACTACTGCTTGCATTTTGCTCAGATTTTGCAACTGCCTCTACATGTTGGGGCAGTAGCTGGTTACTGCCTTCTTCCTTTTTACATAGCTGGCATCTTTGAAGTATTTTCTCTCTTGCAGCTCATGCTGTACTATGCATGCTTTTCTGCCATTCAGAGATCAGTTCCATTAACTTTTCATGGATCTACCCTAAGCACTTCAAATTCAGGTAAAAAAGGTGCAGTTCCCTAGTGTTTATACATGTCAAAAAGCACATTATATGCTTCTTTCTTTGCTAAATTCCAATTTGTCTTTTCTATTACTATTTGAGGTGCATTTTTGCCTGTGTTGAAAGTTTAGAAAATATGGGTCCAGGACACTTTGCTCTTATCCCATACCACACTTCAAGTATCTTGGCTCACCTGAACAGTGAGAAGTCCTAGGTTTAAAGAGCAAGAGAAGTTTTTCACAGAAGGGGTTTCTATTTCATTTCTTTCTCTCTCTCAGTGGCTTCTAGGTATTGCTGGACTGGAAAAGTTGTTGTTAGGGTTTTTTTTGTGTCTTTTTTTGTTTGGTTTTTTTTGGTTTTTTTTTTTTTCAGATTTATTTGAAGATGAATGGGAGGAGATACATTAATGCTTCTCACTAAGCTAGCAGCAATTTAAGAGAAACTGTTCAAGGTAAAAGCCAAAATTATTTCAGGCAAAACTATGGATGTAACTTTGAATAGTTTCCTTAAGTAATCAAAAAAGGAGCCCCCAAAGGGAATTAGGTTTATAAGCTGCAATGTCACTTAAAGAACAAGAGAGATAAAGAGCTATGAAAGCATACATTTGAAATTACTGTGAAAAACCACCTGATATTTGGAATTTGGGATTACAAGTACATCCCCACCTGAACACACCTCAATATTCATAGAAATGGATAACTGCAGGTAATTTTCCACTGGGCACAGCTATAGGAATTTTGGCAGGATACAAATTCCAGTGTTTGATTACTATGACAGCAACCTTTAAAAATGACTTGAACTTGAAATAAACTATTACCCCCAATATTTTTATCACTGAATGGCAACATCACGTGGCAGAAGGTTATTTACCTGGAATGCTCTCCAACTTTCTTCGAAGCTCTTCATTTTCTTGTTGCAATGAAATTACCTCCTGCTCTAGCTCTTGACACCGAGGGCAGTAACCTTCTTCCTCTTCCTCCTCTTCCTCCTCTGGAAGTGTAGAAGATGATGGATGACCATGAGATTCCGATGTTGCTGGAGATGTCCATCCACCTAAAGTATGTACTGGAGAGGCTGAAAGTGGATCCACATCTGCCAAATGGCTAAAATCATTTATTGATGAGGTGTTCTGAGTAGGGAAGCTCCCAGAAAGCAAATAGTTCTGAAGGGAATCAGTAAAAACTCTCAGAAAGGCTGAGGTTTGTTGTTTCTTTTGCATATACTGCATCTCTATGTCTAAAATGTCTGACGTCTGACTATGGACCATTTTCCCGAGCTGACATTGCTCTTGTCTTTCACTATAATTTGGGTTTTCCTGCTTTATACAAGAAATCATGGACTGAGAGTGATTGTTGTCCAGTAGTTTTCCACCACAATTTAAGAGACTTAGAACCCGGCTGCATTGTTGAGCAAAGGCATCCAGAATCATTCGACTCTCTGCAACAAAAGAAAAGATGAATCACAGAAAACTAATGCAAAAGGTTATGCCAGGCTGTAGCAGCTAGATGAATGTACACAACTGTTTACAGTAGCACGCATTTTATTTCTGAACATATTAAAATGATGGCTTCTGCTTTAATACTTCTGCAACACTGTGATTTAAAACAATCCTGACTCTGTTTCTATTTTGAGAGTGCCCTTGTGCCCTTGCTGTTAATCAGAAATGCATTGTGATGATAGACGCTGCTTACTGACATCTTCTTTCAGAGGGATTAAGTCAGGAAAATGGGGAAGAAAATACAAATTACATCCAATTTGCTACAAGTTCAAATAAGTACTGCCCTGAAAGTCTATTTCAAGATGCTGGAGGGCATTATCTGTACATATTTGTAGGACTTTGCACCATACCTTTGTCCTATGCCCACTTCTTCTCCAACAAGTCTTCCAAACTTTGTTATTTTTTTTCCTTTTGGTCTTTGATGCACTTGTTTGACATTGGGCACAGGGCACTCCACACAACTGACCCTCAATTCTACGGATTTTGTTTCTGTTCCTTTCGCTCTAGGTTCCAGATATGTCCAGGAACTTCTCAGAGTGATAAGCACAAACCCCTCTTCTTAAATCAAGCAAAAGCATCCTACAGGTTTGTGGGCAGGCCAGTGTGGCACAGTGGAGAGCAGAGTTCTTCAAGATGCTCTGCATACCATCAGGAAACTCTACACAGGTTTGTGCAGCAGTTTCTGGAGGCAGCAGCTCAGCTCTGGAAGTAGGATAGGGACGCCGTGCTGCACCTAGTCAGCTCTGCCTCTCCTGACAGGAGGTGTCATGTCTCAGGGAGCAATAGCAGCTACAAGCTAAACCTACAGAATATGATGGATCATTTCTGCAATATCTACATGTATAGCTCAAGCTGCTACAATACATCCTGGACCCAGACAGAAAATGACCAAGATATTTATGATACAACCTGTTAGGCTCCCCAGTAAAAATAGTGCCTTTAATTTTTTTTTTTTTTTACTTTACTCAAAGCTAAGTTCCTCCAGGTATTTAAACAGATGCAACTAACATTTTGCATAAGAAAAAAATACTGGTGGGTTAAAGCACTGCCAATTTTGGAGAGCACTTCTCAGGCAGGCTTGACTTTTAGAAAGTGACAAATGCATTTACTTTTGAAAAGGCAACCAGCTACAGATACATGAGATTAAGCACCCCAGACCTTCATTTTCTGTAACTTCATCAGTAGCCTCATCACACATAATACATAAAGAACAGAAATGTTCATAATTCAGGCCTTTAAGAGGTGGCACTTTTCATAGCAGTTCTTCAAGATCCAGAAGATACACTGTCTGGTGGAAAATCTACTTTTCACTGAGGTCAGTGCAGCTGGCTTGAAGAATATTTGAAACAACACTCATTTGCATTTGTACCATCCTCCAGATCTCTGCAAAAAGGGCAGGGCTGAAGCAGCATACAAATACTTTCAGTCTCGAATGCAGCCGAGGAAACCTCCCCAAAATGCAAGGATGTGATCTCCTGAGGACTGAACTGAAAAAAACCAGGAACCTGAGGTGGGCAGATCAAGCCCAAGCCGAGTGCTGGGTCATGATGCTGCCTGGGGCCATGCAGGGATTGCCCAGGGACTCCACGACAAGGACTGGAGTGGCCCTAAGACCACTTCAAGCATCCTTGCCATCAGCCTCCTGTGTTTATGAGCCATATCACACTCCTGTAGATGAGTTCAGACTAACAAGGACAGAGTTCTACAACACATCTTTGATCCAAAGCATTAGGCAATGCTCTCTGTCCACACTAGAACTCCAGAGGGCAGAAATGCATGGGCACTGTGCCCCCTCTGCAGGTTGGTGCCAATGAAGTGCCAGGTGCTCTGCCACTGCCTCTCCTTCTCTTTTTCTACACTGACCTGAGGCCAGCTGTCTTTAACCCTTACAATCAATGCAACTGCAAACCAACACAGCAGATGTAATATGAATTAAAAGAAGAGAATCCTGGTGACATGGCAGCTTTCCAGCTGAGACATGATAAACTAAAAGGAAATCAGCAAGTTCAAGCATCACTAACAACCCCAAGATGTGCTTTCTTTGCCTTATTTCTTTCCACATTTCCCCTTTAAAATTATTACAGGATGATATTGACTGTAATTTTGCAATCCTTGACAGAATGTTTTTTTCATTCATTTTAATCCTATAATCTGATTCCAGACCTGAAGTCATCTATACTGTTTGTATTTTAATCATTATTGTCCCTGCTCACAAAACAGTTACGTATTCTTTGCATATCCTTGTTGCATGAGGGCAAGATATGAATGAAATAACTGAAAAGGGATTAGACTATTATAAGAGATGTTACTCTGATATTATGGTTTATTCTAAAAACAGCAAAAAGTAACCTGACATTCAAATTACTAGTTTTGAAGAATAGCAAAATACACATTAACATCAGTAAAGATTAAATTAATTATTAGTTTTGTTTTAAAATTTAATGCATTAGGCACATTCACTGGGATAATGGTTTAAATTTTAACTGAAATTTTATACAGAAATTACACTATTGATTTATTCTTCAGTATCAGATCTACTACAAAGACACAATAACAGCAATTACTGGTTTTTTTCTTAACTTCAACCCATACTCAAAGACATAAAAGTGAGCCATGACAAAGCAGGGCTCATTTGAAAGGCTAACCCAGAGATGCACAAATGCTTTTTTCTGGGTACTGCTGGACAGCAATAGTGAGGGATGCTCTCAGCACATATTCTGGAAATCTCTGTCTCTGTACTGAAGTAGGTTTTGCTTTGAAGAGACTTCTACACCAGTAATGGTGCACACACCCACAGTGTGAACAAACCCTAAATGAGAATGATAACTACAGTTATTTCTTATGATGGAGAAAAAAATAAAAACAAATGTTGCCCATTTAGCATATATTGTAGAAATTGGGATTTCAGCTTTTTAAGACTGACTATAATTAGAAATGCAAGCACTGTGCAATGCCTAATCACTTAAGAAATGACAAAAAGTTGTTTTTATGTGATTACTACTGAATAAACACCAATCTATAATTCTTAATTGATTTAATATAATGTATGTATTTTCTATGAAAGTAGGATTCTATTGAAATCACTGCACTGGACTAAAACAGTATAAGCAGTTTATTAAAGTCTTATTGTGATATTCCTTTTCCTTATTACCTTGCTCACCAACCATGTAATTCCAATGTCTCAGAGCCCAGAGTCTTTAGTCTTACAGAACTTCTATCGGCTTTAACTAGATGTTTGCCTGGAGGTGGACTTCCTGGACAAGACCCATAAAGTGCTAAGAGAAAAGGATTAAATTGCTAAAACCATAAGTATTCCTAACTAGATTGTTTGAGGCTACCAGGAGGTACTATCATATGGCAAATCAGGTACCAACTCCATAGCATTCATCTTTACACCTTTTTCTCACTGATGCTGGACTAGGGGAGGTTCTCAGCTCATTCAACTGCCAGACTGAAAACAGGATTTAGTATGAGCAAATGTCTGAAACTGAATCTGAGAACTTACACTAATGCATCAGAAAAGATGTCTGGGAAATTTGGCAGGTGTAACTTCAGCTTTTCCCCCACCTAAGGATCTTTTCAATACTTAGATCAGACAGCTTTATTAATAAGCATTGTGTCGGGTCTCAGTGGCTCCAGATTCAGGTTGTGGCTTTTCCATAGTTTCCTTTGTATTCTTGGGCAGCTGGTTTAAAAAGTCATCTTTGTAAGTATTGAGTGGGTCTGAATACCATACATTCTCCCCTGCAGGGAATATATTCATTGGTATTTAATTTTCAGCAAGATTGTGACGTTCAGGTTCCTTAGCAATTTCAATCATCTTGCTCTTCACCTTGCAGTGACTCAGCCTGCTCACCTGATTATTTGTATTTCTTGATTTGTTTATTGTAATACTTTTATTAATTGAGATCCTGGGGCAGCAGCCTTGCACCCCTCAAACTGGCCTTTATCCAAGCATCATTGTCTTTTTAGATATGACCACTGCTGTAAATATCTGTGCATAGGTCACAAAATTGAGAGCATTTGACACTTCCTATGACTACACAATGTCTTGGGCATTTTGCATGAAGATCATTGAGACAGTCCAGTTGATTAAGACCACAAGAGTCTGGCCATTTCAGTACTCATCTGAGAGACCTACTTCCAGATGAGGGCTGGCAATTTCTAAGGTAAGGTCAAAACACCAGACTTCACTGTCACGGAACAAACAGTTTTTCTGTCTGGGCATAGCAGAGCTTTATTAAGTGGTCGTTTAAAATATGTCATGTTTTTGGCATTGCTAACAGGTGTTACCACCTCTGCTCTTCTTCCTCTGCTTTCCATGAAAGCCCACCCTAAATTTTAAGCTGCACTGTAAGGTCTACATCATGCTTTCTTAAGGAAAAAAGACTTTTTTTGGTGGATTATGGTACTGTTCAGTGCAAATACTACCAAAGACAGAGATACACATTGTTTCCATACCAGGAAAATAATCTGGATAGATTAATAAAGAATTTATGTTTTACAGAAGAAAATGGGTATCTGCTGGTGCTTTGAGTGAATGCATCTGTGGCTCACAGCAGCAACAGCAGCCAGAGTAACCTCTAGAGGAGCAGAAAGAT
Source organism: Phylloscopus whistleri (assembly GCA_017589585.1). NCBI lineage: Eukaryota > Metazoa > Chordata > Aves > Passeriformes > Phylloscopidae > Phylloscopus > Phylloscopus whistleri. Next base: position 1,037,309 of record JADMLD010000041.1, on the reverse strand, counting down.
TGTGTTGCAGTGCAGCTTCACATTTCTCACTGTAAGATGACATTTCTCATACAGGATCTTTCCCTGCACAATGGGATCTCGAGCTAGATTTTTCTTCACCATGGCACTGGGTGGAGAATTCCTGCTTTTCCTCCTTTCCATAGCCCCTCTTCCTGCAATTCTGCTGGAGTCTGGAGGTGAGAAGTGGTCTCTTAGAGAGCAACTGAGGAAAATTCTGGTTATTCTTGGGCAGAGTTCTATCCATTAGAAAAAGCTGCAAAAATATGGAAGTATCTTTAGTCGTGACTGTGTTTGAGGTGCCCACTTTCAAAAGCAAATTTGGAGCTGTGAATCCCAATGGGCCAGAAGCGTCATGCCTGAAGTTTAACAATCGACTGCATTAAGTATTTAAGTTGCTGGCACAGAGTTAGGCATCCCAGGAGTGGAGTGTTACTAGCTATCTGCTCACTGTTGCCTGCACAAGTGAAAAGGTATCAGCAAAAAGAGGGGTATCTCTGAAACTGAACTTAGGAAGTGGGTGTGCCTACAAAACTGCCCTACAGCACTTCATCTCTTTATTCAAGTAAGCACCTGTCAAGGGCTGAGGATAAACTAAGTGGGAAAGCTGCACACATCATGAATGGTGACTGCCTTGTGGAGAATGCACATGCAGCTGGACACCTCCTAAGGGGATGATCTGTCCCTCCCTACAACACCCACCACTTGAGATGAACCTCTGGCCAAGAGGTGTTCTGGGTCTGTTCCCCTTGCTGCTGTGGGGAGCCCAGAGACCCCACAGGTGCTGCCCGAAGTACAGGGTGACTGTGCATGTACAACATGCAAATGCTCTCACTCTCCAGGGGCAAAACCACAATTCTGCTTCCCCAGAGGCAGCCTGTGTTATTAAATTAGCTCACACATTAGTTAAGAGAATTTCAGGCTCTGGACAATGGGACTTCTTCACATACACGTGGTGCTGGGGTCCCAGCTAGCTTCCTGCTCATCTTAGTGGTGCTACAGCACCAAGAACAAGGCACATGGTGTTACTCCATCAGCAAGCAGGAAGGATGGGCACATAGCTCAGCAAAGATCCCTGCCTCTGGGATTAAGATACCCACGAGATCTAAACCTTGCCTATTCTATTGCTTTATAGAATTATGGAGTGTTTTGGGTTGGAAGGGACCCTGAAGATCATCTAGTTCCAAACCCCTTGCTGTGGGCAGAGATATCTTCCACTTGACCAGGTTACTCAAAGATCCATCCAGCCCAGCCTTAAACACTGCCACATGGGGCATCCACAGCTTCTCTGGGCACTCTGTTCCAGTGCCTCACCAGCCTCTCAGTAAAATTTTTTTTCTGCATATCTAACCTAAATTTCAGTTTGAACCCATTACCCATTGTCCTGTTGCTTCAGTTCCTCTTGAAGAGTCCCTCTACAACTTCCTTGTGGGCCCTCCTAAGATACTGGAAGGCTGCTCTGAGGTCCCCACACAGCCTTCTCTTATCCAGGTTGAACAGCCCAGTCTTCCTCAGCCTGTCCTCATAGGGAGGTGCTCCAGTCCACTTACCAACTTAGTGAGCCACCTCTGGTAACAACTCTCAGCCTCTGGTAACAACTTGTGCAAAATACCACTTGTACACACTGTAGCAAGCTTCCGGTTTGTTTTCTCCTGTTCTGTTTCTCCTGGAACTTGAACCTGAGCAAAGGCTAAGTTGGGACACATATAGGAATCTAAAGTAAAGCCTGAATGTGCAGTTGAAGGGATAGGGACTTCAAAGAACTTTGGTGCAGGAGTGGCAGTTCCTTCACTATCTCTTTAGCATAGAACTAAATCAAAGACAAGCTCTGAAGCCTGCTCTAGTGCCTGGTTAGCACAATGTACTCAGGAAAAAGAAAGTCCAAACTTCTGCTCATCAAAGCCCAGAGGGCTTTGCTGTGAATATGGCCTCATACATCATCTAGCAGACAGCTGAATGTTTTCCATGGCGTCATCTGCTTCTGTAAAGAAACATAGGTGTCAGATTTATCATCACTGTTTTGATTGTGGGCCACAAAGAATACTTAAATACCACCATTTGGGCATTTCATATAAGAAGCAATTTCATGAAGAAAGATGACCTTCTGCCACGGATCACAGAACTGTGTCCCGGAGACGTGAATTCTCTGGCTAATCTATTCAAGTGTTAAACTTTTTTGGTAAAGTACTTGATTATTTGTAACAAGACATGCTGAATTCATCCAGTACAAGGCTACTTCTAAGCAAAAACAGGCATTAAAACATAGCCATATATCCTATTAACTGGCGTATCTCCCTGTTTAGTAAGGAAATGTCATCACATTTGTTACAAAGGCAAACAGCAACATACCAAAACAGGATCCAATTTTTCTAAATAAATAAATCAATGATGTGTCAAAAATTAACAGATGAGTTAATATACCCGATGTTATCAAAACCAGATGGTGCTTCATAATATTCATCCTGTTCAGTCAAACCCTGAATATATTCTGGACCATCAGTATATAAAATAGGATGCTGCTATTTGTGATGGCAAACAAAAGCAATCATGCCTGCCAAGCACATACTATAACAGGCAGCATTTCAGCTCTGCTAGACAGAAAGTAATTAGAATGCTTTTAATGTCCAAAAGAATGATGCTGATAGGCTGCCACAGATGTGTAGATTTATGAATATTTATATGGTGGTTTATAGCTGACACTTTTATCAGTTGAAGAAGATAAAATATCTGCCTGACTCAAAAGCTTGACAGTCAGGTTAATAAAATCTCATTAAAGAGAATGACCTATGCAATTATATAGGATTTATTGTAATTCATTTTTGATTGTACTCTGCTTAAAGATGCAATTTCCCATTTCCTGGTGCCAAATTTAGGTTGCATATCAAGATCTACGTGGTTTTTAACTCCAAGCCATCACTAGAGGAAAGATATGCGTTCAGCATCTCGGTATCTTACACCTTTAAAGAAAAAAAATAAAAAATAATTTGATCTCCTGTTTGTCACCGCATCTTACGAAAACGGTGCAGGCAAGCAGTCGATCTATTTTCTTTCTGTTAAAATCACCACCTCTCTATCAGCAGCCTCTCCATTACCAGCAGCTCCCCCGGTAGCCGGCCCCAGCCTGCCGCCCTCCCCGGCGGAGCGGAGCGGGGCTGAGCGGAGCGGAGCGGCCGGCCCGGGGCTCCCCCCGCCCCGCCGGCGGCAGCGGCAGCAGCAGCAGCAGCAGCAGCAGCAGCAGCAGCAGCAGCAGCTCCCTCCCGCAGGTGCGCACCGGCCGGCGCCCGCCTGCCCCGCCAAGTCCTGCACAGCCCCCGCCGCCGCGACCCCCTGCCCACCGCCCCGGGGCCCCGCCGGCCGGGCAGCGGCCCCGCCCGCCGCGGGAACTTCAGCGATGCCCGAGCACCGGACGGACCCGGCCGCCCCGGCCCGTCCCCGCCCGCATCGTCCGGCCCCGAGCGGGGGGACCCGGCGGGCGTCGCGCCCTCCGCCAGCCGCCCGGGAGAGGGGAGCGCGCCTCGGCGGGGGGAGCCCGCAGCCCCCATCGCGCTGCCGCCCGCCGCAAAGTGCCCCGCGAAGTTGCGCGGAGGAGAGAGAGAGGAGTTGCGGGTACCTGCGCTCAGCTCCGCGCCGCCGCCCCCCGCCACCGCCGGGCAGGGGCCGTAGCGGCCCGAGGAGCTCGGGGCCGGCGGCGGCGGGCGGGGGTGGCCCTGGGCAGCGCCGGGGGCAGCGCCGGGGCGGGCGGGCCCGTTGGGGAAGGGGCCGTGCGGCGCGTAGGGCAGCGGCTCGGCGGCGTGCGGGAAGGGCTGCCCCGCTCCGCGCCCGCGGGGCACCTCCACCATGGTGGGTCTCTCATAGCGCTTGGCCAGCGCCGCCCGCTTCCCGGGGAAGGTCTTCAGGACGCTGTAGGGACCCCGCTGCTTGTAGATTTTGGGGGTGCTGGGCCCCTCCTCCGCCGGCTGCATCTCCTCCTCCATCCTCCGCCGCCTCCCGCGGCGCGGCGCGGCCCCGCTCCGGGGCTGTGTCTGCCGCCGCCGCGGCTCGTCTCTGTGGCACGGCGGAGCCCCGGCGCGGCGGGGCGCCGGCCTGATTGACAGGCGGCCGCGCCAATGCCTGGAGGGAGACGGGCGGCGACCGGCAAGTGTTTAGGGTAATCTCTGCTAATGGCAGCGGCGCGGGGAGGCGGGCGCTGGCGGGGCCGCCGCCGCCCCCGGCACCCCCCCCGCGGGGGCAGGTGAGCTGCCGGGCGGGGGGCGAGCGGCCGCGGGGCGCCCCCGGCTCCGCCCGGCCCCGCTCGGCCCGAGGGGCCCGCGGGCTACGAGACCGCCCCGCCCCGCCCCGCCGAGCGACGGCCGCCGCGAAAACTTTGTGTCCCCTCGGCCGGGCGCGGAGCCCCGCCGCCCGCCGGCCATCCCTCCCTCCCTCTCTCCCTCCCTCCCTCTCCCCGCACGGAGCCGGCCGCGGGACCGCCTCCCCGGTTATTAGGGGTGAAATAAATAATGCCATAAATAAAAGTATTTGGGAGTCCAGGACCTGTCAGAGTTGATTAGGGCACAGAGGACATTTTCTTTCTCATTATGCAAAAGCATTTCATGGCGAAATAAAAGAGGTTTCGCCGTAACTCATGCATGTCAGATTTCTAGGAATCCGGGAGATTAATCACATTTAACATTATTTGCAACGCCCCCCGCCCGCTTCTTGCAAACTGCTTAAATGCGGCGGACGCGTGGGGCGCAGGCTGGTCCCGCGTCCCCCGCTCACGTTCCCCCTGTCGCCTGCCCGGGCCCTTTCAGGGACAGTTAAGGAATAATGAAGCGATGGTGAAAGACAGGAGGAGAATGAGATGCCATCGAGAGACGTTTCTGAGAAATGGTGGAGATCTGGGTGAGATGGGAGACAGCTGAAACCGAATGATATGTTGAAGAAAAATAAACGATAACAAACTGCTCGCTTGCTCTCTCCATTCTTTTCTGAATGCAATTTTATATTTTGCATTACCATTTCCCTTCTTCTGTCCCACTTCTTGCCTGCTTCCGTTGCTATAATTTATCAGGATTACAATAAACCCTCTGGCTTGTGGAAGTCAAATTGCAGAACACCTTAGTCGTATTTAAGTGGTGGCAGTGGGAAATCATTCCTCTGTCATCACGCTGAGTTTTGGCCACTTATTGTGGTCATCACTCTCCCATTTCAGCTTTTTTTATTTAGTCGGAGCCGGGCTCCCTGGTAATGAAATGCAACCTTTCTCTGCTGATGGTAATTAACTCCTGCAATCTTCAGCCCATCTACTGCAGAGAAGTGGAGTTAAGTTCTACAAGCCAGGCATTCTTTTCATGCAGGGTGTACCAGGAGCTGGGCCGGTTTTGGTTTTGATTTTTTTGACAAGTAGAATAAATCGATTCCTTGTAGCAACCAAAAGGATCTAAGTAAAGGCTGGTGTAATAGAAATCACTCTTTTACCTAAGCAAAATCAATCATAAGTCTCTTTGTTTCCTGCCTGAGTCTGATCACTTGTGCTTAAAAAAAAATAAAAATTGTACTGTAATGCAAAATAAAGACTGGAAATACTTGTGAGAGAAACTGTTCCCACTCAGAAATTAAATATGTCCTCTACCTTGTCTCATCCGACTGGCCTCTGCCACAGCAATCAGAAGTCAGTACTAAAATTGTATTAAGTCAGTATTAGGCTCTTAAAACTTGGAATCAAATAAACAACCCAATAATATTACTTTCTCAGGTGTCAGCAACATTCATAGAGCTCACTACTCTTTGGTGTAGATGCCTACCCCATAGCTCCTCATGGAAGAAACAATCCTTGCCTAACATGAGCCTTATACAGACAGAGAAAACCGGGGGGGACAGGTCATGTCCTCCAATCTGCCCTCTATACCGGGGTCCAGGCAGATCATAGGGCAGCTGCTGGCTCTCCAGGGACAGGGAGAGAGAAGCTGGTTTTGGGTTAGTGGGGCTCAAAGCCACTGAAATGAGGTGGGGACCTCATCGGCGAGGAAAATGAAATACGCACTGAATTCTTTCTGCTGAGGTTTCTGACAGTGCCCATCACCACCAAAATATCAGTTCAGTTGCTTTTAGGAAAGCTTGGTTTTTCCTCTAGTTTGCTCTCAGTGATTATTTTGGGTATGTATACCCAAAAAATCAGCTGATGTCTCCCCACCTTTTATGTTTTCCCCTGAGTTTCAGATAAGGGATTCTGGTGTTGTGGCTGAAATTGTGTTTTGTGCCTAATCCGATGGGCTCCTGCAGGTCAGTCCTGTGATACAAAGGTGTTCAACCCTGGTTGTCCCACCTTTTCCTTTTTGGAATGCCCTTTCTTAAGTTAAACACCATTTTGCTCCTGAGCTCTGTACAGGTGTGCAGGCACTCTTGCAGGAGGAGCACTTGCCTTTGGAGTGGAGGATCGTGTCCCTGTACTGGCAAAGAGGCAGGCTGGGTGCTGGTGTCCAAGTAGGGGAAGATGCCACCAGTATCTGCTGTGAGCAGTTTTGGGCTGCCCTTTCCCATGGCTGCTCCCTGTGGCACAGCCTACTGCTCCCCTGTGGTCTCAGCATGTAGTCATGAAATAATCATTAACCAAACATTTAACTCTGAATTACAGACCAAGTTTGGTTGCACACTGGATGAAAACAGTTAACACATAGCATTTACCTTGATCAACTAAAAAAAAAAGCTTTAGCTGATACCAGCTCATTTTCAGAAAGTCAAACACCTTCATTTCCCCTAGAGTGTACCATGACTTGGGATTTGACCCTGAAGAGAAGGTTGTGTCTTTCCCTACCTGTTTACTGATGCAAGTTTTCACTGTTTCACTGACACTGAGGGCTGGAGATCTGTAACAGGATTATTGCAGAGCACTCTAAGCAGAAAAACAATGGGAAGTAACTGACCCTCGGAAAAAACCTAATCAAAACAAAGACAACGGGCACAATGAAAAATAAGAAACCCAACATTGCTGCAGTATATACTCCTCTGCTCCTAGAAATCATTGCAAAGAGAATATTTGTCAGTATATAGAAAAATACCCAATCTAGACACAGGCCATCAATCACTGAACATGTCTGTGTTGAAGGTACTGTGAGGTACTCAAAGAATAAAAGTGTGATTCATCTCTATCTTCTGAGCAGGGGCTAAATCTTGCTCCACTTATTCATGGGAGCAGTGCTCCTGTGATAACTAAAGCATGCAGGATTTGGCCATGAACTGCCAATATTGCTCTGCACATTTGGAGTGCATGATGAGAGCTGAGATTGGCAACTCTCCTCTGTAATCTAAACCACTCTGCAAGCAGGCTAGCCATAATTTGCTGCCCTAAACATTTAACCCCGGCTAGTTAATTTAAGCTTAGCTCAGTTGCTCATGTTTATGGATAAAGAAACAAAAGGGAAAGCATCAAAAGGAAAAGATGACTGTGGAATTCAATATTTCAGCAGCTGTTGATAGGTAAATCTTATTGAAGTGTGGCATTCAAAACCAAAGGCCCGCATTTATGATAATGAGCCTAACAAGGAAATGAGATTGACACAGCAATTCTCTGTTTTTGTTGTCCCCTGAGGTTAGAGATTATGCAGTGCACGGTGCTGTTTTTAGCCTCTTTGGTGATTCCAACTGTGAGAGACAACGCTGTGCATATTTGTCAAGGTTGCACCATAATCAGGTGACTCAGGAGCTTTTTGAGGGAGAATGTGAACTGCTGGTCTCACTTAAACCTTAATCCACATCCTATGTCAGAGATTCATCAGCCAAGCAGTGCAGATTTCAGCCCCTTCTTTTCCCTTATGCTTACTCAGTGCTCTGCGAACATGCTTTGAAATAATTGAAATGTATCTATCATGGTTACATTGTATTTTGAGAATTACTGGAATGTTTCTCAGTGACATTAATTGGTTTTAAAATATTTTTGTCTTTCTAATTAGTGAAAGATTGATGAGCAGTGGAAAGGGCATTTATACACAGGCAGACACATATTTCCATGCTACATTTGTGTCTTAATAAAAGGGTTGCTAACTGGTTTCTTATGCCTAGTAAACCCTGGAAAGATAAAAATATCCTATAACTTTAGGAAGAGGAAATATTCTGTTTTAAATGGGATCACATGGTGAAAAAAAGAAACCCCAAGTCTCCCCGAGGGCTGGAAAATGGATAAATGAATTATTTAAATATAGTTAAAGGATACACAGGAAAAAGTAATGGCTCTGATACCCAATGTAGGGAAAATTATTAATATTTTAAGGAATCAATTGTGGACACATGAAGAAGCTTGTTTTAATTAAAGATAGCTTACATAAAATAGTTTCAAGCAGTAACAGTATAGGATACTTGTTACCAAGCATTTTTTAGAAATATATCATGGACAAAATGAATGACATAACATACTCCAAACTTCCATCTGCCCTAAAAAAACCTTCACTGTCTGTGTTGGGGCATTTAGAATAGCTTCACCTCTCTGGAGCATTAGCTCCTGCCCTAGCCCTTGCCCGAGCTTGGTGCTTTCTCTTGGTTTTGGCCATCACCACACAATGTAGAGTTGCTCTACATTGCCTAGCTGCTCTGCAATGCTTAGTCTTCACTTTGCACACCTGGCATTTTGAGACCAGCATCTAGAGTGGTCTGCTGGCTGTGCACCTGAAGGCAGAGCTGATGTTCCACAGGCTGGGACCCAGCTGCTTGACTAAACCTGAGCAGCCTCACTGGTCCTGCTGGTTCCTGCCCTTCATGTACTTTCCAATCTCTGTTGTCCAGGCTTGCAAAAAGGTGGTCCTTGCATGTCAGAAGTCACACTGAGCTGGAACTCAGAGTAGAAAATGCTGATTTCCCCAAGCAGAGACTTCACTGATATTTTGCACTGAAGTGTTGCACTTGGGCCCAGCACTCACATAGCTTGGCGGCTGTTCAAAAATATGGTCAAATTTTGTCAAGCAAGCTGTGCACATCAGTTACAGTGAAAACACAGATGGGATGGACAGAAGAAAACAGCTGGAAGCAGAATCTTCCTTAAACTGATCTAGATGTGTGGTTTAAGCACAAAGGATACACATAATCAGCCTTGTGGTGTCTACTGAGCAGAGAGTCAACTCAGCTTAATCTGACAAAAAACAGGGGACAGAAAGATGCCAGAAGATACCAACAGTGATGGAGGCATGGGAATGACAAATGATTATTTGCTGAAGTTAGGCTTCAGCCCATATTAAATGTCTTTCCCAGCTTTAAAGAGAGCCTAGGAACAGAAGGGTGCAAATTCTTCCCTGCATTTCCCTTCATCACTAGCCCATCCTCAGGTAGCCCCTAAACCTCCCATGAAATAATGACAACAGCTTCTCTGCATCCTTAAATGCGGAGTTCAACCACTTCATGGAACTGAAGGGAAGGACTTCCTCTACATTAGGAATCATGTAGAAGCAGCACTAATAGCACTAGTAGTCCTGTGGGAGATCCTAAAAAGCTGGGGGCAAAATAATTTCTTAGAGGTCCAGAAGAGAAGAAAGTGATGGAGTTTCCTGAGACATCAATAGTGCACTGATTGGTGCACTGCAAAATGGTTCAGGTGTGAGAGGTTCCAAAAACTTTGAAACATAAACTGAATTTAATTCCACATTAATACAAATGGAGGAAAAAAGGCAACAGTACATACAGGAAAAGATTTTTGGAAGTAGGGCCAGGAGACTGCTGCAGTTTCATGTGAGGAGAAATTCCATCACCCTGCAAGTCTTTATGCTTGGGAATGCGTCCACCACAAGCTACATTTGCTTTGGAAAAAAAAAAAAATAGGTGAAGCCATGCTTGCTCAAGGGTAAATGCACAGATGCTGTATTTGCAGAGGTTGGAGTTCACCTGATGTATCACCCACCTCTGGCTCTCCAGATGCTGATAAATTGCTACCAAAAGACATCCAGAGGTGATCCCATAACAGCACTTCCAATAAGTAATGTAGAAATGTATGCTTTTATTTGTTTAAATGTAAAGCATCTGGGGGTAAAAAAATGAGATGTGTGTGGTTGTCTCAGATACTAATATGAGAATACCCTGAGCATCCATCAGCTTTACCTTTGTGATTACTCTGTCATGAGAATCTCTTTATATCCTGAGCACCCTCATTTTTATATTCTTGTTTCTTTGCTATATGACAGTGAGTTTGTGACCTACTACAGAAGAACTTGCCTATTGATACCAACAGAGATTTGAGAGTTAACTTTAGCTAAAGTTCTCTGAATCCTAATTTAAAATTGAGGAAATCTTAAATTGGCCACTCTCCTTGCAATTATTTACTGAGTTTGGTGCTGGTTCTGCCATTCTTAGATGGACTAGACGAGATCAGAATTTAGATAATTTACATTCTTTTAATCTGGACTAACATTTAAAAATTGATGAAAAACTTCCCAGTGTCTCTTCAAGGAAGCATTTCTTGCTGTCCCTCTACAAACAACCATTTCACTTATGTAGAATTCAGCTTGTTAAGAAAAAAAACCCGATGGGTTCTTGTTTCTTTTTTTGTCTCTGTACTTCTTCAACTATTTTTATTTTTTAATACTTTGGTTACTGTCACTTTGTTTTGCTGGGAAGAAAAATCCTCTCTGGTCAGCTATATTAATGAAGGAGTAGACCGTGATTTCCAAAGAAATTTTTGTTTTCTAACCATATATATGTATGAAAGCAAGATACTGTGGCTCCTGGAAAACTCAAGTATCAAAAAAGACAGCTGTCCAGGTTTGAAAGAAAATCCATTGCCCCAGTACATCTAACCAAAGCATGGGCACGGACATAGCCTTTCTTTCTTTACAATTGCAGACTTGCAGACAGACACACTTGCCTCCAGAAAACTGGAAAACTAGATATTTAAACCTGACACACATTTAAGATTTCACATGTTCACTTACATAGATTAAAAATGCAAATGAAGCTGGCTTCAATGAGATGCTGACCTGAGATCAAGCTTTCTGAAGACAGGCTCTTTCCACTTTCTTCAGAAGAAAGAAAGAAAAAAAAGAGTTGAGCGTTTTTATTCACCTGGATGAAACAAAACAAAAAAAAAAGTGAAAGAACTATTTATAAATATGTATGAATAAATATTTAATTATATATGTGCTGAATGGTTTAGCTGTTGTTCAGCAAATACATAATTTGTTAATTTTGCCTGCTTCCACTGAATAATTTATTCATCAGATCAGCTCTTTTAATATTCACTAGATGATCGGCTGATCAAATCCTGTTAGCAGAATATGTTATTTGATTTTTTTTTGCCCTTTTCAAAAATCACTTAGTCTATTGGAAGAACATTGCTGTGATTTATTAGTGGTGTATTCCATCCAGTCCATGGTGACATTCTTCAAGAATAACCTCCAAAGACAGTAGCTATCTTGCTCTTGTCAAATGATATTAAACTTTTGTAATCCTGACACGTATTAGGTGTCTTTGACCAGGGAAATAAAACCCTATGTCCAATGGTACACTTTTGTGTCACAAACTCGTGACAATACATGTTTGGTGTGTTTTATTTTTCATTTGGTGATTGAATATTGAATTATTTAGATGAGCTACATCAATCATTCCTATATTCTGGTTTATCCAAGTGTCTACCCTGCAGTTTTTTCAGTATTCTGTCTTAGCAAAGGATTTCTTCTAACCTCTAAAATTGCCATATAGCTTCAGAGATACCCTGACATTACAGCGTGGAACAAGATGGAGAAAGGACTGTGTCTAATCCTTTGCAAGTCAGCCTTGAAGTCAGTCATCTTATAGCCCTTTGTAGCTAGAAAAGGACTTCTTACACTTACCGCTTGAAAGCGGAAATTCTTAGCTTTCGATTGCACTGTCTTCATATCCAGGGAGGTCTGCAGAGATCAGGAAGTAAAGCCATGGTGTCATTCCATTTGGAAAATTATTTTATGGTTTTATAGTATTCTCTGACATTTTCATAATTTTTAAAGCTTCTGAGGACATACTTTTTCTTTCAAGTTGCTGAAGCCTAAATATTCAAATAGGGCTAGCTTTGCAAAAAGGAGGTTGTAAAAAGTATCATCAATCCATTTTAAGAAAAGATTTCTCAAGCTAATTCTCTGTAACACTCCTGTGGAAGACTTACAGAAATACCAAATAAACAACAGGGCAATGTGACACTCAAAAACATTGAGACCACCACTCTGAAATGATCTGTGTAATTTTGAGCTGGTGCCAGTCAAGACTAGTGCTCAGATGTGTGTGCCACAATCTGTGTGCTACAGCCTAATGTATTCCAGATTTCAAGATGCATGCATATGTAATAGCCTATATAATATTCCATACAAAAATTGCATTAAGAAAATGTTAAAGTTGCCTAGTTCGGCATTTAAAAGTCAGGAAATAAAATTAAGGTTGTACATGCAACATTAACTCTGTTCCCTAGAGCATTTGCCTATGATACAGTCTAATTACATGATCAAATATTATTTCTCAGATTATACAGTATAATATCTACATTTTTTTTCATTTTGCAAAGTGTCAGGTGTGTCAGTGTAGGGAGGAGTGTCAGTGTAGGGAGGCTTCAGCTTCACCTTCATCTAAAAAGACTTCAAGTAAACACGGACTTGTCAGTCTGGAGAAGGGATACCTGGAAAGGGTTATAAAAAGGGGTTATAAAAGAAAAAAGGGTGTAGGAAAGGTGAATGAAGAATAATGATTCAGTACTCCTTCAACTGTAAAATCTGGGGAACATTCATTCAACTAATAAGTTTAAAACACACCTATTTTACATGCCACACTCATGGACTCAGCACCATAGACTCTGAGAAGATCCAAACTATAATGCATCCAAAACACATCAGAGAAATGTATAGAAAACCACAGAGCTGTTGCTGACTGTTACATGTGAGCCAGAGGTACACTGCCCATGCCAAGAAGTCATTAATTGTTGGTGACCAGGGGCTGGGAGGATCTACCTGTGAAGGGGTTATCTAATTTTTATTTGTTCTTTCTCCGAACAAGCACTGCTAACCCTGCTTTCAAAGCAGTTACCAGTGTTTCCATACAAACTAATGATGACGATGATGACAGTAATACCCAACATTTGGGATCCCTGCCACAAGGAAAGGAGAGGTGAATGTGGCTCCTTGGTCTGTTTACTAGCTGCGAACCTCATCTTCAGAACTGCTCTTCACTGGAGATGCTTCTGTGCACACCAGTAACAGAGCCTAAAATTTTTGCAGAATTATCCCTGTGAGACTCCATTCCTGCCCACTGCTCCACACTCAAGCAGGATCTTGCCTTAGAACTGTAGAACTGGGTGTTTTAAGCACTGAGCAGAGGACAGCTGAATCCTCCACAATGTTTCTCAGCCGTTTGAGGCATATATATCTGCATCTCAGAGCCTTCTCTCCCTGACTCTAGTGACAGGTACTGATTGTGAGATTGATACAATCCATTGCTGGCTGGGATGCAGTGCCCTTGGGCCAGCCAGTGATAGTGAGCAACTCTGGGAGCTCTGGAGCAGAGATGCCCAAAGGGACACAGGTGTTGACACACTCTCCAGGTACAGGCTGTGTTCCCACACAAAGCACAAAACTGAAATGGGGCTGTTTTCCAATGGCATGGGAGTGTATGTCAGACAGAAATCAGGTGGAGATGACAGCCATGTGATCGACCATATTCAGTCTACTCCATTTACCTTGCATATATTATCTGTCTCCTTCACCTGCACTGTGACTGCTAATTCATTTTTACCAAGAGCCTTTTCTTATGCTAATGAGGTTCTTTAAACAATTGTTGCTAAAACCTCAATGGGTTGCAAAAGAAATGGTCCTTTCTTTTCCCAAAGTGCAGAACAGTCCTTCCTTTACTCCCTGACAGGTCTGAAATGACAGTGTTGCTCCACTGAAGGTTTAAGGTCTGTTATTTCACTCTTCGTTGGGTCTAGAAGTCAGTATTTTACATAATTGAAGATCATGAAATATTAGTTCTGGGAATTAGATTTTGAGGAAATCTTGACAGATAGCAAGGTATTATGTATAATTAACACCAAATAATCTAGAATTAGAAGATTTAGCATATACAAATGTTATTTTTAGGAAACTAATGATACTTTACAAAACATGTGAGTGATGATTTTTGCACCCTCTGAAGTCGAAGGTTTTCCATGTCTTTGCAGATAAAACAACACAAAAACATTGCCAATTTTCACTTTAAAAGACCCGAATTCTTCATTTTGTATTTTGTAAAATGTCCGTAACTTTCTGTAATTCATCTATATGAAACACCTCAAGATTATATCTGGGTGAGGTAAAATAAAAAAAGCTGTTCAGTTTTTATTGAGGGAGGAACTTTCTGTATGTGGAGAAAACCAAGCTTGATGTTTACATCTGCCATGCAACAGTGACTCATACAATAAGATTTTTGAACAGAGAGAGGAAAAGTAAGTGTGAGAGGAATTACAATCTCATTGTAAGGACATGAACTAAAATGCTGACCATATACAGCTGTCCCATTACTTACCTGTATTCTGAAAAAAGGTCATTACTAATTTGGGGAGGGGGTTGTTTTGCCATTTATGTGTGGGAGTATAAAATACAGGCATTGTATAAACACTCTGCACTGGAACAAACCACTGCACAACACCCTCAGCACTGGGGAAGGTATCTCTTCATCCCATTGCACATCTTTAACGCAGAGATTGTAAACAACCCACGTCTCTCTGTTTAATTTACTACAATATTTCTCGTTTTTTTTCCTCCAAACTGTGGACTGACCATTCCACTAATGGATAGAGAAGAAGCCACCAATCTTTTTTATTTCAGTGAGAGACCCAGCTACCAGCAGCTACTGTCTGGAGAGCATGGCAGCCTTGCTCTGCTCACAGTCCATCCATGGGGACCTATATGAGTTCTCTGTGGACTCTCCCATCTTGTAAAGAGAATTTCTTTCCAGAATAATCCTAGAGGTATTAAAAACTCGTCTCTGCTGGCTGATATCCCATCCAGGGCCAGATTTGTGGAGGACAGCTGTCCTGAAGGTCTGACATGGCTGGAAGCAGCTCTGTTTTCCAAGATGCCTGTCCCCTACCCTGTTCCATTACCCTTGTGCCTTGCCATGTGCAGGATTTTGCACCTGCCTGGCAGATGACAATATCACAGGAATATAGCACAAAGACATTTGGGCTAGAATAGTTGCTGTGATGGCAAATCCACGGGTGGAGCAAGTTTAAAGGCATCTGCAGAGGGAATCTTCCACATTTCTGTGACTTCTCAGCACTCTGAAGAGTCTACACACCTGAGCCAGCAGTAGTTTCTTTTCAGAGTTTTTGGTGTAAGATGGGGTACAGGCAATATGATCAAACATTGGCCATGCTTGGGCACAGATAGAAGAGCACTGGAGATGTGTTTTGAACCTTCTTATTGAAGTGTCAGGGTTTCTTTGTATGGTAAATCCACTTTTAGGTCAGCAAGTCTTCAAGTTAGTCTGCCCAAAAAAAAACCCTGAAAAAGAGGATGTTCAAATGTCTGAGACCTCACAGTCTCCCACCTGCAGGGAAAAAGCAACCAGAGACTGCTTCTTTTGAATATCTGGGGGAAAAAGAAGAGATATTTAAAGAGGCACGAACTTACGGATTCATTTTTTCAGACTCATAGAAGCCATTAAATACTTGCAAAGTAATTTTTCTCTGTAACATTAGACTAAATTAGCTGAAAGACATGGTTGCAAGAATGGTAACAGTAGGATTCTGTATGAACTTTGAGTTTAGAGACTGTTCTTTCTACTCTTCCATAAAGGAAAAAGCTCTTAATATATAACTTCTGACGCACTGTAAGCAAATCAAAGTTGACATAATTCTTTGCCCTTAAAACTGACTTAAGTTAGATGATGCACAGACATAGATGAGATAACTCTGAACTACAACATTCTTCAGGGCTGACAAAATTCTTGTAAACTAAGACTTTTTAAATCAACAGAATGAACCTGGCAATAACAAGTTAGCAAAGGTTATATGACCTAAATTCAGATTTAAATTGGTCAAATGCTGGTAAAGGGTAAGAGAATATAAAAATGTGCTATGGAGAGAACATTAATAAGACATTCACAGGAAGAACCAGATGAAATTGTATCCAAACGTTAAAGGGAACATTAAGGTTGTGGGATAGTTGTCAAAACTGATACTCAGTAAGGCACTGTGACTTCATGTGAGAAGACAAACATCTCAGACCCTAAGTGCTAAAGGTCCCCATCAGAACATGCACTGATGTCCAGCTCCATGCTGTAATGAAAATGGAATGGCTCTGATGCTTAGTCCTTCAATGTTGCATTTCTAAATTCACTGTTTTAATAGACTCCTGCTATTCCTAACAACAGACCTCAACCCTATTACAGCAAAGAACCAGCAGAGGACATAGGATTTCAAACCCATTGTGTGATCTTGCGTAGTCAATAAATCTTGTGGGCTCATATGGTACTCAGCTCCTCCAAAAAGTAAGGTTTAGAGGTTTGCCCTACACCACATAATAAAGCTGGCAGAGCAGAATATGATTTAGGATCAGCCACCTGCCATATGGCACTTAGGTCTCCATCCTATGCTGCTTTGTGATCATGCTAAGTTAGTCACAGCTCCAGCAGCAGAAATAGGAGGAGTTGTTTATTATCCTCAGCACAGTAATGATACCTCAGGCCACAGTGATAAGTAATTGAAACAACAGGGGTCTTAGAGAGACTTAAAAGCAAAGATCTTAAAACACACAGAAACTGGTGTATTAAATGGAATGTGTAACTAATAAATTGCCAGCTATTTGCAGTATAATACAGCATCCCAAATTCAGTCATTCCAGAGACTTCGACTTCCACAATGCCACTTGATATTCTTCAGAATGTAAAACTCCATCAAGATGAGGCTAAAATAAGAGCAATAAAAATAATCATGGTAATAACAACAACAATGTTATTCACACTTACTTTTTTCTAAAGGGGTTTCCAGTTGTAAATGCAGGTAGATGATGAGTAATTTTAAGACCAAAGTGTCACAACAATCGCATGCAATTAAGAACCCAGTGCTATGCAGTGCTGAATATCTATGATCTAAAGCTGATAAGGATTTAATTGAGTAAATAACAATCTTTATAAATATTGTTGACTTACTGTATCATGTTCTTCTGGCCTGAAAATATGTCATCCTGACTAAAAATTTACATATTAAAAACAAAACAAAGTGATTTCTCTTCAATTGTACTTGCCCTAAACAGACGTCATGGAGCCCTCCTCTGAGGATGGAAGGATACAACCTTCAAAGCAAGTTATGCCATCAGACCGACTGATATGTTGGTCTGTGTTCTTTATTAAATTAAATTGCATTTGATATTTTTCATTTGTCTTTATGATCTATTAATAACACTTTACCTATCCATCACTCTGTATTTTCTGCATAATTTTATCCAGTTCTTCTTCTTTTAAGATGGTCCTAGAATTTTTAGTGCTATTCTATGTACTGTATGAATTTTGAGCATATACTTTATGCAGCTGAGATATATCATGCTTAACAGAAAGTTTTCCAAAACCATTGTCTCACATTGTAATGAGATACAGAGAGATTAAGGATATTTTAGTACTTTGGCTACTGGATGGCACATGAAGGGCAATATGATTAAATGCAAGATAAAACTGTGAGCTGAGTGATAAAACCAGACAAGTACATGAAAGATTCTTCTGTCAGAGGTTTTACTTATTTGTCATGTAAATATTGCCTGAATGTACTATTACTGAATCTAAAGTTTGTAATTTTGCAGCTAGTAGTTCTCCATTAGGGGTACTGTTTCATTTATCACTGCTGATAAATGTTGTCTCTGGAAGACTAGGAAATAAGACAGTCTACAACAGTAATCTCCCTTAACCCGTGCTAACCTGGCTGTACTGTTTGTTTCTAGTAGAGTGCACCATTTGCCAGGGGTGGCATCTACCAAGGTACTGCAAGTGCTGCCAGTGTGCCTCTGCAATGCATAAAATCAGCAGCTGGCTCCAACAAAATGCTCCCCAAAAAGGGAAGAGAAGAAAGAAAGTCATATTTCCAGGTTCTCTAGATCTTCAGGGCAGAGATATGTATATCTGCTGTGTGGTTACTGTGCAGAGCAGAGAAGCACCAAGACAGGGTATGCTGGGCAGCAGGAACTGCTCAGGCATCATTGTGAGTTGTTTCTGCCATTAAAGTATGGGCAAGTGGAGGAGAAATGAGTGTGACACTCCAGCAATCTCAACTGACCTCTTTCAGGAACCAAGGGGGTATCTGCTTTGGAAAAGTGCCAGCTGGCTCAGCCCAGCTTTGGGGATCCTGGTGCTGCACTGGGGAATGCAGTGGCTTAGGTTCCCCCAGCTTCAGCCCACTGTCCCAGAGCTGCTGGGGAAATCACCCTGATTTGGGGGGTGTCAGTGTGTAAAGAATGGAGATGTTAAGGGTTCAAGTTGTCTCTTGGTAACAGCACTCACACCAGGAAAAATAGGAAAACACTTCAATGTTCCAGTTCCATTTTTATATCATGATGGAGAAGTTCAGCCTGATCCAGGCTTTTGGGACGTAGCTGGAGCACCTAAGCATCACACCACCAGTGCACACTGGTTCTAGCAAGGGCCAAGTTGTGCAGAGGTTTGGAGAGGTTGCTGGTACCTGTCACTGAAAGCTGGTGGAGGCTGCCTGCCTGCTGATGCAGCTTTGAAGGAAGACAGGGCTCACCATAAGCTACTTGACAAAATTGTAGGCTCTGTGTAAGTTGCACAAATTACTGGCCAAAGATTTCAAACAAGGAATATGTTTGTTCTCAAACTATTTATGAACAGAAAAAAACCAAATCTCACAGTAAGATGGTGATGTGTTGAATATGCTTTGTTTGCCTGGCATTAATGGATATCTGAAGGAGCTGGGTTGTATGGCTCATTCATTCAAGCTGTAGAGATAATCAAAGGGGTGAGAAATTCTTCCAAAGGATCCCTGTTTGAATTCTTCAAACATTCTCTCAAACTCCCAGTGAATTCAGTACAGAAAAATTAAGATGAGGCTTACATCCTTGCAGGTCTCCTGTCACCCTGTGCAGCTGAACTGAGACCAAACAATTTCCCAGAGCTCATATGGGAGCAGCACAATTGTCCCTGTCTGTATGCCATTAGTCACATGTATTTCCAGTCCCTGGGCTAGATCTCTGCAGGCTGCATGTGACCTGCTGCCTGTCCCCTGCCACACTCTTTCCACAAGGCCCTCGCTGTCACCTGGGGATGGAGATGTGCTGTGCAGTCCCCAGTGTCTTGGTAACAAGCTATCTGGCTGCTCTTGGTGAAGTTCTGGGGTCCCTCATGGATATGTGACACCCAGGAGTAAAAGAGAATTATCACTATAAAAAAATCTGATCTTTTCATGTCTATAATTTGTTCCTGTGTTTGTGTGTTATTGCATTGCATTAAGCTCTCTCTAAAAACAAAAAACTGCAATTCATAATCAGAGAGGGGGGAGAGACAGAAAAAGAGACAGAGAGAAAGACTAATGCTGGGAATCCCAGATTGCTGAAAAGGAAAGGAAAAAAAACAACACAAAATTGCTGCCTGAGATGATTAAAGACACTTCAACATTTTATGGGAACAGCCTGCAAAACTGCAACAGAAAATGGTGGGAGATAAGGCAGCAAAGGAGATGGTTATCGGAGCAAGAAGTTGGCGATATTTTTTGAAAAATAGTCACTACATGAAAAAATCCTCTCTTGTCTCCAAAAAAAAAAAAAAAAAAAAAAAAAAAAAAAAAAAAAAGCCAAGAGCAGATATAACCAAGGAACATATAGATGATCAGTGTCCCATGCTTCATTCAATCAGGCAATCAAGATAATTAGAAAGTATGGGGAAGATTGATTAGTGGCCAAGACAGACATTGAGTTGACCTTTTCTTTATTACTACAGCAGTACATTTAAATAGTCTCCACTTAGTAGTGTTTAAAATGGAAAAGTGAGCTGTTATAGATATAGTAAATGTGTAACTAAGAATGCATGATCTAATACCCCTATTCTATAGCTTGCTTTCCACCTTTAGTCTCCACATCATCTCATCTGAACATGAATTCGTTTAATTTCTTGAATCCATGCTCTAGCAGTTACACTAGTTACTATCTTAAGAGAAACCAATGTATTTAATGGTAGTAAAATAGATACAATCTTAAATGTTTTTAAATTGAAAATATGGAAACATAGAGGTCAGTGCTACTTTGAGAATTAGCATCAGTTTTGTTATGCTCAGGAGCAGGACAAGGGGAGCTGAACCAGACTCCTCATGCTGGGATCCCAAGGTTCAGTGACAAGTGAGGGAACATATCCAGGACTTCTTTGTGATATCTTCTGCTTGGCAGAGCCTGTCCCAGGGTAACCTGGGCCTCTCCTTCACCATGTCAGAGATTTTGGCTCAGTGACCCACAGCTGGGGCCAGTGGAGCTGCCACAGCACCAGTGCCAGCAGCAAGCGTCAGAGCACAGACAGGAATCTCATAGGGAAAGAAACTTTGTGAAGGCATCTTTACAGCTTTTAGTCAGTCTCCTTGGTGTGAGGGGAGGCTTACCTACCAAAAAGGCTACAAGGCAGGCACAGCACAAAGAGGACATCACGCAGGAGAGGCTTGCAAGGATTTGTGGTAACCATAAAAAGGGATCCTGAGCCAAAATACGTAGCTTGCAATTCTCACCTAGAGGGGTTGAAAACAGGTCAGAAGTTTCAGGAGCTGGCTGACTTGTGCCTCTGGGCTAATGGTGTGGAGCTGGACACCTAAGCAGCAGACTTCAAGGCACAGGAGTGCTGCCTGGGTCATGTAGGAAATCTGGGTGTGTCCAAGGAATATCCCTCTTAGGAGAAGGGTTTAATTTACCTTTTTATACAAAACATTCTTCTCTTTGGTGAGAAATACAGTGAGCTGAGCTCTGTAAGTTGACCCTAATAGCAAATGTAAATGAGAAGTAGAGGTAGGTACAGACATTTCTCAGCAGTGTGGGAACAAATGATGCAGGATTTTGCCTGGAGGCGACTCAGGGCAGAAGCCTTGTCAGATCTGGAACAAAGACAGTGCGCTGTGTATCCTGCCATCAGCAAGGGCTGGACCACAAGCAGTGAGCCTGCTGTGGAGGGCCCAGTTTCCCACTGAGGTTCAGTGATACCTGCTAAAGAGTCACAGCATTTTCTCAGCTGCTGAACTGAAGAGTGGTGTGTAGTGCTCAAGGCTGTTTGCTGAACAGTGCTTTTCCTCACAAGCAAATCTGCAGGGGAAAGGGAGAGAAGTTAATTAGTAAAACTGGAAGATATTTAGAAAAATAAGTGTGTATTTGGAAGAAAATTCACACCAACCTATTTGGTATAATGCAGGTGAAATCAATGGATTTCTACAAAGAGTGGTTTTGCAGACGTTTACAAAATCTACAGGGAAATTATGACATTAAGCAATGTTTACAACTACAGAGTAATGTTTCAGGCAAAAAAAATGTTATATGTTGTTCATTTGCAGTAGTCAACCTCTCTCCAACTACAGAATTAGCCTTTTAATTTTGTAGAGTTGAAAACAATTGACATACTGTATGAAGATTTTTCTTCTGTGAGTTATCTACTAAGCAGAAATAATCTTGATCACCAGCATTGGGTCAGGCATTCAGCTTATGTAACCCAGCAGAACTCCTCTGGTGTCAATAAAACCACCTTGATTTACAGTAGCAGGAGATCTGAGCAGTGTGCAGCTTTGAAAAATTGAGGTGCATGTTTTTATTCGTTATTTCAAAGGTAGAGTCTTGATCTGCCCTGCTGAGACATCACCTTGCTGTGCCAAGCAGCTGTGCTGAGATCTCCACAGGCTCAGGAGGACCAGGGTTTGCTCCCAGACTGTACTTTGCAGGAACAGATCCTCATTGAGTAGGAGCAAGTCCAGCACTTCCTGAGGAATGCCTCTTTACCCTAGCCCATCAAAAAGGCACTTGCAATGGCCATTAATTGGTTCTGGGATAGCCTCCAATGCAAATGGCCACATCCAAAGCCCTCTATTTTTCTGCCTTCAAAGGATACCCACTTAGTCTCAAGGGTGTCAGTTTTGAGACTGGTGCTTTATATGCATCTAGGTCAGACTTCATCTGTGACCAAACACGTGAACAGAGATCCTGTGCTGATCTTGAAATGGGTGTAGGGTCACGTGGGGGCTTTTGTAATGCCACTGCTCCACTTGCTGCAGTGTGGGTATGAGAGTGGTGAGGGTCTACATGAGCACATGGAGGTGCTGGTGCCTGTCTGCCTTTGCTGGGCTGAACTGAGCCTTCACAGTTCTGTTCCTAGAGCACTGGCAGGGCTGTGGGGCTCCAGAGTTGGTCTTGTGTTGCTCTAATTAAATAATAATAAAAAAAAGTTTAAATAAAGACTAATAAGGAAACCTCAAAATATTAAAATGTCTCTGCCTTTGAAACAGTAGGGCAGGAAACAACTGTTGTGAAGACTGCAGGAAGTGCCAATGGGTTAGAGCCAGGTTTGGTTTAGTGTTTGTACTGCATTAAGTGCCATAGAGGCAGGAATTCAGCGTAGTGAGGTGCAGAATACTTCTATCTAGTGCTGAGCATTTTCCACTCCCATTTGACTTCACTGGAGGAAACTCAGGGAGCTCCATACCTCAGAAGGTGACTGCAAGCTCTGACATTTGAATCACACTAATAAAGTAGGTTCCCTTGGTGGGATGTGCATTCCCCCTCCCTGTAAGTTTCAAATAATACTACTCCTTAAAGTAGGAACAAACATTTTACTTATGGCTAGAATGCATTTATTGGTAATTTTCACATAAATCAACTTATATGAAAATGTATTCATAATCCAAGCCTTCTCTATAGTGATAAAATGTTTCTGCTTCTGTGGTAGAAAATAGCTTATTATGCAAACAGCATTGCTAGTGTTACATTATGCATGGGAGTCACCTGGAGAACATCACAAAAGCTTCAACCAAAAGGAAAAAAAAGAGGGGAGAAAATTGGGTGTTCCATTTACTGCACCACTTGCCTATTATAATTAGCTGTAAATGAGCTGATATCTGTGCTTTGAAATGTATTTCATATATGCCTTGGTAACATCATACAAATAAGAAAAGCAGAAGAGAATGAAAGGATATGAAACTCACCCAGAAATGGCCTTGCAAAATGTCACCCCAATTAAAAAAGCAAAAGCCAGTTGCCATTTTTAAACTAGTTAGTTGTATTTACTTTGAGAATACCTTGGTTATATTTATATTCTACTTGATTTAATTCAGGATGCTGCAAGTTCCCACTGGACTGTCATCATTATGAATGACATTGTTGAGAAGTCTGATTAAATAAGATCTGCTCAGGCTAAAACCCATATTACCTCAGATATGTTTAAAACAGTCATGGGGGAAAAAAGGAATTGGTCTCAGCGCAATCATTCAAGGCCCATTGTCTCATGTGGCCTTTCATACTGAGGGATAAAACAGTGTTTTTTTAAAAAAGTGGAAGGATGAGAGCAGCCCTGTGGGGAAGGGTTTGGGGGTGATGGCTGATGAAAAGCTCAGCATGTGCTGGCAGTGTCAGAAAGCCTATGGATCCTGGGCTGCACCAAAAGCAGCATGGCAGAAGGTGGAAGGAGGTGATTCTATCCCTCTGCTCTATGAGACCCCACCTGGAGTACTGGGTACAATTCTGCTGTCCCCAACATAAGGACATGGAACAGCTAGAACAAGTCCAGAGGAGGCCACAAAGTTGATCAGAGGACTGTAACACCTCCCCTAGGAAGACAGGCTGATAAACTTGGGGCTGTACATCCTGGAGAAGAGAAGGTTGTGTGGAGATCTCCTAACAATCTTCCAGTATCTGAAGGGGACCTGCAGGGAAACTGGAGAGGAACTTTTCATCAGGAACTGTAGTGATAGGATAAGGAGTAATGAGTCAAAATTGAAAGAGGGGAAATTCAAGTTGGCTACTAGGAAGGAATTTTTTACTGTGGAGGTGGTGAAACACTGAAGCATGCTGCTCAGGGAAATTGTGGATACACCAACCCTGGCAGTGCTCAAAGACAGGTTGGATAAGGCCTTGAGCAACCTGGTCTAGAGGGAGGTGATATGGAGAATGTTTATAAATATAAAAATAAAGGATTTTAGAAGCAGCTTTTGGTGATTTTGTAAAAGTAAAGAAACAGCTTGTACTGAGAAACACATCAAAGATTAGCTACTAAGCTTGGTTGTTAGGTAGTTACTAAGTAGAAGTCATATAGGTAAGATGTATAATGTTGGAACTCAGCAAAGCAGGACCTGGGTATTTGTCAGAAATCGATAAAGCAGAACTTTGTGGCTCGAATCCAGCAAAATCCAGCTCCTCATCTTTGGCAAGAGCAAAGTGACCTGAACAACAGCCAAACCTCCACCATCCCTGCCCAGAAGCAAAGATCAACCCGAGGAAGACGTTGGCCTTCTTTCCAAGACCCCAGCTCACAACCACCAGGAGATGTGACAGCAAACTGGAATATGAAGTGAGAGAAGGAGGGAATGGGCGGGCGGGGAGGTGTGGGCCTGTGGGATCAATGTGTATTTAGACCTGGCAGGTGTGGGTCTGTGGGATCAATGTGTATTTAAACCTGCCAGGTGTGGGTCTGTGGGATCAATGTGTATTTAAACCTGGCAGGTGTGGGTCTGTGGGAACAATGTGTATTTAAACCTGGACCTCGTCTTGAGCAGGCATGCACGGTTTGGAGGAGATACCCCCTGTGTGTTCCAGCTGGAAATAAAACATACCTGCTTTACAATTTCTAATTGTAAAGTCCTTATTCTACACTTCAGAGGTGTCCCTGTCCATTGTAGGGAGGGAAGGGGGCAGCTGGGACTAGATGATCTTTAAGATCCATTGCAATCCCATTCCAGTTCAAAGATTTTATGATCACTGCAGTAAGGGTAAGTCCTCTGGAGACAGTGAATTCTTACAGTAGCTCTTGTGGCACATCTTTTAGGAAGTTCTAGACAGACATGAGAGCAGCTCTTGCCCAGAGCAGGTTTATAGTCAGGGTTGTTTAAGACAGGATCTCCGTCATTTTTAGTCTGAGGACTGGTATTCAAATATTTCTGTCTTTCACGAACTGCTCAGTATATAACTCCCTGCACTAGCACTAACTTGTCCACTGCCTTTATGCCTCCAGCATTGTTGCATCTCTTAAACTTTCACTGGAGGAATTTCTTTGGCTGCAATCTTCATGCAGGGGCCAGATGTTTCCATTGTCTTCCTCAATTAGCTCAGAAACAGTGACTTCTCTGATGTTTTTGGCTGTGTATTGAAAGACTAGTATTTCCATGAATCACTTGGTTCTGAAAGCATTTGGCTAAGCCTGAGCAATCTCTTTTATGATCTATTCATTAAATCAGCATTTGTGATAAAAGCAGGACAAACATAAGCTGGGCTTCACTGGCCTTCACAATCATTTAGCCTTGCCAGCCAGTCAAGAGAGGAAGTTAGCCCAGAGAAAAACAAGCTGACTGAAGAGAGGAAGGGACATGCTGTGAACCAAAACTGGTGCTCTAGGACTTGCTGTCAGCTGTGAGGCAGCCCTCAGTGAGGGTGTGGGGCTTGGCTTTTTCTAGCCCAGCCCCGATTTGCTCTGTCATTTCATGTCCCAGGCAGATATGGCTGTAAGTTCACATGGTTTCAGGAAACAAAAAAGTGCATAATATAGCGATCTTCCCAAATCCTGAGCACTGAAGGAGCTGGTCTGAACTCACTAGTCACTAGGCATTTCTTGTCCCTGGAACCATGCTCTGACCTTGGAGAAGCGTGGCTGGTAATTCCTCACTGTGTCCAGCTCTTCTGGGCTCTGGGGTTTAGAAAATCAATTCTGCCTCATGAGGCCTCATGTCAGCATCACAGTTATTTAGCTTGAGCAAGAAGCTCCATGGGGTCGGAGCTGCAGGGAACTGTACCTTCCAGTGTGAGCCTTCCAGTGCCAGACCAGCTGTTAGGGAGGAGCGGTGTCTGCTGCTCATCAGGTAATCTCAGGTGTTGCAGTACAACACAAAAGAAACTACACCCACACACTGAGATGTCCAAGGCAAAAAGGGGGAAGTTTGTTTACAGACCTCGATATATATAGAATTCTAACAGAGACCATGGATTGGAGGAAGAAAATCTTCCTCTCCAACCACACTGTTCAATCTAACAGTCTATCAACAGTATTCTCCTTATGAGAAGAATGTAAACATGAAAGAACAGTTGTGATAACAATAGGTTGTTTATGTGAAAATTTGTGAGAGACTCCATTACAAAAGGTAAATACAGAAGGCTGAAGTAGAACTTTAAAAAAGCAGAGAAAAACAGAGAGAAACTGAGGCAACACTTGGGTACTGAACAAAGCAGATGTCTTACACTTTTTGGCTGTGCAGGGCTACTGAATGACACAAGGCAGGAGGAGGAGAAGCAGCTAAGAAAGTATCCTGAGAAAAAGTCTGGGAACTGAACATTACAAGTCCCTGAAAATTTGTAGATGATTGAAGACTGTTTAAAACTCACTTCACCATTGACAAGGTATGGGTGCTGGCATATTTGCCAGAAGATAATCAGAATGCAATTTCAGTTTTGGCAACACTTTGATCAGAGCCAGGTCATGTTTTCATTTCATTAATCGTTTTCATGAAACTCCCTTTTGGAGACATGACTGGGAAGAGATGGAAAATATCACAGAAGAAAAACATGTTGCTAACATTACATGATGTATTATATATGAACATATGTGGTATAAGTATATTCATATATGTATATAAACATGAGCATATGTCTATGTATACCTAGCTGTATCTATATCTAGGAATCCAAGACTCAGAAAGAGAAGCACAGTCCTT
Source organism: Phylloscopus whistleri (assembly GCA_017589585.1). Lineage (NCBI taxonomy): Eukaryota > Metazoa > Chordata > Aves > Passeriformes > Phylloscopidae > Phylloscopus > Phylloscopus whistleri. Next base: position 1,010,491 of record JADMLD010000041.1, on the reverse strand, counting down.
GACTGATTTAAGGCCAAAAATCCTGAGGTCCAAACTCTTTAATAAGGGACAAGATCATGACAAGAATCTGAGGCAAAATACTCACAGAAGTGTTTGAGAAATTAGAATTAATCTGTGACAAAAAATTATATTTCTGGAAGTGGCAACTAAAGCTGCATTTTTTTCTTATGGAGGCTACCTGAGGTGACAGTATGGCTGCTAAGTGAAACACAGAATATTGGAGGAAAAGAGAGTGACAGAAAGTCCTGGTCAACAAAAAATAATGTATAGACATACAGTGAAAATCTATTCAGCAATGATAATGCCTGATATTTGGGAAGAAATGCAAAGTTGAAATGGATTATGTTACTTTGCAAGAGTGCATATGCCAGTAGAGTGTGCACAGACAAAGCATGGACAAAGAAGATGACAACAACATCACCAGCTCAGAAAAATTCCCTCTGACCAATGGACACTGCTGCAGAAGATAAATGGAATATTATCTTGAAATCAAATGGAACTTTTATGAATTTTAAGTTTGGCACAGGTAGACAAGTGTGTGTGTTTCTGGTGTGAAGCCAGAAACACAGATATTCTTGTGGACATCACAGCCGCAGACAGTGGGGAGTTGGAAATGTTGGGGCTTACAGTGGGAAACATATCTCTACTAAGAGAGTGTGTGAACTAAATAAATAAGCAAATAATAAATGAATAAAAAAGAACCTGCAGATGTGCCAAAGATGAGGGGATCTATTTTTGACTTTAAACTCCAATGTAATAAAGAAGCTATGGTTATTACAGTGAAAAAAATATTAAATATATTTGATAAGAACTTGAGGGGATCTTTCAGAGGACAGGCAAGGAGGAAAAAGTCTCCAGACTAATCTGAATAAACCTTTTATCCTCCATCTAACACTTCCAAATCAAGTTTTTCTCTCATCCTAAACCAGAAGGCAAAAGCACTTTCAACTTGTGAAATCGTTGCTACTGAATCACAGAGTAAGTGAAGTGTCCCTCTAGAGTGAATGCAATTTCTGGTCATTGCAGGGGAAAAGAGAGCCTGTGGTTATTTATCGATGTACTAGATAAGGATGTGGGAGCTGAACTCTGCTACTCAGAGAGAGAGGTTTCTGGAAACACAGACCTTGCCAAAGGTACTGTGATGTGCCAGTGCTGTCTGGCCTTTGTGAAAAGTGTTTGCTCACCCCACATGGGAGAGGGTATAGGACTAGATGACCTTCAAAGGTTCTTTCCAACCCAAACTTTTCTATGATTGTATGATCCCTCCAGTGTGATGCCCAGCTGACTTTGCTTTGGCATGAAAACTTGTCGTGTTCATATTCCACCAGTCTCACAAATTTCATTTTGACTTTCTCAAAAGGTTTTATCTCATAACCTATAAAAGTGAAAAGTCCTTTAACATCATTCAACATACTTAATTAGAAATTAGAAAAAATGGGTTTGAGGCAAACCAGAGAGGCAGAGAGAGTTCAGTGGAATGACCCTAAAGTTATGACCTCTTTGGTAATTGATTACTTCTGGAGAGAGCCAGCAGCTGAACTGGAAAAGGTAGAGGCACTGCATCCCTCCACCACCCTTCAGAGAGATACTACAGATTGTGTAAGCCCCACTGCAGGCCTTCAGCTCTGGCATGGAGGCCAGAAGGATCACACTTGTTATGATACAAGCTCATTTTCCTGCTCTTTGTTAGCATTCAAATGCCAAGTGCTGGTGTGCCTAAAAATTCACAACATTTTTCCATTTTTCTAGGAAAAAGGATGGGTGTGAAAAGAAATGGTCTGGTACTGACATGACTTATGGTGAGGTAAAAGACAGCCAGATAGCAAGAAGTGGCTTCAGGGACTGGAGACTTCCTATGAGAGCCTCCCAGGGAGCTAACTGAGATATTATGATGTTGGCTGAGAGTCAGAGACAGGAGTTACTGTGCAGGGATGGAAGAAGGTGGAAAGAAGCCTGTAGAACCATGATATATGGTGTCCTCTCAGGCTGTTAGATGAGAGGGAACACTGCTGTTTCAGACACAAGGCTGGGCTCACAGGGTAATAGTTTGCTGTAGTCAGACTGCAGCACAGGATTATTATGGCTTTGGATAAGAGTTATTAACTATTGTTAAGGTGATTGATCACTTTTATCATTTTGGTTATGGAAGGAGTTTTACAATCAGAGCTAATCATGGGGCATTGCAGTGCCCCTGTCTGCCTAAATGCTGAAATCCAGAGATAGATTGTGAGATGATTACAAAAATTGCAAGACTGTCATTTCCATATTGAACATGGCCTGGGCAAAAATCATAACACGTGTATTGCTGAGACTCCACACATAAGGGGAAACACTTAGGAAGCTTGCTTGCAGCTGCCTCCAGACAGGGAAACAAACAAGTTTGCTAGCTGTTCTGTTTAACTCTCCCAATACACAAGGTTTCTGCAGTTTTAAGGTTGTGCTGCTATGCAACTCCCATGGTGTATGGATGTTTGGGTTCTTTGGTACAGACTTCTACTACTGCCTGTAAGATTCACTGAGATTTCATCAGGGAAAGCTCAGAGAAAGGTTTTGCTGTACCTGTGTTTGAAGTAAGGGGTAATAAAAATGTACCTCACATGCAGAGGAATGGGGTCATGTTAAGTGTTGCATGGGCAAAGAGATGCATTCAGTTGTCTCGAGAGCAGCAAGATGCTTTCCAAGAATACAGACTTCCATCTTACTTTCTTGCATGGTGTTGTTATGGCCTTTTAAGGTTTCATCTGAGAAGACTATCTGATGAAAAAAGAAAAATCATATGAGTTAAAAATTAAACAGGTTTTCAGAAAACTAGTTGGCTCAGATATGTAAGTCCTAGGCATGGAAATCTGATCAGAAACAAAAGAATTAATCCATGACACACTCTGCAGTAACACATGGCTCATCCTGCATTAAGATTTGAGATGCCCAGAACATATCAAATTAATTCACATCTATACCTTGATGTTCTCTCTAGTGGTGGATAAGAGTAAAGAGAGTAACTGTTGTGCAAACACTCAGCTTCAGGAAGGTGGCACAAAGGAAGCAGCTGTTGCTGTGCTTTTTCAAAGCTCACTTTCTCTTCTTGGGAACACCATGATGATCTGCCTACAAAAATAATGGATATCCACCATAAGCAATGTAATGGTCAGTTCCTAGTAGGAAGTGCATGTTCACCTTAACCTTGCAGAATTTTTGTGTTTAATAGTAAACACAATAGAAATAAGAGGCAAGAAGTTGCATCAGGACTGGACAGAATGGGAAAATACCAATGACACAGGCATGGCAAGTCAGGCTTTGATTGATTAGTGCAAATAATAAATGGTGCAATGAGAATTCTGCAACTAAGCAATGTATTATGGTGTGCAATATTAATAACATGCTAAAATAGCAGTGCATGTGTTCACCATGGTGGTCTCTTGAAGTGCTGTTTTCTGCAATGACTGACTGCTACAGGAAGAAAGGCATCTCCCAGTGCAGCTAGTCTGCATCAGGCACCTCATGCAAAGAAACCTTTCCCTGTCACTGCTATGCTTGTTTAGGCTCTTAAATAGAGCCCTCAGATAGATCCTACCTCACATCTTTCCTAGTATTTTTCCATTTTTTTTACTAGGAAAAACACACCCTCTTCTGTCCCTAAGCTCCAATGTTGCAGAATGTGTTTTTCAGCACAACAGACCTAGTTCTGCCTTGAAAATAGCACCATCATAATCCATGAATGGGAATGTGAGTAAAAATGTAAGCACTGTGTGGTCTTCCTGGAGCAGTGGGCTGCAGCTCCAGTCCATGTACATGAAGTGCCCAAAGGACACTTAGGTGGGTTCTCTCTGTGCTCCCTTGGCATGGATGGCCAGCAACCAGAATTTAACCCATCAATTCATTGGTCATAACACATTCATCTTTCACTGATGCAAAAAAATTCCTGTTCATAGATGTTATATGAGTGGGTAGAGTGATATGTACACAAGATGAATTTGGGGTTATTTTCTGTGACTCAATATGTCTGCCTTGGGAGAAGATAATTTTACAGGGAATGGGGAGTCAGTGTCAGCTGGTGTGCCCAGATTACAGACTGCTTCCTGAACAGAGAGGAAAACCAACTCTAAAGTCTGTGAATGTGCATGCTAGCTAGATTAGATTTGTACTGATAGCTTTTGTTTCCGTTCCCTTCTCTCTTGCCTGGTTTAATATGCAAGGCTATATATGGAGAAAATGTGTCTCTGTGCTGGCATAGCAAAGATAACCTTGAAGAGTATAAATGAATGTACGTATTGATGGAGCAATTTGTGTTTTTATTGATTTCTCGCTGTGTCTTGCTGAATTTCTAGTATGTAGCACAGGCTGTAACTATTTTGTTACAAAGAATGCTACAGAATGTATTTTCCCACACCAATTCTTAAGGGATATGGGCAATTTATACATGAAAATATGAAAGAAAGCATACAGGATATATTGATTATTATTATTCATTACTATGAGTAGGGTTTAGGGTTGCAGCTAGAGATACTTGAGATCAAAATAGGCTGACATACTTTCTGTATAGGAAGGCTGAGCTTATGACATACCAAGATTTTAAGCCTAAAATGCATAGCTTTTGCCAATGTAGAAAAAGTTGAAGGTGAAATGGTCACACAGTGAAATATTCCTGAGAAGACGGGGTATTTTTATAGAGCAACAATTAACAATGTCAAAATACAAACAGGTGGCTAGAAAAAAAAAAGGCTGGGCTAGGTCTCCTGTGTGCTGGGGGACTTGGTTGTGCTATAGGACTTTTCCAAGCAGGTGAACTGGGGCAAGGTGTCACCAGGATGAGGACGTTGGTCCTGAGGCAGGAACCCCTCTAGGCTCTGATCCTGCATGTTTCTGGATCTGTGATCCTTTCTTGATACCAGTTATCTTCAGATATCTACACAGGAGTCTGTAAATCAGGGATCTAGCCTGCATTGGTCACACAGTGATTAGCAGCATTACACTGAAGACTGTGGATGTCTGTATGTGTAGCTTAGTTGGATTTTCTTCCACTGATCTGTGTTTTGCAATTCCTGTTCCTGCCACGCACTCTATCTTCCCTCAGTAGAGAAACAAAGCAGAGAAACTTGTTGAGTTCTAATTTTGTGCAGCCTTGTGGGCTTTGAGAGTGGGCACTGCAGACACCCCAAGTGCTGTTTAAGGCAACTCTATTCCAAATTTGAACCATGTCTCCCTTCAGCTCAAGGAGTAGGAGCTGCACCTTTCTTCTCTGGTGGCTCATGAGCAAGTGTGTCCATCCTGCTCTGGAAATTAATGACATCAGAGACACCTGGCTGGGAAGAGAGCACCCGCATTTGGTCCAGTATTTGCTCTCTGAAAGTGCTAGAAGTGGATGCCCGAGGAACAAACACAAGTGACAGTGCACATGTAGCACGAACCCTCCTTTTAGATATTGAAGGACTTTATAAGCTAGGAGTTGCCTCTGAACCCATGTTTAGTAGGCAGCAGTAGCACCACTGTCCACAAATGTCTAATCTCTTCCGAGCTAATTTTTACTTGGCTTTAGTAACATCCTCTGGCATTGAATTTAATTAGACTTTCTTTTGTAGATCTGGGCCTCCTGGTTGTAAATTAGCATAGATGGCAATTAAGAAGGCTTTTAAAATGGAGAAGGGAAGTCATGAAGCTGCTCAGGTAGTATGTGTGAGGGTGAACACTGAAATGTTGTGCAATGCCAAATGCCTGAGTGACTGAAGGTTATGACTGTCAAAATGGAATAGCAGTACTTCCCCAGTTCTTGCAGGATTTGCACTTACAAGAAATAGATTAATTATGTGACAATATGAGAACGTCAGAACCATGATTTATTGAATGATGTTCATTATCAATGAAGTTTTGGGTCATCATGCAGGTAACTGTGTATGATGATTGCCTGTAAATGAAGATGGCTTTATCATATTACCTTTCCATTCATCTCCTTACTGAAGTGTAGAATAAGGACTTTACAATTAGAAATTGTAAAGCAGGTATGTTTTATTTCCAGCTGGGACACATGGGGGGATATCTCCTCCAAACATTGTGTGCCTGCTCAAGACAAGGTCCAGGTTTAAATACACATTGATCCCACAGACCCACACCTGCCAGGTTTAAATACACATTGATCCCACAGACCCACACCTCACCACCTGCCCATTCCCTCCTTCTCTCACTTGATATTCCAGTTTTCTGTCACCCCTCCTGGTGGTTGTGAGCTGGGGTCTTGGGAGGAAGGCTGATGTCCTCCTCAGGTTGATCTTCACTTCTGGGTAGGCATGGTGGAGGTTTGGCTGTTTTTCAGGTCACTTTGCTTTTGCCAAAGATGAGGAGCTGGATTTTGCTGGATTCGAGCCACAAAGTTCTGCTTTATCAATTTTTGACAATTACCCAGGTCCTGCTTTGCTGAGTTCCAACATGATACATCTTACCTATATGACTTCTACTTAGTAACTACCTAACAACCAAGCTTAGTAGCTAATCTTTGATGTGTTTCTCAGTACAAGCTGTTTCTTTACTTTTACAAAATCACCAAAAGCTGCTTCTAAAATCCTGTATTTTTATATTTATAAATATAAAATACATATCATTACTAAGACTTGAACTGAAGGACTTGACTAAGTCCTCCATATCATTACTTGAACTGAACAGTCTTCAGAATTTGTGTATATCATGGGTTTGTACCACTGTACTGTGGTAGAACATGTTCCTGTTTATTCTCAGCCCCTTGTCATTGTTTCTTTCTGTATACTACATTCTTAAGACAACTACAGAGCCTTATTTTTGAAGAGTGACAATCTAAACCTAGGCCAGGTTTTAATTGATGTATTAATAGAGAAATACACAGATTTAACCACAATGACTTAAAACAGAGTGGGTTTTATGCACAGGTGAGCTGCAGAGCTGTAGCTACATCAAGGCAGCTCATCCCTGAAGGGGATCACCAATGGACAGAGCTGGTGATCCTTATTGTAACCTGGTGAGCAAAACATGTTGGCACATCCTTGCAGGAGAGCAGTAATGCTGCTAACCTCCCCTGAGCAAGTGCCAGGGGGGCTCCTGCTTAGGCCTGGCACTTCTCTTGTCAGCTTGCTTGATTCTTAACATTGTTTTGTTAAAACAACATGTTAGTGTCTAAGAACTGTTCATTTCCTGGACTCCCATTCTCCTGGCTTAATGTTTTGCAGAGGTGACATCAGTCTCACAGAGGGAGGGTCTCCACTTGGTGACAGAGGCTGGAGAGGACCCAGGGGCTGGCTCCCCTCGCTCTGGCTCTGGCCATGCCATGGATCCCACCTCTCTGAGCACTTATACTTTGAGCACTCAGAAAGGCAGGTTCTACTTCACAGCACTCATGTGGAGAGAAACTGGAGAGAGGTGAATGGACCCACAGCAAATTTGATTAAATGGAAAAGCCTTATTTTCAGTATTCCGTTTTGGGAAGGAGCTTGTGGATCTCAGTCCAAAGGAGAGGCAGAGCACCCTTCTGACAGGCTTCCTGAGGGCTGGGCTAAATGCTTCCTCATCTCCACCCACACTGACTCAGCTGGAATGGACTCGGGAACCCTCCTGCATTTGCTCATGGGCTCTGCCTGGCTGAGCTGATGGACTCAGCTGAGCTGGCACCCAAAGACATCTTCTTTCAGGTGTCTCTGTGTGGAGGGCTGGAGCCAACCTTGGAGCCAACCCTATCCTGAAGCTCTGAAACCTAGAAACCTTTTAATAAACTGCTGCCATAAATTCAAATCTATCAATCTTTGAGACACCACACCTTCATTAATATTGTTAGTGAAGGGAGCAGAGAGGTGATGCTAAGGAGCTGGGGACAGCAAGTTCCCACAGAGTTGACAGTAGGACTGTTGTTTTAGTGAGAGCTGTGCAGAGTCCTCCTTCTGTGGGAAATTCTAGTGGAATTTCGATTCTGTGGAAGACGCAGAAAAAAAATCCTGTGGAGATATTTGAATGTTCTGATTGGCAAGAATTACAGTTGGAATTTTATTTTTGATTTAAAATTTCTGAACTAAATAACTTGAGGATGAAATCAAGTTAATCTAGATCAAATATGTTGCAATAGATGTTATAACTTATTGAAAATGTTTTACTATCTGAAGCAAAATGTTATAGAAAATCTTCCTGCAAGACATTTCAGTATTGAGTTGGGGAATTTTTCTAGTTGAAACATATTCTGACAATACTTTAAGCATACTCTGTATTTGTTTTCAATGCACTCTTTAAGTGGTTTTAAAGCACTTTTATAATTTCAAAGGAAATGAAAAAAGAGTAATAAAGATAACACAAATTCTTTCTGGGATTGGGAATATTTAGCAATCATGGGCTACACAAACCCAGAAAGTATTTTTAAAATGGCCTGTACACTTCTACTGTTTCACTCTGAAAAGTAATTGCTTTTGAAAGCTACCACCCTTCTTTTATATAATGCTCAGATGTTACAGTGCTTTCATTAATTTATGCTGACAACATTATAAAACACTCCTTCAGAAGTATGCAGAAGGGGGAAACTTCCTAGGAATGCTTCACATCTCATGGACCATTGGTACCATTTGCTTGCAACCATAGAAGAGAGTTTCCTGTTTCATATATTTCTCTTTAGGAGTAGGGTGGGTTGGTGACAAAAGAGCTCTCAGAATACATCAGTGTTGCCAAGGCAGAAATTTAAAGCAGCAATTTGAGGATCTTGAGGGCACTATGCAGACTATTAAACTAATGGAACAGCTGTTGCTGACAGAGGGGCAAGGTTTTCAGGGCTTTGGGAAACTCTTGTAATTACTTGTTAGGCTGGGTAGATTTGTTGCAGATGTTGGAAATTCAGACACTAACTGTTCAGTAACTAAACAAAGTGAATATTAAAAAAAACACAACCTACTCCTGAATATTCAGGGGGGATGTATTGACCAACAGAATAATTCTAAATGCCATTTAATGGTCACTCAGAAAATGATGCCCCCTCCTGCCAGACCACCAGGTCATCCATTCAGGGCTGTTGGTTATTACTTCCACATCAGAGTCTTTCCTTCTGCTAGGAATTTGCACCAGTTCCTTGAAAAGGTAGAGCAGAGACCACTGTTTCTCATTGTAGCTTCTTGTCCCCCCAGAGCATGAAATGCAGTCAGAGGGCTTGCTGTTGAGCAATACTCTGTGGTTAGAGAGGGCACCATGAAAAGTGGGAGGTCTGGGAGTTCAGCTTAAACCCACAGCTCCAGTCCAGCAAGACTGTCCTGCGAGGCCACTGGGTATGAAGGGTTCTGCTTCTGCCCATGGCACAGAACACACCTATTGACTGCACCCAGGTGCTGATTCCAATGGCAGGTTCAGAGACTATTGGGCAGGAGACCTTTGGGTTGTAGGAAGAAAAGTGACCAGTTTTTGGTGGTTCATTGTTCTTGCAGAGAGGGCCAATGTGTGCTGAACTGGAGGTTCATCAGAGCTTCCCCAAGAACTATGCTGCACTGGGCTAGCTGGATACTGGCTGGGTGTCTTTGGATTTTAGGAGACTCATGGTATTTAAGACCATATATTGTCAAAATGACAAATTTGGATTGGTTTGGGAAAACCAAGACCTCAAAGCCTTTTTTTTGATCATCAGTGTTTCAAGGCAAGTGCAAAACTGAATAAAGTAATGTGAAGAAGTTCGTGACTTGAGTTCATAGTATCTCTCTCTGAGAGAGTGGTTCATCTTTTCTCTGTCCCGAGGATTTTTCTGTGCTTCTACCTGACAGACAGTGATAACACAGTACCTGCTGCTGGGACTTACTCAAAAGTTTTGTGATTTGGACAGAGACAACCATGACAACAGAAACTGCATAAAATTTTCACTTATTTCTGCATAGGTTTCTAAAGAAAGATCCTTCTGCTGTGAAATAATTGCTTTTTAAGTACCTCCTGGATGAGTGCTGGGTCAGAATCCCATCAGTTTGGATATATCTTGTACAAATCCATAGAATAGGCAGCACTTTGTTATTTCCAGACTGGGAAGGAAGCTCCTGAAGCACAAGTCTGATTTTCACTGTAAATGCTTAGTACCCCCCCTACTGAACTTCATAGAAATTTCTGGAATCATAGGATTGGACGTTTCCCCCTTTTTTTGTGAGTTTAAATGATAATAGAACATTTTTAACAAAAATGCATCCAAATCCAAGTGCACATGAGTGTAGATAACTCAGAAAATTAGGAACTGAAAGGCTATATTTATATTGATTCTGGGTTTTTGCTAATAATTATATGGTAACAAAATGCTAAACTAATGGTACCAAATACAAAAGAAAGAGGAAAAAAAAATCAATACTTATTATATTCAGACTCAGAATGGTCAAATAGCTATGACCACTTTTTGACACATTTGCCAATATTTCCTTCTGGTCTCCTGTTAGCAGCTGTCTGGTGAAACCTGATGAAAGGACACAAAGGGATAAATCCATTCAGGGTATAACTTGAGAGGAATGACTCTGGGGACATGTTCAGTCCATTATGGTGAGCAGGGAATGCCAGCTGATTGGCATGTCTCCAACAATAAAAGATTGCATCTAAAGATGGAGAAAATGCATTTAGCACATATTGTTTTTCCCCCAAAACATATGCAGAGCAATTCATATTGTTTTAAAAAATGTGATTATCTTTAAAAGGTAAGTTGCTTGGATTTTTTTTTTATTCTTCTTGGTTTTGGATTTGTAAGTTGAGGGAGATTCCCCTCAGTGGAGGAATTTTTGTTTCAGTCTGTTCTAGGAAGCCTTTCTTGTTTATGATGAGAAGGATGGAGTCTTTAGGTGTTCAATTAGCATAAAGTAAAATGTAAAATCTGGCCCCTACAAAGAATCAGGACAATCTCCTCTCAGGCTTCACCTTGCCTAGAGAAACAATTTAGAAATGCCAGTAGATGTTTGTGACACTACTAAGATCAAACCTAGAACATATCCTGTTACTCAAATCAAACACTCTTGCTTACAGGTGAACCCCGGAAGGTCTGTGAACTTTATTTCTTTTAAAATTGTCTCCCTGTGATGTGACTGGGGGAAACCCCTGGCTAGCCCCTCACTCCGGTCTGCACCGAGAGCGGTCTCCCCCAGACCTGGGTCGGTCTCAGTGCAAGGGCAGAGCAGGGCTGCTTCTGCTCCCACAGCCTGGAGGAGACAGCGCCGAGGACCAGGACAAAGGGCAGGGAGGAGCCCTCTGTGTGGTTCTCAAAGGGGTTTATCCCTCGAGAGGGTCAGGAACAGGAGACTGCTATGCAGAGCCTTGCACTCACCTTTTAAGCGGGGGTGGAACAAGGGGAGGGTACAAGGCAGAAACCAAAAGGGACAGACAGGCGAGGAGCTCAAGGAGGCACTTACAGAACAGTGCCCTGTGGGGAACCCCAGGGCAGGATACAACTTAGGAGGACCAACAGGGCGTCGAGGAACATGGGAACTTCTGGACTTGAAGGCAGGGTCGACTGTGGATTGACAGCATTGGGAGGCAGGGTCAGGGAGGAGCTTGGGCAGGGGGTTGGTTCAAGGGAGGATTGACATGAGACATTCTGTAACAGGGGGCAGGGTTTGGGGAGTGACAGACAACCAGGAGTGGGAGGAAACAACCTTGGCTAAACCCATCCATTTAGGGGGAGAGTAGGAACTGATTATTGAAGGAACTCATAGGTGAAGGAAAACACACCACCACATCCCTTGAAGGCCAATGAGTCAGAGTAGAAGCCACCCTCTTGCTCTGTGCTTGCTCTGTGGCTTCTTCAGAGGTGTCCAGGTTATGACCAAGCCACTGAAAGCACTGAAGTGCTACAGCAATGAAAAGAAATGCCATGTTCTTTGCTCAAACTTGTGTTTTGGTCTAATTTAAAAAAAAACTTAGCCCTTCCAAATTACAACTATGGGTTTGGAGGGACTGACATACTGAAGCTTGCCCAAAGTGAGATAGAATTGCCAAGAAGGGAAAGGTTGCTATGTGTGAAAGGATATGTCTTCACGCCTTTGGAAGGAAACTCTGAGGCATCTGGAGCCAGGTTGTGTAGCCAGACAGTTCTTCTGATTTTTGGGCATGTTTTGAGACCCTGCTTTACACAGAATGATGTCCTGTGTCCTGCACTTCAGAGTGACAGAGAAATAGGAATGTTGGAAAGGGACACAACGCCACCACCTTCTGTTTCACACAGTTTTCCTCAAGAGGTATCTGGTACATAGTGTTACTGATAATGTAGTCAGCTGTCCAAGATTCATTTGTACCAAGGTACTGTGTTGTTTCATGACTCTGAGAAGTGGGGATGTCACAGGAAAATATCTTTGGCAAGCAGAATCCGGGTTTCTTTTAAATCCTACTTCTATAACTTCTATAACCATTACTGCTTGTCCTATTGTAATAAACCCTGCTAAAATGTTTGTCCCCATCTTTCTTGTAAGCCACCTTTAGGTACTGAAAGGCTGCAATAAGGCCTCCCTGAAGCCTTCTTTTCTCCATGCTTAACAGGACATTGCCGGGTCACGTCCAGCCTCTCATCCACCAGCATTCCCAGGTCGATCTTGGCAGGGCTGCTCTCCAGCCATTCATCCCCCAGCCTGTGTTGATGTTGGAGGTTGCCCCGACCCAGGTGAGGGGCCTTGCATTTGGCTTTGTTGAACCTCCTGAGGTTCCCATATGCCCACTTGTTGAGCTTGTCCAGGTCCCTCTGGATGGCATCTGTGCCTCAGGCAGGTCAGCCTCAGGCATAACCCGTGAATTGCTGAGGGTGCTCCGGGACAGTGCACCCGACTGCGCAGGCCGTGAGTGAACGGGTGAGCATCTGCCCGGGGGTGCTCACCCGGGGACACGGTGGGACAAACCGAAGAGTGACGACGAGCAGGATTAGGTTTAGGACGACAGCAGGATTAGGTTTAGGACGACAGCAGGATTAGGTTTAGGACGGGCGCTCTCCGCAGCGTCCCCAGGCCGGGCTGCCCGAGGCGGGGGGACCCGCACGCTCCGGCGGCGCCTCCAGAGGGCGCTCCCGGCCCCCTTTTGCGGGCGCTGCCGCTGCCGCCGGCCCCGAGCGGCGCATCCCGGGAGAGCTTCCGAGGGAAAGCCATCCCAGCTGCCAGCGGGCCTGCCCGTGGGAGACATTAACACAGACCTGCCAGGAAAAAGCAGCAGCGTGTAAAGAAAAGGTGGTTTGCATTTTTTTTTTCTTTTCTTTTTTTTTTTTTTTTTCTCTTTCCATTACATTCCATTGTTTTGATAAATTGTGCTGGTTTTGGCTGGGGTAGAGTTAATTTTCTTCGTAGTGGTTAGTACGGGGATTTTACCCTTCCGATTCTCTCCCTTATCCCACCAAAGAGAGTGAGTGAGAGGCTGAGCTGCTGGCCGGGGTTAAACCACTACGTGAATAAACAAAGCTTTTGAAATAGTTGTAGGGTCACTACTGCAAATACGGTGCCCAGGGAAAAGTGGCTTATGTGTTTTTCCATAAGCTCTTTATTTTAAGAAGTAACTAGCAAGAAAAGAAGAGGTGGTCTGAGTCTCTTGTGGGATGCCTGTGGGTGGAATGGATTTGACATGCTTCCTCCTGCTCTCTCTCCCCTGGTGCTTTAACTATAACCAGTTGAAAAGACTTTCCTGTACTTGGAATAGTTTTTATAGTGCTGAAAATGCAGATGCTGAGTGTGCTCACCTTTGCTTCGAATAAAAGAAGCTGTGGGTGAAATAAAGCCTCAAGATCCAGCACTTCATGGAATCTTGTGAAAAGTACAGTGTTTTGAATTAATACATCAAATTAAGAACATCGTCTTCAGATAGGATTTTTATTTCACAATTCTCTATGCCAGATAATTTAGGGTCTTGGATATATAGGTAGGGAATGCTGTACTTTCCAATTCCAATACATTTTAATTGCATCCATACCTTTGGGATGAGTCTTACTGAAAAGTTTCCTATCTTTTAGCTAATAGAATATAGAATTTGCTTTAAATAAGTATGGATGCTCCTGTCTTAATGGTGAAGTCAAACCTGCTGAGGTACTAATCTGTCTGTCTGAAAAGAAAATAGTATCAAGAAAAACTCAGTGGTTTTAATTTTTTCAGATTACAAACAATACGGTAAACTCCTGTAAATGTTTGGGATACATTAATGTTTTCCTGATTCTTCTAGCTATGGTTTTTCAGGGCACAATTCATATTTGTTTGCAGACACTGGCAGGGCAGACGGTGTGCTCTGACAAGCTGCGGGCACACGCTGCTTCAGCAGATTCCAGGGATTTGTTCTCACTGTTTATTCCAAAAATAAGCACATCTCCTCCTAATAAATGTTGTATGCAAATGTGGTTCAGTCATTTCGACATGAGATTCTAATTCATTCATTTAGAAACGTTCATTTTGTAGTGTGTGCAAATTTGCATATGTAATTCAGCAAAGGCAGAAGCAATCTTTTATTCTCATCACTTCTGACATTTTAATCAATGATTTATGTCTTATTCTTACATTTTTTAGCCCTTCCTCGGAATGCTAAGGCAGATTATTATGCATTGATATTTCTATACATATATAAAGCTCATTAAGGCTCTTTGACAGAAAAATAGACAAAGTGCAGGAGCAGGGGGCAGGCATTTGGGGGCTTGTGCTTTACCTTCTCTACAGGCTGGTTTTGCTCATTTGATAAACAACTTCCCTGTGTTAATGTTGCTCCATCTGTGCAATAGAGATAGCACTGCCCAAACTCAGAGGTGAGACTAATTGTAGTTTTTAAAGCTTCTTAAAGCTTCTTCCCTGGCTGGAAATTGCTATATAAATATTCTTCCGGTCACAATGAAAATGAATGGGGTATAGTCCTAGGTAATGGAGATATCGTCCATTATTCCTAGGTTTTGTCTGTGTCAAAGGTGTCTGCAGAAATGGTAACCTCTTTTTCTAGAGACTACCCCTTATAGGTATTCACAGTCACACACTCACTGACTTTTTGACAAAACACAGCTTTTACTGCTATTTCCTTCTTCTGACTTCATTGGCTTTCCAGATCTGAGGGACTCAAGTGAATATTATTACCTCCTAGGCACCATCAACAGAATAATTTATCTAGTCTCAATGCGAGTCAGTCACTCCTCTGTGAATCCTTGGAGGGCAGTGGAGTTACAGAGATGATTGGGAAAGGCTGAATAGTAAGACACAGAATTATAGAGGAGTAATTTTAAAGGCCTGATTTAACCAACAGACCTTTGCAGCTAGGATGAATATGTGAATAGAAAGAAATCAGCTGGGATCCCAGATTCCGTTTTGTGTCTGAACCTGGGTCTCCATATTTAGAAGAGTGATGAAATAAAACAACAAGAGATTTTTCAAAAGTATAACTTCAACTTAAAGGGTGAAAGTATAGTCTGCAGTTCTTTCAGAGTTAGAGCTTTGCTTGCGTGATTTTTGGAAATACATTTGTATTCCTGTATGCAATAAAGTCAGACTTGCACCCATCCAGTTCCAATTTCCACAAGTGTAAATCCATCAATGGAACTTATTAAAAACAAAATCTCAAGCATGTTTACACTTAGAAATGGGAACTATAAACTTACACTTTGTGCTTAGAGGTGTGTGTTTGGCAAATGCCACACCATATTTCTGGAGAACAGAGGCATATATGAAGAATCTATTCTTTATTTTGTAAGACTGCTGCAGCTGAAGTTCACAGTGTCCCTGTAAAAGGAAAAATTCTGGATGACACCCAAAGTCACAGTTCAAACACTTTTCATTGGAGTGGTTTCTGAATTACCCATGCTACACACTCCAGTCTGCATCCCATGTTTGAGTAAATCCATGTGCCTGCAGTTGCTAAATAGTTGGCCTGAAGTAAGGATGACAGTCACAAGAGTCCCAGAAGATACAACTGGATATTTCCATTATAAGAAAGTGCAGCCTGACATCTAATTCTACACAGGTATTAGCAAGAGTCCTCTGAATCTCAAATATACCCAGATAATCTTGATCTCGTTCTGTCAAGCCCAGGATAATGAGAATAAACAAGATAAACAACTAGCATTATGACTTTCTTTCTAGTAACTATAGTAACAAAAGTAAACATTTTTGACATTTGTGTAAAGTTAAACAACATTAAGAGAGATGAGTGCACATCCCTCTGATCTTGGACATGTAGCTTAAAATGGTTTTTGTTGTGAAGAAATTTATAAATTCTAGGGAAGTGCTCAGAAGTCAAGGAAAGGTGGAGAAAATAGGCACTGGAGTATCTTTGTTTCCTCTTCTAAAATTATTCAATTATGCTGTTTTCTCTCCTAAGCAAACTATTGTAAGACTTGCCTAGTTTCACAAGGATAGACAACTGTCTTGAAAATAAAACAAAATAAAATACATTATTTTCAAAATGCTATGATTCCCAGGGCCAGAGCTCTAAAAAAGTCATTGTCCATACTCTTTCTCCTTGCCCTTCTCCTAGCAGGTGGGAAAAAATCTCCAGTGTTTCATACTGTCAGGAAATGTATTTTATTCTCACATTGCCAAAACATTTCCTATGTTATATAGGCATTCAAAAAATTTTATTTTATTTCTCTTTATTTTGATTTAGTTTATATCAAATATGAAAAATGACAACAGGGGTTGATGTCCTTGTTTTTTCTGTTGTTACTGAGATTGGATCTCAGAACCACAGAGTTGGTAATGTGGAATAAAGGAAATAAACTCAGTTGTAACAGTAATAGTTTATTATTTCTTAACCTTTATCCCACAACACCCTCCAACCTTCCACTTTCTGAGGGCCAGAAGAACCCCAGTTCCCATAAATGGGAAAACAGGAAAAGGAAAGAGATTTGGACTGTGTAAAGAGGAAAGTGATTTCTGCTTCTGCATCAGATGCAAACAAAACAGATGCATTTTCAGTTAGGTACATAAATTTTGTGGGTTTAACTGTGGGATGTATGGTGTCACAGGAAAGCCAACCCAGAGCAGCAAGTTCTGTGCTGCTGCTGCTCCTTCTGCTCCTCTTACAGAGCAGAGCTGCTCACCTGGTGCCCCAACCTCTCAAGCCATTTGAACATTTCATTAAAAAGCTGCACTTCTGGAAGGCTTGATATTTTTTCCAGTATCCACACAGGCCCTTGCAATTTATTTTTTGGTAGTAAGTCCTACTCATTAATTGAATTTCAGAGTTTTCCTGTGTGGTTTTAGAGGTAATTTGGCTGGAGGTAAGACTACAGACCCCAAGGACTGTAGCCAGCATTTGTTTCACATAAGTCACAGCTTGCTTTAGGTTATATTTTCTTTGGAATGGAAAGCTAATTTGTTTAGTTATGTTGGTCTGAGGGCATCAAATTGGACCATACTTCTACTGGTAACAAAAACAAGCTCACAGACTGCTCAGGACATCAGTAATTGGTCAAATTACTTCAGCCGGCTATGACTCTGAAGGAAGATGTCTGATAAGTCAGTCTTCACCTTTCAGGAGCTATCAGTTCATACATCATTCTTGACATGAAAAGGGCCTCATTTCCACATCTTTAGCACCAGAAGGGGTTTTTCTCCTTAAAAATAACAGCTGTGCACAAGGTAGCACTGAAAATCTTATACTAGCAACTATTATCTTACTGAATCATACCTTGAGAACTGTTCTCATTGGATATTTGAATGTATTTTGTAATTGTACTACTCATTCACTGAAGCAGCACCTTTCAAATCAATCCTCAATACTAACTCCAAGCAAAAGAAGCTATCGTGCTTCCATCTGCTATCAGTAAGATGAAGTAAGTTTAATTATTTAGTAAAATTGTTTGTGCACAAGTGACTTCTCTGTCATCATTATGTTTCAGAATAACAGAACAATTTTCTTAAACTAGGAGAGTATTTTTAAACTCATGAGTTATACGGCCTCTCTTTTTAAAATGTTTATGCTCTACTTCACAGCAGTGTGAAATTATTATAAGGAGCAATACCATAGTCTTGTTCATGAACAACTTGAGGATGTTCTCTCTGCTGCTGGAGCAGGTATCACCCAAACCCCTCTGGTGAACCATGCAGGTGGGCTCCCAGCTCTGGAGTCCCTGGGACTTTCCTCCTTTGCTTTAAGATGGAAGGAGTCCTGTCACAAAGAGCTATCTCTAACAGATAATACTGAATATAGATCCAGATAGTGTGTTTCTGTCCTTGTATTGACTTTGATGAAGAACTGAAATTTGGGAAGAGTAAAGATATCTCCACTCTTGAAATTTATTTCTCTTCGCAATAGAAAAAGTTGCACCACCATGCTACAATGCATTTACCTCCTGGTTTGGTAATATTTTGCTGTTGTCAAAATTTAATAGGTCTGGCTGCATTGATTTTGACAGAATTAATTATTCTACAGGATCAAAGATTTTTACAGCATTAAATGATAACCAACGTACAAGGTTTCAGATGCAAGAACTTCAGCCTCCTTACTCTGATGATCTTTTAATGTTGTCAGAAGGGAAACATTATGTATGACATCTGAAATGTGACTCCTTAAACTTTTTGTTCCAACACCATTTCTCATAAATGTTTTTTACAATTGAAGAAACATAACTAAATTCTGTTTCACATTATCTTCTCATCCCTTCTTTGATAAGAAGGAGGAGAAAAGAAGGGAGATGATCCTGGGTCATGCATACCAACTAAAATTCCTGCTTTGGCAAGCTGTGTAAAGAAGCAACTGCTCATAGGCATATCACTGGTGAGACAAAGATCACCCCAAGTTATGGGACAGATGGAATCTGCAACTACCAAAGCCCCTCCCCTGAATCAGCCTCCATGGATACCTGGAGCTTGGACTGTAAGTTAAGGTACCACAGTGAGAACTTGAGGTAAAATAAGGGTGGTACCTTGTCCAGGTGTTACCTCAGACCAAGGGGGAGGTAAACAAACCTGGGGGAGAGGAATGTATCTCTGATAATGGACAAGGAAAGCCAACACAGCAACCTTGCTGAAATCAGCTCGTTTTCTGGCTATTTGTATGTCTGCACCACATAGTTTACAATCAAACTAATTTTGTTTGTATCACTTAGCAGAAGTTCTGCCTCCTTACATATAATCTGGTATTCAAAGAATGATACTTCTGCAGTATCCAGCTAATACATAAATGTGCTGCTGATAATCAGAAATGATCAAATCAGAAACCACATCCCAAATGGATCTCAGCATGCAAGCCTTGATTATATAGAGTTTGATATGTATGGGTACATGGGAAATTGGACTGTTTCTTCTTGAAAGTCTACAATGTAATGCTGAATTCCAGCCACTACACCAGCATGTGTGCAGACAGGAGACATAAGCTTTGTTACTCTCTTTGTTCAAACTTGGGCACGAGCTACTGAAAAACCAAACAAGATACTATGTTTTTAGCTCTTCCCATTAATGGCTTGTTTCTCATTTCTACCCATTTTCACATTTCAGCAAGTCATTCTGATATGTGACCAGAAAAAGAAAGGGGAGGCACTGCAATACCAAAAAACTGCTCATCTGAGTTTAATAGTTCTATTTTTATAATTATTGATTGAAAATTACTTTCTCTGCAAGCTGTTGAAAGGTGTTTTCATGATACATTTTGGATCAAAAATGCCAATCTTCCTGCTCAATAGTTCTGCCTTTAGTCTGCCTAGTCCTTCATCTGCTAGAAGGAGTTTTCTTTGTGTGGTGCTTTGTGCAGCACACAACTACACCTTGTTCAGCCATTATTTGTAGCAGGACTGTCTCAGAGGGTCACTGAGATGAGGCAGATCAGAAGAAATGCTAACTTAGAGTGAACAACAAATGATCCAAGGGGATGCATGAGTACCAACCACTTGATAATCACTGCAGGATAAGTTGGGCTTGACTGTAAGTCAGGGCTGTAGGATGCTGCCTGTGCCTGGCATGTCCTGAAAGGCACCAAGAGTGATCTGACATGGAGATCTGTGGGTTTGTCTTTTGGATTATCCAAGTACCAAATGCAATAGTAATCCTTTGCCTGAGCCTGACAAGCTGGGAATTGACAGCTCCTCATCATACTGCATTTCTTGGAAGCCAAGGTTCTGCCTTGTTTTAGTGCAAGAAAGGGGGGCTAAGGGACCCTTTGCTGTCCAGGGCCTTGAACTGCTCACCATTACCTCCCTCAGCATCAGCAGCCTCCAGCCTGGAGAACAGAACTATAAACACTCCAGTGAAATATTAAGTGTGAATGCAGGTCTGACAGAGACAGGCACTGTCACCACTGATGCGGGTGCTGGTGTGACAGCAAGAGAGCAAACAGCAGGGAGTGATGAGGAAGCACCATTCCCAGGGTCACACTGCAGTCTGGCTGACAAAGAAGTGTCAGTTTCTGGCAGAGATGTGGCTTTGTGCTGCCTCCCAAGTAGGGAGCAGACAGAGCACTGTCCTCCAGCTGCTAGTGAGCTAAATATTTTCTGCTGGGATATTGCTTGCTGGGATTCCTGTTTCTTCTTTTGTATTTGTAGGCATCTTTCCCATTACTATTAATGTGCATCAGGTCCTGAAGGCTGTCAGGGTTTCAGAGCTAAATCCATGTAGCCACAAACCCAGTGAGTCTCAAAAGGCATCTCCAGTTTATGATTGTCAGGCATTTCTAAATTGTGTGGTACATAGCAGAGATTTTTTTTTTTGTGTGTGTGCCCTGAAAAGTTTTGCTCCCAAAGGATTAAAAATTTTAATAGGAGTTTTAACAGCCAAGCTACATGAAAATGCTCAGCCTTGAAGTACTGTCCCCAGCATTAATAAAATTACTGGGAATACACTCTGCATTAGTGTTACAATTATCCCTCAGTTTCTATTTTGCTCCTCTATTCTGCTCATCTTGCTTCCTTCAAGTATCCTGTCTCCATGATTTATTGGTAGATCTGCTTTGTCACCATCTGCTCTGCTATTGCTCAAGAAAGAACAAATCCCAGAAAATATTACTGTCCAGACTAAGCACCATATAAGCATCCTATGCACATTCAGCCAAACATTGACTAATGGTGAGCTAGGCTATAATCACAAATTCCCTCCTTTCCTGTTCACTACAGTTCAGATTCATATAAAAAACTTGGTGGAATTCAGCTATCCTCCTTGGGGATATAGGTTACCATCTGTCTGGTTTCCAGTGGTACATTTAAAAAACATTTGTCCCATTTTCATGAAACATCCTGCTGTACAGAAACCATTTTAATATCTAATTACACAGCATTATGTATCACATATGCCACAACCAGAATAATTTGGCTTAAGTTTCTCTTATCTAGTCTAGTCTGTTTTGCTCTTTTAAATTAAGTTATCCAAACACCTACAAATCCAATAGCATGCCTCTAGCTAGAGTAATTAAAAAAAATAAAATAAGTAAATACTGAACTGCCTGAAGAATATTTTTGATTTAATTTGGTAATTTATATAAGATTTTCATTTCAAAAGGAAGCAACATTTTAAACTAAAGCTTAGTATACTTGCCATTGCATTAAAAAAAATCCAAATTAGTAAAAACAGATTAGAAAATGGTAAAAGGTATCAGTTATGGTGCCCAAACATATTCCAAAAATATAGCAAAATAGGTTATTCTTTCACACTCCTCAAGTCTTTCTAGTTGTCACCAGAGGACAGTCACTCTGTAGTCAGTCAGGGGACAGCCTCTTCCCAAGCCACATCTCCTCTGGGTTCTTGGTGTGAAGCTTGCTGCAGCCTGTGGGAAGCTTCCCACTGACTTCACCAGGCCATGGTGCTGTCAGGGACCTTGGGAGAGGCTCTGGGGGAGGCAGCCAGGCTGCATCACAGCTGTGGTGTGGTCACACCCCTGGCCAGCCCAGGTACCATCAGTAACTGCCCCCTGAGCACCTTTAATGCAGTTTAAATTGCTCTGGGTGCACAGATGCTCTGGGAGTATTGTAATTTCAAGCACACATGAAACTTCTTGATACCAAAATCCCATGAAGCAGCAGCATTCCTTGTCCTAGGCCTTGCACCGCTGTGCCTGGCTGAGCTGTATTTCTGCCCTGCTCATGCAGGGATGGTGCTCCAGCAGTGGAGGCATGATGCCTAGAGCACCCTGCTTCCCCATGCCCTGGCCAGGATCATTCTTCTCCCACAGAAATGAGGGCATTCCTCTTGGAGAGCTCCAGCCTGAGTGGGACCAGACTGTCTCAGGAGCTGGAGCTGAATGAGAAGAGAGGAAAATGTAAGTAAAAAAAAAAAAAAATCCTTCCTGCTTCTACCCAGAAATTCAAGTAGACCCCTTGGCCAAAAATGATGGTATCCAGCACCAAGTTGTGTCATGATACTTTTTTATGTTATCAGGTTCTGGAAAATTCAGATAGTATTTCCCACAGTTTCTTCCCAGAGAGAACACTTGCAGCAGACCACTTTTGAGATGAGATACAAATGATGGATAGCAGCAATTATTTTTTTTGAGAACAAATTTTTTCTGTCTGTATCTAGTTAGAAGCAGCTGTCTTGTTCATAGCTATTTGTCTAAGAGAAGCTACGAATTTAACTAAAGTTCACAGGGAACATACACTCTGGAGGATGGTGGAATACTTCCCTGTAATTACATCAGTTCTGTCACACTGAAACTCAGGCAAATTACTGAGAAGTCTCCCTCAGTTTCTCTGAGTGTTCCATATAGCTATGGCACAGTTGGTCCAAAGAACATTGTTAATGATGGAGTGTGTAGTATATGATTTCCCCCAAAACTCAGAATCACCTTAGAAGAACATGCAGCACCAAGAAACTCATCCCAAAAGCCAATCTTGATTAGCCAGCCTGTCTCCACTGAAATGCCTTGTGGTCTTCTGTGTGGGAGGGACTCTGGCTGCTTTGCAAAGAAAAGGTCTGTTCTAAGGACGAGTCTTGTTGGAGCGAGGCAGAGAGGGGGTGGTTGAATACACAGAGCTGTTTTGAGAGACTTAACTCTGTCATTCCATCACCTAAGGTGTATGACTGGGGACAGGAGACTCACATCCCCTGGGACTGGTCATTGTTTGCCTGCACATTAGCAAACATCACTTGTCTGATGGCCTGAGCACACTGTGGGCACTTGAGCAAGCTCCCCATGACACAGAGGGAGAGGCAGGACTGTCAGCAGTGCAGCACCAGAGGCATAGATGTGGTCAGAGCTACCCATCTTTTGCAAAGGATGATTATTTTCATTATGTTATTGGTGTTAAATTGAATTCACACTGGTAAATATCAGACAGAGAGTGCTGTAATTTAAAAAATGGACATGGATCCTCCAAAGGAAGAACTGCAGAAGAGAAGTGAAAGTTTGCAAATCACTTAGATTTTAGAGATTTTGTTCTATTCTAAAGACATCCCAATAGGACAGAAAAAGCTTTGTGTAGGAAAAACTTCATAGGCATCAGATATTTCATTATACTGCTGAGCTAGTCAATGAGATTTAGAAAGTATTCAGCTATCAATACCAAAGTCTCTTTGCTAACTACCCCCAGAGGTATTATTATAGTATCAGGTGCATGACTGGGGACTGACTTTTTCTCCTAGTTAGGAGAAAAATAATCTGATAGCCAAGAAAATTTATCAGCTGTTTCAGGACAGATTATCTGACCAAGAACAGTATGACTCTTACATTATCTCAGAGGAGACCTCCTGAGTTCTGTAAAATTCAAACCAACATATGAATGAGTAAGAAAGAATGCAAGTATATATTTCGTTGTAAGTCTATTATCTATGTCTCTTGCCTCTCCAACTATCCAATAAAAAAAAATGCAAATACAGAAGAAAATGATCTCTTAATTTACCTTGCTGTAACTTTGCACTTTTTGCTGAGTGACAGAATTTTTGACTTCATTTACACACCTACTTTTGAGCACATTCACTCATACAAAAACTGTGATCGCCAGAGCAATCATGTTACAGCCTGGGTACAAAATAATCCTCCATTTATGACTTGCCTATGCACAGAGGTCTAAGCACTCCAATAAAGACAGGATTTAACAGTCATCTCCCTTCTCATCATGGAATTAACCAGGACAAGTGATGGTAAGGTAAGCATTTAATAGGTAAGTAATAGTCATGATTTTTGCACACATAAAGAGATAGTATCTGATGTATGTGACCAGTACAGTGGGATAGAAGTCAAAGGTTTATATAAACTTATTAGAGATGAGAATGGAATAAAATAAATAAATAATCTGTGTGATTGAGTTGCCTTGGGAAGGAGAGTGGTCACAAGAGGCCATTGCTTTAAAGAAGTCTTGGCTCTGTCACAGTAAGGAAGCTGCTACTCCGGGCACCTACATGTTTTCCATAGAGTTTCTTGTGTTGCCAGTTCCTGCTGTTAATGTGCCATTAATTCACCAGTGGGATGCACAGCTTTGATCTCATGGATGCTTCCATTTTATTTAACTCAATTAGGGTTCAAATAACTCCGAGCATATTTAAAAATCCTTTTTTTTTTTTTTTTGTGCTGAATGTCCACATGGCTATGTTAGTAACTAAGCAGATGTTCGTTCCTCATGCTTTCAACAATGTATCTAACCTTTCACCCCTAAGTGATGGGAATACCTGGCAGCATTCATTGCATAAGTCTGAAGTATGTACTAGGGCAATATGTCAATTCCCTTTTTTTGATTGCTGGCAAATGCAAGACAGGAATACTCATATATTCATACCAGAATATACATTAATAAACATAATTGGCATTTTAAGAATCTCAAATGACCCAAACAAACAAAAAACCAAACAGAAAATATAAAGTGCTTTTTAATGATTGTCAAGAATTATAATTGTTTTAGTGTCTCTGTCTCAGTTCAACTTCTCTAACTAAATAAAAAGCCCTAGCTGGTACAATAAACTTCAGAATATAAAAAGTGTATTCAATTTAAAACGTATCTCCTGTTCATTGGAAGTTAACTAAATTATCTTTTAGGAAAAAATGGTTAAAATCTGCTTGGTTAGTTAATAAGAGGGTACTAAAGTAAGTCTACAAAATATGGATACATTTTTGATTACAAACCAATACAACAAATTGAGCTGTGTTGTTAGTAACAGTGAACCCGGGCATTTTTATTCTTACTGTGCTAAAGGGTGTGATTTCCTGTAGTGTGTTTTTAATTCCTAAGGGGTATTTGATGGTGTGGGAACAAGCCATTATGAAATCTGTGACCGGTCTAGCATCCACAGCTGAGAATGCCTGAGGACTGGGTATTGACAGCAGAACTACCAGTGTTTCATGTGAAGACATGAATTTTTATCCTGTCTTAACTATTGGTGGTAAAGGTCTGCAATTTGCTAGCAGAGACTCCTGCAGAATAATTTTCTGGTACTTAAGTTCAACCCTGAAGTGCTTGTGTAATAGAGAGATGTTTAACCATACAGCATGTGATCTGCAGAAAAAAAAAGTTTAGGATAAGAAAAAGACAAATAGGTGACCACAGAGAAGTGCAATTATTCATAATTGCAAAATTATAAAAATTTTGCTAGAGAGTGCATTAGCTTCTGAACAATTTAAAAAAATCTCATGGAAGTGTAAGATTAGGTCTTAACTAGGTTGATCTACATGGCGCCTGTTTCACTCCTTGGTGCTCTAAAGCATAGGATTTGTAACAGGTCTATTAATCAAAGTGATGGAAGAATAAAATATTCCCACTTAGCCAGGAAGGCATCAAGTCAGTATCAAAATCACAACATTTTAATTTAAAGCTGTCTATCTGGACTTCGGAAATGTTTAGACTACACAAGCAAAAGTTAGAAACCAAACGTTTGAACTAAGCTGATAAAAAGTGATCATTAATTGAGGCTGAAGTCAACAATCTGGCACTGAAGAAATTTCTAGGCCCCTGAGCCAAACGTCTGAAGTAAGATGTCCAAAGCAAGTTTGTAATAATCCATCATCAATTCAGGATGAGATAAGCTCCTCGAAGGAAGCCAAACATGGGTAATACAGGAGACTACAGGCAGTCTGTACAATAAATGTTAACTTTTCTTCTGAGAGGGAGGCTAATGGTTCAGCTAGTTTAGGACTGGTTTTTCATAACAGGATTAACAGTTATTTAGGGCTGAGGCTACTGACTATTATTGTTGTCAAAGATTCAGACAAACAAGCTATCAAACCCAGCTGTTGGACCAGTTGTGATAGGCACTGTACTTGCACATATTAGTGCCAGCACTTGCTCCACTGACCAAACCCCAGTGGTTTGTTGCTTCAGGAGATGTACAAACAACCTCAGTTACAAAGTGATAAACACAGAGGGATGCTCTAGTTCATAGACACCCAGCAGCAAAGGGCTCAAAACCAGCCCACGAGCAAAGCATGCTCTGTTGAGCACCGGCGATTTTCAAGGGACAACCCGTGGCTGCAGGAGGTCTGCAAGGCCCACAGAAGTGGGTGGTAAAAGCAAAAGGCACATTCCTGCTTCTTCCTCTATGGCTGCTTTTGCCTTACTCAATGGTTCCCAGTTTCTTTTATCCACCCAGTGTCCTTCAAAAGCTTCTTCTGTTGTGCATAGGATAGAAGATACAGGAGGGGAGCTGAAGGAGGACTCTTCAGTGACGTATTTTCCCTTGTCTTTTTTTTTTTTTTTTGGCCTGTAAAAAGTAGCCAGTGAGAGAGAATAAGATGTTGGGAATGTGTTACTAATATAAGCTATGTGTGTGGTACACTGGTACACCCTCAGCTTCTCTCCCCCAGGACAGTGGAGAGAACCCCTGGCTGTGCCTGAGCAGGGGCTGGCAGCCTTGCTCAGTGGATGAACTGAACAGGAGGGTGGGACCAAGACTCCTGCACTCATTTCTGATCCTTCCAGCTCTTGGGAAATGCAAGCACTGGGCAGTAACAGCAGCTGGCAGGGAGGAAAGGTGAGAGGCAACTGGAGAGAGATGGATACAGGTCAGGAGTGGGGAGGGACAGACTGCTGGATGAAACATCCACTTCCACCAGAGCGGGATCTGACGTGGTGCTCTTGCAACACACTGCACAGACTGGGCTGCAGTGATGTCTGCAACCTGGCATCCCCACTGGAGCTCTCCCACGGGGAATGGGACATACACTCCTCCCCTGCCCTCTTGCATGGTTTCACCTGACTGTTCCAAACACAGCCATGATACTTTAAACAACATCATTCAGAGAAATAATTGCTCTCCACTCCGTGTCATTTCTCATTCCTCACACAACAGTCGTGCACAGTCTGTATCACAATGCCTCTTTTGCAACACACGCTCTGCACTAACAGAAACTGCTGCCAGAAGAGGAAAAGCCATGACATTTTTTGGTCATGAATGGCCCCTCTCATGTCTCCTGGCCATACACCGCTCCTGCCGTATCCCTGGACTGCTCTGTAGATGGCAGTGTGCAGTTACTTTCTGTGGTATATTTACGTATTGGCTCCTTTCTTGACATCTGCTGGAAAACTACTTCACTCAGTAAACATCGAAAATGATAACATGGAAGACTATATTTAAACACTATAAATTTCATATCTGAAATAGGAGTATTTGTTAAGTGTTTGCTGTAAACTGTAGAGTATCATAAATCCAGTTGTTTTTATAGGTCAGATCCCAGAAGAAATCTAAGCAGGGAGACTGCAATGTAGATAAGCAAAATTTCCTCAGGCTGTTGTATATAAGAATAATAAGTAATACTTAGAAATGAAGCTATTAATTCCCCAAACACATAACTACATTCAGTCTATGTGAATACTTTAAGTCAAATTCAAAAGCTAAATATTTTCAATCAACATTACTGCTCTCCAAATTAACTAATGTGTTCACCACAACATTTTATGAATCTCCTCATAGTTCTTTAAAGCTTTAGTCTTTTTTAGTTTGCTACATGGTAAAGTATACCCTGTACATGTTTTCCTACACAATTTTTCCTTTAGTAACAATCGGCTTCAGAATTACATTGATTCCTACATGGTGGTATTGCTCTAAACTGCAAAGGGTGAAATGGGCTTGTGAAGACACTGCTGTTTATGTCAGAGAATCATAGAATCATAAAATGGGTTGTGTTAGAAAGGACTTTAAAGGTCATCTCATTCCAAACCCCTTGCCATAAGCAGGGACATATTTCACTAGACGAGGTTGCTTACAGCCCTGTCCAACCTGACCTTGAACCCTTCCAGGAATGGGGCATCCACAGCTTCTCTGGGCAACCTGCTCCTGTGCCTCACCACCCTCACAGTAAAGAGTTTCTTCTGAATAGCTAATCTAAACCTCTCCTTGTTTAGGTTAAAACTGTTACCCCTTGTTCTATCACTATTTGCTTGTGTAAAAAGTCCCTCTCCAGCTCTCTTGCAGGCCCCCTTTAGGTACGGGAAGGTGCTATAAGGTCTCCCTGGAGCCTACTCTTCTCCAGGTTGAACAACCCCAGCTCTCTCAGCCTGTCCTCATGGAGCTCCATCCCTCCATCTTTGTGGCTCTCCTCTGAACTTGTTCCAACAGGTCCACGTGTTTCTTATGCTGGGGGAGCCAGAGCTGGACACAGCACTCCAGGTGGGGTCTCACAAGAGCAGAGCAGAGGGGCAGAATCTCCCTTGCCCTACAGGCCATGGCTGCTTTTGATGCAGCCCAGGATGTTTTTGGCCTTTTGGGATACATGCATATTACCATCACATATCTACCTTTTTTCTCAATGCCACTGAAGTGCAGCTGATGCCAACTAGGAGGGTTTGAGCTGAATTTTGGTCCTTAGAATTGGGCTTCAGTGTTGGCACCTGCTAAATACAACTAGGTGAGCTCACCTACAATGTAGGTGAGCTTGAGATACAGCTTTGTTCCTTCTCCCAAAAGTTTTATCTCCCAAGAAGGAAAATTGGTGTTGAGACCAAGATAGGAAAGGATAATGTGTGCATGGGGCTGTCTGGCTTGAGCAGAAGTCACTGCCAGGCTCATCCAGGAACCCCTAATAAGGGCCTAGGTCCAATGTTGCTGTGCAAGTGTTTTCCTCTTCATTGCAGCAGAGAGATAAGCAGAGTGGATATCAGATGGGATGGATATGCATCCCAGTAGTGGCTGCCTGCTAAAAATTCTCCAGTTAAAATCTTCTCTGGCTGGTTAAGCCCTGCAAACCAACTCAGTCCTTCTCAAGCTGAGGCCCGAGCAGCAGCAGGCTTGTGTCAGTGATCCTGAGTTACCATCCACTCACAGCTACTGCATTTGTTCACAAAGATGAAGCTGCAAGAGGTCCAGACCCCTCAGGGAGCAGATGGTGTTTGAAGGCCATTACTTGCTGAACAGCAGTGGCAGAAATGCTCACAGACACTGTGCCAGGGGACACAGGGAGGCTGCCCGTCTTGCAGCACCTTCAGCAGGGGAAAGGCTCACACCTGGCAGCTGTCTGTGTGAAGGAAGGTGCCATGGGAAGCACACACAGGAGCCTGTCCTGTCACGTCCCAGCTAAGGCAAGGGAGGTGAAGAGGCTGCTGACTGAGAGGTTGCTCCATGTAGAGCTGTGGTGGAACACAAATTCAGACTCTCCCTGGCACCACTGTGCCATGGTTGTGGTGATGGCAGCAGCCAGTTTGTAAGTCACCAGCTTGTTTGGCTGTCTCATGGGATCTTTCATCTTCAAACAGAGAAGCTGAGTTTGGAGAATTGTGACAAGACCTGAGTGAATCAGGGGAGTGGGTAACCATGCTGTTATGGCTGGAGTAGAGTTAATTTCTTCAGAGTAGCAGGTACAGGGCTGTGATTTGGGTTTGGGCTGAGAACTGTGTGAGGGAGTGGCTGCAAGAGGCTGAACTGCAGCTGGGGTTAAACCATCACAGCAACACAAAGGTAAATGAAATGCTGTGCCTGCAAATGCAGGGTAATACCATTTAGAAAGGCACTTTCAGACTTCTATTTAGACACTTTACAGGACTTTCAGTCCACAGTATTATTCCAGAGAAAAGGACAGCCCAATGTAGACATCTGCTTAATGTTCAGCTGCCATCAAAAAATTACCAGCAAAATATTTTTAAAAGAGTATTAGTGTGCCTGCTCTAGGCTTTGGGTTGAAGCCAGTCCCCCATTATTACTGATTCAAAGTGTAAAATGACTATATATTGGTCTCACTAGATAAGAGATCTTTCTGGCACATATCTTGTTTGGATAAAATTTAGGACAGTGCACTTCAGCACAGGATCCCCAATTATTTCCTCAGTGCACGTTGTACTTGGGCAGACAGCCTGTCCCTAACAGCCTGCTCACTGCATGGGCAGCTGGAGATGGTGCTGCTGCAGGGCTTCTTACCTCCCCTGAAGCAGCTCTGGATGGCCACAGAGACCAGACTGGATCAGGTGAGTGGCAGGACCCATCTTGCTCAGGATCTGGAAATGCAACAAGCACTTGAGCACAGCAGCTCTGCAGCTGCTCAAAGTGGTGCCAAGGTGACCCTGTCTCATGGGCCCTGACTTGCCCTAGGCTGTGGGAGTGGAGGGAGAGCTCTTCCTTAAATCCTACCCACCTGCAGTCAGAACAAAGAATATGGGTCTCAGTCTTTAATCTCACCTAATCTGTCATTCACTGATTAGATTATCATAAGTATAGAATTAATTTATGTCACCAAATGCTAATTACTTCAGACCTGAAATGTCTTAAGTTCTTTGGGGAATCTGCTATTTGTAGGAAGTGTTAAGAGGCTGTTCCCCCAACAGGATAAATTCAGTGAATGGAAACCCCACAGCTCTCTGTTATAAAGATGCAATGATATCAACACAAACCCGGATGGCTGGTCCTCAGCTGGGTGAAATGTAGACTGAGGAAGACAGTGTTGAGGACCTGAGCCAGAGGAACTGAGGGATATGCTCCCACATTCAAAGATGAAGAATTTGGCTGTTTTTAGCATTGGAGAGCTGATATTTAATGCCCACAATAAATTTGTAGCCACAAATATAAGCATTTTTAAAATTCCTGTTTGCACTATCAAAATATTTAATAAAATTATCTCTTTGGTTGCTGGTTCAAGAGTATGGGACCAGTTTAGTTTACCAGGCTTAGGAATTACTCTTTTAAATCCTGAGGCTCCATTGCCTATGAGTTATTTGTGTACAACTTTCATGTGTAATAAAAAAACTACTAGTGCTAGATATTAATATATCCTACAAAACAAGCTCTCCCTTAGCTCTTTAAAGGATGTGTCCTACTTAAGGCTAAAGGTACTCCATAATGTGTCCATTTGGAGATTTCTTTGTGGATTATTTGTCAGTTATTCTCATGCTTTAATTTCATAGTAACAAAAAAAGGAAAATGCATATTTTTAAACTTAGGCATATGTTTATTAGGCACTCAGTTAAGGATTGAAAACAGTGCCCTAATATGCAGCACTGTTTATTTTGGAGAAAAAGAAAAAAAAAAACATTGGTATGTATTAATTTTTTCTTTTTGAATGTTCCTATTTTTTTTTTCTGGTATGAGTGAAAATAAAACCAAAATCCAGTTCCCTTCATTCCCTGGTAAACACATTTTCTCTCTACACTTTTCTACACTCAAATTTCATGTTCTCTCACATCCTTTCACCTTTTTTTGGTCATTAATTTTGTTTCAAGGAAAAAGACATACACACTCTGCTACAGAGCAAGGCAGGCCTGGTGCTATCTCTCTCCTCTGACCTTTCTGTTGCACTATTCATTAATATGACTGTTTGGGGGATTAGGGAATTGCCTGGCAATAGTATACCAAGCTTTCCACCTTAGCTGGTAAGCTGGTAAAAATGACTGCAGCAGTTAAGATTATTAGGAAGTATGGTTATTTACTTGCAATAACTCTCTTTTTTTTCCTCAGCAAGTTACAGAGAAGGAGCTCTGTGCCAAATCACAACTGATTAACAGTTTTCAGGTGAAACAGTGGTCAAAATGTGGCAATTTTTCAATCTTTTTTGGGCTGTCAAAACATTTCCCCACGTTCAGTGCTTTGAAAACAGCTATTAGTAATATAAAAACCAGTCATTTTTATACTTTATTTTTTACTTTTTATTTTGGGCTTTATTAGCTCTTGCTCTACTAGTGGTTGGTATAATTACATACGGAGCTTTTTTATAGAATCAAGAATTGTTACTTGGAGAATTTGTTTCTAATTCCAAAGCACAGGAACTTCTGGTTTAAAAGCAATTTAAACACTTCTTCAGAAAACCTTGCTTGGTAGCCATAAGACAGGCTATTTTTAGCCACAACTGGAGTGAAGAAAGGGTAATTGCACATCATATAAGATCAGAAATTCCAATGTGTTCTAGACATCTGTCCCTGCTTTTCTCCTTCTAACAGCTCTGTGCCCCCCCTGGATGAGGAGATAGAGAGCACCACTGTGGCTGTTCAGAGGAGATACATCCAGCACACGTGAGCTACTGGCTGTAACCAAAACCAAATCATCTGTAAGGACATGCTCTCTGTAGAGTTCAAAAGTAAGGCAAGAGTGATCTTCTAAAGGGTAGATGGGGATGGCTGGTATAATATGTTCCTCAAATAGGGGTGGTTGCATTGCTGGCTTAAAAATATCTTCTACTCTTGCTGTCCTAGGAGGAGAATGATGACTCCTGAGGTCTGATCCTAACTCCTCTACCAAGCAGTGCTGCTGACTTCAGATAAGGGACCATTACGGAGACATGTGTACCCATGGATCAAGATACCAGTAATCAAACATTCTGTTTCTTGAGTGAGCCCTAAGGCACTTATGATTAATCTCCCTTACTTTGACAGTCGTGAGGCTGAGATAATCTGACTTCTATGTTTTTCTCCACAAGCTGTGACCAGCCTTCTCAATGGTTACCTGTTAGGAGAGTAAGTGGTGCTGCCTTTAACAGCTGGCTTATGTAACCTTACCCTTCAAATATTTCTGAGAGACTTCAGAAAACATGGTGGTATTCCTGACTGAGGTGGAAAATCATGCAGTCAAATCCCAGGAATAAATCATAAAAGGTTGGCTGTCAGAGCTGCAGCCTCCAACCCAAAACAGAAAAGTACAAAAGAATACTGAAAAAGAAGCAAAGAAAAAAAAAAAAGAAAGAAGAAAAGCACCACATTTCCCCTTGATTCAGTTAACCAAAATGCACTTTATGGGCTTTGTGGGTCTGTTTTAATTTGCTGATATAGGCAATAGGATGAGGCTCTGCAGTCAGAGGAGGAGCAGAGATGCAGCCAGAGCCTCCTTGGGATGTGGAGCTGATTCTGGGGCATCTCCCAGCACTCCTGCCAGCCCTTCCAGTCTGGGACACGTGTCTGGCCTGGCAGGTGACAGGGATGCTTGTGGCCTGGCAGGTGACTCTCCCAGCAAGGCAGCTGCAAGGAGGGGCATTCTCACAACCAGACAAAAATAAGGATTTCATTTTAGAGAGCAGCATACAGGATTTTATTCAACACAGTCTTTATATGCATAATGAAGCAAATCACGTAGCTCAAGGGCTTCCAATTTAGGTGGCAAAATATTTTGGTTTTATTTTTAAAGGGAAATCTGCTTGCACCAGGCTGTTTTTAGAAGCTGGCATGTCAATTTGGGCTTTTTTACTCTTCGAAATCCAAGGCAAAATTTAATGAAAAGCTGGGGTGAAATGACTGATCCTGCAAGATATGACCATCAAGAAAGATATGAGCTGAGCCTATCTGACATTTGCCCTAGTCAAGACAGAACTCTGACATTATTTAGGCATATTGGGGAGATTTTGTTTCTGCTTGGACTCTAGCAGCTAAGCCAAAGTTCCGGGACTTCACTTACATTGGAGTGCCTGCCTGACACGATATTAGGATTTACTCTCCTGCTAGAGCTTCATGGCTCACTGACTTGCTTTATAGTCTGAAAGAATGCCAAAAGTATAATAGTGAAATCAGAGGAAAAAAAAAAACAAGAAAAAAAAGCCCAAATCCAGAAAATGGAATGTAGCAAAATTATTATTAGGAAATACGAATATGTTTAAGAAGATTTTAATATCTGTGTTTACAACTGATCTATTTGGCAGCAGTGAGGTAATTACTGTGTGCAGAGAGACAATGATTTCAGAAGTCATTGAAGAAAAATTGTTTGATGTTGCACAGAAGCAGATGAGGAGTACTGTAATGTGTTCTCTCTGTAGGTTTGCTGTGGAGACAGTAACAAGCCTGGTAAATAATAACACCTTAAAAAACAATTAAGTATCTTCTCTCCCTATTATGTGACTGATCTCAGCTTCATTAATTTTAATACTGAGCTTTATAAACAACAACAATCAGAACTATACAAGCTTTTAAAAACAATGTTTCTCATTCAAAATTAATGTGATGTAGTTAAGTTGATGACACATCACCTGGAAGCTGGAAGGTTTTGCCTGGGAATAAATAATAAGCAAAGTCAGCACCGGTACTTTGCAGGAACATCACCAACAAAAACCAGTCTAGAAGTGAGCTACTCTGAGCCATCCAATGTCCTCAAACTGCAGATGTAGGATGCTCAGCAACAGTTTACATGACAGTTTTTTCCTGTATTCTTAATTATTTGTGGATTTAGTTCAAATCCACAAATGGCAAAAGTCAATGCAAATGAAACTGCTAGCATGCCAAACTGTACCTTTACAGAGAAGGGAGCAGAACAAGGGTTTTTTCTGACTAGATCAGAACAATCCAGTTCACCTCCACTACATTTTCATCACATTCTGCAAGCTGTGTCAATATTTCAGAGAAAGGAAAAAGACCAAAGAAGTAATTTAAGACATCAGCAGTTTATAGAAAAACTCATGTATCTTCAAATCTTTCCAGGCTGGCAGTGTTTGCAGAATCAGTCCTGAAATCTGCCACTGATGTATTTGGTACAAGGGAGATAAATCCACTTTTGTGATTGAAATGCTGTTTATCCACACCAAAGTAAATCAACCACACACACTTGAAAACCCATACTTAAGAAACTCTTAAAAGAATTTTCTTTCAGGATGGAGAAATTTGGGATTCAAATAAAGAGAAGGTTAATTGTGCCCATTTGCAGGAGACCCTGTACAGATGCCATCACCAGAGGGAAGCAGAGAATAACCTCTGCCTAAAGGAACAAAAAGACAAACATTTTTATTAACAATCCAAGCCCTAGAGATGGAACAAACAAGGAGAAATAAACCCAGGTCAAAGTCACTCTAATGTCTGTGAGCTGGGAGCCTCCTCAGTGCCCCCAGCCAGAACTCTGCAGTTGCTGTGGTAGCTTATGGTTCCTACATCTCTGTATCTCAGAAGGCTTTTTTCAGACTTTTTTTTTTTTTAAGCTGATGTATTAATTAACAGAATCAACATATGAGCTGTGAGAAATTTACTCACTGACTCCTACCAAATGGGGCTTTCCTGCAGACTTGAGAGGATGGCTCTGTTGCCTCTCTTTCCTCTGCACCTGAGACAGCTAACTGCACCATGAAGACTTTACTGAGTTCCTGCTCCAAGCCTCATCCTGGTCAACACAGAGATTCCTTTTGACCTTTCTGGGAGTTGGATTAGGCCTTTAAAAGTCATACATTTTAAAACATTCCATGAAGGTTATGTTTGCTTTAAAACCACAGTGAAGTAAATGCAAAACTGTATTAATATTTAATGTTGGCTTATAAAAACTAGGAACTTGTAGTCAGGACAGCTGGTAAAAGTTTAATTCTCATCATCGTTTCAAAATGAAAATGCAGAGGAGGACAGAATATCACATTTTCACTTTCAAAATCTATTTGTTTTCCTTTTACATCTAGTTTTGTTATTTCTATACCCATATCTGTTAAATAGCCATGAAAAATATTTTTCATTTATACACTTTTTAAATTTGCTTTTCCGATTTGGCGGTACTGGTTATACAGAAATCAAAACAGGAAAAGAAGGGTCAGAGGGGAAAAAAAAAAAAAAAACCAGAACAGATTAGTTAAAAGAAAAAACCCACAAATATAGTGTTTGTGGACTGTATTTAGGAGTTGGCCAGAGGTCTAATGTCTTGATAGATGGTTCTGAGTGCACAGTTTTATTGCTGGTACACAGCACACTTTGTTCCTTTTGTTTGACTAAACTTGCCAACTTTGGAAATTAGTGACACGGGCATTCAAAATGTTGGACAAGTGGTCAGACTCTGATATACATATTCATACCCCAGCGGTAAGTGACGTCAGGAAGCTTCAGATGCAGGGAAAATGCATTCTTTTGTCCAGCACAGCTTTAATATAAGTTTCATAAGCACTTCCACCGTTCGAGCGAGAGTGCCTCTTAGATAGTACACAGGGGAGACATCATTCAAAGGAATGTTTCTTTGCTTGAACCAGAAGTCCAAATCTGCTCAGTTCATTTAAAATGTTTTTTTCCTCTAGAATAAATGAATAAGCAGTTCCTTTTGTGGTTTTTGCTTGGTGACTTGCTATTATTCTTCCAGCAGAAAAAGGATTGGATTCTTATATGAACAGATGTGTTCCTCCTCCCTAGCCCCACACTCATTCTCTCCCTTTGGAAAACAGAGGTGACAGGCCTGGTGTTTGACTAAAAGAGGCTATAAATCTTCTGGGGATACGCTGTTATGTCTTTGCACATAAAAAGTATTGAGGAAGGGAAACAGGTTACAAAGTAAAAAGTCTTCGTAATAAATCATATGCCGTACTTGGTTTTTTAACCCTTAGAAGAGCAGGGCTGCTTTAATAAATTGCCAGTGCAGAGACCCTTCTCCTTCGTGGCGGCCGGGACTCAGGGGCATGATCGGGTGTGTGGGACGGGAGATGCCCGCGCTCCCGCTCAGCCCTTTTCTCGCAGAGGCCGGGCACAGCCTGCCGAGAGGAAGAAGCCCTGGGAAAGCAAACGCTGATCTGGCCACAGCCTCACTCCCTCCGCGCCCGGCCCCGTCCGACCGACAGGTACCGAGCGGGCCCCGCCGAGCCGCAGGGGCCGGGGCCAGCGGGGTGCGGGCGGTGCTGCGGGGGCGCAGGAGGCGGCGGGAGCCGGGGGCGGCAGGTGAGCGGCGGGGGCGGCCCCGCGGGGCGCGGCTGGGGGGCCGTGTGTGCCTGCGGGTGTGTGTGTGTGTCCGAGTGTGGGGGTGTGTGAGGGAGTGTAAGTGGGGGTGTGTAAGCGGGGGTGTGTGAGGGTGTGTGTGTGTGAGCGTGAGTGTTGTGGGAGGGTGTGTGTGAGGGTCGTGTGAGGGTGTGTGTGAGGGTGTGTGTGAGGGGCTGTCTGAGGGTGTCTGAGGGTGTCTGTGTTGTGGGAGCTGCCCCCCAGCCCCCGGACGCGGCGCAGGAGGCCCCGCACCTCACCCGGGGCCGCCCCCTGCGCGCCCCGTCGGGGCGGGCGGCGGCTCTGCGGGGAGATGGCGGGGCGGCGGCGGGCGCTGCCGCGGCTGCTGCTGCGCTGCCTCCTGCTGGGGCTGCTGGGCGGCGGCGGCGGGGGCCAGCCCGGCGGCGGCGAGTACTGCCACGGCTGGGTGGACGGGCAGGGGGGCTACCACGAGGGCTTCCAGTGCCCCGAGGGCTTCGACACGGCGGCCGCCACCATCTGCTGCGGCTCCTGCGCTCTGCGCTACTGCTGCGCCGCCGCCGAGGCTCGCCTGGAGCAGGGCGGCTGCACCAACGACCGGGAACCCTCGGAGCCGGGAGTCACCGCCCGTGAGTGCACGGCCGCGGGTCCCGAGGCGGGCGGGAGGCGGTCCCCGCGGAGCATCCCCCGGGCCGAGCCCGGTGCCGCCCCCGCGGCGGCTGCGGGGTCCCTGTCCCGTCCCGGCGGGTGGGATGGAGGCGGGCGCGGCTCCAGGTGCGCTCAGGCGCCGGGGCTGCGGCTGCGGAGCGGCGCCGGGACTGACCGGGAGCCCGGGGTGCGCGGGGCCCGCAGCTCCGCGCTCCCGAGGGCACCGACAGCAGGAGCCCTCCTGACTGGAATGAGCACTTGTATTTTAAGTTCCCATCGGCAAATTCTGCTGTCTCTGCCTAACTTTACTGCTCCCGGAGGTGTGAGTGGGCCCCGGTGCTCTGCGCGAACCGTGCGAGTGGCCGTCAGTTTCCCAAACAAAAGAAATCCGGCAGCGCATACGGAGAAAGTCACACGTTTTGCGCCTATCTTCCACCTTAGGAAAGGAAGCGATTTAACAGCATCTGCAGCATTTGAGCTTCGCCTGCAGATTCAAGCTGTTACACCGGACAGTCTCGGCAATTTGGGGGATGAGGGAGGGGAGAGGAGTGAGATTCTTGAGCTGTACCTAACAAGAACCAGCAAAGGGGACACGATGTAGACAGCTTTTATCTTTGGTAACTATTAAAACTGTCAACAGAAAAAAATTTTTACTGGAACTTATGGGGTTTAAACTCTGATTTTGTTTCAATGGTAATGGTGCTCCATCTTCTGAGGGACTGAAATGATGTGGGGCTTCATAAACTCTGTGGAGTTTATTTCTACACAGAAGACCTGTTACTTAAGTGGGCTAATTTGCATGGCTTTTCTTCTTCTTTCTCTCGCAGAACCAATCTACGTTCCATTCCTCATTGTTGGATCAATATTTATTGCCTTCATTATCGTGGGCTCGCTAGTAGCAGTTTATTGTTGCACATGTTTAAGACCGAAACAACCATCACAGCCAATACGATTTTCTCTGCGGAGCTATCAGACTGAGACTCTTCCCATGATCTTGGCCTCCACAAGCTTCAGGACGCCATCCAGGCAGTCCAGTACGGCCACAAGTTCCAGTTCAACTGGCAGCTCGGTTCGCAGGTTCTCCTTCCCCCGGGCAGAGCCAGGCTGCCTTGTGGCATCCTCACCTCCACCGTACCCATCTGGCTGCTTCCAGACAGCCCATACAGTCCACCTGACCCAGCCATCAGGATTTCTGGTGTCTCCACCGTACTTTGGGTATCCTCTCCAGCCAGAGCCTGCTCTGGCTGGGAAGAGCTGCTCTGATTTTACTCAGAGCTGAAAGAAGTTGGGAAGAAGTAATGCAGCCTTTGCAACCACAGGGACTGCTGCTGTTGGGTGTCACACTGATGTGCTCTGTGTCTGCAGAACTGTTCCTGTGGGTGAGTTGCCCTTGAAAAGTGAGGGGTCTCACTTGAGATTGCATTCCCCAAACTTGGATCACACTTAAAAAGGAATTATAAAACACTCCAAACAGTCGCTCTAAAACTGGACTGCTCTGCCTAATTTGTGCAGAATGTGTTCAGTGACAAGTAAAAGAACCATGCTGGGACAAAGATACTCAGTGTTACAAGTGACATTTTCCCCTAATGCAGTTAACTTAGTTAACAAACAGTGGCTGCATTCCTCTGATAATAATCAGACTAGTTCTATAAAACAGCAATAAGCCTGAGGAGAGGAGTGATACTTACTAAAGAGGATCCTTGAAAACATCTGACTACTTACCACTTCTATGAGCAATGAAAGTAAGAGGAAGAATTTCATTAGATATCAAAACATAGAGGTTTTTAAAAAATACATGTAATCTACCTGAATTTACACTGCATATTTGTATTAGTAAACTTTAATGATGGTAGATAAAACTAGTAATAATTAGGCTGGTTGAAGATCAGACAGTCCCACATAGCCAAATTATCTATGAGGAAAGCAGTGTATTCAGCAATATCACCAATAACTTCTCCAACAAAATTCTAAAAACTGCATTCTACTAAAGCATTCTTCAGAAGGAAGTATTTATTGTCAGCTTTTTGCTCAGCAAGTCTAAGTTGGACAAACTGATCATGAAGTTCTCTTTGTAAAATTAGCCATGTATAAAATGTAAAGACAAGTTTGTAATTTAAAATGTATTTACACCATTGACATCACTAATTATTTAGTAGTAATACACAAAAAAATAACCAATAAACTGTGTGGTTGAAATGTTGTATCATCAGTATGACTCTGTACAGGTAGTGTTTGTTGAAATTGGTTGGTGTAACTAGTTTATATTTTTTTCCTGTTGAAATAGTTTATTCTGCTATTAAAAATGATTTACAACTTTAACTGCACCTGTTGTGCAGATTTAATATCATACAAAATTCTGACTATATAGCAAATAGATTCATTTATGTCTTTTACATGCAGCTGCGATGAAAAAGTGGTAAAAACTACACTGATTAGTTGGGTATTTTAGATTAAACATCCTGCTCTAGGAATAAATTCTGTTTGCCTTTCTACATTCCTTCACCTAAGTAAACCAACAAACCAAATGGAAGAACAAAAAAAAACATCTAAACCAAATACATGCAGTAAGCAAATGGAAAATACACAAGAAAAAAAAATGCAGCCATTAAAGGGCTTCTCTGTATACTTATTTTTGTGAAAAAACGAAGTAATTCTGTGGGCCAGAATGTACAATATCAGAGGCTGAGCTTTCCTTTTATCAGCCTCAAACTCCCTGTGTATAGGATCTGTTGAAGTACATTACAGCTGACCTATTTAACAAGTAGTTTAGAAAAGCTTCATTGGTTCTTTCTCAAGAGTTGAGGAATTTTTTTCATAGCAAATATCTAGTGATCAGTAGTTATGACAAAAAACATTTCAAAATAACCTTTTAGTACGTTTTTTTCTTGCACAAGTAGCTGACATTACTGCTAGAAATGCGGTTTCTAAGCAGAAAGAGGAGTACTATACAATGATGTTTTAATGTAGCTTGAATGCTGTAATTGTTAATTACATCCCAAATCATGATACACAGCTGTGTATATGTTTTGCAAGATTCAAAAATTAGATTTTGAGTA
This sequence comes from Phylloscopus whistleri, assembly GCA_017589585.1. NCBI lineage: Eukaryota > Metazoa > Chordata > Aves > Passeriformes > Phylloscopidae > Phylloscopus > Phylloscopus whistleri. The sequence goes on along the minus strand of JADMLD010000041.1, from coordinate 969,991 downwards.
TTCAGGAGATTAATTGTAAGTAGGTGTTCTGGCCTGTAATTTTATTGTAGAAACAATATTCAAGGAAGGGGGCAAGAAAAATTTTGCTTGCCTTTGATGAAGTTTCATAGGACTCTTCACTGCATATTTTGTTTTGAATGACTATGAATTCCCAAGTTTGTCAACTAACATTTTTTGAAAAATCATTGAATATTTCAGGAGGTATCAGCTGTCTTGTTCAGAAGCATACCTTAGATGTTAGAAGAATTAGAAGAAATCTTTCTTTAGTAAACCAAGGCAACACAGACCCATTCTGGAAGCAGAAACTTGATCTAAGTTCTTTAACTAAGAAGGGGCAATTTATGTACCTTTAAAGAGCAATTAGTCCTCAGAGGCACTGACACAGGTGGTGAGTAGCTGAAATGCAGCGTTTTCCTCAAAGAAAGACTACACAGTGAAGATGTGAGTTTGGCTCAGTCACTGCCCGTTGCCCTTTGGTGCTGTACAGGGCATGCTGCTTCACTGTGATGGTCTCAGAGGGCTCTGCAGTCAGTCACTGATGTTTTAGCATAGGGACAGATTCTTGCTGCACTTGCATACAGGCTTAGATTTTAATGATTATTCAGCCTAATGAGAGCTGTGAAGTTTGCCATTTAGCAAGAAACTCAGCCTAGCAGGGAAGATCCCTCTGAGCCACTTCCTTTCTTCCCCTGATGCTGCACAATGGGTTTGTCCTCATAGAATAGTTGAAGAACTTCACACACAGGTATAATTTCATTGAATCAGACTTACATAAGTCTGTAAGTTTATAGAGTGCTAAGTACTTCACAGATCAGTAGCCAGACTGCAACAAATCCTGCAGATGTGGCTCTTAGGGTGAGAAATATCAGGTGTAGTTAAAGTAGCTGTACTGGGCTACCTGTAAAACAGTTGAGGTGGGGATTATGCACCATCTGCAAATAGACAAAGAAGAAACTATAAATAAATAAAAAAATCTATTATTGTTCATGTAGCTACAGTAGCAGTGACCTATATAGCTGAAGGGAGAGGAAAGGAGGTGGCCAGAATACAACCCATGGATAGAAACGCTTTTGCCTGTGCCAGTAGTTTCCAACCCAGATGGATTTGGTGTGCAGGCGAGAATGCTGAATTTCCTTCCTAATGGAAAGAGCCTTTTGGCACTAGATACTCCTATGATTTATAGGAACAGGAAATTTTCCTAAAACTTGCAGACAGAACAGAAATGACACTGTGATAGCACTTTAATGACTAATGAAATGGTTTGAAGGGCTGGATGTATGCTTGAACTGAAAGCAATTGCTTGCTATCAGAAGTAACATTTACAGGCAGTACTTGCTTTACTTCCATGTTAACAAAGTAGATTTAGCTTTTTCTTTCGGAATTCTGAACTCAGTTCATACTCCTTTTACTAGCACTACACCAATCTAAAATCAAAATGAAAGAATATTCACACTCATTAAATTGATTACTGTCATTTACACACAATGCAACAAATGCTTTGATTGCCATTAACTGGTAACGACTTAGATGAAAACCCAAGCCTTCTGTGGATAATGAGAAATAGTGGCATGCCATTTGTTTTGTGCTTCCACAATTTGGGATTCTAAAGTGTGTATCTCCAAAATGCATCAAGACTTTCCACTGCTAGGAAAAACATTACAAGTACTTGCAAGAATGTCTGAAAGATTCTGTTTGAATCTAGGTAAGCAGTGCAGTATGTGGTTATGTAAACTCATGGATTATTTGTAATACTAATCCCACTGGAATAAAAAAAAAAAGGTGCAATTTCAGAAGTATTTTGTCATTACTGCTCAGCTACAGCTTGACATAAGGACATAAAGGAATATTAAGGAGATGAAGTTGGTTTTCAGTGCTGTTTTGCTGCCTATTGCAATGTGCTGTCTGGACTTGAACTCTGAACAATGTGTCTGCTTTTGAGGGAGCCACTGCTCCACAATATCACATAAAGTGTTTGACTCACAGTTACACTGAGGCTGTAATTCCATGCTATCCTGTTTTCATTACCAAAGGCAGACAAGGAAATGCCTTTCTGTTCTTTTTATTCTTTCCACCTATGGCTTGTGCAAATTCAAGGGCCTGTAGTGTAAATCAGGTTAGTGAAATGATTTTAGCTTAAAAATAATGTTTGCTGTAAGAAAGAAGGGAAAGGATTTGAGAGGGAGCCTGGATCATTATAAACTGGACTATAAACTGAATAATTTTAATGGCCTCATGACTGCCAGTATAATGGAGGTGGTAAAATATTATCAGGTGGAATATTCTTAAACCAGCTCTGCTACTACAGAACGGAACTTGTGAAACTAGCACCACCCAAGATGCATGCATTATCGAACCTGCTTGGGCAGAATACAAAATAAATTCATTGTCTAGTGTATATATAAAAGTCAGTTACCCACCTACTACAAAAACTCAGTTAAGGTTTAGATATATTGATTTTTTCCAGTGGCAGGCTATGTTAGAGGAAAGAAGTGCCAGCTACTATCAAAGCCAAAGGATACAGTACTTACCACTGTTGTCTGAAATGGGAGGTGATGTTTCCTTATTCTTATTTTCACTCTTACCCTTCTTGTAATGCATACTTTTCTTTCAAAATAGGGTATCAACACCAGAGTACATTAGGGCTTGGCTGGAAGTCACTGAATTGCAGATTCCTGTGCTCCTCGTTTTTTGGTGTGTTTTTTTTTTTTTTTTTTTAAACTTTTCTAGACTTCACATGAGAACTGAAAAAGACATCTCAAAATAGGTGTTCAAAAAAACCCACCTCAACAAACCTTAAACCAATTTTCTACTTTTTCAGTTTACCTTAAAAACGTAAGAACTCTATGATATTTGTGAAATAATATTTCTAAAACCTTAAAGAATTCAAACCCAAGACGAATGAGAGATGTTTTCCTCTGAAAGTAATCCCTAGCATTTCCAACCAGTCAAATCAGCAAAGCTTCTTAATTTAATGGCAAAGTTTATTCATTTTTTTAACAATTAGAAGACAAAACATTTAAAATTTGCAGTTCAAAACATGCACATTCACCAAATGCCAAATGACATTTAACACTGCATAGAACTGAATGTGTTACTAAAATAACTATTTAAAAAAACACAGTGCATTTAACATCCAGTTAAAACTAAACCTGAGAAACTACCATAAACACTGAGTCAAAAAATCTTCATTCATGCAGCTTCATAATTTCCACAACAGTTTCAGTAGTAATGGCTTAGTGAAGCTTTAAAACCTCACTTTATCTTGAATGCAAATTTTGCTGTTTCAGACTGACCGCTTTCTGCAGCGGTTCATACATATCAAACACTGAAAATCGTAATGAAAATTTATGTTGAAGTAGAAAAACAATATTAATGTATTTATGGCTTCTATGCCACATTAAAGAAACACCATAAAACATGACTTAAAAAAAGAAACAAAAAAACTTGCTCTGGTCACAGCTTTGCAATTACAAATCACACTCTACATGGAAATACTTTTATATCAGTATCAACCCTCAAAAGTGCCCAACTTTGCACATCGTTGCTCAGATGAGCAGTCCTTATACTCAAAAGCAGTCCAGTTGAACCCCATATGAGTAGTGGTTTGCATAAGCAGGAACCAGGTTTGGAATGCTAAGATATTCCTTTGTTTAATAAAGGTCTATTGGTTAACAGCAAGGAAACTGGGGGTGCGAGGGCAGAGAGGGGGAAGGAAAAACTCATTTGTTGAGTTTTGTTACCAGTGAAAACATCCAGTACCAAGGAAGCTGAACTGAAAAACTCATTTGCTTACACAGCACTAGCTTCTCGATATATTATGAGCAGACTTTTAACGAAGGCATTAAAAAACAGGGATCAACAACCACCATGCATTGCCTCAGAACACTTAGAAATAGTGCCTCATGCAGACAGAATGATAAATTCATCAGAACTACAACTGCTTTTATACAATACACAAGAAAAAAAGGGAAAAAACTTTTCTCCTTAAATTTAACACATATTCCAAATTACTCATCATTCAAGATGGGTTCAAATGTCATGATATGCATTTTAAGACACTTAATGCTCATCTTTGTAACAAGGTGAATTTTATGAATGCATGTGGACATACAGGAATCTTCAGCTATCTTTTAGTGTTTCAAAATATTTTATTTATCATTTTATACAAATAGAATGATGACTAAGTATAAATCTGTTGAAACTGCTTTGCAAAAATATGTGTAAAATTAGGAAATGGCAAGAAAAAATTCCAGATACAAATTGTCAATAGGTTTGTTAAAATTTGTTTCCAGTTACTCTTTTGAATAATTTATATATATATATGTATGTATATATTTAAAAATAATCAAGCAAAAGTATTTATATAAGATACCCGATTTTTAGTGGCACAGGTTCATCTTTTAGATGGAAATTTTTAATACTAACTTGCAGTGCACAACAGATGGAAAAGTCCATGTGAACTCTCTATTTAATATACTTCTGAATTTTCAAACAGTAAGAACAGAGGCATTGTTATGAGCATTTCTGCCTCAACTGTTTTTTTCCCCTTAAACAAACATCAGCAGAATCCCCTTATTTTGACAAAGATATGACATACTAACAGGATGGAAACAGATTATATTATTGTGTACTTAACATGAAAATAAAGTGCATATTGTATACATGGCCTAATTTTAAAATGGGCACATATAGCTAAGATAATCTTATATTTTAAAATGGAATTGTATCAGCAGTCAAAACCCACTGTTTTTGCCACTTTTTTTCTATTTTTAAGAAGTGGTATCTTTCATCGACTAATTATGAGAAAAAGCAGAGAGACAGGAGAGAAAGTCATCGAAAGTAGTAAAAAAACGCACTTTGCGAAATACTGCTTCAGATTCTGAAAAGATGTAAGCATGAAATGCTGCATTAAGATTATCTCACAAACCTTTAGTCTAAATTTAGGATCTTAGAGCTGTTTCAGTCACCCTCTTCCTTTTTAAGGTAGTTAATTTGGGATGTACTGTGTGTGTACTGTTGCTTTCTCCAAACTGTATTACAATAGTAAGACAGAATTTTATTTCACAGGAAGAGATCATGTAAATATCTCACTGTATATATTTCATAATGCATTCTAATCTGTATCTGAATAATTAGAAATTCAGCCAATTAGAAAAAATAAATTGCTCATGAAGAGAGTATGTATAGAGTAATCTTATACAAGTTAAGTACACTGAAAGATTATAAAGGAGTAACAGTGTCATGGTTAATTTCAGAAATGTTTGGAAGTTGGTCATTGTCCCTTGGATGACAGAAAATAGGGATCCCTGTTTTAGGAAAGGGGCATGCCCCCAAATTTTTTCTTGCCTTAGGTCAAGTGATTTGGCCCTCCCATATTGATCCATCTATTTATCTATGTCTGCAATGGCTTTTCTGAAGGCAGTTCTTGTTTGCATGACTGACTGACTGGCAGTACTGTTTCTAGTGGGATACGTTCCCTTTGTCCTTGTGCCTTCTGTTTAAAGATCACTGCGGGCAAGTGAGAGGAAGACACTGTGTAACACACATGTGAAATGCGGGCTGCCTTCCCACTGATACACCTTCCTAAATACTTACTTTCACATAGTGCCTTTTGTTGGGCTTTCTCTGGGTATTTTTAAGTTTCTCTTAGAATGGAGAATAAGAAACTTGGATAAGTGAGATTAATTACATGTTAAGCATTTAGCTAGATGAAAGGCAGGGAGGTAAAGTCACTGTTAGTAACTATATGAAAAATGAAGGAGGGCAGAGAAAAGATGGGACTGGATGACTTGTTATGATTTAGGGAACAAAAAGGAAATATTTAATTTAACAGATCACTGGGGATATCATTCTGCTTTTCCATCTGGTTGATCTCCATTGAAAGAAAAAAGATCATTCCTATGTAAAGTACAAAAATTTACTTAACAATAAAACCAACTGCTACTATAGAAAATTGTATTTTAAATGTAACTATGGTGGCTTTTAAACCCAGAATTAAACATGGACAAAAGAGTTGCAAGAATTAACTAAATGTTAAAGTTCAAGTAGCTTTTCTTAGTTTGAAACCTTTTGGTTGTTGGATGGTAAGTTGAGAAATACAAGGTATAAGTACTTAAAGAATGTATCACAATGTTCTCATTTAATACCTCCCTCTTTTTTTTTTCCCTCATACCAAATGTGTATCTTTTTATGCAGCCACTTCCTCTCCATTTTAATTAAAGGTGAGAGTATACAAGTATTCTGCATGACCAATAAGTTGTAAAGAGACTGCTGCAATGTATTTCACACCTTTATAGGAAGTGACTTTAGTGCAAATAAACCAGTACATACCACGGACTAGCGAAGGGCATGCTTTGCTCTGTATTTCAATGTATGCATTTCAAATAATCTTAGTATAAAAATGTTGAAAATTTGATTAATTTTAAAAAATAAGTTTAAACAAACTTTCTTTTGAACCTACAGTATAAGCAGATACAACTAAGCATCACAAAAATAATTAAGTTTGCTAAAGGGAAGTAAGGCAGAGCAATTCTTAAAAATTGAGTAAAGTATTATGTGTACTCCATTATACAAGTTGGCAGCCATATTCAACATATGCAATACTAAATGAAAATAAGGGGAAAGCTTGTATAAGGCCAAAGGTGCAAAGACTTGCAGTTTTGAAAGCAAATGCCAAAAAGGCCACTCAAATTAGACTCACTGTACTTTCTCCTCAAGTGTGGAGACTCAAGCATGCAGTTCTGAGATCAGGACTGGAGATAGATTCCTTTCAAATTGTTTCTAACAAAAAACATTTATGGAACTTCTTTGGCAAATGTTTTTAAGTTAGTTTGACACAAACATCTAGGAGCATCTTGACTCAAAATCTTTCTTAAAGAAGGTGAACTAACACCATTAAGATACTGGGTTTTTTTCAGCACTTGTTGAAATCAAAGGCTTGTTATCAACTATATTTAAATATATTAACATTTAAAAACCTTCACAGATGCTAGTTGATCTGTCAATGTTAAGAATGTTTAGCAATCTGACCACTGCCCTTCTTGTATATGACCAGTGTCAATTCAACTTCATTGTAAAATAAGCAAGCTGGCAAGATACAAGGTAAAGTCCAATCTGTTTACAAAGGCTAAGCAAATACTTGTTAAAAATTTAGAGATGGTGTGTTACAGTATAGTTGCACAGTGCTTATGTCTACTGAATACACAAATCCAAACTTTATGGATCAAGACCATCATAGATCTTTCAATGTCTGATAACTGGATCATGGTTGCAGCTCTCAGCAAAGATCTAGTAGCCTGTCTTGCAAAAGTAACAACTAAGGCCTAAATCTCCAGCTGTGTTCCTTCACCATTCCTCAGGCCTTTGCTTTGTGGTATCGTAAGCTCTTATTACTTCAGACTGGGAAACAATTCCATTTTCATCTTGAGAGAAGGCGTAGCCATCTGCAGATATAAAGCAAAATAAAAACAAGTTAGCTTTTATTTGTTTTATTTTTTAAAGCTTTAATAAAAGCAACTTAACAAAGGTGAATAGAAGGAAATAAACCTCTTTCCAGGTTTATTTCCAGTTAGTCAAATCCTGTGCCATTTCTTAACAGAATTCTGCCATTATAAAATAGCAGAAAGAACTCCGTGCAGTATCTTTAGTATGAAGGGCAACTTAACCACAGGCAAAGAACATGGTCTAATGGGTTTAGGATGCTGCACTTTTACTATAAAATATGCAGTAAAAGACAGAATTTTACTGCTATGTTATTTATGGATATTAATTTTTGTCAGTGAACACTTACGAAGCAAGTTTTGTTGCAAAGAATCAGAGCGATACAGGTTCACATGGTTCTTCTTAAAAACATTCTTCAGTAGCTGGGCTCTTTCAGTTAAGCTAGAGAGAAAGTAGACACATGAAAAATATTTACTTACTAATTACCCTATCCCTTTATCTTTGAGTCTGCTCAATGGGAATTAATTATTAAATGAAGTGTCCAACCTCCTTTTTCTTTTTAAATTGTGCCTGATTAATTATTAAGATGATGATTAAAAGCTTGTGTGAGGAGAGATTATTAAGTTCTGACCCCTGGTAATGATTTTACTTGTCACAGTACAGGCAAAATATCTGTTTGAAACATAGCTGTGCTGACAAAACAAGTAAATGAATAATATTGTGAACCTTTGAGTGTGACTCCTTTAGAAACGCATAATATAAAGGGAAGGCACTGCCTTCCTTAATGCAGCACAGCTTAAATAGTGCCAGGCTGAATTAGTCTTTTTTATCTTACATAGAAAGTGTTCCCAGCCTCTATTGACACAGTAGTCCAAAGGGATGGGAAATGAGTGGAGGGAAAGCCATGTTCATGGTCATCAGCTGTGTGTACGCACACATATTATTTCCATGAAAAGTGTTCTAGAAAGGAGCATTCCCCAGGAAACTCTAGGAAGTGTTCTTCTAGAGATCATACCCAAATAACAGACTACTATTCTTGCTAAGGTTGGCCATTTCAGCCCATCTTCTTCCTTCCCAGCACTACTTAGTTTGTTGTGTTGTATGCTTACTGTGCTTTAGTGTGGCCCAAGGCACCCCCATTCAAGCCCAAGTGGAAAACAGGACCATTAAACATTTTCTAAACTGAGACTAAACCATCAGCCAAATGCTGCAAACTGTAGTGCAATGAGTAACAAATGTATTGAATTTCCTTTCTGTCTTTCTTGCACTGAAGTTCTCTCTAATAGGAACATCACTAAAAAATACCAGGTAGATGACCCTTAGCTCAGAAAAATAGCAAAATCTGACAGTTTTAGTAACATATTAAATACGTGCAATGGACTATATTAAAAAAAAAAAAAACAAACAAAATCTTCATTGTCCTCTTAATTTCATATTTACTGTGAATTACAGCCTGTATTTCAAGAAATACCAACCTATCACTTAAACATTTCTGAATGATCCGGACTCCTCTCTCTGTAAACGGGTCTAAAAATTAGTTCAATTAAAAAAGACACATATCTTATGTGTAATCTGAGTATATAGTGATTTGACATTGCTACAGTTCTGCTAGATTAGCAAAGTTGTCTCTTGTGCAATGATGTAGTAAGAAAAACAGATTTCACACACCTTATGTTACCAAGTTTTGATTACTCAAATTACTTTTTAATATTATTGTCAATTAGCTCAACAGAATTACCTTCCCAGGCTATCAACCAGACTAAGTGGTGGAAGGAAAGGAACTAGACTGCTTTCCTTACTAGACTACCATTCAAGCCATTAAATTAGAAATACTCACTCTTTCTTCAGTGACTATGTACTTATATACGAAACTGAACCACTGTTTAAGCTGGAGAGACTGATGGTTTATCTCACTTTTCTGTTCCCCTCTAGTCTGGTGGTTAAAACATATGGTGAAAGCTTGGCTTTTCTAAGCTGGAAAAGGAAAATAAACCTACTATTTCCACACCCATAAAGGAATCCTAACTGGAAAATCTACAGGGTAAGGTGATAGGCAGAGGAAACTGCTTTTGTGGCCATGTTTTGAATGAAAAGTTGGAATGAGACTTCCTTGTAAGAAAAAAATTAGGTATTAATTCGAGGAAGATAGCTGGCATCTGCTGACTGAATCAAGAATGGAGAGGCTGAACTACTGAGACACATCCTACTCTCAGTGTTTTCCTAAGCTAACTCTCTGGGGATTTTTTTTTCCATCCTGCTTGCTCCTCTACACTATGAAGGAGCCTTCTTTTTTAGTTCAGTGTAAACTGTTTAAGTGACAACATTAATAAAAAAAATTAGGGACTGAAATCTAAACAGCAAGAACACAGAGCATGAATAAATAAATCAGTATCTTCATGTAAGATTGGAGGCCAAGGAGGTGGAAGACCATGGGTACACTTAGACACAGTTATCAGCTGGATCTCCTTTGTAATACATCTGTGAAATCCTTATTAATGTGAGCTGAAATCAGCAAATGTCTATGAAACGTTTGACAGGTGTTATTTTCTAATAAAAATATTTTATTAAAACCATTAGCATGCCTATTATAGCATTTTTGGTGCCATTGTTCTTCACTTATGTTCCCAAGTGGAATGTTCAGATTGCTTAAATGCTAAGCAGTGAAAATACTACCTTAAAGTTTTACAAGAACATGAAGTATGCACATGTCTTAGTTGATGTATAATGAAGTTTCCACTGCACAGATCTGACTGCTGGTAAAGAAAATACAAAATACATAGGAAATACACTTGAGAAAAGTGCTTTCAGCTGTTCAAGTATTAAATTCTGCTCTCTTTCTGTACTTGAAATACTGTGGGCTCTCCATTATAAATTACCCTGTTGCCATTCAAAAACATATTTAAATATCTACGTGTGAAGTCAAGAAAACATGGTTTCATAATTAACCTATGTTAGATCACAGTAAGTAAATGAATGTGCTCATTATGTGTACCTATATGGACAAGCAGAATATTAACTATTTTTGAACATGAAATTTATACCTTTACAGGTAATTAAACACAGCTATAGAAAAAGAATTACTACTTTCTGTATTCCTGACCAACCACTTATGAGGTCTAAAAATAATTTCTCAGTGAACTGAATTAAAAACAATAATGCCATGAAGCAGCATTTCAAGTAGGTATCTCCAAAGATGTTTCCACAAGTTTGGGCTGTTGTTCATGTTATTGTTAGTCCATGTAAGACTCAGTACAATATTTTTGCAGTAAGTATTAATACTGTTGTTTTTGCTTAAGCATTATATATGGGTTATCCAAAAAACCCTTTCTGAACAATAGTTTATATTAAAAATAGTATCCTTTTACCCTTGTCACTTCAATTTTAAGTAGAAATGGCTTAGTGGCATTTCAATTACAATGTCTCTAATGACAGAATCATACTTTTTGTGGCACAAATTTGTTAATACACTGAAACTGCTCTATTATTTATGCTATCAAGGTACCCTCTAGTCAGTAGTCTTCCACCATGGAAGTTTACTTTCTGTTGGAAAAGCTGCTGTGCAAAATTTTCTTGCTCTTAATCAAGATAGTCTTACTTAACTGACAAATATATGGGATAAAACAAATTTTAATGTGTTGCTTACAGAAGAACCAAATAAAGTATTTTTGGACAGTTTTGGTGAAAGGCTCATTAAACATCTTTACACATACTGAAACAGCAAGATACAATAGCAGTGCTCTTCCTGAGCCTTCAATGAAAATAGTTTAAAAAATGTTTCAAGTCATCGCTGTAAAAATACAACAATAAATAATAAAAAAAATACTTTACATGGATGGCATACTTTAAGACTCTATTATCATGTCCTTCTTTTAAACTGCATTCTAAAGTACAATAAAAATATGTTAAGAACAATATTTTAAGTTATTTCAATGTCAAAGCCAATTTTTATCCTGATTTTCACAAAACAGCCGAACGTGCAAATTCGTAGTTTAAATAGAAAATTCCTATCCTAAGAATCTGTGACAGAAAAATACCAAAAGGGCAAAGCCTTACAATATTAGTTGTAATTAAATGCACTCAATATGATGTCAACACAGTTCTAAAAAATGTGCAACAAACATATTCTAGCTGAAAAAAGAGCAATAAAAATTGTCAATATTATACTTCACAGAATCATAGAATGGTTGGGGTTGAAAGGGACTTTAAAGATCATCCTAGTTCCAGCCCCACTTCCACTAAATCACATTGCTCAGAGTCCCATCCACCCTTGAACACTTCCAGGAATGGGGCATCCACAACTTCTGTGAACAACCTGTTCCAGTGCCTCCCCAACCCCACAGTAAAGATTTTCTTCCTAATATCTAAACTAAACCCACCCTCTTTCAGTCCTATCACCACATGACCTTATAGAATCTCCTGGCTTTCTTGTAGGCCCCCTTCTCAGTAAACATTGAAGTACTGACTGATTAGAACAGCTATCCAACAGAAGAATCCTGACCTGTTATCTGTGGAAGCTGAGACTTTTACTTTGTGTTGTAGTATTTTTAAGATGGGAGCGGACAGAGTGGAAAAGTTTCTGAGTTATCTTTCTCACTTGTTCCCAGTCACCTGTTAATCAAGCAGTGATTTATATCCTCTTAGGTTATTTTGGCATTTTATGAGAACAAACCCCTTCTTCTGCTACAACAGAAAATGGTATGCCCAGAGGTATGCAACTAGAATAAGGAACTCTCATGTACATATCTTAAACAGATGTAGAGGACATTCCTTACCCATTTAACTACTTACTCCACTCTGGCAACCAGTTAATCCAGGCTTCTGCAATTTAGGAGACTCAAAAACGTTTACAAAAGTTGAATCAAATTTTTGTAGATGCAAGTCAGTCAGTTCATCAGACCATTTCTTTAACAATGAATACTTTCTCCATAAAAGGTAAAGTTTTGGCTCTATCACCTAAATTTAGAAACTATAAAAAATTTTCACCTACATTAAAAAACAATGGAGGGAATAAAATATTAAGAGATATTGAGTTGTGTAACATCCAGTGATTTGCATATAAGGTGGACCAGAAATACTGGTCTAAAAGTAACTTTGTGGAGAAAAATTATATCTGAGAAAGATATTCTAGCAGGTAACTAAACAGCTGTCATGGAGCCCTCATAACTATTTAACTGGGGAATAAAAAGATAATTACAAAACCGGTGGTAAAAACACTAAGTTCATTTTACCTATATAAGAAGGGATTTGGAAGACATGCTGTGTGTAGAAAGAGGGAAAAGCATCCTGCCTAGACAGCTGAAGATAAAGTAGCTGAATCGGGAATACAGGAGAAGTCTTGGGAATACAAGTATGAGATACTAAAAAGGTAGGTTACCTTACTCTGTTCCATACCCACAAGAAGTTCCCCTTTTAGCACCATCCAGTACTAATGTCTGCTTTCTTTTCTGCAACTCATCCTTCTACAGCTTTTGGTCTTTGCAAAAGAGCACAGAGCATATATTGCTTCAAAGCTCAGCACACTGATAGATGAGTTGGTTAATTTGGAGGAAGATACAGCCCTCAATCTGCTTGAACAACCACTGCCACTGGAGAAAAGCATCTGTAACAATCCATTTACATCACCTTTAAAAGCAAGAGAACTTACTCTTGCAAACACTGGTTAGGTCTAGCAGTGATGAAGGAAAAGTAAGCTCGAAGTAGGAATTGCCACCAACTAGGGGATGCTGCAGTACTTGCAGGGTGAAGCTGCTGCTACAAAGACAGCCTTTAGAGCCTGAGAGGAGACTGCATGCAGGTATGTCCTTCTGTAGCCCACCACACTAGACTAGGTCTTCCATGGGTGGCAGGATAAGCTTCCAGGCCTCTTGGCACCTCCCCTGTTCCTTTTTACCTTGAAAGATGAACCCAACTAGAGACAAAACATTCTTGTGAAAGCTCTCACACAAGCTGGATACTCCCCCATTAAAAATGGTGGTCATCACCTTGGTATCTGATGTAATTTGATCTCAACCTGGTCAATCCTAGTTAACTGATTCCCACTGAACTGGAGGAGGAATACAATAAGATTATGCTAAAGTCTCCTTATGAACAAAAAGTACTTCCTGAAAATTTAACCTATAGTAAAAGAAGTGTCTGTGTTTCTTCTGGTCTTTTTCTGTGCATAGCCTGGGGGGAAAAAAGCCTTCTTGGCTATGCTTTTTGCCATGAAGATACTAAAAGAACAGCAGTCCAAAGAAAAGAAAGAATAGGAAAATCAAGTATCAGCAGTTTTAGCTTTTTTTTAGACTTCACAAAACTCATGAAAATGAAGACAAGAAAAGAAAGTTCTAGTTCAGCCAAATGGCACTAATGAATTGGAAGGGGGGGAGAGGGGGATTTTGTCATCTCATACATTCAGCAAGTGCTTGCTACAAGTTCAGCTTGGGGTTAAAAAGTCTGAAACATTTTAGTGAGTGCACACCTTTATGCTGGGTTTACATGTCGAAGATATCCAATTGTTCAGTTTTACCTTCTCCCTTTTCAAACTATCTGCCTGGTCCATGAAGGTGGACGTAACAAAAGAATTCTTGTGGAGTCTTAAGTTAAAAATTTTACTTACCTCATATACGTTAATCAAATTAATTTGCTCTGGACTGGAATTAAATATAAAGCCAGTTCGTTATATTCAATTTCAGAAAATCCTAGACACATTTTTTGTTTGTCCCTCTGCTACTGAGCAGCTTTTAAAGAATTTATTTTTTGTGCTTAGACCTTGTTTACGGCTATACTAGAAAATGATGCAGGTTTAAACTCATTTTGTTCTAACCCATTTTCTTATTTTTGTGAAATTGATTTTGAATTTATTGTTAACACAGGCAAAAGTGACAGAATTAAAATTGCACCTCAAGCTTGTTCTACAGATAAGAACCAGAAAGAAGTCAGCTACAGAGAAACACATCAGTTAAAGCTTTTGGTAAAAACCTCAATGTAAGCCTATGAAAAAACATGTAGGCTCAGTAGACCTGAAGGTCCCTCACAGATACCTTTCATTTATACAGCTTTTGAAAAATAACCTTCTGTCTTTGATACATTCATAAAGTTAAAAATATTTAACTTTTTTTTAAGACAATGTTCTACAGATTTTTGCCATACCTCTTGCCATGCACAACTGCCCCAGGATCCTCAGACTTTGCTTCCAACTCCTGAACTTCATCTACCAGTGTCTTGTAAGTAGCTCTCTTTACTCTGTAAGGACATACAAAATACTGCCAGACTTACTCTTCTTGAAAGTAGAACAACAGGTAGTTTTAATGCTTATATAAATATTCAATTTATAAATCCATTTCCCTAGACTTAAAACTAAGCTTTACAAGAAGAAATACCACAAAACATTTAAAGAATGTATTTTATCATCTGTTCTTGCAAATTAGAAACAAAAATATTTATAAATGAAACACTACAATTATTGAAACATTTAAAATAGTAGTAACTCTTGTAAAAAAGTTTTTCAAAAACAAAGATGGTAAAAAAGAATTTTACATAATCACCAGAGTCGATCTTGTTTTTTATTATATTAGTAATTAGAACACACATATAAAAGTCAGTACTTTCTTCTGTAAACCCCAGCATTTCCGTACTCACACTTTGTATACTATATCAAGAAGTAAAGCTGTCATAGGAATACACAGGAGTCCCATCCAAAACACTCCAGAGCTGAACATCATAGCTGCCTGAAGAGAAAATGCACAAAATGTGATGTCATAACAAGAACTAGCAAAAAAATCTTAGAAACATCAAGTAGTTTGTTGATGCTATCAGAAGCAAATTTAAATTAATCACTCTAGTCTGACTAATGTGAAATAGAACTTGAACTCCTATCTAAAATCCCCTGAGTTGCAACATAAACCCAGCAAATAGTAAACTCTATTTCATGTCGAGAAGCTGGTAGAAAGATCCACTGCTTAGCTCTTTTTGCAAGGGGAAATCATCCCCCCACAATGCTGCTCTATACCACTGTGTTGATTACAGGCACTTCCATTAAAATCAGATTTATCAAAAATACTGGATACTGGACACTGTTAAAATTATCCTGCAATATAACTTGGATCAAAGTTATCTCCCACAGAACTCACTGTACCACAGTTCCTACACTGCCAGACTCCTGTTAAACATTGCTTAAAACTGAGATATAAAGAAACAACTATTTATGTAGTTATGAAAGTATGCAATATATTGTTAAATGAAGATAAAACACACTAATAGATGGTGAAATATTTGAAAACCATGTAACAGTTTTTATCTGTGTATTTATTTTTTCTATACACCACTATATGTAATACATAGGAATTTCTTCTGTAATTTCTTCATAACTTGGTCTGTAGAAATACTAAAAACTAAAACATATTGAATGGCCAAAACAAACATCAAAATATATAGACATCAAAGGAAAAAAAGTCTTTACCCTTGTAATTCATTCTCAAATGTCTACATCAATAATACTATGGATGCAAAGAGTATGATAAATACTTATTGAAGCACATTACTAGAGGTTTGATTTACAGTCAGTATTAGAAATACTTTTATAATGTAATTAGATTGAAGAGAGGTTGAAAGTAACACCACTACACAACAATCCTTTGATTCATTACTTGGACACTAATTTCTTTCACAGGTTAGCCCTCAGTACGTAAAACAAATACGCTGAAATTTTACTGGTTTTAATTAGCAGACAAATAGTAGGTAGCTTGCAGTAGCTGAAGTCTAATTTCTCAACATGCGTACATGAACATTTTTGAATTATACTCAATGTGTATATGAAAACAGAAGTGAATTATTTTCAGAAAAAAACCCTAATTCTCATGCAAAAAGTTCAATTTACCTTGTTTTTGTATCCAAGTTCCGACTGACATTGATTCTTTGGAAAGCATTAGAATGTACTTTAAAAACGTGGTAACCTTCCCGTATGGCTATGTTAAAACGACATAGATATTGCCTGAGATTCTACCCACTACTTCTGTCAGCAAAGGTGTAAACACTGAGCAGTGGCAGGTTCAAAATAGAACAATTCATATTTTCAAAGGAAAAAAGAAAAAAAGAAGAAAATTTGGTATCCGGAAGTAGAGGAAATGTATTAGTGAAGAAAATGTATTAGCAGTCACTTTATAAGCAAAACCTGACTTTTGACGTATTTGATGAAATACTCATTTTCTAGAACAGGAGCTGATAGGAAATGTCCATCACAAATGCATTTTGCAAGACATTTTATATTTAAGTAGGAATTAGATAGACAGTTTCCTTAAAAACAAGAAAAAAGCATAAAAATACAACTTGAACTAATTACTATTATTACTTCCTATTATTAACAACATTTTTTATTTATAAGAACATAGCAAAGAGCTGTCCTTGTGTTAGCCACCCGGTATTAAATGTTCGCTGGTGAAACAGCAAAAGTGATAATGTAGGTCTTAGGATGTTAATTCTGACCATTGTAATGCTAACTATGAATGAAGGAACAACTGGCGCCTACTATTCACTCCATCCAGCCTTTGGCTTTACAAATGAACAACATGAATTGAGGTAAAAAAAAAAAGTTTTTCTGCGTCATATTTGAAAGCCTGTCAGATTTTTTTTTCTTTTACAGAGTTAATCCAAACCTAAAAGATTTAAAGCCGACATTCGCATTAAAGACAGAGGCCCTCTTTGTATTTTTTGGATGAAGAGGGGAAAAAATAAAATCCCACAGAGGTATTTCCTTCCTTTCTGTACAAGAAAGCTCCCCCCTCACTCTGTAGAAAACATTTTTGTCTCTAACTTTTCACATCTCTCTACACATAGGCAGGTCATCTGGGAAATGGCAAACCAATCCTTTTCAGACAATGGCACTAACAGGAGCAGCCTGTTCTGGGGACGGACTCTGGCTGCCTCTGTTTGTGGTTTACAAATTGTTCCTAATGTGAGAGATTTGTGGTCTATGCCAAGTCTTCCCCCTTTAGGCCTTGTGAAACCAAATGGAATCTGCCACAAAAGTGGCTCCCAGGGGAATTCAGAAGTAATCCAAAACGAGAGCTGGGAAGCCTAGTTTATTGTAGGACTTACAAATCCTGTAGGGAAGATAAATAATTTGTTCTATGTGTAGCTCATGCTCAATATTAAGACTTTCTAAAACCCCTTTTTTTTTAAAGTTTAGATTTTTATATAGGTTCCCATTTTTCAAAAAAGAAAAGAATGCTGAGAAATACTCCTTTTCATGACTTAGTGGCGGATAAGAAATCTTGGCTGAAAACATTTTTAATGCACTGCTGAAGATGTAGTGTTAGGAAATTACATGTCAGAATGAGCACAGAATATTCGCTTTTTCCTCATTATGAAATGATCTGCCAAAACAGCTAGCTCAGATCTTAAAAAGCCTTTAAAAATAAGAAGAGAAAGATGAAATCAGTGGTAAAATTCTTGCCGCAGAAAAGCTCAGCCTTTTCGGTTTATCTATTTCAAGTATCATCTAGGTACATATCTCCTTCCTATAAACTACAAAGCTATAAAATACCTCAACAGCATCAAACCAGCAAAAATTTCTCTTCTCAACCTACAGAAAAAACGTCATTAGTAGTAGTTATGTGCATGTATTCGTCTTCATATGTGCCGAAGTACTTACTGTTGTAGTACTAAAACAGATCTGCATTCATTTCCAGTGCAATGAAGTTCCTACAACTAAGTTTTTGTAGTGCCTCTAGTCTTTCTTTGCTATGTAGAGTTTAAAAAACATCTTTTAGCTCCTTTTAATTAAGAACTGTGTTCCTCAGAATCGCAAAGAATTAAGTTCTCTATTAGGATCTCTATCCTCTCTGTTAGGATCTCTGGTTATTAGGTATATTAACCAAGACAGACCACTGGAAGCAGAAAAGATAAATTGGGCAGTTCAAAGATCAGCTCTACTGTTCCTGTTTGTAACTACTGAATATGGAGAAGGATCTTCGAAGTATATCTGGTAATAGCAGATTCTAGCTCACAAATAAACCTCTGCGACTGGACCAAGTACAATTAAACTTCAAAGGTTTGAGGAGTCAAAATGGAAACTACCTATTGGGAATTAAACAGAAAAAACCAAACCCTAAGACTAATGCTTTTGATTCCTGAAGTGAAAGACAAAAAGCAAACTTTAAATTATTAAATAGTTAAAATATTTAGCTGTTTAATACACTGAATTTTTCTGAAATAATAATATTCTTCACAAATGTACACCAAAATATTTTTTTCTCTAAACAAGAGGTTCACATATGTATAGAAAGGATGACATACAGATTATTGTTTTGTAAAGACTCACAGCTCTTAAAAGACAAGATGGGAAAACCTGGAAGAGGGATGAAAATGTGCAAGAACTGTAGGATAATGCCTATAAGGACCTTCTACCGAGAATGGGCTTGAGAAATATTTTCGACTATGAAGGAAAACCCTAGCTTTTATTGCTAAATTATTTTGACGTTCATGAAAATTTAATACACCAGTTATTCCTCCTGAAATGAAGACACAGAATTTGGATAATATTTTAAACCACACTGGTAAAAAAGCAGTGAAACAGCAGAAAAGCCCCAACCAAACAAAAAAACCCCAACCAACCAACCAACCAACCAAACATGTTCCCTGCCTTGCAAAAGAAAGAAATCATAGCACAACTGTTCTAGATATTAGCCATTGAAGAGTGACTGTATTCCACAAGTTTTGTGATTATGAAGTGAGAATTGACAGACTTTGGTATTTGCTTGCCATACAGAGCTCAAAGCAATTTTCAGAAATAGAGGTTGCCAATTCAGTTATCTGCCAGGTTCCCTTAAAAGCATGGTACAGTAATTCTCATTTGGAGGAATTTAGACATTACTTCCCAAATTTTAGGGGCATTATTTATAAGTCTCCCTGCTAGCATTGAGTAAAAGTACTGTAGCAATTTTTCCTAAATATATAACCATTTAAATTTATTTATTATACTGTACTCTGCAAAAGTTATTAAAATAATATTCAGCTGTTTTTTAAAAATGCAGGAAACAAGTATCCATTAACAGCTGAGGGACAAGACAGCAGGGTGCAAAAGCTGTAAGATCCTCCTAGAGAAGCTGTTGATGTATGGGCTGGATGAACAACTGTGAGATACACTGAAAACTGGCTGAATGGCAGTTGGTGGTCAGTGTCAGGCTGGCTGGAGGCCAGGAACTGAAAGCATACCCCAGGGTCAATACCGAGTCCAGTTTCATTTAACATCTTCATTAAAGATCTGGATGAGAGGCAAAGTGTACCCTCAGGAAATCTGCTAGTGACACAAAATGGGGGGAAGAGTGGCAAATGCAGTAGAGGATTGTGTTGCCACCCAGAGAAACCTTGAAAGGCTGAAGAAACAGGCTGACAGGAACTTCATGCAGTAGAACAAGGAAGAATGCAAAATTCTGCACATGGGAAGGAACAACCCCTCCCCTAAAAGGCAGCAGTGTATCCTGGGGGCCTTCCAGCCAGAAAGCAGCTTGTCAGAAAAGGGCTTGGTCCCAATGGACACCAAGTTGAAAATGAGCCAGCAATGGGCCCTTGTGACAAAGAAAGTGAATGGTATCTTCTGGCTTCATTAGACAAAGTATTGCCAGTAGATGGGAAGGCAGGACCCCTCTGTGCAGCACTGATGAGGTCACTCACACCTGGGGAAGTCTCCAATTCTGGGCTCCCCAGTACAAGAAACACAGACAAACACAGAAATTAGTTCAATGTCCTGAAGCATCTCATAGAAGAGAGAAACCTGAGATAGTTGGGACTATAGCCTAAGAGAAGGCTTAGGGGGATCTTGTTGAGGGAGATGGACTCCTGAGTGGAGGGTGCAAAGACAGGGCCAGGCTATTTCCAGTGGAGCCCTGTCACAGCACAAGAGGCGAGGAGAGCAAACTAAAACTTGAATCTGAACATCGATAAAACCTTTCTTGTTGTGAGGGTGACTGAACAGGGACACAGATTGTTCAGAAATATTTTAGTGTCCCCATCCTTGGTAATATTCAAAAGATGTCTGGATGTGGTATGGGGCAACTTGTAGTGTCGGAAGCATTAGACCAGATGACCTCCAGAGACCTCTTCAACTGTTCTATGATTGTATTCTATCCTAAATCTTTGCTTTGTAGGCTTTGCTCTACATTAGACGAAAACCTATTCCCACTTTTGGATCAAACTTTTGACAAACATCTTACTAGAGAAGACCTGTTCAATAGAGACTGAAGTATCGGGGAAACAACATTTTCAAAAAAGTTATTTGGTGTTTTTGTGTAAAAAAACTCCAATGCAGTAAAGGCATTAAAGGATGCATATCTAATATTTTAATAAGCATGACTCCATATAAGCAGGATACTTGGCATAATACAGAGTGAAGTAGTTAAGAAAGCAATGCTGTCAATATAGTATATTCTAATACACTGTTTCTACACAGTGCAGCTAAATCTTCCCACAAGAAATATTACTGTTTTTCACAAGACTTCTTCAAACATCAATCAAATGATCTAAAATTCTGTAAAATACACGCTTGTACCTTAACTCCAATTTCCGTCAGTAGTTTTATAAATCCCCTGGGTCAGACAGAGCAGAAACAGATGGTGCTCTGGAGAACTTTACAGTGCATTGTCTACAGTACCTCAATAAATTAAACAGTTTTGTGGATACTGAACTTTTGCTTTAGTATCAATGTCATAGTTTTTATTCAAGTAAAGTATTATTATTTTAAACTATCTTAGTAATCATATAGGTGTAAAAAAAGAGGCCTAACAATTCAGAGCACCTAACAGTAACAAGGAGCTTTATTAGTGTGAAATATACAACTGATTGATTTGGTTTTCACTCCTCCAGAGTTTTTCAAGAAAGAAATAACCATACCAGTTTAGAAATAGATCCATTTTTGTAATTTAAAAATCAATCTGGTTTTTTTTTAGGACTTAAAGGAAAACTAGACCTATTAACTGCAAGGATGGAAGCATTAATGGAAGGTTCTAGCATCTTTACAGCCTACTGACATATGAACGAAGGCTGCTCTTATTAGGTGATGCAAGTTACAGAAATTTCATTAGTTAATGCAATTATTGCAAAAGGACTACACAGATATAAAAATATAGAACAATTTAATCACAGCTTCATTTATTTGTGCAGTCATTATACACAATATGACAAAACATGGACAACTGGCAATTCCCTGAATCACAGATTAAAAATGCATTTTGTTCAGAATCACAGAACAGTTTTCTGTGTATTGAAGAGCTTCAAAGGAAAAACAATACACCTACAAAGCAAATACCTTATCAGATATGAACAGACTTGACATTTACTTTTAAAAACTTATGCAAACTTCATCTGGCTTAAACAGAAAATACCGAAAGTTTTAAAAAATGTTTTGAAAGTATATTTCAATTATCTATTTGTTAATATTATACATAGAAATATCAACCTAATTTATATCAATGTAGCAGAAAGACAGACCTAGGCAGTTGATTTTTTCAAGTCCAGAATAAAATTTTTCTTCTAGTCTGTAGTGACACTTGAAATTAAATGCAACTTGTTTAATGTAATGGGTCAAAACATATGGTGCTAAACCTAACAAAAAATGCATACAAAGAATTTTATGTTGGTTTTTTCCCCTTTCTTTCCTGTGCATCTATATTTAAAAGCAGTGTTTACTCGTAAAATATTAAGAAAATAACCCATAAAATTCCTTGTTCACATGCTTCCATACTAGACAGTACTGACAGAAAACAAATGTATGAATAAACATTTCCACAGATGTAATGCAAATTGTAATATAATAAAGACTAAGCTACAGAGGCTGCAAAGTTGTTACAAGATCAGTGAAAGCTTTTGAAATGCTTTCAGTATTTCTTATAAGCTGTGCATCCCCATTCTTTCCCATAGAAATAGTGTTTTGCTACTACTACCAAAATCCTCCTTGCAAAAAAGGTTTTTTAATATTTCGTTATAAGTAGATAGAAGTTGAATTCCTAGTCTTTTAGGATCTGTGTCTAAGACTAGAAGAATGTAATCCCTAATTCTTAGAATAAACTCAAGGAAAGTAATTATTAAATGAGTGGTTTTAAAGTACAAGCAAAATAATATGGAAGTAAACAGTAAGTTCCATTTAATTAATGATACAATATTTATGTCTTGTTTCTACTAAAAGACTCATGAAGTTGATTTGCTACAGCACCTGAACTAGCTACAGATACTATACTACATAGTTAATTACTTAGGTTATCACCCCTTTTTATCACATATCCTTCTTCAGTTTTATGGCTTATTTTCCCATTTTCTTCAGCTTCATAAAGTCCATTGCTTCTCTCGTACTTTTCATCTATTTTCCCTTCTAGCCTGTGTCTGCCAAAAGGCAATGGTGAACTGACAGTTTTCATCTGAACATCATCAATCAGGGAAAGTGAATGAAGTTTTCTTTACTTGGGACTTTATTTCTTTAAGAAAAAAAAATCCACAACTGGAATAGAAACTGTTTTAAGGTTGACAAGATGTAATTGGTTTCAGAATTTTAATATAGAAACGTTTCAGCTACTATCACCTAGACACCCACTATCAATCTCTTACAGATAATCAGCTACAGAACTACCAGTTATTCATATCAGGAGAACACTTGTGTCAGGACACCTTACTTATGTGAGTCAAAAATCAAATTTCAACTATTGTGGTGCACTACCTATTTGGCAACAAGTTACCACTACTTACAGGACTTAGGATTACTGTTACCTTGGAGAGCCAGGTAGTTCCCACACTGTGAGAAACAGTAGTGTACAGGTAGATGAGTTGGCCTAGTGCAGATCTACCAGTCTTGAAAAAACAGAACACAAAGGTCTTTACACCAGAATTGTCTCAGCATTCTAGACCAACTGGACATTTTGGATCAAGGGGGGCCCTGTGTGTTTTTGTTCTGGGAAAACTCAGCAAAAGAGAGAGACAGAAAAATACACTTGATAATACTCTTAAGGACATGTCAAGAGTAGGGGTCTAGCGGCCTAGACAGCAGAGAAAAAATGCTGTAACTGTCATAATTTTTTGTTTCACTGTATTTTCTTTTAGAGCATGGCATTTTACAATCTTTCCTTCTATAATACCAACATACAGCAACCAATATGTAAAAGCCAACTTTAATTATCTTCTGTATAATTGGAACAATACAGAATGATGGAAACAATTATTGTAAAAAGTCAGAAAAACTTGCAAAAATATATGACATATTTGCTTCTTTGTTCAGGAAATGATTGGATGATGCTTGGATAGTAAAAGATGAACACAAACCAACAACTCTTATGCTTTAACTCTGGGCCACCAGTTTTAGTGCTCAAACATAAGAGTATTAGCAGCATGAACTGATTTTTCTTCTGTAACAACTCAGTTTTTTCTTGAGTCATTACCTTGTCGTGTTCTCCACTGAAATACATTTATCAGAGTTGAGTATTTTATAGGAATGGATACAAAAAGTGAGTTTCAAAATATTTAGATTAAAACCTTCTTCCATATCCAATGAATGAGTTTTCCATCACCTCCATATGCTTTTTCTCTCCCCTTCAAGAGTATTAGAATTTTATTTTCTTGGAATAGAACCAGGAATAAGCAGGAAGAATCTTACTATTTTCATGACATTAATACGAATAAAGACCGAATCCTTATTAGAATGCTTCATTAAGTTCTTTTCTACCTTGAAGAAGACATGAAAAATCTATTTGTAGAAGACATCATCTAGCTGGGACTTAATTGTGGGATGAACACAATGTCAAGAATACAGACCACAAAGACTATAAACCTACTAAGACAGAATTGTTACCAGCTCCAAGAAGAAGAAAAATACCTTTAAACTTTCTAAGGATTAAAGTTATATAACCTACAACTATTTATCCTTATAAATCTGAAGTTTATTTAAAAGGTATCCACTTTTAATGAATACATTTGGGAAAAAATGCATAAAAGTCCCCTTCAGCATAATTTCTCAGATGATACCCGCTAAAATGGACAAAAAGCTAAGAAGCAGACGTAGTTTTTGACACATTAACTTTTGCCAAGTAGAGCTGGATGAATTTTTCAAGTCTGACTCACACATTTGAAGAAATCAGGCAAACAATATTTGTACATGGCAAGCAGAGTTGCTTATGTGGATTTGTTTCTATCACATCACAATCTTTTGCACAGATAAATCTCTGAATCTTTTAGTTTTAATACTTATGGAAGGCCTGACTTGCTACAGAGAAACTCAGTGAATGCTGTCCTGCCAGAGAGCACTCAGTCAGTAGAGGGGCTTCCAGGAAAGCATACAAAACTCCTGCTTCCACTACTAGCTGCAGTATGCATCAACTTTTAGCCACAGTGCACTTTTAGTGCAGTGCAAAAAGCTAGACCAGAGTCTTGAACATAAGCTTTAATGGCCTACGATGCTTTTAGAAGAATTGATTCTGACATCACAGACACTGAAATATATTCTTAGAAAGAAAACCAAACCAACCTCAGTCAACAACATCCCCCTTCAAACAACTTCATGCACACACACACACATCAAAACTACTATATACACATACATGCTTAAGCAAACACACTAACAAAATAAGACTACCTATTTCAAGTACAGATAAAGTTTTATCCCAACAAAGAAATGATTTTAGGTTCATAAGTCAGACTACTTTGGCACAATGTTGAATTCAAACCTCAAGAGGATTATTTTTATTGATAGCTAGATCTCTTTAATGAAGAACTGTTCCTAGAAGATCACAGGAATTACATTCCCTCACAACCAGGTGTTTTCACAGTAACTTCAGAGTCTGAAAATGCTCTAACTAAAACATTGTTATTTCAATGGTGAAGTAGCCATGTCATACCAGCTATAACACACCATTTTGTTTCCACTGTGCTTATCACCATGAAAGTTCTGCTGTCATAAAAACCAAAACATTTTTACAAAATCTCTAAAAACACTAAATTCCAGAAACATTCTTCTATAAAGAAATGCGTATGAAGAAAAAGATGCACTTCTATACAGTGCATATGAAGAAAAATGCTGAAGTACTATAGCTTCAATTACTTTAATTTACAATAATGTACAGAATTAGTTTTGAGTAGTGGAGGCAATGTGGTAATGTACAAAATCTACATATATACATAGGTAAGACATTACGATAGAGAGGAAAACCAGCTAGAAATTGTGCAATTTCAATTTCTTTTTCTTAGGTGTCCAAGTATTTAAGGTAACACCCTTTGCTTTCCATTAAAATGTAGTAGTTACAGTAATGCTTATATACTATTTTTCCCTGTAACTATTTAAACAGGAGGTTGGATTTATGAGTCTTAATTACATTCAAGTGAGGGAGAGATATGCACCTACATTTCCTACATCCTGCATAAATTTTTAAATTGCTGAATTGTATCACAGTGGTGGTGGAGTTAAAGGGACTCTTTTACTGGTGTAAGGCTTGATTTAGTTGCTATGCTTTGAGAACCATTAGAAGAATATCTTTCTGACACAAGCAGGTATTCTCAGTTTCTGATTCCCACTGAGAATGCACACCAAACTTCTCAGCTCAGGAGGTACTGGTCATGCCCAGAAGCAGACATAAGTGTCTGGGAAATGAATACCTCAGATGTTTCTGGAACTGAATGGTACTGAGAATTTGGGACTGCAGTTACAATTAAATCACATACAGCAGCAAATAAACACCTTTTATGGATTCAATCCAATCTGGAATATTCAGAGCAGGTTTACACAGATGCAATTACAAATGAATGAAAAACCACTAATTACTGCAAAAGGTTTAAGATACATTACAATAATGCATTCCAAGCAGTGCATTAATAGAAAAGGAAGCGTACATGACAAGCAGTTTGTGCAATGTTATTGCACCTCAAATTTTTTTGAAGCATTTTACAGCTTCAAGTACTTGGCAAATTTGTAAAGTTCAAGATTAAAAACAGCCTTCACCAGGCTACTACTGGTTACTTCATTATAAAAAATGCTCCAGAAAAATAAGCACTGTAACTCTGAGTACTGTGTTTGGTAAGACTTTTCTTTAGAAAATTAAAGCTTACCTAAGAACTGCAAAGCAGCTTACCTATCTATTCTTTCTCATTAGACCACATACTCACACCCTGTTAGCTGAGCTCTATTTTCATAAGAGTAAAAATTGATTATATTTTAAGTAAACACCTCTACCATATTGAAGGTATAAAAGACAGAATGACACATGCACCTCTAGTTAGCAAAAGGATCCAATAAAGATTAGGTCTGAACTACAGACTGAAACAGTATTTTTTTTTTCACACATTTAGATGTTAGTTAAAATATATTTTTACCTCTCCTGACATATCAGGTGCCATAGGAATGACTGGCCACAAAGAAGAGTAGATTCCAAAAAACACTACCCAAAGTGCAATGCTCCCCCAGATTGCTATATGGCTGAACTGTTAAAACAAACAAAAGAACTATTATCACAGATGCATTACAACACAAAATAACATCTTTGCTACTTAGTATTTACAATGCTATTTTGATATATTGGATCAATTTTCCATGCCTTGTATTAATTTAACTCTACTACTTCAGTTAGCTATTTCCTAAAGGAAAATGGTACTATCAGCAGCAATATTACTGCATTTTAAGCCAATTTAAATTCAGTTACAGTAAGTCCAGAGTAATTTGATTTTTGTAGTTTAAGTATTACATTTGTCCTAATTTTCAATATTGAGTATTATTTTTTGTATGTGGATATTCTGTCCTTCCACACAGTAACCACAGGTTGCTACTGACAAACTGTTAAAGGGTGTAATATAACAAATAAGAAGAAAACAATACAATTATTCATTCATCATATTTCACAGAATATTTGAAAATATGGAAAAGACATTTGCTTACCAAAGTCCAATATGAGGTCTCTAATCCAGCCTTCAAACACACAGTCAGAACCACAAACTTAAGGAGAGAAAGAGAGAGGATTCTTAATATGGGAATCTTAACATACAAAAATTAATAGTTTGTCTAAACTTTCAGGAGAAGACAAGAAAAAGTAAATTGCCACTAGAAGATTTAAGAATACAACGCAGTAATGAGCTAGTAATAGAATATTAAGAAGTACTGGCTTCCATTAATAATCGCCACTCAACTTGATTTGGAAAACTCTTCTTTTGCATTAGAAATTTTACCCTTGCTCCTCAGAACTAAGTCTGGCTCTTACTAAGGTGTAAGCTTACTGCTACATTTTCACAAACCTTTCTTTGTAACCAAAATACCATCTTTATTGATGGTATTCTGGTTACAAGGAAAGGTTTGTGGAAATGTAGCAGTCCTCTTCAGTAGAGACTGAACACCCTCTAGCTACAGACAAGATGACTACAACTTTCTACACCAAGACAGACTTGGAAGACATAGATGCTGGACTGCAAGCTCACAATTGCTCAAGCTTACATTACTCCAAACTTAAAAAACAACCGGAAGTTTTGTTCACTTCATTATCAAATGAGTCATCTGCACCAAATCCTGGAAAGCCCAAAAGGTCAATGTTGGTAATGTAAGACTTATGTTCTGCATACAAATAACATGTTGAGTAAGTCTGTTATGTCATTTTCATTATTCCCTCTGATCTTTACTCTTATCTTTATACTTTTCATGGAGAGTCTCTGAAAACATCACGTTTGTAGGACATTTTAGTTTACAGATGAGCAGTAGGAGAAAGTTTATAATCCCACAGCAAGGACTAGTTGATCCAGAAAATTGTTTATCTCCTTCCTCTGAAGTTCACTCAAGCAAGTTTTCTGTTTATCAAGGAAATAGTTATTACGTTTTGTAACTCACTCATGAACAGTCATTACGTTTTGTAACTCACTCACTCAAGTTTTGCTTTACATGTAATCTGAAGAATAAGAGGCTGAAAAAGGAGTCACAAAGACCAAGCTCCAACTCCAACAGCTATAGTTTAAATTCTAGTTTGTTGGACAAGTTGACATCACTGATTACCAGTGAGTTTGTTTGTATTGAACTTTAAGCAGCTTCAGAAATTCAGAAGAAATGTACTTCAATCAGTACTGAAGCAACTAGTCAAATATGTATGACAAATCTTTCAGTATGTCTGGTGCACAGAAGGACACTGCCAGAATGCTTTCACCTATAAGCTTATACTTTCAATTCTGAAATCCTGAAATCTCCTACTTCAACTGTGCTATAAAGGGAAAAAAAAATTAAAAAATAAAAATAAAAAAATAAAAAGCACCACAATTTCATTATCTAAAACATGTCTGAAATCTAATTAGAAGAAAATTGAGGGCGATTATGAGTATTGTAATTTGCTTGGTCTATCCAGTTTGGGTTCTGTATTTGATACACGAAAAAAAAGAATTATGAAAAAATAAACTGATTTGGTACACTTGTTTGCTACTTAGGTCAGTCGTAAGAAACGTAAACAACCTTCAGGATGAGATCAAGCATTCCCGCTGCATAGACAAAATGTGTACACAGAACAAACACTGCAGATCTTCACAAAAGGAGATACACAGTGTGAGCATAGAGCCTTTACTGACCTGTGATGGGATCATATCTGATACCCCAAAAAAATCACCAACTACACACAGCCACTCCCTCAAGAATATAGGTTTTATTGCTCCCTCCTCTGCTTCATCCAAACTTACAATAATGCACTAAATCCTACTCAGGAAGCAAGAACTCAAACTGGTAGTCTGTATAAAGACTGAGCTTTTTTTTTTTTTAAAAAAAAACCTCTCTAAAATGGTCATACAGATATTTTCACAGCACTCTATTCCTATTTGAAATTTATGTCCAAAGAAATAATTCCAGGACATATTATGAATCATTGCATATTTCTGACTTTATTTGTGGATCCAAAGAAACTAAACTATATAAACTTCTGAATTCCTTTCTTATTGACTTTTGCAGAACTGATGACTGCAGACTTCTGAAAAACACATTGAAAACAGTATGAGGAATGAGAATTACCTTAGCCTCAGAATTTTGGTATGACTGACAACTGTTACTGGTCATATACTTCACATGAACAGATTAAAAAAAAAAAAATAAAACTCTCCATCCTCATTTTGAAAATCTCTCAAAATTCATGTATGTTCCAGATTTCCTTAAATTCCTGTGCAAGAGCAGGAAAACATCAATTGCAACTTACATATTTCCCCAAACTTTTAACCTGAAGTGAAGGAAAATATTTTTTTGGGAAATTCTTGACCACTCTGCAGGTTAGTAGGAGAAATTAATCTCTCAAGATGGTCAAGTTTCAGCCCTCCTAGTTGAAAACCAGTTGCAGAATGTTACATATATGTGCAGCATTGTGACCTGTTTTAGCACGTGTCTAGATTATTTTCCTTTTATTTCAGTTATGATGTTTCCTTCAAAAGAAGTGATTTTGAGGTGAATTCCTATTACAGCCCCCTTACTTTAATGGAAGAATTAACATCTTTTTTGTATCTGCCAACAGTGAGGAACTTGAAAATTTAATTAACTTTTAACATTGAAGAACAGAGGACAGTAAACATAAATCTAATTTTGTTTCGAAGAGATCTTGGAAAAGCTGCTATTGAGTAACATCCATATCTAGTAAGTAAAAAGCACATATTTAGCTTTAGTAATTTATTCTAGGAGATAAAAGATTAAAAGGAAAAAAACCCAAAAATGACTAGTATCTATGAGAGCAACAGAAGTTTTCTGTTAGGTATGGGTCAGGTGTACGTCTGGTGGTTTGATTGCCTCTGAAAAGGCATCCCACAACCTTTGTTCAATAGGGCTCAATGGCTCTTTTAAGGCCTCATGATAAATTAAGAGAGAGAGAACAGGATTGTATCTTCAGAAGTCCACAAACCACTTCTATAATCAATAACCTGACATTTCTCCAATGCAAGAACTTAAAAGAAATTAATAAGCATGATAATTAGGGAATTATAATTCCCATTACTTAAAAACAAGACAGTTTACAGTAACGGACAAATATATCTTCTGCATCTTTATTAAACTGTTGTGTTTTAAAAATGGGAATTACAACACAAAGTGCACTTCAGAACTTCTCAAAGAGTCATTCAAGAGCCACTTCTTACTCTTAAGGCACTTCTTAAGGCACTGCACTGAATTCAGTCTTCTATGAAGAGAATAAGTAGCAATAGTAGCACCATATCTCTAAAACAGAGCCAATGTAGACTTACAGTGTATACAGTGTTACCCAGGAGCAGGTAATCAGAAGTTTTGCCATTGCCGAATACAGTACCTGGAAAAGGAAACAGGGATTAAAATAAAAATATTTCAACATCCATAACAACACTATATATGATCTTAATTTTGTTACAAAAGAGATGGTAGCAATTTCTACAGGGTAATAATAGATTTCATCTTGAACTGCACTGAACACTAGAGAACTATGACTTGTTTCATGTTTAGTGCTCTAAAACTTTCAGTGACTTCAGAGATTATGCAGGAAACAGGAACTTTTTGTGACACCACATACCATAAGACCAGCTTTGTATTCAGTAGCCTTGCAATTAAGAGTTTCTTTTAATATCAGAGATATAGAATCTTATCCTCAGAAAGATGTGAAGTACAATGGTTATAGTATATATTGATTATATTTTGTATATAATCAATATATATTGAGAATACCTATACTTATATGTTATATTATAAACCAGATTATAACATATTCAGCTTTCTGTTGAAAGCTTAGAGCCAGATTTTCACATATTCTGTTATTTTTGGTATAGAAACTTTGCTCTTATCCATATTTCTGAATTCAACTTTAGTAAAAATACAAAATATACTCAGTTTAAATTCTTGAGATGTTTGTCATTCATAAAATTTTCCAAATTTACCCAACTCAAACATGTGGATTGATATAAGTATATATCCATTTGGCACATATGGAAACACACACATCAGTTATGCAGAGTCAGAGCTCTCAAGAGACACATTTTCATAAAAAATTGTATTTTCATAAAACCCACGTTTCCTAAGTTTAGCATCCTAAAGCAGTTAATTTTCCATTATTTATCAGAAAGAAGTTCATGACTATTTTTCCAGCATAGGCTTTTCTGATCACAGTTTTGTCAAATTTCTTTTTAGACATGGGATAACCAACAACTGAATTATTATGAGGAAATTCCTCATTCTCAATTAAAAGTACTGAGTACATTTTCACATGTTCAGTTTGGAAATGCTTTTAGCATTCAAGGTTGTTCATATACTGCAACTAAACCAACTAAACTATAACACTCTGCTGTAGAGGTTCTAACCACTAGGATATTGCTTTTTACTGCATTATACAGAGTAATCAAAATGCTGTGTATGTAGCAAGTAAGGATAAAAGTAAAAGACAATAACAAAAGAAAAGAATAATAAAGAAGGATTTTTAAAAATGCTATATTGGGGGAAAGAGAATAAAGGTATTTTTCTGTGGAGGGTGTTGAAGGATGGATTTATAACTGTTCTGATTATGCTGGAAAGAAGAAGGTGATAGAAATGATGATAAATGCTTATAAAAATGGCCTGTAGTTGGAAACATTTACTTTTCAGTACCTCAGCTGGCATATGGTATATTAAACACTGCTAATTAAGTATGTTTTCATGTTTGTGTTAGATGTTTTTCCACCCTTCCTAACATCTTTATATATGCTTGAAATTAAATCTATTTTGGTTCCGGATAAAGAATGCTCCTCTCTAAAAGCTTTTCAGGACTTGTGAAGACAGTTTAACACAGAAAAAAAGATCTAATATTCTAATATTATATCAGAATTCTGGAATATATATATGTATATGTTTCTGGAATATATACCTGATATTCCAGAACTGATATTCTGGAAGAGACAGCAGGGGACAACTTCACACAGAAATATTAGAAGTCCTCCTTAACCTAGCTGTTTCCCATTCCATGATGAGGAGCTCTCGAAGCTCATCTTTAGCTCTAGTGATACTGGTTGCATTTCTGATACTTCTCTTATTTAACTTTCTCCCTGGACAGACTAGCACACCAAGAAGGACTACAGGAGCTGAAGGAAAAAAAAAAGCTGAGACCATAGCTTATTTTAAAGGTTATACAAGAGGGAGCACCTAGTGAATCTACTAGTACATGTAAGTTTGGCTTCTGCCATTTATGTTGACAAAGTTGCATCCGAAGAAGTTTCTGTGAAGATTTATGTGTCACTTTTTGTATCCACATGACAGTGTATGGAGTGTAAAGTTTGTGTACAGTACACAAGGTACATGGTAAGGTCCCATGGAGCCAATTCTGACAAACAATTCTTACAAATCCAAACTTATTATCTGGTCACATATTTCTTGATAGACTCTATTATGATATATGCAGTTTGAATTTTTCTACTTACAGGTAAGAAACAGGTGGACAAGCAAGACAAAGACTAAATAGGAGAATTTGACCAAGAGAAGGGCTCCAAGAGATTTTAATCATCTTCAAGATTTGGTTTCCAACATTCTAATAAATACCTGCTAACAGATGCACTGCACTGCTTTATAATATATACCTAGCAGTTAAAGAGCATAATGAGAATAAGACAGAGGAATAGGCAGGCAGCTAAGTAAGTCTATTTCCACCAGCCAGAGTGCTGGGACTCAGCACTCTAATGCACGAAGCTGAGCTGTACCTTTCATATTTCAGGATCTACCTGCACCTGTTCTTTGCTAAGAGAAGGTGGAAGCAGGGACTGTTCTCAGAAGTTCTTGCCTCTGGTACTCCTTAGTTAACTAAGAGTATTATATCCCTTTCCTCTTTATACACACAGACATTAGTGATTTAATTAATAGCATATCTTATTTTGGACTCATATCTGCTTCATGCAAAACTCTGAGCACCACCAGACCCATGCCAGGTACTGATTGTATCACCTCTTGAGGTATACAATTCCCCCAGGTCCCAATTCTTACCATTCTCCCTTACCCATCCTTTCTCTAGCAATGAAAGGGAAAGGCAGCAGGCAATTTGTTCAGACTCATAGAGGCCGCTTGCCAGCAAAATAGTTCTAGCCCAGGGTTTGTGGGACAAGAAGACTGAGCTCTCACAAGTAACTGCTTGTCCAGGTATCTCTGCCATTCATGAACTCTGCATCACCAGACACTCATTAAACACTTATCCATGGTGTAATGCATAAATCTCTCATATGGACTGGCTACAGCTTTGAGCAGGGATTTCAGTTTGAATTTGAGATTATGGTTTTAGAGTGTGCACTGACATTTTGAGAATCTCATTATCCTGGGCTGTCTAAACCTCTCCAGTGCAAACCGTTGCCGCTGAACTCACATTCGGTGTGACGTGAGTGGCCTTTCAGAGAAAACAGGCTGCCACATACCTCCCTTAACCCATTAGGAGTCACTGAGTGTTTTTCCCTTAACCTCTTGGGGCACAAGCAGCTGCGACTCTCTCACTGTCTTGTCTCAGCAGTTTCAAAATGTCCATGAGAACATTTCTGTCCCCTATGCCAGGGCAGACTGCTTGGCTACATCACCAAAACTGAGAAGAGACTAATTTTCAGGTAAGTTGCAAGGTACATACTTGTTTTTTTTTTTCTCCTCACAAATTGGAAACAAAACAAAACCCCACCTTTAAGAGAGCTCTTCCAGCCCCAAACACTCCCACAAAATGGAAGCAGTGCTTTCAAGCTTCCTTTACATAACAACACTTTCCTCTCAACCATCCCACTTCCTTCTGCAGCTCAAGTGCATATACAGCAGCTGAACCAGAAGATGGACAGGACTCAACAGTCCAAGATGTCACTGTTCTTCTGCCACAATCCTACTCACAGAAATACAAACTAGCAGGTTAGTATGGCCTTGGAGCAACAGGACAGAATGCAACACAATAAAAATAAATACTGACAAAATGTAAGAGACAATACAAGGGTTAGTAGTGTTTTAGGGTCTTGTAGATATCTACTATGGTAGTGTAGTTTATAAAAATTAGCATAATTAAATAGCAATCTCCTTTTCTCCACCTAGTTTCAGCTTACATAAACACTACTGTGATAGTTAAATGTATATATACATAATATTATTCCTACTTTTACACAGATCTTAAATAAAACATTTTATCTATATGGCATCTGGTTTAGTTCTAGAAATGGTATCTTGAAATTTAATCACACTGAACTGTTAGTGATTATAAAGCCTCCATTAGAAAAAAGACAATATTTAGAAATTTTGTACTTTTAAACATTTATATTTTTGTTTTTCGTAATACTTACCATGCTGGAGGGCTTTTAGTGGAAACCAAAACAGAATGAATGAGTGGAAGAGGCCATTTAAACAATGAACCCAGAAAACCTAAGAAAGAGAAAACAGAAAATCCATGAGAACCATTTGCAATAAACTAGCTCTGTGAACCCTGACCTTTCTTTTTATCTGTGTGTTAGATTCACAAAATGTGTTTTTGTTAGGCCACCACTGTGAAGTAATATAACTGACAGGCACTTTCTGCCTCTTAGCTCTTCATGGGTCATTTGTTTATTTTTATGCCTTGAAAAAAAGTGTGTATTATCTCCTTTTAATTTCAATTCAGAAGGGAAATTAAAATATAAACATACGGGAATATCAACAGAAAAATTAAACTAAACCAGACAGCTTGAACGATTGCTACATTCTAAGTAGGGAATTAAAAAGGACTCTAGCTTTTAGAATTTGCATTTAGTATTAGAATAAATTTAGATAGTAGAAAAATTAAAACCCGAGTTACACGTATGCCTAACCTATATATTCCCATACAGAAAGGAATCTAAAAACGATTTAAAAATTTATCAGTTTCTTCCTTAAATTTCTCCTCACATACTCCATTCTTGAGGAGCACAACTTGATCATATATATTATGATTACTGATCATAATTCCTTTAATATATTTGCTAAACAGTTGAAGTTTTACTTTCAAACTTATTTTCATTTGTAAAAGACGCCTCGTGCAAAGAATCATATTAAGTTTAAGAATAAATGCTCTATTAATGCTTTCCATAATATATTGCATTATATAATGACATAAAAAGACTTAATAAAAAAATATATAGGACCATTTCCTTCAGTATGGCAATTATGTTTTCTTCACTAACAATGCTTTTGACTGTTATGGCTTTTTTTTGTAAATGACTGCTGTGTATCTTGAGTGTTAAGGTGTTCAAACAATTGAAATTAAGTTGCCTGTCTCACATTTTCCACTATGTCTCAATGGCTTTTGTTAGATTATAAAGCTACACTAGGTTGCATGGTCCAATTTACACTCCAATACTTTGCAAATTTAAACTTGTGCTACTCATTAACCTTTGTCTCTCCTTCTTGCTATGTCATTACCAGAAGTTTTTATTTGACAGAAAGCACAGGTGGGTGCAAGAAAAATTAGTTCTACTTTTCCATTTTCCTGACCAATTCTTTCTGTCCCATGCTAATCCTTTAACCTCTGTCATGACCTCATAACCTTTGACCCCTTTTACCATAACAAGTATCTGCATCAATATTCAAGGCAGTAATGTTTCCAAATCTTTAACACCAACTATTCAACTTATATAGGTGGGAATTTTGTAGCTGGCGAGTTTGTAGACATTTACTCATAGCACATGTTGTGTGGGAACAGCCACAGAATTTCCAATTAACTCAACAATATATCTGTGCAATAAAAAAATGTTAAAAGCTTATTTTAAAACAGAAAAAACAACTGTTGTAACTCATACTTACACTATTTATTAAAATTATCATAACACAAAAGTGTCTGTATTTATGGGACCATGAAAAGCTTCATATTAGTAAAGCATTTGCAGGGACACAAGAGACTCTGCTACCTCGTGTCCTTACAACTTTCAGGTTGGCTTTTGTAGGTGAAGGGATGAAATGAGGAAGAAGGAGAAAAATCTCATCTGCTTCAATGAACAAAGACAGTTTAGATAAATAATTATATATATATTGGGGTAGCTCCAGTTATACAGCACAAGTGGCACAGATGTAAGAGCTGATTATGCTCTATCAGCTCTGCACATCTACTACAGACCATCACATGTAGGCATTGTTAATCCAAGGATATATTGAAAATGTCCCCAAGTTCAACATAAAATGAGATTACTTGAAATATCACATTTAAAAAAAAATAAAAGGAACTCTTACAAAAGTCAAATACTCATGAAATCACAGATTCAGGTACAAGTTTAATTTAGTTTTTTTAAGAGATTATTTATGAGCAATGCTGTAAAAATTTTGTATATTTTATGTATTAGAGTCCTACATTCTTTTACTACCACTTATGCTAGTCTCTCTAAGATGAATATCACCCATTTCCCATCAAAAGTAGCCTCAGATTCCTTTTGATCCATACTGACACATTCTTGACTCCAAGTATTTTTTCCCCAAAACTCAAAATTAAACCATAAAACCACAACTCCAAATTGACAAAGAATAGTACCACGTCCCTCCCTCTACAAATCTAGTGACAGTTCTTATTGTCCTCTGCAACACTTCTCCACAGGCTTCAGTAATCCATTTCCATATAACAGTACAAATACATACAGCCCAGCAACAGTGAGGTCTAATCGCCTCTGCCTACAGAAGACAGCTTTATTACCAGCAGGGAAAAAAAAAAAGTGGAAAAAAATGGGGAAAAAAAAAGTGAAAAAACGTAATCCTTGTTGTTCATTTCCATACTTGGTAAAAATGAAAAAACATATATATATATGATTTGTACCATTCACTGACAAGTGTACACCTGGAAATAGTAGTAATAAAAATCCCCTCCACTTTTAATTATGAGCAGCATAGGACAAAAGGGGTAACTATACTAAATTCCTACAAATTTTTGCTTTATTATGTTTGATTTTTACAAACATCTACCTTAGTGTTAAAGTCCAGTGCATTTTGGGAAGTCTTGTATAACTCAGGGTATTTCAGCATGTTTTCCTTTCGGCAGGATCTCTCAAATATTCCAAGAGTTAGAGGAGGCATTGCTGTAAACATCTAGTAGATGGTTCAAAAAGAAAAAATTGCAAAACTTTAGAGGTGAGGGTCTGCTTAAAGATTGCTTACACAAGAAACATTCATGGTTAAATGTAACTAAAGGCACACAAATTATCTTACCACATTGTAAAGACCTATACACCATCTTTCAAAAAGAATTTGTCCAGAAAAGCCATTGACAAATGCAAACCAGACCTGCAAAAGATAAGAACTGTGTATTACTCAAATGTCTTGCAAGGTACAATAAACAGATTTTTCCTCAGCTTCACAAAAAGGGATACCCCTGCAACACATTTACAACACAGTTGAAAATAAGCCCATATGAAAAAAATTAATGATAAACCCAACTTTCAATCAAGAACAGGGAGTGGGCAGTCTAGTCAGATACATGGAGCAATTCCATGTAAATAGGAAAACATTCAAAGGAGGTAGCTATTTTCAGAAGAAATGTCAGGTTCTTTAAGGTTTTCAGAGTGATTTAAGCTCACTTAATTCTTAATGAAGTAAAATTTCTGAGAAATATGGGCTGGTGGAGGGGGAACCTACAGATTAGTAGTTATTGTCTTCCCATTGTTAGCAAACTTGACTAACAGAATTCATAGATTAAGATGCTGTTTGGCACTTAAAAATACCAATAATCCTTACTCACGAAAGGATTAGGCTTTACCAGAGCACTAAAGTAGAACTACTTAGCTAAGAAACACTAACTCAGCTCCAGGGTACTTTAGAGAGGGAAGTGGACATCTCTTTAATTGCATAAATTCTATCATTTTTTGCTAAAAAGTTAAAAGAAAACAAATTTAATTTGATAGGTGTGGTAACATATTTTCTCATGTTTTTCAGCATAGCATGCAGCATATCTTACTTTCTCCTAGTTCCTCATCCTTGTATTAGTTCAATGATGAAGTGGAGAAGCAGCACTTGAATCTTTATTCAAGTTTCACTGAAACTATATTGTCTAGGACAGATGTAAACTCTTAGGTAAGACAAGTCAAAATCATCTGAACATTCTACTCCATTTAAGACTCATGTTTTTCAAGTGAATTTTTAGATGCTGCTTTCTTACAATTCACATTTCATTGAACTTCATTAAGGAAGCATGAATTGCTACAATCAGTATGTATGGTTAATCAGTATGTACCCAGGCTGGCCTCCAGGTGACTGGATTCTATGACCAAACTCATATTTCTTTTTAAACCACATGGTGTAATGCCTGAACATGTTTCTGATTACTTTGAGATGGAAAACCTCCTTAATTTGGCAACTATTAACACTAAAAATGGGAGGTAAAATCCAGCCAAAATTGCTATTTGTTCAACAGATAAGAGTAATTTTTTTTTTGGTGGCCACTTATTAAAACAAGATAGATACAAAGTCATAACTGCTCAAGGCTCCAATACAGAAAGAGAGAATACTTTGAATTTTCCAAGACCTTATAATGCTAAATTTGTTTACTTTGGTAGATTTAAGTGCAACAAGCACAATTTTCTAACCTTTCAGACCATACACTGAAAAGACAATGGAATTACTTTATTTCAGCTGAATCAGGTTTTTATCAGCTCTTTTGTATTTTGATTTTTGACTTTCAAAATACAAATTATGATTTAATTATGATGGATTTAGCAGACATTTATTGGCAGCAGTTTCTCAGTAGCTAAGTGTAAGGGTGCAAGATGAGTACATAATCAATTGTGCATTTCAGAATAACTGATTACGCACTCAACATCAGTACAATTGATAGGTTTTTCCCCTTGTTTGTATCAAATACTGGAGTAAATTTTAAAAATTT
Organism: Phylloscopus whistleri; assembly: GCA_017589585.1. Classification (NCBI taxonomy): domain Eukaryota; kingdom Metazoa; phylum Chordata; class Aves; order Passeriformes; family Phylloscopidae; genus Phylloscopus; species Phylloscopus whistleri. The sequence goes on along the minus strand of JADMLD010000041.1, from coordinate 930,812 downwards.
TGATTTGAAAGGGTTAGGTTGGTGCAAAATATGTGACTCAGTAGCTGGTCATAAATGTGTGTACATCTCATTGCTGGTAATTTCACACAGAGTTAAGTATCACTCTCTAGGAAGAAAATAAAAGACCACAAGTACACATAGACTTGACCCTTCATAATCGAAGAGTATATGGAAAAAACATTAACTTTCTACTGTGATTTAACTAGCAGGCAAAGTGTTATAAAACGCTAATTTTAAATGAAAGACCTAAATACATACACTGAATCTATTCCACATGTTGACTGCTCTTACAGGTAAGTGATGCTAAGCAACACCTGGAAATGTTTTGGAGTGACTTTTAAAAAGCAATGCAAGTATTTAGGACAAAAATTTAATTTACAACAGAGTATCACTTTCAACTTATTTTATACAGAATTTAAGTTAGGATTTTCAAGGTATCTAAACTGAAAACAGTTTTACTATAAAATTGTAAAGAAATCCTTTAAGGCATAATATTGACTTCCTGAAATATTAGCATTTACGTTCTTCTAAAGAAAGCACACAGGTTATAGGCATTTTAGCTCATTTTAGTGTAATAAGGGACTGGAATATATCTTGGTCAGAAGTCTAGATTCAAACTAAAGAGAGATGAAATTTGGTAGCATCTCTAAGTTCTGAAATTCTTATGGAACCTATCAAAAAAAGTCCATGAAGAAATATTTCAATGTGGCTAAAAGCAGTGATCTCTAGTAGAAACACTACTGTTTAGTGGAATACCAGATATATAACTTTAAGAGACAAAACATCTTTAGTATCTAAGCAGAAACATTAATTTTAAATTATTTACAAGATAGTATTTGAATGTTCACATTAAGAATAACTTGCTCAAACAACAGTGGCTCAAAATTAAAAGATCTAAAAGGTGGAAAAAGAAAAGACAAAGGACAAATACAGCCCTTATCTCAAACTGAGAGGAAGAAAATAACCCACTTATTTGCCTTAACTTCTGAATCTTGGGCCCTAGAAAATTACACTCTTAACCCTATCTGAAAAAAAGTAATATGGAGCTTACTACATTTTTAATAGTGAAAATGAAAAGACACACTTGCTCTGCAGTGGGCAATTTATTCAGAGACAAGTGTTTTTCATCCTAGTTATGATGGACAATGAAGCCAGTTGTACCTGCAAAATAAGTTTTTAGGATGCTGTACATGACACTAATTTAGGAGCAGACTCAAACACCTCTCTCTTAGGGTATAGGTCCTACCCTAACAACTCAAATTACTAATCCAGCTCCCCTATACAGAAAGACAGGTGATTGGTGTTCTTAAAAAGTATTTTAGACTATATACGTGAACAGGCAGTGAGAATTCAGACTGTTCCGTAGTTCAAAAGCTACAAAATTTTCCATTGAAAAGGAAAGATTTGGGTCCCCAGCCTATCTAAAATGGACCTTAACACAGATCCTTGTACTTCTAAATTTTCCAACCACGTAATGCAAAAATGTGGGCATGCATTAAAGTGCGCACAGTCATGTTCTGCTGTGTGTGTTTCAAACTGAACTCAGTGCAGGCTTATCCCACTTGAGTGTGATGCCCTGTACAAGCTTAATAAAGCACATAAGTGGTCTATTAAAGATTTAGAGTTTTCACTTACAATTTAGACTAATACATCAGTATACAACCTCTCAAGTCATTGTGATTAGTCCTATACAAAAGATGAGGCCCATATTTAAATAGCTATTGCATCAAGACACAGAGTAGAAAAACATTATTACAGACCACTTCTAGTTTCTTATGAGTGGAAATTTAGGTGTTTAAGCACTGATCACTGTGCCTGAGTATCACTGTAGACCTTTACCAATTGACTAAGAAACCAACTGAAATCAATTTCTTATCAGCCCATGAATGCCTAGATTAAAGGCTGTATTTTAGATTAAATGAAATATTTTCCATTACTTTCTTGATTAGTACTGAGCAGACATTAAAAAATAGGACACACATCTATTAAGTAAAGGTAGGTATTTTTAGTTATTGTCAGAATAAAAGGAAACTTATTTGAAGTAACTTCCAGACGTGCCTTTCACAGTACTATTTTCTAAACTCCAAGACAGAGGAGGTGTGGCCACAAAAGCCTCACAGAAGTTCTCCTGATGTAGCATTTCTGCATATTAAGCAGCAGCTTACAAATACTCATTGAGCTCTCTGCTCCCACGCCTGGTCTGTACAAAAAAACTGAAAAGAGAGATTCAAGACTGGCAGTTGTCCTTTCTGGAGACATTCAATGATGAATTTCTGCCCATTCACTCACAGTATTGACATGAGCTATTAACAACTCTGAAAAGTTTTCTGAGCTGACAAACGTCCGGTATACAGGAATTCAAGTAGAATTCATTTTGTCTTCCAGAGAAGGTGTACATGGCAAAATGCTTGCATGCATTACATATAAAGAGTCATAACAACCCATATCAAAATGATCTCTTTGCCCTTCCATCTTCTCAGGAGGAAGAGACTACCTGTTCATAAAATCACAGCCTTTTTATCTTTAGACTACTATCTCTCTACTCTGCATTTAACTTTCTTTCTCAAAAAATACAAATAGTGGGATACTTATATCTGATTTAAGTTATAAATTTACAATATGTTTGCAGGTGACAGTGACAAATGTAAGAAAAATAAGTTAGTATGTTCTAAAGCCAACCTTTGTATGCTTTTTATAAGCAAAGTATACATTAACAGTGTCTTTTTTCAAATATTTCTAGAGCTACTGCTAATCAGTACTTCTGGAAGTCTGATCATGTAAGCAGATATCCAGCCTTTGAAATACAGGATCTAAAGTCTGCCCCTTCTAAGCAAGAAAGGATCTTTAGTGAACTTGCTTTTTCTACAGCTTCGTAATTTATATTTTTCTAAACAGGCTACAAACTTGGTGCCACTTAGACAGGAATCCATTTGCAGTAATAACACAGTAAGGAGAGAAAAAGAGGAAATTTAGAAAATGTAAAAGTATGGTAAGAAAAATGCACTTTTTTGGCTACAACTTTTGTTCATAAAAAAATGATTAAAGGTATTTTCAAATATTGCAACAAATAAGGTCACATAAATAAGTATAAAAATTGGAAATACTAATCTAATGTTTACATCAGGTTTAAGAGAAATAAAGCATTTTCTTCCAGTAAAACTGAATACTTTGCAAGTTTAAGATACTAATTTGAAAATAAATTAAAAAAACCTATGAAAATTTAAAGAGTATCTGTTAACCTCATTAATGTAAAAATACGTAAGACTATAAAAATTATTTTGTGGTCAAGATTTTCAAAAATTAAATATTTTTCACATTTTTAAGCCTAAGTTTCATTGTGAATATAAAGTCTGAATCCATTATAAATGTAATTAGTATACATATATATATATGATTATAAAAGATGTAGCGACTGTTGGAAGAAAAGGAAGGGAGGGGAGGGAAGAGCTTTAAAAATTTATTTAAAAGTATGTTCAAAATTTTATGGTTGCTGAGTGGTCATGAAGGTAGTGAAAAGTATAATTATATATTCTCTTCTAACCATACCAACCAATAAATGTACATTTATTACAACACAGTCCTCTCAAACCACTGTATTTTTCACAAGATTTCACTCCTTAAAATCTCAGGTGAAAAAACTAGTTCACCTACTCTCAGGAAAGTATCCCTGTTCTTGAACGGAAGCCTAAGGATGCACGGTCACCTCATTCAGCAAGTGAAAGGTACCCAAGAGTGGAACTAAACCTGTCTGTAAAAACCCTGGGCACTGCTCTGAACAGCAACTGCCCTGCAGTGCAACAGAGACCTTCAGAAGGGCTTCAGATTGTGAACCCGACAGTCCCCGACACAGCACAGACAGCTGAAGCACACACATCTCCGGGTAAATTTAAGACAAACTTGTAACTGGATTCCTTGATTACTGCAATGATATTATATGTACAGCATTTTCATAAGCTAGCAATATTATAAGCAGATTCAGTATTAATATTTACTATGCGTTTTTAAAACAACTCGGTTGTTTAAAGTAAAAAAAAAAAAAATATTAATCAGTGTATTAAAGTTTTCAAGATTCAGTATTAGTAGGAGTTTATTTACAGTTAAAATACTTCTTTAAAATCATATATAATAACCAAAAGCGCAAAATTAAGATTTTACTTTCAAGAAGTAACATTTCATGTACTGTAAAATTACCTCGATAATATAAAGGACTATATTCTTGTAGAAACAATACAAGATGCATTTAGCTACTCTGTTATAATTCCAGGCTCCATGAACCAACAGCAAGTTCTTCAAATACTTGAACTGCAAAAAACCACGAAAAATGAAAAACATACAATTAAAACATACATACTCAAATATTGATCATATTTTAAAATATTTTATTGTAGGATTTTGCAGTGTAATGACTTACCTGAGCAATCGAGTAGTCTGAAGAATTAGCAGCCTGTAGACCTTCATTCCCACTGATACCAACACCAACATGTGCTGTTTGTATCATACTAACATCATTTGCTCCATCACCAATTGCTAGAGTTACTACCTTAACTTGTTTTTTAACCATTTCTACAACTTCAGATTTTTGAAGCGGTGATACCCTAAGGGATAAAAAAAAGAGGTTCAATACAGGACTTTCAAATGAATGTACTTTTAAAACATACTTTATATTCTGTGAAAAGGTAATAAACCCAGGCCAATTAACATCCTGGTCAGTGATGTGGTCTTGTTATTGCCCTTCAAGGGTATATGCTAGAAGCATATTCACAGCAAAATTCATAAGAAACAACATTTCTGAACTTTGGACTACTTGAAAAGCTGAAAGAGGATTCTATGTTGAGGAAGTCACCTTACCAAGTGTGTTAGAGAAAACTGTTTTAAAATGTATTTAAAAAATAAACGAATGAAAAATAATAGAGCCTTCAAACTGAAGGTGGCTATGTAATCACATTATTCAGTGGCCAGCACAACTACAGGACTTCTGGAAAAGCTGTGTGGGATGAGTACAGCCTTGTGGAAAACCTGGGATGAAAGTTTCTGGGCAACAGCCCTTCTGAAAAATTCTGTGGTCCACCTATATGAAAAAAAATCTTTCTATGATCTTTTGGTACATGTTTTATTTGAACTCTGCTGTTGAGAATTGCACCAAGACTTGCTGCAGCCAGCTTCTACAGAAGATTCCTGACCTGAGGACTGCTTTTTCATCTTTTTAACTTTTCAGGAATAGTTCCTTATTCCTTATTAGACAATGTTATGGGGGCTACTGGAAAATGGCACTGTCACTGCCTCAAGTTCATGGTGAAAGCAGTAAAAAATATTTTTCATTCATTTTGCTCACTCTTAGCTGTACATTTTTACTCCAGAATAACCCGTTTAACATTCTTTTTGCATATATTACTCTGAAACCAATATAGAGTTGGAATTCAGTTTGCTAAAGTCTTTAAGCCAAACATCTGCTTGGAATTAATAACATACACAGATTTTTTTTTTTTTAAGAGAAATGTCAACTGAATATTTGTTAGCATCATCTGTGCTATAGCTAGCCTTAGGAAGAAACTATTGGTAATAAATGCTTCTGCACAAGTCAATGCAGCCTGCAAACTTAAAAGAAAGTGATGTAACTTGTACTGTTAGAATGAAGTAGAGCATAAGATGTTTACTGCCTTTATATGGAGGAAAAAAGAGTTTACATTTTTGTTTAGTCTGGATTATATATATATATTTAATTTTTAAAAGTGATTTAACTTAATTAAAACATACGATTTAAAACTTTTTATTTTCAAGTTCATAAACAAGGAAATGAAGTTTTGTTACTAAAGACAGAGCATTTAACAGAAACAAACATTTTGGCAGAATTTTGACTTTTGGGAAACATGGGATATTAAATATGTTCACATTAAAACACACGAGTGTTACGAGAAAGTATTTTAGTTTTAAACCTCTAGCCAATTTTTAAGCAACCACAAAATATGTCAGACATATATTTAGATATGCAGTGAAACCAACTGACCTAAGTATATTATGGAAGTGTAAAATGAAGAAAAGGCAGAGAGAATACTACTAGAAGAGAATCTTTCATTTTGCACTTTGTTGTTTCTTTACAAGAATGCAAACTCTAAAAGACAGCTTTATGCACAGAATACCCCTCAATGGTCCTACTGTTCAACAGAAAAAATATCTCTTCAAATGGTATAAAACATATTTTGTAATTATGGAAAGAGAAGAAAAAGAAATACAGCTTTAAAAGGTCAGTTCTATATGCATCCCCTGCTTGTTACTGTACTAAGCAAACTCAACCTAGTAGAACAAGAACAATACTCCAACTTATTTGTCAGAAAGACTTACTGCCATTAGGAAAGTGTTTATTCACAGTATAAACTGTTCATCAGAGTAACTTCTCAGTTTAAAAGACAGTAAAACCTTAGTTTGGAATTCAAACTATTTCAGGCTGAAGCATGGCTACAAAGCTTAACCACAAAAATATTAATTGAAAAATCCCTTGGTAGCATGACATTGCTTTTCAGAAGGGATGGAAAGACTAGAAACCCAGTGATTATTTGGATACTGTAATATTACTTCCTTTTCTGTGTCCTTTTGCAAAGCAGAAAAACAGTTCCATTTTAAACAGATTTTTCAGATGATTCTGATTTATTTTAATAAAGCAATGGAAGTTAATAGCTGTAACAGTTGATATTTACAGAAAAGGATAGAAGGGTTCATTGTAAAAAAGAACCTTATAATAATTGGGTATAAAAATGATTAAAGAAGGCGTATCCATCAGCTTCAGGCAATAAAAAGCACCCTGAGTAGTACCTTTAACATTTTTGTGCACTTCTTATATAGCGTCATCCACGTCTTACAGAAAAGTAGCGTATGAAGAAAGATCTACAGATGACTCTAGATATGCTAAAACCTGTGGTTAACTGTAGTATCAATTCAAGGTCAAGATTAGTGTCTCAACCTTATTGAGACTACTCTCAATGGATTACAAATTATGTTTCTGGAAATACGCAATCTGAGTGACTTTGACAGGTACACTCTGTTGCAGACTGCTCTACAGTGATATTTCACTTGAATGACTGTATTCCATGACTTCAGATTCTTAATTTTTATATGTCAATAAAAATAGCATGGAGAGAGAATAACATAAATCTTACCTGCAACAAATAACGGCTTTACATGACAAAGCCAAATCCAGGAAATATTGTCTTACTCCAAATGTCAAAGCATACTTCAGAGATTTACCGTCAATGATGAGAGCAAAATCATTTTCCTTCCTTAAAGCATCACCAAGAGTACTGCAATGATGGCTAAGTGTCTCTCTTGTTCCCTGTTGCACAAAAAAATGGTGTCCATTATTTTTAATTCTTAATATTCTTAAATCCAAAATGTTCAGTGTGATCAGAAACACTGACACTTTGGTTTTTGGAGAAGTTGCCTTTTGATTCTGCTATTAAATATTATAAAGTGAAAGGAATATTTGCAATAGTTTCACTATTATAAACACAGTAGAAAGGTTGTGTAGGATTGCTCTTGCACTCTGACAAAAAAAAAAGTGTATAAATTATGGTGGAACTTTTAATGCTTTTGAACGGCAACAGTAGTTGCATAAATATTTGTCAAAAGACACAGGTATACAGGAAACTAATATAATAATACAAAAGATGATTCATATATATAGTGATACTAGAATTTGCTATTATCCAAAATGTTCCTAAATGTTCAGAAAAAAGGAAACACAGTAATTCATGACTTAAATACAAGCATTATAACTGATAATTCTCTCACACTAAATTCATATTTTAACCTAATTTAACAATTATAACATCAAGCACGTTATACAAAGGAACCTATTTCGTATTTTTCAATTGCTAATGACAGTTTCAATCACACCTACAGAAGCCACTATTTTGTGATCTAGTACTGAGAACTTCAGATTACATTCAGTAGACAATATATTCATATGTATTTATTTATGCAGCAGCCTGCTTTGGGAAGGTGACTGACATCTAGTTAGCTACAGTGCAGCTCTACCATGGAGTGTCATGAAGGACAAAATATACTGCTTGTTGCCCTTCATTCTTTTGAAAGACCTTTACAGACCTACAATACATTTTTCTTCTGTTCCCTGCTTCACAGCCCAGAAGTAAAAAGTATTTTAGATGAGAAAGGAAGATTAAAAAAACCTCTTCTGCTTATAAAATACTGACTTTGGAAGCTAATGACATCCTATTACAACACGTTCCCATATTTTTTTACAAGTTTACCAACCAAATAATTGTGGTACTTCAATGATACATAAACAAAATTCGGTGTAATCACCTAAAATGAAACACTGAACTAATTAAAAATCTTAAAACCCTCTGAAATGAAAGATGTTGCTTTGTCTTTTCAACCTAACTTACTCCTCCCAGTTCCACACATTATTGTTAATGGTTTTTTACTATTTTGCTTCTACTGGCCTTCTAAGGATTCATTGGTTTATCTAAAATGAGATTAGGCTGTTGGGGAATTCTGCACTGATTTCCTGGCTCTCACCCATTAGAAACTGTGACAGAAATGACATTCCACTGTTTAAAATTACATGTTAAAAAGTCTTTAAAATGACAACAGTTTCTGTAACTCTTTTCCAGAGCATCTTCTCTAATTAAGAAATATTGCAACGTAAAGGAAGTATCAATTTTTCTCATCTCTGTGGACTATTTAACTTCTAACAAAGTTTAAACAACACATGAAAAGTCATATTCCTCCCATCTACTGTTTCTTCTGTATGATGAAGTCTCCATAATCCAGGAGCAAATGGTCTCTGCCACTTTGATATGCAAGTGTATTAGACCCCCAGCGGGATCCACCTGAGGGTGCTGAGGGAGCTGCTGGAAGAGATCACCAGGCTCCTCCACATTCAACATTTTTCATCAGTCCTGGTTAACCTTAGAGGTCCCACACAGCTGGAGGTTTGCCTATGTGATGCCCATCTACAAGAAGAGTCAGAAGGGGCATCTGGGAGAACTACAGGGCTGTCAGCCAGGGAAGGTAATGGAAGAAATCATCTTGAGTGTCATCGCAAGGCACATGTTGATCAACCAGGGGATCAGGCCCAGCCAGCACAGGTTTAGGGAAGGCAGATCCTGCTTGATCAACATGATTTCCCTCTACAGCAAGGTGACACGAATAGTGCATAAGGCAAAGGCTGTGGATGTATTCTATCTGCTCTTTAGTAAAGCCTTTGAGACTGTCTCTCAAGCCATTCTCCTGGAGAAACTGTCTTATTGTGGCTTGGATGGGTGCACTGTTTACTGGGTAAGAACTGTAAAACCAGCACCTTTAGGTGCTGTTTGACAGCCAGCTAAACATGAGCCAGGGTGTGTCCAAGTGGCCAAGAAGGCCAATGGCATCCTGGCCTGTATCAGCAATAGTATGGCCAGCAGGACCAGGGCAGTGATTGTCCCCCTGTACTCAGCACTGGTGAGGCCACATCTCAAGTCCTGTGTTCAGCTCTGGGCCTCTCAGTGCAAGAAAGACATTGAGATGCCAGCACATGTCTAGAGAAAGGCAACGGAGCTGAAGAAGGGTCTGGAGCAGAAGAGGGAGCTAGGATTGTGTAGCCTGGAGAAGAGGAGGCTAAGGGAAGACCTTATTGCTCTCTACAACTGCATGAAAGGAGGTTGTAGTGAGATGGGGGTCAGTCTCTTCTTCCATGCAACCAGTGACAGAAGTACTCAAAACGCTTGTGGATGTGACACCTGGGGATACTATTCAGTGGTGAAGTCTTTTGTTTAAACTGATCTTAATTTTCTATCAGAAGCATACATGCCATCAGGTAGCTGCAAGAATACTACATATTAAAACAAAAAACTCATACCCCATGACAAAACAAAACTCCAATTGTAAAACTGTCAGATTTAAAATTCCTTTGAGGGCCTACTCTCTATGCTGAAATCACATGCCTCGGATTATAAGCAGCATAAAAATGTCACTTATGAAATATTTTTTCATATTTCAATGAAATATTTTTCAATGAAACTGAATGGTAATCCAACTATTTTCTAGTTCCAGTTTAAATTCACAAATAAATCAATAAGGCTATGTTATGACATCTGTCTATGATTAATAGTACTATAATGAAATTTAGCAGTCCATTAGGTTAATATGACGGCAAATAAAATCCAGTGCTCTTGTACACAACTCTAAGAACTGACTAACAAACCCCACATTTGTTTGTGAAGCTAAGCTAAGATGTTCATGGGACTAGAGCCTCAAAACCAGTAATGTTCCAAAGAGCTGAGATACCTAAATACTTTCAGTTCCATACCAGCTAATGCCTGTTGGGGACTGGGGAGGTGGGTGGGGTTGAGGTATTTTTCTTACAATTTCATGAAGAAGGGTATTTGTTCATATAAAAGAAGATCTTTTATTTTAGCATATTTGTAAGCTCAGTTCATAGAGCTAGGATATAGTCTGAACAAATATATTTTTCTATTCTAACTTCCTCTGTTTTGCATGCTTAAGTCGTAACAACAACCAAATTGATGAGGTATTTGTTTTGTTAAAACTTTTTTTTCTACACGTCTTAGACACAGGAGACTCTGCCTGTCCACAAAGGGATTAGATTTGAGCAAGCTGTGTTTTAGGAGAAACCACTGGTATGCAATGGAAAAATATTTAACAGCAAGGGGAAGAATCATCCACTTAATGCCACAGTTCTCAGTACAATCTCAGTTCAGAAGACTATGCAGACCAAGAAAAAGCCAACCTCCCTAACTCAAATAAACCTATCAACATCTTTATATAGCCAAGAGGCTGTACGTTACAGACAAGGAGAGGACTGCTACAGAGCAACTCTTCTCAAAGATCCCAAATACGCAAGTGCCATGACACTGGGATTATTTTCTTCAAGGTTTCCTGGCCTTTCAGTTCCTCTCACAATGAGGAAACTGGGTACAGCAGACCCCATGGGTACACAGAGGTGGACCTATGCTACTCAAAAGCCAAAGTTTCATTCTATGTGAATTCCTTAACAGACAATATTCCAACTAAGTATTACACTCTCTTGCCAACTGTTACTAGTATGCATAAAGGGAAGAGGAATTGATCCACCTTTGCAGCTGCACTGACTCAGCATTCTGCAATCATAGCAGTCCATCCCTCCTCTCCATTTCCTGAGACCCAATCCACTCCTCTATTAGAACTTTCATGGTAATTTACTGTAAGGTGACAAGTCACACTAGAAATAGAGCCTGACATGTCATTCCAACCACACTAGCAAGCAAAGATATACATTCATCAGACAGTAAAATGCACACCATCACACGAGGCAGAAAACTTTATAAATAGTTTCTTTTTAAAATATTCGCATAGTGCTGGTTTACTCTTAGTTTTTGAACTGCCTCTCAGACTACATTCACCTGCTGCTGAAATAATATGTTATATATGTATTATATATGTTATCACTAAAACCAGATTTGCAAATTGCCAGTTTGCATGTACAAATTCAGCTGGCATAAGATATTTGCATGTCCATGTACTCTGTACTTTGGGCATGTAAGGAAATCTCAATCTCTATACAACCTAGACACTCCATTTTGAACAGGGAGTACAGACAGCTACAGTGCAATCATTGCAGCTACCACCTTTTTATTCTTAAACTATATTTATATAAATTTACTATAGAAAGATATTGCTTGATAGCTATTTTTTGAACTTTTGAATCATCACACTAGAAGTGGCTCATTTGTAATGCTTGTATAATGTGAATCTCCTGGCTTTGAGCCTGCATGGATGAAATCCACTACATGGAATTCGTTTGCTCATAGTTGTGAAGTTCCTTTGAGTAGTAGCTACACTGTAATTTCAGGAGGTTTAGACTGTTTTCCACTTGTTCAGTAACATTCAGTCACAAAGACCATACAGTCTTCCAAGCATGGAATACTAAAATTAAGAAAGCAATCCCCAGAACAAACATAAACAACGTCCCCCCAAACCATGGTTTTAGCAGAATTTTCTATGTTTGTCCAGATAAATAGACACTCCAACTTATTTTTACACCACTTTCACCATGATGTCTGGATATTTTAAGCAATAAAATAATGTTTCATTAACTGAGAACTTTGAAGATTTTACTTACATCAAGAGAGCCTTCATTTATAACAATTAGTCCCATGTTCTTTCTCAAAAGTTTACAAGAGTGACCTGTTAGGAAAGATTTTGTTTTTAAAAATTGGTTTCACAAAATCCATGATAACATAACACGGCATTTTTTTCCTGCAAGAGAACTACAGACAGAATTAAAAATAATATTTCCCTAGATGAAATAAATTATTAAAAAAATTATACTGCATTTTATAAAAGTACATACTGGCACTAAGTCAGAATAGTTAAATTTCCTTTGCTTCAACTTGCAACTGTTCTGCCTTATTCAGGGATGCTTTAAAGAGAATTACAGAAAACAACAAACAGATCTCCCCGAGCCTTGTAAATTTTTAGAATGCAACTTGCATTTCCTTCAAAACTTGCATATATACACCTTTTCATTCTTTTCTTTTCTTTTATTCTTTGGTGCACTAAACAGGATGCATTTTCTGTGCTAATGATGTAGACTGCCTAGTCAAAAGTATGTATCACCATTCTTAAAAATGTGGAAATACTGGTATTATGTGTATTGCCTCAAACCTGAAGGTACTAAGGAAAATAACCTTAGATAACTGTATCATGTGCATATGGAGAGTTCTTTAAGATTAGAAATAATAACATCCAATAAAAAGGATCTATATGGCTAAAGTAAGGCTTTATTTTGGACATGTATCTACACTACAGCAGTAAGTTCTGATATAGTCACACACAAAGAATATTAAATGTTACAAGCAGCTTTCATGTATAACTATTTAATGATACAGGTTTATCATTGTTGAAATTAGTCTTTTTTATCATTTTTCATAATAAAAGGAAAGAATAAAAATAAACCTTTGTTAAAAGGTTATAGTACTTTAGTTCACCTTTCTTGGAAAGAAGGAAAAGCAGATAAGGGAAACAAAGAATACTTACATTCTCCTAGTATTATTCCTTCTCACTGTCAAAAGCCAATGTATTCTTTTTAATTAATTTCATACGCTATTAAAAAGTACAATTTCCTATTTTTTTGCCTCGTCTCTAATGTAACTTTTTCTTGCTCTTAGTATTTTAACAGAGAGAGAATCCACCATTCCCTACCCTCCCCTTATCCACTGACTAAAAAATGAATTCACATTCAAATTCTGGAGTGACATATAATATTATTATTATTTTTTACAGGACAACTTTCCATTCTGAAAGAATTTTACTCCATCAACTGCTATTATTTTTAAACCTGTAAAAAAGACATCAAATAAATGCAAATATAATACCAATATTAATGGCAGTCTCTTGTTTGTCCCCAGTAAGTATCCAAATTTTTATGTCTGCTTTCATGAGTGTCTCTATGGTTTCAGGCACTTTGTCTTGTAGTTTATCTTCAATTGCTGTTGCTCCAAGCAGCTGAAGATTCTGTGAACATAAAATATTTCATACATATAGATTTTTTTTGGTTTAAATTCAATTTCAATCTTCCATTTATTTTATTTAACTCTCTGTATTTACAACAGGATTAATGTTCTCTAAATTCATTAATCAGATTTGGTATCAACAAATAAAGGACTTCCACATTATTCTATGAGCTTTAACTTAGATATCTGTGTGGCTTGACAAAACTGCACAGCGTGACCACTCAAACCTCAATCAATTATTCACTCAGTAGCTCAGCAGCTTGTTCAGCAACAGCTACCATTTCCTGAGGAGAACCCCTCTGATTTGAAGGCTTCAGGAGTGCTAATACCATGCCTTCTTTCTTTTAATGATTTCTCTTCATTAAAAAAAATCCAATCCACCTGTCAATTTCTCTTAGTATTTTATGTTTGATTTTAGCTTCCATGGAGCAAATCTACACAGTTTTTGTGAATACAGTCATTTTTATATTTCCTATTTCTATACCTTTAAACTAGCTAAATGTTAAAGACACCATTATACATCTAATAGAGTGCAATCCTGGTAGCAGCATGGCCTGCATGGCCCATACATCCTGAGGAAGTACTTGTGCAGCTTATACACAAATTTCCTGAGGAAGTACTTGTGCAGCTTATACACAAATTTGTAAAGGTAGCAGGGTTGTCATGGCATTAAAAAGTAACAAAGTTTCAAGACTGTTTTGTCACATCCAGATAAACTACTCAGCAATGTTCATTAGCGACTGAAGCTATATACCCTCACCCTTCTTTTTCACGAATTAAACACCATAGATTCGTGAGGCTCAGAATTTTAAGCAGTTTCATCAATCTAGTCTCTCTTATACTTTCTGAGGAAAAAACCCAAAAAAATAATGCCCCAAAATTTAAGTATCGAAAGTTCAAACACTATTGGTCTCACGCACTTCTTTTTTTTTATAAATTTAATAGTTCTGGGACCTTTTTTTGTTGAGGCAGTGAAGTCTTAACCTCATGCTTGGCTACTCCCGAAGCAGTGTTGCCAGAAACTTAAGGCTCTGCTCTTGTGACACTGTATCTGGGTACAAGCTCACTTTATGGGCCTTCAGTAAAACGCAGGCTGACAAAGTAGAGGAGCTCCAACAGAGGGACACAAAAATAGCTTAGGGCCCAGAGCACACTATATTAAGAGTACCTGAAGAAGTAGGATGAGTTTAAGAGGGGAAAAAATAAGACTAAGGGAGGCATTCTTTCTGCTAACTGAAGCTTGCAGAGCAGCCATCCTTCTCCAAAATGCATGCTGCACAGTGAAAGAGCAAGAGGCATCAGTCACATTCTGCAGCAATAAAAATTTTAATTGAGAAGAAGGAAAAAAGACTAAGTTAAGCATCAAAAAAATTACTTGCTGCAGCTGGGAGAACTCCCTCCTTGTGGATTCTCAAAACTTCATCCAAGTGTTGGGCAAGCAAAACCAGCCCTGCTTTGAGCAGGTTTGTGTCTAGATGACCTCCTGAAGTCCCTTCCAATCTTGACTACTCCATTGTTCCAGGATCATTATATAATGAAGCAGATGTGGTTTATCTGTGATTATATTTTTTTACACACTAGAAGAACTCCGAAAAAAAAGCTTTCCAGTAGTTCAACCCATAATTAACACTTTCCAGCAAGGTAGCTACTTGCATCAAAAACTTTGTCAGATCAATTGTTCTTTCATTTTGATTACTTAAACTGCAAGGACTACATGACACAACTGTCAGTATGTGGCTAGACTTTTTTTGCTAAGTGTTACTCCTCAATAGTGATTCACTTTTCATGGTATAGAAAGTAAGGACAATAATTAAGAACCCACTCTTCTGCCCATCCCTGTGCCCACCCCATCCTCCCCCCAAGCAACCCAAACCCCAGAAAGCTACATCAAGCTCCACATACTTTTTCAATTAGTTCATAGCTCTCCTCAAGTTTGAGTACTCTGTTTTGTATAGCTGTAGAAGCACGGTGATAGACATCTAACCATTCTTGATAATCACTTTCTGAAATCTCAGCCACAGCGAAACACAGAGTTCTTAAGCCTAGAGAGAAAGCAGATAATGATTCAGTGTTTGTTAGTCCCCTCCCTGATATGCCTGCAATGAGTACCTTTTGAAAACTGAAATTATTCTGTACTTTATGTATGCTTGTGCCTGATTTTCAAATTACTGCTGCACATCTTGAAGAACTTTTTAAATATACATAAAGTAAAAATGAAAATAAATTTCTATAAATAGAAATTTATTCAACAGAGTAACGGTTTCAAAGAAGTTGCATGCAATATGAGTGATGTATTTCACCATAAAAAAATATATAAATTTTTACATAAGATTTGACATAGTTTAAACTGTAAAAAAGACATGAAGAAATCCCAACACTTGCTGAACAAGTATGTACATTGGAACACTAAAACTGTAAAACTGAATTGTATTTCTGAGAAAAAGATTTATAAACTTAAATGTTCCTATGCTGGAAAGAAGTAAAGCTAAAACATATCAGCATAATGTTACAACTGACCTCTTCACCTCTCATCAATATTCTAAGGAAATTCTAGTTTGAAATTTATCATCTAGAAGCCAACTTTGAATCCCCTCATTTAACTTTCCCATCTCACAGATTGTTTCAGCTTTCCAAATTCTTAAAATAAAATCATCATTTACCATTTGGCAATTTTACTGACCAACCTTTGAGCTGGTTGATATTATTAACAGATTTTTTCCTTCAGCAAAAATCTGATTTAAGCATTACAGCAAGAATTTGAGACGGCATGATTTTGAGAAATACCTATTTTTGACAACACACATTTTACACTCAATTTAAGTAGCTAGGTGTGAATTTTCTAACAGCTCATTTTCACATATTACCAGATTTCTAGAGAATGAAGTTGACATAACTCTTTATATACTAGCCACAGTTTGCAGGCCAGGAGAAGAGGGGCAGGCAGGATTAATGTAGCTACCCTTCGGTCACTTACCCACTCTACTCTAGAAGATGAACAGCACCACAACCAGAGATGGTTAAATGTAACCCTTTATTTGCTGTCAGGTTTCTGTGGCATACAGCTCAGTGCCAGCGGCAATTTTGAAATTGTAAGAGCTTGGGCATGAAATAATACATGTGTCTTAGATGTAAGAGCAATTTAGTATCTTCAGGACAAAACCCATGTGTAATGTGGGTATTCTGACAACTAAACAGCATTAGTAACAGAGTATCTCACTGTCCAGATTTAGAAGAATAAACTCAAGGCTGACAACTCAACTGATTTTTTTTCTCTGCATAATAAGGATATGCTAATAAGGTCCAAAGCAATGAATATAGGTGAAGCGGAGGAAAGGAATCTATGTCTGACTAACAGTGATAGTATTTCCACAATGCTTTCAACATATTTTCTGCAGACAATAAAATGAAGAAAAGAAATCCAAGCGTCATGGAATGTCAGCAAATAGGTTTTTTTAAGGTATTTGCTTTCTCTTTTTAAATCACTGCCTGATTATTATTTTTTAATTTTTAATATGCTTCTTTTCATTGTGATTTAAAAGAATCTTCCAAATAAAACATGGAAAACAAAATATCATTAAGCCTGGTTCTTAACAGACTGGAACAACACAGGAAAATTACAGAGGAGTTTTCTATTTGTCCAAGCAGGCATTAACACTCAAGCTTACTAAGTTCTTACATATAAATGCCAGCCCTGCTAACCACTTCATTTTTGAACAACACACCAAGAGCAGGCAGCAAATGCCAAGGACATACTGTCCTGCCACATGAAAGGATACTCATGAGAAACTTTGCAACATAGCTGGCTGCAATTTAAATCTGAAGCAAAAATAAATACCAATTTTTTAATCGATTCCAGAGATATGTGATTCTTTTTTAAAGACTGAATTTATGCTTTTTAAAATGTTAGAAATTCACTCGTCTGAACAGTAGATCATTTAATCTGTTTAAAAGGAGGATACAAAAATATCCGAACAAACCTCTTAATCCTATCATATGTACAGTAGTTCTAAAGACAGGTGGAATTTTTCATTTTTTATGTTAATTTACTTAGTGTAACCTGACTGCTAAGGAGTTGTACTACTGATTTAATGAGAATGGTAATTAAGAATTGGATTGAAATTTTTACATCAATTTACACAGGACAACAGATAGTGATTTAATTTTGTCTTTTCTGTAACCAGATATATGCCTTATGACCAAACTAATTTCACACCTAAGTAACTTTTTCTTGACTAATTTAAGTTAAGCCTTTCTAGAACCCCAGCGTGTATCTGAGGCTTTGGACTGTAACATCAGTCAAATTTGTTTGGGTATAGTTCTGCTTTCAACTTTATTGTATAATTTATTCTAACTTTATTACTTTAAGATTCTTTAAGACTATTCTTTAACCAAATATTTCTTTGATATGAAAAACTAACAAAAGAAACAGATGTGACTTGCTTCTGCTGTCACTGACAGAACCAAGAGACTGAAGCTGCTTAATACATTAGTCAAAACTCTAAATTCCGTGATAAAACAAAGACAAAAACTAGAGAAGTCATATAAATGACAAAAAAAATGACCTTTCATGATAACAAGAATATCTGGCCTGAGATCAGTTAAGAAAATGAAAGCATTGTTTTTTATTTTGTTTTCCAGTGTCAGTTTACTTCTTAAGACACATTAAAGATATTTTAATGTTCTAGTAGCTGTGTATTAGAAAAATAAAGAGGTAAAAACTCTGCAGTTCAGATTACCGTAACTCTTATAATTGTGCTTCCAACTCCTCTCTACCAACTCATTGATAAATTGTAACACTATGATACTGCACAGTACAACACTACAATCCTTTCCTGAAATACTAAGGGGGTATGGCATCAAACATTTAGGGACTGTGCAGAAACCTTTCTACAGTCTGCTTTTCTCATCACATCTGTACTATGAAATTCAGTCCAATCAAATAACTAACTGGCTGCTTGTATCAATCTTAATTTTGCAGTCTTTTAAATTTTACTTACTATTCCTACTTCACACACCCTCACAGAGAGGTTCCCCACCTTTGGCAACTGTTTTGTAGAAGTGATTATTAGAACTGTAGATACCAAGACAAACCATATGGATGCTGGTAATCCCCCTTATTGGGACTGGTGACAGAAACTACCCAACTAAAAGCTACCTTAAAAGCACTGTGGTAATGATTCCCAACCATCTTTACTTTGGCTACTTCTTCCTGTGTGCCATCCCTACAGCATTCACTGGGTATGGGACATGAAAGCGACCATGGGAAATGAGATCTTCACAGAAACAATGTGCTATGTGTTTGCTCTCTGGAAAAATATGTTTTGGTTAAAAGATTCTACTGTGTACTCTGTGGGTGTGTGGGTTGTTTTTTAGGGTTTTTTTAAGCATGAAGTTATTACTGAAATTTCTTAGGAAAAGGAAGACTTTTCTTAAGGAGACATTGCTAAAATGGAATTTTTCAAGCCTCACATGAGTAAAACACTACAGCAAGACAAAACTGAAAAATGGAAAGTTGAGCAGCAACTGAAATTCATATTTATTTTTATATTGAATAATATCACCCACCTTCTGTAGCAAACTGCTCTAGATGTTTTAAGGTGATTTCTTTGTATTTTGAACTTTCAGCAAGACGGTCATAAATTACAGTATCCTACAAAACAAATAAATATAACTCAGAACACTTCAATAGAAAAATTACTTCTTTATTTGGTAGACACTACAAATCATGTAGTAAAATGGCAGAAAAATAGGACTTTATTATTTAAGCATCAAAAATTAATAGACAATATTATTTCAGAAGTTAAAAAAGGACATTCAAATCCTCAGATTTTGCTAAATTTACGAATTCTGCTATAATGCAGCCTTTTGCTTCTAGATATTTGATGCTACTTCCCCTTATTTTGAGAAGTGCCAAAATGCTCTCTTCCTCTTAATATTAAGCCCATAAAATAAAATTAATGCTTCAAAACTGCTTTTTGTAGCCAGCTTAATACACAGAACATTAACAACAGCTTTTTTTCTTTACTTGAGATGATAAAAATGGACATTTATATTCAACAAACTTTTTTTTTTAAAACATTCTGGAACCTGATTTCATCTCCTTCCCCCTCAAACTTGACTTGATATACAGACCAAGAAATAAATGAGCAATTCTACCATTTCAACATGCATTATGATAAGGATACCTTTCCACGGATTCTGCTTTTGGGAAAATTTACTTCTGTGTAAATTTCAGTGGTTGGTTAAAACTTCCATCTAGTCAGTTATGCTAGGTTACTATCTCTATCTAGTGATCCATGCTCAGCTATTCCAGCAAGTAACTAATCCATTGTCATCCACGTTCTTGGAGTACAGAAGGAAACAATTAATAGGAAGCATAAAGGTATTAGTACAATACAAATAATAGGATGAACAGGTCTATCATACCTTCATTGGCAGTTAGTAAAAAAAGACATTAACTAGTTCATCACATTGAACAACTACATAGCAAAACAATGTAAATTGAAAGAGGTACATCAACATTCCTTCCCCTACATTTTCAATGTTTTGACTGCAGCTATTACAGTCTTTTGTTTTCATATTTGTATTGGTAGCATGCATTCTTTGTTACACTGAAAACAGAACAAAACTCACAGCTCCTTTGCAGTAGAGTCTCAACTTCCCTGATGGTGTGCGAACTATCACTGACATTCTCTTCCTAGTGCTGAAAGAGAAATAAATTCTCTATATAAGGTGGTTCATAAATACAAGCATTAACCAATATTTTACCAAATAACACCAATATATATCTTATATTACACACAGGATAAAAAGTCAGCCGTATCTATTCTGAATTGTGTTCTCAGCTGACTGGGATGGCAAACAGTTTGAGTGTCTAACAATTAAAATGAATGCTATTTTTTTGTGCATACTTCTGTAGGCCTTTTTTCCATCAAATGGTATTTTTATATCTTCATCTGAATACTGTGTACTGATGACAAAAAGCACCTTAAAGCACTAAGTGTTTATCATCAATATCATAAAGAGATAGTATGTCATGGACTATTTCAGTTTTTTCTTCCCTCCTTCCTTCCCAGCCAGCCAGAGTTGCTCATACTGTACTGTGATCCTATTACTGTTATCCCAGAGTTTTGTTTATCACGCAAAGTTTTCAGTATGCTAAGAATTTAACTTTAAAAGTTTTAACTACTCTGGCTCTCAGTTGTTAATAAAATCCAAGTTATTTTTTCTTTTTGTCCTCGTAACTGAGGTAGAAATTGGAGGAAAGCATGGAGAAGACTCATGATCTGCTTTCTATCTTCTTCCCTTTGAGGTTTGCCAACAAGCATTTTTTAGGTGCAAGATCATGTCCTGTCAAGATGTGTATTTATATCATAAGTCTTTCAAATTTCAACTTTATAAATAAATCTACAGAAACTATTCAGGGAACAAAACATTTCTCATAAAACAGTTCAGAGTAAAACAGGGAGGGAAATAAATGGTCTTTTAACAATTTTGGTTCCTGTTGGAACTGGATCCCATTTATGCATCATCAAAGAACATTATTGTATGAATGGTTCCTGAAGTTCAGACTGCCATGGAAAACATCCTGTAAATGGCATGTGGACATAGGCGAAGGAAAGTCATTTATAATTATAGGTGAAGTAAAGGGCTGAAGAGTATCTTCAGGAAAACATTTTCTAATCCACCCGGGTGTGCACTTTGCTTCAAGTAAAATTTTCTGAACAGCAATATTAAATTACACTGTTACCATGAATATTGCACAAAGCCATTAACTACTGCAACTTCTTTTCCATTTCACCTCTAAACCTCAGATAAGTAGAATTCCAAAAAGCTTTAGATAGTGTCCAGTTGGGAATCTACCTAGACAACACTGGAGAAATTAGGATCACCTAAACTACAGTTAAGCTGTCTAAAATAAAACCAAGTCTCAGATTCACATTGATTCTGGCCAAGGCTATCTAGCCTACTGTTACTAAATTAATTACACTTGCCTGAAAGTCCAATTCAGAAACAGTGGAGGAACTACAGTAGGTTAGGGGGTATATAAACAATAATTTGATATATTTGCCCTTGACAGGTAAAAAGCAGTTTTGTACTTGTCTTGCAATATCAGAAGATTGCAACCTTGAAGTCCTGCATGGAGTTGCATATTATTCTACTGAAGATGTATCAAAGAATAACCAATATTTTCCTGCAGCATTCTGAAACTTTAGCTATACAGACAGATATTGAATCTCGACTGACATGCACTTTCTTAGTAAAACTGCAATAAAGCTAATGACCAAGAGTTACTGTCAAGGACTTCTAACTTTTTATGAGCCTTTTTATGGCAGTGACAGTTTTATTTCCTTTTCCTGGTGAACTACAGTAGGCCACTAAATTGCACTACTACAAATAACTGTCAGTGTGAGATCAGTTTTGTTCTGCTTGTTCTATGTAGAAGTGATGTGAGCAGCCACAAAGATGACCTGGTTACAACAGGAAAAATACTGAACAGAAGACGTTTGCTGGAACAGTGACAGAGAAAATGCCAGCAAGCCTAGAAATTGGAGACATCCTGACAAATAGGCACAAAATAACTTTTTTGTCTGGGAAAGGGAGAAAATATTGTAAGAAATTAGGAATTGACAAAAATCTGGAAAAACAAAAATTGGTCTGGGAGAAAAGAAGACACCATCATCTACTGTTCCAAGTGAAATACAGAAATTAGCAGCATCTACTGACTGCTGAATGTCGTGGTGTCCTGCATTCTCTTATATCTGTGCCCCACACAAATGATTTACTTGAACCCAACACGAAGCCTTTCTACGAGCCAGCCCCAAGCAAATCATCCTCAAGGTGTGTTTGTATACATTCCTTTGCTAAAAGTAATTTTTAATAATCTGTATTTAAAAAACCCAAAACAACAACAACAACAAAAGTAGGAAAAAGCCCCCATGTCCTTGTGTGCTATGGAATCCTGCAAACCCACTGTTGTGATCTCTATGTACCTGCAGGCTGGGTAACCCCTTGGGCTGTTACAAAGAGGCAGAATAGCTGGTAATTCCCATGGAGTTGCAAAGGGATTATAAATAGACAGAAGCAGCTTAAAGGGACAGAAATACTCCCCTCAGTCACAAGATCTGTCACTTTCAGAAGCAGCTCTTGATAGGTCCAGTTACTCTACAGTCCAACTTGACTTAAGATTAAAAAACCATAGAAAACAAACATTGCTACAGAGGTTTTGGTACCTCTTCTGTCAGCCACTCATTCTTTTTTTTTCCTTTTAGAAGTATCAGGACACAAAATCAGTGTACTCTGGAGTGTTCTGAATGATTGAGCAGAGGTAAGGCCTCAAATGCTCCAGGATGCCTTCTGTCTGCCCAGCACAACAGGTAAGACAATATAGATTGCTCACAAAACCAATCAGACACAAGAGACTAATCAAGGTATGAATTACAGGTAAATATACTGGCATCATAAATCAAAAGTATAGCTATTCAGACAAGAAGCTTTAAACTGTACGGAGGTATGCCCCAGGGATATAGATGAAAATCAGTCACTAAATCAATAGACAGTACATACTCCAGATATTGAGATATTATTACTACATATGAACTTGATACTTGCCAGTGAAATTAATTCTACTGCTAAAAATGCAAGTCTTTTCTCTAGGAAAACAAGCAGATACAAACCAAAACCTCATTCAGTAGCATTGCTGGAAGTGACATGCTGATGCAAGGACTGATGTGCAATTTGTGCACTGATAGTGGATGTTGCTTATGGTTAATGACACAAGGCATCACACACTCAAAATCTTACTCAATTTTGCAACAGGCCCAGGTGAAGAGACACAGGGATGAAACCAAACATAAGACATTCTACACTTCTGGATCTCTGACACAGTGCCTTGCTCTGCAGACACATATCCTAGGAGTTGGTTTGGACTGCCAAGAGACAGCTGCAGTTTTTCTGTTTGTTACAGCACGAGGTGACAGAATACAAGCTCAGGCACAACACTGCACAATTCCTTCCCTAACAGTACAGGGAGGCCTGAACAGCAGAGAATGTGACCAAACCTTCACCCCCTAGAACTAAAGGTACCACAGCAGTTGTGGCACCTGAGCAGACTGTCTACTGGAGGCTATGTAAACCCACCACAAATTATTAAGACACTATTTGCTAATTTTAAGAATTTTCAATATAGTACCTCCAGTACACTCTCAGTATGCTCACCTGCCAGTTAGACTGACAACTACTTCCTTGCTATGAACAAAGCACAATTACTATGCTGTATAAAGTCTATACTTTCTCTTTTCATAGGCACAAGTGTAAGAGAAGTGACAAATCTAACAAGTATTCCTACAAGTTTTCCTTCTGTAACATGCTTCTCCAGAAGACTGTCCTATCAAATGTTGACACTGTTGTGCTCTACTTGCAGAAGAGTCTTAATGTAGCCTGAACTGGAAAGTGGCAAGGAATTAATTCGCATTTTTTCTGGGAAAAACTTGGAACACCTGCAAACTCTTAACTCAACAGTTTATTCAAAACAGACTACTTCTCTGAAGGTACATGCTCCTTCCCATACAAATAGTGTTGTCTTGGAGCCAAAATGTCTCTTGCTGTGGAACACGGGTGACCTCTAGTGCTTCAAGTCAATTCCAAGCACAGCTAAATATCATAGAATAAGAACAAAAACACCTATAAAGACTGAATACTTAATAAAATTCTGGGATCAGTATCCACCAAAAAACTTATACCTCCAAAGGCTGAGATTTAAAAGCAATTATCCCACCTCCACAAAGTATCACTGTTTAAATTACAATTTTAGACCTAAGCAGAAGTTTTTTAAAAAAATCTATGAAATCAAGACAAAGATCAAAACCAGAAACAAAGCAGCAATTGTTCACTGCTACTCCAGAAACACAATATGAACTTTCACAGAAGTCAAATTCACAGCAATGCACTTTGCACTACATACTTGCTAACTTAAAAGAAAACAAAATGCAAGCAATGCCTGCAAAAAATTGAAACCATTACATAAATCTGAAAAATTGATGTATGTCCTCTACAATATATAAAATGAACATTAATTGCAAGCAGACATTAAAAGACATTCAAAACTATTAAAATTATATTGTTGCATCTTTCATTGTTTCATATTATTATTGCTATTACTATAACTATAGGCAACTACTCTGATTTCCAACAACTTATACATCTTCAGTTTGTTTCTCACGCATTGGATCGTTTTGTTTATTGTTTTTTCTTTTTCTTTTTTTGGTTTTGTTTCATTTTTAGCTAAGCTCAAGGGAAATATAATACAACAGGAAGGAAAACAACAATCATTTTCCACAGGCACAATTATGAGTAATCATTTTAAGAATAAAAGGAACTTCCTCTACATGCAAATCTCTTCCTTATCCTGTGCCAAGGTAAGCAACAGACCTACACAAACATTTAGAACACAGGCAGCATACATAGATGCAATATAAACAGCTCTACATAAGAATTGAAACTGCATCCATATTTCTTATGGATACATTTATAACTCCAAGAACTTTAAAACCATTTTTTTCCTGAAAGCAAAAGATACGATACTCATATCCCAAGTAAACCAACTGGGCAACACTGTAGTGATGCTGCTTAGAAGATAATGTGTCTCAGTACAGAGTATTTAAACAAGCCATAGTCATACAAGTGTATTTAAGGTCAAATGCAAATTTTTTTTATCAGTCATGATAAATACACTTACTTTTTAATAAATCATATGGTCAAGGCTTTCAGAAACACATTTAGAAGTTTGAGTACTTTCCTATCTTATTTTTCAGTTTTATTTAAAGTTTTGAGACCAAAGGATTTTTTAATCTTTGAGCAAAGGCAAAAGTGTGAAATATTAGTCACAATGTAGACAACAAGAAAAAAAAGGCCTCTGAAAATGTTTTACAATAAACCAGGAAGTGCAATCTTAATAATGTATCCTGCTTTGTCTATAGTGTGTTTACATATTACACAGATACAAGCTACATAAGCTGCATACTTTGCCTGTAAAAATATAAAAAATGCAAATATTTTTACCCATGAGAGAAGTGTCTAAGTATTTTCACCAAAAGACACCAAGTACAAATTTACCTTGTAAATTCCAGGACATTTAGCAGTTCATATCTCTCTTCCTGTCCCAACTGAAAAATAAAATAAAAAAAACAAAACAGAAGGGTAAGAATTAAAAAAAAAAAATCTCAAGCAAAAGAACGAAAACCAACCAAACAATAAGTCAATACAAATGTATTATAATGCAGTTATTCAGATTATTGAAACTAAAGCAAAAGCAAAGACAGTAAACTAAAATGTTACTCCAATGTACTTACAGACTCAATGATCACTGAGTCAGGTGTCCTTCCAGTGAACACAAAACGAAGATTCCTGGCTGCTCTGACCAATGCTCCTTCATCTGCAGCAAGTTAAACAGTTATTTTACAAATGTACCAGAAAACTGTTAGAGTTTATTATTATTTAATCAACACAGTCCAGGCTTTTCTACTTTTCACTTCCTTTTTTCTTTATGGATTTTAAGATTAAATGTGGTGCTGGGACAAACTCTTTGTTTCTCCTGTGAAAACTGATGGAGTGAATTTACAGTTCAGAGAAAATCAGCCCTGAAAGGAGCACACCTCTCAGCTCAGTAATGAGAGCACCCTCTACAAAGCAACTAGGTTAGCACCTTCCCCAGTAGGTCAACGTACTGGAAAATGTACAGTGTTTTTTGTTGAAGTTCTGGTTTGGAAGAGAAGAGCAGTAAGTCACTCCTGTAAATAATAGTAACCTCAACATCTGCATTCAGGAAACCAGCAGTCATGTCTCCAGAAGTCATCAGTTCTCTCCAAGTGGCTCAGGATGTCAGAATGGAGTTTGCTTGCAATGCCCAGTAAAACACTGCCATGACCTAGTTAACTTTATTTATGGCACTACCTCTGCCCTTGTCTTTCAGCTGTTGTAGGACAGGATTCAGCGAGATAGCCACCTGGAAGCTGGGGAGCCAAGGAAGAACCTCTTCACTTTAGATAATTTTTCCCGTTATAAATCGTAACACATTAGCTCAGCAGAGCTGAGTGTATTTTCTTCACTTTGCCTTGCTTAGTCATTTTCTGAATTCAAAAACTATCTATGAACCACAATAGTCTTGAAAGAGACCTTTTGCATAATAATATTTTCTCAATCCTTAACAGAATTTATCACAAATTCTATCCTATTAAAAACATTTCTGTTTTGATTACACAGTCCCTGTTAAAAACAGTATCATGGTTACCAAATACAGAATAGGCTTACAGAATAAGCAAGGACATCAATCTGTCCCCTGATTTGATTTTTATTTACTTCTGAGCACTTCCTTTAGAATTCTACAGCAATCTGACAACACCTCAGCAGTGCTATATGGTTACTGATTCTTTGCCCTTACATAATTCACGGGACATCCAAATGTATTTTCTAACAAAAATTTTAAAAGTCTAAATCCCTTTTACAAAACTGATTTTAGCTGATACCAATTACTTCTTGAGGGATAATTTTTTTTTTAAATTTTGGAAGATTCTTCAAAAGCAATAAACTGAATAAAATTTGCTTGTTGATAGAATATATTCACTCAGTTATTTGAGTCTCACCTGGAGATGCTGCTTGATATATAATTTTTTCACCTTCTCTTTCTGGAACAGCTGTATGACACACTGCCATCATTGTCAAGAACTCACATATTATAGGTGCAGTTGGCTAAGAAAAACAAGAGGTCAGACTGTATTTAATCATTTAAGCAATAAACAACCAAAATGTAATAACAGATAGAGACAAATAATAGCCCACAAAAATTTAATGAAAGGTACTTCTTTTCTTTAAAAATTATCTGTACACCAATTTCAACATGTAGGACAATTTCCTTCTGCTGTACTTACATACTGGTTATATAAACAGAATTTAGTGGTATTTGCTATCATAAAAATCAAAATTAGATAACCAGAAACATAGAACAATTCAAATAATAATTTTTTAGGGAAGGTAAGTATGAATGATGCATTGAAAGAATTGTTATTTATTTACAGAAGTCTTTTTGGATGTTGGCTTTTTTACTAAAAGATAATCTCTTTTATTTTTGTCTAGTATTGTATTTGACAACACTTTTTGAGAACCTTTAGAAAGATGTAGCAAACAAAAATCACATGGAAAATGGAATCAGATCAGATTGCTTTTATCGAAGACATTTAGATCAATACAATCAGGCACTTCGAAGTGTAAAAAGTGCAAACTATTTAAGATTATTTAGCCAAAAGAGGGGAAAAGAAACATAGAAGTAGAATAGTTGATTTGACTTGACAAATACAGCTAAGAACCTTAATACTACAGCTGGCATTTGCAAAATGAATGAACTGACTCCTGAGCGTCTGTTTAAAAGAAACCCCAGCACTCCCTGAGCTCAAAGCAGCTGCCACCACAACTGAGGGTTTCTTGTAGCATATTTATGGTAGTTCAGATTTATAGTAGACTAAGAATAACATTACAATTACTTTATAAAACAGAATAATCTCTGAAAACCTAATTTAATTCTGTAGTGCAGAAACACTAATGGGAGCACGCTCTTATTCTCTTCCACAGAGGGCCCCCAGATCCTCTAAGATGTACTGAGAAAGCTGAATTACAAATTCTTTTCCAAAGCACTTCAGAATACATTTAAAATACAGTGGTGAATCCTCTCTTTGAATGTGTACCTGAATTTTTAAGATTCATACAAATGGATTTTTATACCTTGCATGCTCATGTTATATATACTTAATACTACATTTCTACCAGAAAACTTTTAAGATTCAATAATTTCACACCAAAGACACTTCAATAGCAGTAATAGTTGATCCCTCTTTCCAACTATGCCCCACTCCCTGTTATTAGCACTGTAAACATAAATGGTCTGTGCAGGTAAGTGTAAGAGTCCTCCCTGCTTTAGATACACTTGAGAATTGCTCTCAGATGTCTAACATTAAAGACTGCCACATTTTTAAGAAAAAGATGCTTCACTGTCTGTCAGTTCAACTGGAACTAACCACCTGGAAGGACAAAATTTAAGAAAAGAAAAGAGCAATTTACTTACACTCTTGAAAAAGAAACAAACAGTTACACTGTTTAAAGTAGGTGCTGGCTATGACTAGATAAAAAAATTTCTTGTACAAACAAAAAGCAGAAAGTGGTAATGATGGTACTGTTTCTTAATCAGATCATAAATAACTTGTAATTTCCTGAGAAATGTATTGTCTCTTTGGGGCAAATATCAGCCTCCAAAATGCCTCTTGCATCTCACCATCTGACGATCTGACCTCATGGAAACATGCACATAAAGCCAATGCATACAGTTAACTCCTGATTTTATGCCCAAGGCCAGGTAAGTCACATCAGGATGTAACTTAACTTGGCTTATCCTGAAAGCTTTAATGCATGCCATGACATCATCTGAGCAGCAGGAGTACTGGTAAAACACCCAGAGAAAGAAGAACACAAGACAACTTCAAACTCGTAACATCTGAACCATAGAATCAAAACAAAAAAGAGAGGGAAGAAAAAAGGCACTGGATCTAATGAACATATATCTGCAACAATTACAAAAGTATTCATGAGGTCAGGCTGATCTTGTATAAATACACTATCTATTCTCCCTCAAAGAACATAATCTTTTGAATTACTGGAAGCAATGGTTTTATCTCACAAAACAATGATAATTGTTTCTATGTAACTTACATGGTTGTTTTGAAGGTTCTCCAGTAATGATACATCACTAAATGTTTTTTCTTCTCCATTTTGTGGGCCTTGCCTGGAAATAATTGAGTAAAAAGGAGATAATTCTTAGGATAATTTTAACAGTTTATATACAAATCATCCAAGCACAAGTTTTGGGCTATAGCTGCTACAATAAAGGCTGCAACCATCTATTGTGAGAAAAAGAATTGAAAAGGTACTTGTTTCACATTTCCGAAGTTTATTTAATTTAAAGAAACCTTGGTTTATATAAATACACTTAAATCCAGCAAAGTCTCCCTGCTGAATTCAGGTAATGAAGGATGAAGTAAAAATATATCCACAATGTAAGACTGAGGCTTCTTGTCTTCGGATCTCTAGAATCAGATTACAAAAGGGACACAAAAATATATATATTCCCGAAGAGATCACATTCCATCAAGAAATCAGCAGTTTTGGGATAAGTTTCTAAATGTTTGCAGAAAAGCCAGTCTGGAAAGAGGTAAACAAATGAGTTCAGACATCAGAGAACTCTGCATGCAGAGGGTTTGCTTTCTATTACTTATGATCAAAAAGGAACATGAAATTGAAAGATCAAGAAGACACAATAGCAATGGTGAAGTACTTAAGAGATGCAAGGAAGAGATGGTTCTGGAGAAATAAATCCATACACTAACATCTCCCAAACTGCACAAATATTCTGGCTGAATGTGAGAGCTCAAAAAAATGTAGATACTACCAGGAAGATTTGTTATTGCAACTCATTACAGCTGCAGTCTTAATACTACAGTAAGTAGTTTTAAGTGCTAAGTGTTAAGACAGTCTAGATGACTTCGAATTTGAGTCAAACAAAACAGTGCTGAAAAGTGAATTTAATTGAAGGATTTTTTTTTTAATTTACTTTGGGTCTTGCTTTGGATTACATAATCTTACAAAAGAATAAGTACATTTGATGATTTAAGTTAAAGAATAAGCTATATACATTAAAGGCAGTCTAAAGATTCTCTATGAAAACCAAAAGTGAGCTCTTTTAGTCCTGCAGTAACTACCATGGAGGAATATAAAATGCAGAACCTCCTCTGTACAGCCAGGCAAGGACTACTTTTTCTAAATATAATTAAAGTGAAAAATTTGAAGCATTCTTTTTCACCAAGACTTCTTTTTTAAATGCAAAGCAAATAGATCTCGAAGTGCCACATATTAACATCTTCAGACACATTATATTTGTTTAGAGTCTAAGCTTTAAGCTTTGTTTGCTTAAAGCTTTCTGATATAAATTTTCTAGATTCTCAGTGCTAAAATATGGAAAAATATTTGCAGGTATAAGTTGTAACAAAGTGGAAAACAATTCTTTCTAATTCTAATTCTTTCTAAAAAAAAAAGATACAAAAGATTTGGGATTTAGTATGTTAGTCACGTTAGGGCTAGAAATGTTACTGGCACAAACAGACTTTATTAATTGTAATAGATTTGCACACCAAGATATTTCAAGTGTCATATTTTATAAGTGTTTCTAATATATTCTTTGCCTATAAAAGGTCTGGGTTGGATTTTTTTAAACAAACTGTTTGATGCCCTGTCTTTTCAACCTTCTGATGTTTGCACTTTTGTAATGGAGTTTCTCAGGGATTTTCACATGAACAACCTATTGTTATTGTAACTGTTCTTTTATGTTTACATTCTTCTCATAAGGAGTAGACTGTTGATGGACTGCTAGTTTGACCAGTGTGGTTGGAGAGGTGGCAACCTTCATCCTCCAATCCCTGGTCATTGTCCAAATTCTATAAATAGAGGTCAAAGAAAATAAACTCTTTTTTGCTCTGACCACTGACTGCCTGTGTGTTCCTCATTTTGTGTCCACTGACGACAACTGTTCAGATATCAGTTTATCCACTTCAAATGTGCTCATAAAGATATTTATGTGAGTTAGTCAAAACCAGTCTTTCTTCATTAATTGCTTATAAGTAAACACGCTTAATTCCATGTAAGCACTGCATTGTTTTAATGACATTACGTGTATGCAGTGGAGCACATGTGCATCTTTAGGAAACATTTTCCTTCTACATCAAATGATGATATTCAGGTCAGGTAAGATTTTGGGGTGTGCATGTGTACCACATTTTATGTAATGCAGGAGGAATTTTGCAGGGTTTGGGTTTTTTTCTGATCTAAACAAAGAATTATTAATGCTAATTTAGCAAAGATTCTTTTTTTCTTCAAATGTTTTCAACAAAAGATGACAACACATTCCAGTTTTGTTGACATTTTGACATTGACATTTTCTTGTTGTCAGTTTCAAGAAATAAAGATAATTTAAAGACTGTAAATGACATTTTCCCCCTGATGTATCTGAGCTTTGAATGGTATTGCAAATATTTAGTTTAAGAAAGTATGATGAAGAAGCACAAGACTTCATGTAGATGACAGCAGAAAGGAAGCCAGGACTTTTCTTTCCTGAAGTCCCCATTTATACATTAATGTTAATTTGGGTGCTCTTATGTCAGTTGCAGTTAAGAACTATGTTGTGCTAATATTCTAAAACTATCTGTAGGAAGTTAAATAGCAACAATAACATTACATATTTTTCTGCCTCAGATATGGATTATTTTTTCTCAACATATTATTATTACTAACATACTACAGACTAACAGTAGAGAAGTGTGGTTTTATATAGTACCAGATATGTAATAAAAGACAAAACTTTCTCTCCAGTAAGTAATTTTGAATTGCACCAGGACTGTGAGTAGAATGACTGCACTATATTTCAGGGACCCTATTGGAGATTCTATTCCAGAGTACGCAACCTAATCCCATAGAATTTGGATGGCATAACTGTGTAAAATGGTCAGTCTGTGTGAATTCAATGCTGAAATAACTTCTGAGCAGGAAACTATCTCACATTCAGCTCCATCTCTAAATATACTGCTTAGTATTTTTAAACCTGAATCTTCAAGAAACAGCAGAAGCTAAATGATTTTTAGAGCTTACCAATCATCTGAAGGAACACTATAATCCTCAGGCTCAGGGCAATGGCTGCACAAGAAGCAAGGGAAAAATAGAACAGGGAGAGGAGAAAGAATCACAAATGCTAAGAAATTGGATCACGTGTTAAAGAAAGTAGTTAGTTAATAAAACAAAATTACCAAAAAAACCCCATTTTGCAACTATTTTGCTAGTGCCTAGATTGCAATGAAAATTAAAAAAAATATGGTCTTTCTATTGAGACTTCATAAACTATAACAAACCAAGTTTTTGCAAGTCTCCCTCAGGCTTTTGTTTGTAACAACATTAAACAGGGTAAATGATGGCAAAAACATGTATATTGAAGTTGCTTTACAGCAGAAAGCCTGTGGTATCTTAGCTTTACTGTTGTTCCTCTTTGCAAAAAGAGATGTCGTTGCAAAAAGCTGACTTGAGTTGTAGATATTTTCAGGTGTAAGTTTATTTTAGCTACAGTATTAATGCATGGGTACATATGGACAGGCAGAGGCACACAGATGAAGAAGTATATAAAAATACCTACCCATATGCAATTCCTGCTACCGTACACTTCTTAAATTGCATGACATTGCATGTCAGGGTACCCGTTTTGTCAGAAAATATGTATTTGACCTAAATGAATGATAAAATCCATTATACATCAACATTCAACAGAGACATAGCTAGTACATTTCATGACTATCAACATATGAAATATTTTTACCTATTCTGCAATTTTCACAGTTTATAGAAAAAGCCAGCAACAAAAACAATACATAAACCTGACAGATGCACAGCCTTCGCACCCATCTCCAAAGAAATCAATCAACACTTCAGCTTTTTTCAGTGCACGGTGGTGTACTTAACCATCCCTCACTGTATTTTGTTAAAGCACAAGAAACTAGTGAAGACCAATGACTTAAAACATTAAACTTTGGACAGAAATCAATATGGTAAGAAAAGTATCTATATGCATTTCTAAACTGATCTTTTTGACATAGAAATATCTTCTTAAAGCCAAAACGTTAGTAAAAGCACAACAGTTCAGAAATGCCAAATTACAGGAAAGGGAGAAATACAGTCCTTTCTACCTGCTCTAGATCTCCTATTTCCCTAGCATTATAAACCCTTCTGTTCCAGAAACTACTCGATAAAGCACTTTGAAATTCAAAGCTGAAGTACATGAACCTGTGATTTTTTAAAAACTTATTCTTAAAAAAATGTTAATATATGAAGAAATGAGGTCATCTGTGATGAACTGAAAGTTCTGTGAGTCACAGGTAAACTTAAATTACTTAGACCTTATTTCTAATTAAAAAAATCTAAGGAGTCTTAATTAGGAATTAACTACATTATACCTGGGACTAATAAAGCTATGTATTAGTAAAAATGCTTCTGAGGAATTATGCCTTAGGCAAATCAGCACTTAGAAGAAATCTTTCTGTGTCAGGTTTATGCTGCAAATTGTATTTGTTTTTTTTGTTTGTTTGTTTGTTTGTTTTTGTTTGTTTGTTTGGGTTTTTTTTTGTTTGTTTTGTTTTTGTCTGTGGACACAATGGGAAAGTGGGAAAGCTAAGAAAATTCAACCTTTTTTTCCCCCCACACCAAAGTTTCGCCTTTCTTAAAACCTGAAAATCTCTTGGGGGAAATATCTTCATTATGTGAAACCCTCATGTACTTCAAAGAAGAAACCTGCTCTTTTTAGGGAGTCCTTTGGTCTCCCTACAAAAATCTGCACAAATTAAGAATCTGTTGAAAAAATGAAAGTGGAGATCCCAAGAAGCTGTACTAGCTCTTGACGGTGAAGGAGAATTTGATGAGAATCCTAAGAAATGAAGACAAAAACTACTGAAGTCAAAAGGAAAGAATGTGTCTGGGAATGTGAATAACAAACTAGCTGCAGAGATAGAAAAAAC
Source organism: Phylloscopus whistleri (assembly GCA_017589585.1). Classification (NCBI taxonomy): domain Eukaryota; kingdom Metazoa; phylum Chordata; class Aves; order Passeriformes; family Phylloscopidae; genus Phylloscopus; species Phylloscopus whistleri. Next base: position 896,656 of record JADMLD010000041.1, on the reverse strand, counting down.
AGATAGTGTAAAATGAAACAGAAGGAAATTAAGATTCAACGAAGACTCTTCCCCACTAGAGGAGCTTGTACTCCCCTTCAAAGCCAGGAAAAGAACAAAATCCTCTGCACATACATGTTAAACCCAGCAGGCAAAGGCTTTGTCTCTATGTAGACCAGTCACAGAACATGTTAAGCTTCAAACAGTTTTTTCCAAAAGGCACATCTCTTAAATATTAGTCCCTACGACTGCTTTGCTATATGGCTAACACCAAGTTATTGTTTATTGGGTTTGGAAAGCCAGAAACAACTTTTATATTCCCATGCAATAAAGTAATGAATTAGTTATTCATTAATACAATAACTTCTAGGTTAGGAAATGCAAGAACATACATTGTGCTCATAATACAATTCAATTAAATGAGCATGTAATTTATTTTCCACAGTAAGAGTTGATCACCACCAGAAAGTTCAGCATGTTTTTAAAGCCAGACTGCAAATACAATTGACTGAAAGAGCAAATACCATGTGTAGTTCTTCTAGAAGCACACCCTCTGCCGCAGGCACACTTGTACTAAGTCATACTTCCTAATTATGAACAACATATAACAAGTGATGTCTTGTGACAAGTCAAACTGATTTTACTGTATTAAAAGAGAACTTCAAAGTGCAAAGAAGAATTAAGCCCAAATTTCCAGGGCTTAATTCAGCTATGAGCCCCCATTCACATTCTCCAGTCTTTAGTGGCAAGAAAAGAGGACATGTATAGAACTGTGATTCAACCCTAAGATACTCACTGTCTCTTCTGAGCAATGCAGACCATGTGAAAAAAGTGACATCCTGAAGACACACTTCATAATAAGTGCATATACTGAGACTAAATTTTGTGCCACAGGCAGCCTTAATGCTCAAAATTTCTTGGATTCTGTAACTTTATTGATACACTTCAATCTTCTGTGATTACCACATGAACATTGACTGAAATTGCTCATGTAATACTGATTTTAAATTGCTCATAATGCAAAGTATTATCAAAAATATCTGACAAAACAAAGAAGAGAAATAAGCAAATACTAAAGCAAGAATATATTTTTTTGAAATAAATCCTCACATGAATAATTTCAATACAGAGTTAGAACCAGTAATTCTTTCATCTACCTGTCCAAGTTCTTCATTGAGATTGGAAGTACGAGCCATCGCAGCAGTGTCCGTAGGTTCATAGTGCATGTCTATGTCCTAGAGATAAAAAGAAAGTATTTAAAAACCAGTCTTCCAAAACTTCTTACAAAAAATCTAGCACATAAATAGAAAAGTAAAGTGTAGAAGAAAAGACCAAACATGAATAGATCTACTGAAGATTGTTTCAACATGGGAAGCCACAGACATTATCAGATCACTTCCTCAAGAACCCTCAGAAGAAATAAGATTTTTTTCATGAGTGATTTTGCTCAGATTATTTCTAATGATCGGTATTACTGAAAAACTGTTGACCCACACATTTAAAATGACTTTAGCAACAAGTAGAAATACTACACTGTGACTCTTAGGGAGAAGTCAGTCTTACCTACTCCTATTGTATGCACAACCAGTCATTTCTAAATAGCAAGATAAATATATCTTGAGATAAAAACATGAAGATAAAATTGAGAGTACACAATAAACCTAAGATACAATTCACATGCTGTGAATTCCTTTCCTCTTACTTGTTAAATAAACACCAGAGTTTGTTTTTAAATACAGTAAAAGATTAAAACATTGTCAAACATGGCAACATAGCGCAACAGATTGCAGACGACCAACTTCTCCATACAAATATAATATACACACAAAGAGAAATATTACTTAAGATAAATGTCCAGAGTCCCAGATAAAGATAAATTAAAGGCAACTAATCCTTCATAATGAGAAACTGCGGCAGGAAGAGAAGTTAAAACTGCCTTTCTGATTTCTTGTATAAACAGTGGCAATCTACACATTCAAGATGGGTCTTTGTTGAATATTTATTTTAAAATGCAGACAATTAAGGAAGAATTTAATTGCATCTGCCAATTTGTTAACAGTTTTACAGCACACAAAAAAATCTAAGAAATCTAAACCAGGTGACTGCTCACAGAGTATTTAACTTTTAAGATACAGCATATGCTTCATCTGCTACTTCACACACATTCTTATCTATATCTCCATGACATATCTCACACATACAAATCTTTTTCACATATTTGATCAAGGAATTGGATTAAAGTGTTCAGAATGCTATGATAAATTTACATCTGGAAAAAAAATGGAAAAATGGAAGGAATGTTTACATGGCTTTAAGGAAAATAGCTCACTCCCACCTCTGTTACTTCAGAGTAAACCCTTCATATTCCTCACTAATTCATTAAGAAAAAATAACTAAAGGATGCCAAAATGATCTTTATAGATTTCCTAAGTGATAATACTAGCAGATACTGCCTTTATACAATAAAGCCCACTCTTTTAAACTAGGGTTGTGCTTGGAAAAAAATAATAAGCAAAATGCCAAAGCAAAATGCCAAAGTCTGGAAAGGAAATATGAAACTGGACAAAACTCCCCAGCACTGCAAAACACATTCTTCTGGTCATTCTGAATGAAACTGATACATGAATATCAATAATGAGAAAGCAAAAAGCACAAAAACACTGACTGAAATGTTACATAGTTCATGGCTTAAACATCAATGTGAAAACTGCACTACCAAAGCCCATCTTGAATGGGCCCCCTGAATGAAACCTTGGGCTGTGAGTTAAGTCACCTAAGAGAACTTGAGGTAAGATAAAGTGACGCTTTTGTTCAATCATCTCAGGTCTGGGAAGAAACGGATAAGGCTGGGAGAGCATCCACAGGAGGGCCGGCCCAGCAGCTGTCCCAAATATCATCCCTCCCTAGCTTCAGGCTGGGGGAGGCCTTAGTTCTCAATCTTATCTCCTGCTGCCAGGTTTGCACAGGCTAACCCCACAACCAAGGGAGGAGGAGGGCCCTGGGTGTGTGGTGCAACCTCTGGTCAGAGGCAGTGAACACCCATCCTCCATCACACAAACTGGCTCAGCTGTGAAACAACTCCCCCCCACCACCCAGGAAAGCCAAATCCACAGGACATTCATTTGAGGGGCAGCTGAGGAGGTGTCACAATCATCAAAGACCCCCAAAGTGCTCTCCAGACTCATTACTAAGGCCTTGCCTCAGAGCACTGCACATGATGCAAAATGATGGAACCAATTCAGAGTCCTGCCAGAGACAGCATCAAACTTGGCCTGGACGTTTTCACATGGACCAAACCAGGCTGCTTAATTAAATATTAATCCTTTGAATTCTATGCCTTCTGGGGGGGGACCCTCACCACCAAGAAGATCAGACGGAGAGGACCAACGGACATGTAATTGGGACCCACAGAGGAGTGATATATTTCTACTTAATCTGTCTCTCTGACTCTTCGTGTCCCCCCACCCCCTTTTTCCATTTCCTTCTTTCTCTTTCATTTGCTGTTAAATAAAATGTATCAAATTTTTGGTATCAACATTTAAACTCATTTTGTTTTAATCATGTTTTGGGGAATATTCAAACCTGACGATTCTATCTGCAATCCACAGATGGCTCACTTTGCTCCGCTACAATTAGTGGATCACAACAAACACGCTCCAGAAATCAATCTGGTGCAGCTACAAGAGTTATTCATTCATAACTAAATTAAATAATTTATTATTACCTCCTCAGATTCCACTAATAATAAATAAACAGCATTTAGAAAAAGTCTGAAAAAAATGTATACATAGACAAGCAATCCATCATTTCACTTACTTGTGAACCACCTGATTTTAAAAATCAATGCATATTATAAAAATAATATTTACCCAATTTATGAAATATGCCTGGATAAATTTAACGACTTCAAGTGTAACCAACAAGCTGATTGGAATAAGATTATTGAAGAGAATGATAAAAGTCAAGAAATTCAATCCAAAGTTGCTTGCTCCACCATCTGCCAAAAAACAAAGTAATCAAATAAATATTTGAGACTGTAGTTAGAAGTATATATATATGTAGTGTATTCAAAATATTGCATTGATAGCTGATTTTTAAAGAATTCTAAGATTCTAAGACGATTCTCAGAAGAATCTTTGGAATTAATTAAAGTATCACTTGCCTAGAGATAAGAAATTCCTCAGAGTTAAGGAACTCTTATTATAATAGTGGAGTTAAAATTCAGCCATCTTTGCAATCATCTCCAATTTCTGAAGAGCAAACTTACCAGCCATTCCCTCTTTTGCTACATTTTAAGATCAAAATCTGGGAATATCTATATAAGGAACCAAGTTCTAAACTCAAAATATTACAGTTTTATATTTTGAGAGGGGAAATATATAGTGGAATTAATTTTTTCTCCATCCACCTTCACACAGTCATATACTTTACCTCAACAGTGCAAAATGCTATGAAAGAGGTAAATTCACACCCCATGAAAGGAAGATAGGAAATTAGAGAGTTTAATGAAAGTTCTAAGCAACTGGAAATGTGAATATTAACATATAAAACAAGTAGTTTTATACTGCTTTTTCCTTTAAAGTTTTAAGTTTTTCTTTTAAAGATAACTCTAGCAGTAGCACCTCAGAGAAGATGAGAATGGCAAAGTCTGCTGTGCAGTACAGCAAAAAGGTAAGAGATGGAGCCTGCCTAGCTGTATTTAAGGTATCTCAAAGAAAACCAGCCTCAGATAGGTTTTCACTGTCAGTTCAATGTGGATTTGGTTGTTACCCTAAGATCCAGAAAAGAAGGTTTTGGAGACGTTCATTAATATCGATTCCAGCATCAAATGAAGTACTTGTCTAAAAGACCAGGGAGCTAAAAATTTAAATAACTGAGGGGAAAGGAGGATAAAATGCTCCTTACGTATTAAAAGCATCTGGCATCAGAACAACTATATGCTGAAGACAGCCTTAAAGGACATACCTTACAAAACCCAAAACAGTTTCATGTAATCATGGGACACATATCAGGAAATAAACTGACCTGGATAATCAGTTGAGAACCCACAAACCAAAATATCAATGGCCACTATTTCATGTTTCTTTTTGCAGGAATAACAATTTATGAACTGCTTTGCTACTATGCTAACCATATAATAGCCACCATATTCTTAAAAGTTTTCTATTTCTCAGAAAAGAAAAAAAAAATGCACAGATGAAGCACATCTAATGCCCTTCTTTGATATTACTGAAAATTGTCAATATTCTATGAACTAGTTCACTTTTTCTTACCTCACTTGGAAAACATGAAAGTTAAGTTTCTTAACTAAAAAAAAAAAAAAACAAGTTTCTTTCTCAGCATCAAAAAGAAGGGAAGCAAAGTTCATCATAAATGCAGACACAGAAACTTTACGAGTGCCCTCAAATCAGAACTTCAAGATTTTTCTTTTAGAATTTACCAAAACCCCGCAAAACCTCTCTTTACTGACTACATTCAGAAGCTTTGTACTCAGGGGTTTGTTTCAGTACTGGTTCTGACTAAGTAAAAAAGGCCCTAAGAAATTCTGAAACCATGAATAATTGACCACAAAGTATATTGATGAAAATTTCTTTTAATTCATGAAAATTTCTTTTAAATCTTGCTTCCTCACAGAGGGTCAGACTCTATTAGTATGTTACATGCTGCTGTGAAGGCCTGTGTAACATCACACTGCCCTGCATCCACCTTACATACAGCTGCTCAGTTGAATATGTTAGATGAGACCTCTCGTGCCTCTTTTATCTTCTTTAGGAGGAGTCTTAATAAAGTTCTGATATTAATTAGTTAAAGCCCCATACAGTAAAAATTGTAAAGCCACAGCATCACTTCCTAAGACAAGCAAGTTTAAAAATTCAGAAAAGTCACTGCAGCTTTAAGTGTAATCTAATAGTAACATCTCAAAGAGGCTTCAGCCTGATGTCTAGGAAGCTGACTGTTTATGCCAGTGGAATGCTGATGCAGACCTTGCTGAGCTGCAGAGATGGAATGCCTGAAAGAAGTAGAGACAAACAAATCATCTCACCCTTCCTGAATATAGCAAGAGCTCAGATAGCACAGTAAGGCAAGTTTTCTACTTGCTGTGATATACCTAGTCTAATGACTTTAGTCAACAAACAAAGAAGAAAGATTAACAAAAAAAAAAAAAAACACTGTGCAAAGCAAGGTAATCATCCTCCTTTCCAAATATGAAAGGTAACCAAATACTAAAATATTAAGGTAATATTTTAAATCTTACAATTTAGATCAAGATACCAGTCTCTTCCAGTATGCCTTCGGTTCCATATAGCTGAACCAATAGAGCAGATCAAAGACATGGCAATAAGGATGCAGAACAAAATCAAAATCTGAATATTTGTAATTCGTTCCACATTAGACATTTTGAGAGGTGGACTTGTTGAATTCTGCAAAAGACAAAAACCAACAGTGGCTATTAAATATTAGATGAGGTAACACAGTTCTTACTTTTCAAATTACATGTTACTGTATCCTTTTCTAAATATTCTCCCAAATACCTCATCATCATAAATGCCCTAAATCTTTTAATTAAAAACAAACAAACAAACCCAGAACAAGCAGTTTATAAATGTATGAATTGGAGCTTTAGAATTGTATCACAAGAAGTCAACACCAACAGTTAACAGTAAACATTAAAAATTAATGTACTTCCACCTATTGTCAGTGCAATAGAAGACAGCTGCTAATACAGAGACCCCTTTTCAAGTAACTATTTTACAAATTAGAAAAGTAATAAATAAGGCATTAATGACCAATCTGAAATTCTTTTTTTCTCAATAGGTACATTTCAATTCTGATATTTCAAAACACATTACGCAAAGTAATTTCAGTCTCCTCCCTCCTCCTTTTGTTTTCTGTCAAGAATGATTACCTTTGTACTTCAAAGAAAGCCCCAAAAGAGGACGGATTTAGGAGCAGTCAAAAACTAAAAAAGACAAACTATGATAACAGAACCTGCCAATAAAGAGTTTTCAAAGCACAAGTTACAAGACAGAATCAATGAATATGCTTACTAGTGGAAAAACTACTTTGGACTAAGTAACTAACAAGAAATGGCTTTATTTTTACTACTTTTAGTTCATATGAAAGATGCTCTATTACTGACATTTTAGTACTATTTTGAATCAAGCCATGTATCTGTACTACAGAATGATAAATTAAGGCAATAATACAGACAGGTCAGACAAAATCCAAGTGACAAACCTGCATAAGTTTTGTGTCATGTCCAGTATAGACAACTATCCCGTGAACCCACTGAGTATTTCTCAACTGAGCTCCTCGTAGAAGAATCTGATCAGATCCCAATGGAACAGTACTAGAGGTAAGAAGTTTTACATTTTAATACTAAACCAGTCAATGTCAATGAATAAACATAATCAGCAGTTGTTAAAACTAATATCTTAAAATTTACATGATTATTATTAATAGGTTAGGAATCTCATTTTCACAGTTAACTTTTTGGGAGTTTTGACAGAGAAAACTTGACAGATTAAAACCAGGTCAAAAATGAGTTTTCAAAAATATTACTTTCCACTTGTTATTATGGACTACTTATTTTGATATGGTACTACTAACCAAGCATACTGAAAGTAAAAATGTCTAATTCTCCTGTGATTTATGATTATAATATTTTTTCCTAAATGATCTCTTACAAAATTGATTTTCAAATCAATTTTCAAACGAAATAATTTTATGAACTCTCAACTTAGTCCACTCTTCTAGTGAAATAATCATCCTTTATGAACACAGTTTTTTTAACATTTAGAGTAATATTTCATCTGCCTTCTCTAAACTGCAAAACCAGGTATATTTTGTTCTGCTATTCTTTTAAAACTGTGTGTAATAAAGGAGCAACATACACTCAAAAGACATGGGAAACACTTAATTGCCTTAAATTCAGACAGCTGTCTTTATACATATAATGTAAGTCCAAGTTTTTCTTAAAATACAAAGGTTTTAGATAGTTATTACTCTTTGCCACGGACAAACATGCCCTGTTTTGGTACTTTTCTTTCTATAAATACCAACTGGCAGTTCACACCTGTCAAAAATGCTCTAAAGTGTTTGGAATTCTTACCTAAAACTACTATCTCTCCTTGTTTGAAAGCAACACATTATTAAGATCACAAATTAACTGATCAAGGACAGCAGCTGTATCTCTAACATGTAAAATATAAAGCACCTGAACACTTTGGGTAGCTCAAAGAGTATAGTCAGGGCATGGAAAGGCCAGATCTGCCAGGTGTCATGTGACAAATACTTAACATTGTGATCATACTCCACTCTAATAAAGTGATGGTGCAACTACTTGACAGAGATCTCAAGTGTCTTGTTTCCCAGCCTCAGCTTTCTTAAAACTGATCTAAGCACATTTAATTTTTCTTCCATTTTACATAACTACTGACTATCAGCAACATGCTTGGGTTGTATTCAGCAAGGGATGTTCTCAATGGGGAAAGATGCTTTTAGAATAATTTCATGGCAGAGGGTATACTAGGAGCTAGTAATTTTTGAGACACATGTGAAAACTTACGCAACAAAATGTTGTTGTTAACAAGTATACTTCACTCTGATACAAAACTTTAGGAATGTCTTCAGGAAAACACATACTTTAGGCCTAGATAACCAGAATCTGACCTTGTTTTGCACAATCCCCTCACCATTCACCAAGCCATTGTCTAGTCACAGGTTCACATAAACCAGGCTAAAGAACTTTTCTCCTTTCTCTAGCTAATTTCATTTCATGGACTAAAACCAAGCTGACATGCTTCTGTATACTCATAAGCATAATAAGGAGCTGCACACTTTAGTGATAAGGGTTAGCTCACTCAGAGGCTGAGGATAGCAAGAAAACTTTTGCCTCTTTTAGTTCACAGATTTAGCCAAAAGGCAAAATACCTGTAATGGTGTTCTGTCTCCTTGAATACTGGGTATCCAAAAGAAAAAAAAGATTTTTTTTTGAGTTGCTGTCCCATGAAGGGAAAAAGAAAAGACTAAAAAGGTGAACAAGATACAACTTTTATGGCACTCTGATGACTTACATTAACTGAGAGAGAGACACATTTTCAGTATCCTCTATTGCTTTTGCAAGTATGTTAAGATGGTAATGGATAAAGTGAAAATCACAACTGCTGGACCTACATAATGTGGTAGGAAGGTCTAAAGATCTGGACAAATAAATATCAAGTAGATGAATTTGCACTCCCTCTATTATGGCCAGAAAAAGAACATATCCCTGATTTTTCAGGTTGACAAGGCCAAGATCCAAAAAGAGTTACTTACCTGCAATTCTTTTCACTGAAGGTAAATATTATATTAGAGCCACACTTTTGGAACTATCCTACTACACAGGAACTACAGGCAAAATATTCCAAAACAGAATTTCTCAAATGAAAAATTTCTTGACCAGCAGATGGCGTGCTCCTACACATTCTTGAGGCATAACAGCCATTGGCATATTCAATATTTATTAATCAAAATTTTAAAATTAAATTATTAGATTAAAAAAGAATGTTTTTCCTTCTAGCCACGGAGCAAAAAAGAATGTGTGGATCTTTTATAACTATTACCTTCAGAGAAGAATTACAGGTAAATGTTTTTCTCTTCTTAATGACAAGTACAGTGGAATTATAATGGATCCACACTCTTACGACTGAAAAATCCCAGAATGCATCTGTAAGAAATCAGTAAATAAAAAATGGAATATTAAGGGGGAAAAAAAGAGGTATTTAGTAATTTGTTAGTATATATCAGTCTAAAACCACAAACATGAACAATATTGGATATGGAGAAATAAATACCTACAAAATAAATAAGAAATACTGTAAATCTTCGGGAATGAAGGATTCAACAATTCTGGATCTAGCCATAAATCTTCTGTGTATCCACAGAGGATTCTGAATATCAGTATTTGGTAAGCATTTCAGTATTGTAAGAATTTTTAAGCAGTTATACAAGCATGTGTATTGTAAGTGTGCATTTTCTATTTTTAAAGGAACATACTTGAAGTAAACTAAGGTATTAAACGTTTTTCAGCTAATTTCTCAAATTAGAGAATTTGAGGTGTATAGCAAAGGACTCTGTTCCACTCCACACTTAGACAAACAGAAGAAAAGAACAATTAAAAAAAAGACAAGAAATTATTTCTATTCAGCTTCTGTAACAGATGACACGCTTAAGAAGTGAGTCACTAGGTACATATTCCAGAACTGTCAGAATTTGATTAGCAGCCTCTTCTATTATTAATACCTAACATTTTCTGAAGGACATCTAGTAAAACAACTCAAGTTGTAGACATTAGAAGTAAGGTTTTATGCTTCTAGTTTTTCAAAAGAGTAAAGTCTAGCAGAGAATACATAAAAAAAGATTTACTATTCATATTTTTACTTCAGTAGTTTAAGAACACGTAGCTGTCTACTGTTAGACTGAACCTCCCAAGATCATCTTCCTTGCATTTACGTACCCATGCCCTTCCAGTCTGATGTTTCCAACAAAGTCATAGAGATGTCGGTTTGGGCTCTCACACTCAATTCTGCCAGAGAGTTGCATCAAGCTTTCTGTGTCCTTGATATCTGATGTTAGTGGCAAACCCTGTAAACAAAATTCATTTGTCATGACATTAAAAAACACTATCCAATAACAAATCTACACATTATAACTCGTTAGATTTATAATACGCAGAGCAAGACCAGAAAACAATCATCCCCATGGGAACAAAATGGATCAGCTACACTTTACTGTTGCAACTGGGTGCTACAGTGAAAGTCACCTAGGCATCTGAAAATACCACGACCAAGACAGGGTCATAATCCATCACAGAGCTCAGCAAGAGTGTCACTGCATAGCTACAGCACACCCAGTCAAAATCTGCTATTCCCTACCTGTCCTCGAAGGACAATACTGGCTCCACCAGCTGCTTTCTGCAGTGTCTCTGCCTCATCACCTGTTCTCTAGAAACAAAGCCAGTACCCAAACTACTTATGTTTCTACCTATACTTCCAAAGAGAAACCCTAAAACAAAGCACAAAGAACGACTCAGGAGTAACCACTCATTCCTCCACTTTTATGATGCCAATAATCCATAGCTTTTTATTCAAACCACTAAAATTTCTGTCTTCTAAAACATCCATTAATGTAATAAAATGTTTTTATAAGCATTAATAGACAAAAATAATACTAGCAATATTGTCAAAAAGGAAATTCCTACCTGTCGAATTTTTAAGTTTGTCTCACCATCTAAGTTAGATGTTTCAATGTAGCACATGGCCTGTGGTTCACTATTAAGAGAAAAAAAGTCCTGAATTCAAAATTATAATGGCAAAATCCATAAACTTCCTCTAATCTTGTAATACTTCTTTATGCAAACAGTTTTGTCTTATCAAATCTTCAACCCCAAAATAATTTACAGCCAAATCTATAAAAAGTAACAGTACTTTACATTTTCAGAGAAGTTTGCCAAAGTCTCTTTTCTAAATAGAAACATTAATAAAAGCACTTTTACACAGAAAAAGTGTTCTATCTTTACACATGACATTATGATATGGGCACAGCATAATGCGACTGTAGAGCTTACTAGTGCAGGCAGCAGGAGTTTAAGATACAAAAGTTTCCTTGCAAAAGGTTTCTTACAAAAGAAGTCTAAATTATGAATAACATATTTTTTGAAATATATCCTCCTCCCTCAAAAGCTCTTTTATAAATTAGAAGCCTTAAGTTCATGCAGAATATTGCTACTTGAATGCATGATCTACTTGACAGACAACAAGAAATTACTAAATTGCTCCAGTCAGCTCCCATTTTCTGGGTGTGATGACAGAACACCTGGTGTTAAAGTCTAAGACAGAAAGAAGTTTTGATTCTGAAAAGGATCAAATAAGTAATAAAAATCCCTTAACACTTAAAAGAATAAAGGGTTTACTTTACTCTCTATACCACTTTAATGCTTCTAGTGTTTTCCTTCCTTCCAGCATGAAATTCGAGCATCAATTATTTTTAAAATTTCCTTTATTAACGCAACAGTGGCTACAGTTAAGTGACTAAATTTTAGATTATTTACAGGATAATGTTAAGTAGGTTATTTTAACACAATTTTGTAAAGTACAAGCATTAAAATGTGAAAATTTATCATAAGGTACATTCAGGCTACTGAATGAGTTTGTTCTTGGCAAACTTCTCTAAAAACATAAATAACCTTTATTTAGCCTGTTTGAATTGAACCACTTGTGTAAGACACTTTCACAATTCTAACATTTTTATTAGTTAACAATGAAAACCAAACAACATTTTTGTAAAGCACTTTTAAAACAAACTAAGGCAGCAAAGACATTTCAAGTGAGACACATGCTTAATTGCAGTAACTAGCAGATTACAGTGACCTCCAAAGTAAGTTACAGTTAGATCAAGGCAGGCCCATTGATTGGTTAGGGAAAAAACGAAGTGTGGTAAGAGTGCAGACAATAGCATTAAGCTGACATGTCTAAGAAACATGCATTTTGTCACAATACACAAGAACAACGCTGCTTTTGCCACCACATGCAGCAGAGATTGTGCAACATCCAAGTTTGTGCAGAGGGTCCTCTACCAGTCCCACCAATGTTAAACTATATTCTTTGCTGAAAATACCGAGTTGGTAGAAACACATATATTCCTCTTAAACATATATTTAACCTGGTGTTTAACTGGGTTTATTCAATGACAACTTATTTGATAAAATTTTATGGGAGTAGTGTAAAAACCAAAAGGAGTTAAACAATTTTAACTTCTTGAAGTGTTATTGTGTATTTTTGCTTTAATGATCTGTACTTGATAAAAGAACCCTTTCTAATTTTATAAATATGTAGGTTTTGGTGGAGCAAGGTGAATAGCAAAGCAAAGATTATCAACATGGCAGTGTTATTCATATTTGGTATATGAGGACCCACATACACGTATCCTGTGCAACTACTTTATTCTAACCTTGATGACAGACTGATGAGATCAGCTGGGAGATGTTCCCCATTGGTCACTTTCACTACTTCCCCTACTGCCACCTACACATCCCAGTTTGAAATGATTAGAACAGAAAAATAAGTGACAGGGAAAAAAAACAAAAACCCAACAAACAAAACAAAACAAATGAACAAAGACAAAAAGACAGAGTTTGAAATTATTATTCAAACAATACATGTTAATTAAAATGTCTGATGACAATTTTTTCAAAATCTATTTCAATCAGGTCAGAAAGAAAAGAGCTAGAACACTTTCATTTTTACTGAAGTGGTTTATTTTACTGTTAGGCACAAACATTAAGTTGCAGAACACACTGACATTGTATGTAAATATAAAACAGTGTTGCACTTATTTCACAGCTGACCAAGTTTCTGTGCACTCCATACATTAAAATTAAAAAAATAAAGGCCACAACAACAGATTTTCCTTCTACCAACGTTTCTGAAGAGCCAGGTAGCAAGTACCTTTTCTATGTAGATATGCTGAAAATGATTTTGAATTTTTTCCAGTTTTGTAAATTTCAGTGTACAGTGAACTTGCAAGAACCATATAGAATTAAATTTCAAAGGTTTGTGTCCTTCACTGTAAGAGATTATAGTTTCCTAAAATAATTGAGATCCTCTTGTTCTCCAGAAAGTGCTATTGCTGGTAAAAAGAATGTATTATTAGTATGATTAGTTTGAATGAAAACCAAGCCCACAGACTTGCATTACTTTTGGAACCTAAAATGTAACTGGGCATCAAGAAAGACCTGAAAGCAAAATTGATGACAGTTTTCCCAAAGAAACATGGCCATATGGAGATGAGAGATGGAGGAGAGCACCTGCCAGCATGCAGGTAGAACTAGAGGTCATGTAGTAGTACAGGCTTCTCTCCTGGAAGAAAGGCTGAAACAGGATCCTAGTAACATAACTAGGGAAGAAGTTTTAGCTGCAAGAAATGCCTGAACTGGGTCTAGAAAAGCAATTGTGATTCAGAGAGTCCCCAATGTAAACTGGATCCTAGAAGAAAAGCCGACAGGAAAATTCAATGTGAGCAGTGGTCATAGTCGGGCACACACAGTGTGTTCCAATAAGGGCACTAAAGAGCAGTTAAACAAAGTGGAAACAGTCCTGACCAAGTCCAGTAGCAACTATTTTTACTATTATTTTCACTGTCAACTCGTGATACAAGATTCCTTCAGGGGTACAAGGATTGCAAAATAGGCTTTTCAGGCAGTTGGTATTTTCCTGTGTGTAAACCACAACTGTGATGCAAGTGTCCTCCAATTTTGAAAGGGCAAAACTGTGAAGACACCTAGGAACAGACTCAAATTTAGGGGATTACTCAGGAAGATTACGAAGAAGCTGCTCAGAGACGATGTAATCTCTTCAACCTTCAGCCAGCAAGATACTATGGTTAGCATAAGAGAAGCTATTATCAGGCCACTAGAAAAAGTGTCCTTGCTGCACGGTGTATTGCCTGCAAAGATCTTGGTGGAGAATTTATAAATGCTTCTCAAAGTACAGAAGTAAAAGGTTTACAGAGGATATTCAACACAAGCTAACTTAGGACTAACATTAGCACTGAAGACAGACTGTGGGGGAAATTTACAGTATTTTCTGGGAACTACTTTAGACTTGATAATAATTTATTAGAACTGTTTTAGAAACAGCTACACTTAATTTTGAGGTAAAATGGAAGACAAGAGAAACAATGTACTAGACTATACCACAGTCTGTCAACAGAAATGCATAGGATCCTAACTTTATTAATTGAAGGAATGAGTAGATTAATTAACTTCAGTGGGGTCATAGAGGGTTTATACCTAAATCATAGTCATACACATAACACTTCTGCTTGTGCCAGAAAGAAAAATTACAATACATTCACATTTAGACAATAGTCGTTAAAAAGGATTCTTAGAATATGTTGTCTGTTGACCTGATCAAATAGATGTTGAAAAATGTGCATCTCCCACTTAAGATGTGGATTTCTTAAATAAAACTGTCCAAGGAAATGATGATAAACAACCTCTGATTGTCCATGTAAAAAAGGTCACAGAATGACATGCTAAAAATTAAGTCTTGCTTTCAACTGATGAAATTATCCGTAATACATATATTAGATAATAGAGTGAGTGTTCAGACAGTGCTAATTTGATGATTCACATCTCATGTTCACTTTTTTTCCCTGATACAATTATCAAAATGGAGACTATATAATTTAAAAACCATTTCTGTTCCCTGTAATATATCCATTTTGATTTACTTATGGATGAAATTTGTTGGGTACACATCAAAAACATGGTTAAATATGGCAGTTGAGGCCAAATTTTTAGACAGAGAACCAGCCTTTCTTGTATTATATCCAACAACAAAATTAACATATTACATTTTTCTTACGGGTAAATTGAATGCCAGTGTAATTTCAAAACTGCAATTATCACAGTTTAAAAAAAAAGCATTGCCTTAAATGATAAATGACCAAATGAACACAAGACTACACTTCAGAACAGCAGTACTTTTGTTTATTCTTTATTTCCTTGGAGCAATAACAAATAAATAAATAAATGCAGGGTAGAGAAACCAGCCTCTACACTATAAGCATCAGTGGGCATCTCTACCTTGATGAGAGCAGTACAGTGTCAGCAGGTATATACTCTTTGCCTTTTATTATAACTATATCTCCAACATCTACCTGAAAGAAAACTGGGAATTGGTTAATGGTCTCAAACAAAATGTATTATACCCTTGTTTTAAGCACAATAAATATTTACCTGCTGAATTTGCTAGCAAGACGGTTAGAAACTCAGACACTTAGAGAAGTCAGATTGTACAACTGGAATTCTGTCAAAAGTTACTGGAATTCTTTGGAAATCTAATTTTTAATAAGCCTAATTAGCCAAATAAGCCTAATTTTTAATAGCCTTCTCTATGCAGTTCTTTAATTTGCTGGTTTTGTAAAACTGAAAGACTGAAGTTGAGTTAAAGAAGAAATTAATCTCATCTAAGACTGCAGTTTTTTTTGCATCACACTACATCCTTGCTTCTTCAAATGTATAAACCAATTTAATCTGAACCTTGCCTCTAAATTATGGTGGATCAAGTTTTCTTCAAGTTTTCAGGTATGGAAACCATTAAAACTAAGTGACTAGATGGTAGCATAACATTTGGTTCTTGAAAGATAACTTTAAGAGTCCCTTCCTAACCACTGCATCAAAGTCTTTAAAGTTCTCATGATTTAAGCCAATGAAGTTCAACAAGTACACGAAATAACTAGTTTCCATAAAGAAGTTTCTGCCTTGGCAAACCACATTATACTAAGGAAGTGACTAATTTTGCCACAGTCATCGTATTATTCAGCTTATTTCCACTGAACCAGTTTGGACTCATGCCATCAAAACTGACTTGACTTCAAAGTATGTTTTGAGGGACAAAGAAAAAATAAAATACAAGAGATTCTACACTTCCCATAATACCAGTTATTTTTTATCACTAACAATTACATGGAGAAATAAAACAAGTATTAAATATGCATTATGTTCTAAAAGTGACCAATAAAGACACACCTTTTCCCAGTGGACAATCTCCCATGCACCATTTCGTAGTACTAAAAAAAAAAAAAAAAAAAAAAAAGGATTTTTCAGTCATACAATCTAACTGCAGTATACAGGTATGTGCTAGATTCCTTATGAAAAGCCATACAGACACATCTCATTTACATAATATTTTTGAGCATGCCTTGTTTCTATGAATTCAGATCAAGCATTTCAGTATAGAGAAACATATTCTTTATAACAGTTTTTGTACCATTGAATCTTATTACAAAGTCAATTAGAACATTTTACAGGCCTTGAGAATCAAATAAATTGATACAGATTTTTATGATAATGTGTTTTCCACAACAAATGAGTAATTGAAATAAAAAGTTCCAAAGCTAAAAAGTTTCAAAATTATTGGGGGGGAAAGAGGAATATATTCAATATATATTAAAAGTATCAGGAGGCTCACTAGAGTTTATCTATTCTGTTGTTATATCAGAGAACTTTAGGATCACTATAGTCACGTCCTCCACAAATACTGAAAATACTGCATACTATTTAGAGAAGTATTTAGAATAGTCAGAATTAATATTGTAACTACATTCCACTATTCTAGTTTTAAGTGTTACTATTATGATACCAAAAATATGACTTGTTGCCAGTTAATTGTCAAGATTTTATTTTCAGAGAATTATAAAGGTAACTTTTTTTAGCCTCAGTTACTGAAAATGGATGTGCAAAAAGAAAAAGAAATGTGTTTCTATGTATCAATACTCAGATGACTTTAAAAGATTGTTCCCTTTCACTGGGTTTTCCTGCTTTCAAACCATCAGGAAGCTTCAGTTCCCAAACAGGACCAAGTTCTTACACAAGAGTGTACTGAATTCAAAAAAGTGGATCAAAACCTGCAACTACATATGGCCTTTACATTTAAGTCTTCCTGGAGGTTCTGTCCAGACTGACTCCCCTTTTTGTGTATCTCAACAGTATCTGCATTCATTACTTAACCTGCTTAGTAATTCTTTCTGCTTCCCCTCCCTTCCCCCAAATTTATTAGTGTTGATATGCTCAGGGCAATGATAGATGGGGCAGTCTCCCTTTCCGACAGTAAGCAAGGTATTTTAATGACTGCCTCACCAGCCAGCTGACCATTATATAAAATCTGTTTTGACAAACCATTTCCCTCCACTGGTAAAATTACAGATTCAGTGTGATGACTGGTTGTAACACTGTCCTAAGGAACCCAAGACATTTGATAATTGTGCTGCCAACTATCTATTTCCATCCCCTTCTGTCAACAACACAGATTATAATACAGCAATGCTGATTTGTGGGGCCATGGCATCAATGAAAGAACTGACGAGAATTAAAAATATACCTTGCAGCAATCCAGACAAGTTTCACAAACAGTTACAGTATAATAACTGCCACTGGAGTTGTGCAGGTCTGAAATATAAATATGTCACCAGATGTGGCCCGGGGCTTTGTAAGAAGGGGCTTCTGGCTGCAGAGGGAAAGTTCTGTCCTGCCATCACCCCATGCCAAGGTGCATGCCCTCACTGCCTTATGCACGCTGCCTCCAGGGTTTGCTGGACCCTTTGATGAGCCAGTTTAATCCACTCCATGAAAGGACACTATCATTTTTTTCTTTCTGGATTTGTTTCTGGCTGGTTTAACTGGTTAAAATCAGCTCGCAAACGGATGAATCAGAGTCACGAAAACATGCTGAGCCATCCGAAATCTCAAGAGTACTCTAACCCTAGCTTGATCTGGTAAGTTTTTAAGGACAACTAACACACACTAACATTCAGTTAAATCCATTTTCTTATGAGAACAAAGAAAGAAGCAGTGTTGCTATGCATCTTTTATATAATGGTTAGAGAACTTGTACCATAAAGCCTTCTGCAGCCTGACTTTTGGATTTGTATCTCCCACTTTTCAGCTGTCTCTAACAGCTGATTTTCAAAAGCATTTTCCATCTGCACTACAGAAGGCTACTTCACCACAGTACAGAAATGCAGATTTCACCCTGTCAATGTCTGATGGTGTCCTGCTGTATCATACACGTATGCGGCCTGAAGCAACAAAAATCATCTCCAATGAAGCCTAATATATCCAAATCCTTCACAAAAGGTTTTTTTTTATAGTAAACTTTGGAAAGTTAAGTAGTTAAGGCTATCTGGGATATAGATCATCATTAAGGAAAAGAAAGTTGAATGGGGACCCATATACATGCACATGTCATTTCACTAACAACTTTGTTTAAAAGGCAACCAAAGGTGGAGCTGCATATAGAACACACTATACACATCACTGCTTCTCAGGGTCACAGAACTGCTGAATACATGAAAACAAAGTAAGAGAGTACCATAATGATTAACCTTTTAATTATTCCTTTGACAACAGATTGTATTTGACAATACATTTAAAAATTGCTTTGTCAGGATAATAGGAACAATGCTTCACATATGTGAATCCTGCATTAGCTTAAGAAATGTGTTTCTTAGTGCTAGCAATATTTTATTTATCCTCATCACACATTTAACTTCCAAGATACTCTTCTGCCTGCATGGAACATTCAGGAATCTTAGGAACAGTTACCAAAGACCCTGATGAGAGGTAACCAAGAAGATGAGGCAGGAAAGAGAGTAAAACAAGCCTTTTATTAAAACTTTGTACACTCTGGACAAAAAGAAAAAATGAAAAGGCATTTTAAGATTTCACTGCCACCAAAACTGTTGTTTGTAATCTCAAAAGCTATGAGTGGTTAATTAAAGAATTTTGGATGTCAATATTAAGTTTTCTTTGGTTTTTATGTATTGCTAAAAGATTAGCTCTTTCTCCAGGCCTGTCCTCTAGAGATCTCTATTTCTGTGATTTTAGTCAATAGTTTGTCTCCCCATAACCTCTCCATACCCACTATTGAGCTCAGTAGCTTCTACATGCTCAATAGTTTTCAAAGCTATCTTGCTTTCCCAAACCCAGTGAAGATTTACATAAAATTTAGGTAGGCTTTAAAATTGATGTTTCCAGTATTTAGCATTGCTACACAATTGTTTATGTTTTACTGAAGACTACATTTCTCCCTAAAAAAATTATGGTTATTTTTATTATATACTTAAAAGGATCCCATGTAAGATTTTTCTCTTTATGGTATTCTTCATATTTTCTGCAATCAAATTCACATGACACTCATTCCTCCTCCTGTTTATAAAAACAGAACTATTTCCACCAAGAGGTCTACCTAAGAACAAATAACATGAAAAGTTGAAGACCAGCAAAGCAGCAACCTAAATTTTGACATCCTACCTGACAAGTATGTTTAGGATATACTAATATCTCCCTCACTTTCTCAGCTAAAATAATGCCAGTTTTATACCACTTTATCAAAATCTATTAAAAAAACCACATGCCAATGTTTTGGTTAGGGTACACTGGCTAAGTATCTCATAATTTCTAATCAAGTTGTTACATTGATTTAATTAAAAAAACCCAACAAATCAAACCCAAAAGAACTCCATTAGTCTTGATCCACAGTTTTGAAGCAGCATAGAAAGACAGTTCTATTTTTTTGATGCTTCCTTCCTATTGCTGGCTGAAAAAAATTATGTGTACTCAGAAAAGCAGACTTTTAATTATAATGTAGGCCCATTAAATATACAGATAATTATGATCTTCTAACAGTGACATCACCTATGCTAAATGACTAAATGCTCAAGTTTCTTAGGAACCTCACAACCTTAATTTTAACATATTCTATTTCGTAGGGCTAATGTCACTGCAAATTATTTTTTCAACTGTTTAAATTATACATTTTGAAGTAATCTGCACATGCAATTTCCCACTCAATTACATCAGCAGTTCAAATTGTATTACTACCATGTGCAAAAATTCAACCCCCCCAACAAAAAGGTTAAAAAGATTTCCTACCTTGAGTTTGTTTCTTGTTCACCGCATTATCAGCTTTATGCCTTTTCTAAATTAAAAATGCAGAGTGGTTAAAGACTTATGTGGATAAGATAAAGCTTTCATACTTCTAATAAAAACCCCTCTATTAGCCCCTCCCACTCATCTATTCAATAAACCATGTAAAAATTTAAACAGGACTATTAATTACTTGTGTAGTTATGAACGCCAGGAAAGTCACATCCAGTTCCAGGCTAATTGTATTGTACTAAAATATCCTTTCATGTGGGCAATCTCTATCTGGATGTGTTCCTTACATAAGGAACTGGTGCATTTCAATACCATAACTCTGCCCTTTCCTGGAACCGCGAGATGATTCTACCACAGCAAAGATCAAGGAACAATTCTTCATCTAAGTGTCTCATACTGACATCTGAAGTCAGGCCATGACTGTGTAAGCATAATGACTCCACTTCTACAAAGCTGCCTCCAGACTTCAACAACAGTAACAAACAAACAAACAAACAAACAAACAAACAAACAAACAACTTCCCCACACAGGCAATGATGCCCCTCAGTTTTAGTACAGCTGTGAGGCATCTTTTGACAGTAATCTTCTGATACTGCTATTGACAACCAGCTTTTTCAAGGTATGACCAAAATCAGATACAAAAAGCTTAGGGGAGTACTAGTTTAAACACACTATTTAGGACAAATGAACTCAGTTTTTCCTGAGCAGGAACATGTTTTAGAAAATTAATTTGCACAGAATTAAGTGGTTTAATGATTTTTAAACAGATATTCAGAATTCATGCCTTTGTGATGCAAACAAAATCAGAAGCAATCTTGTACAACGAAAGAAAAATAGGTCAGGATATTTGAGTGATTTACTGCCAATAAAATGTTGATTTGACTCTGAGCTAGCAGCTCTCAAAAGGCTACCTTACAACTTCGCAAAATTGAAACATTATTTTTTACTAGTTTTTCACAGATTACCAGGAGATTCTCTTTTCAAAAAGATGGCTGACTGTACAGATAAATAACCTTTGATCAAAAGAAAAGCATAACTTGACCAAAGCAGATGTCTATTTGCCCACAGGGTGAATCTCCTCCATTTTGAAAATGTTTATGTCCAGTGCTATCTGAGGAATGATGGGTGAAAATCATTGGAAACAGCTGACAATCTAACACTGCATGTCACAAATCTTGCTAGCACCTTTGAAGCATATATGAAAAACACATGCTGTTCATGAATAATATCTTCTGCTAATGTCCTTCTCTTCTTGGTATTTCATTCCAGAAAAAGAAACATTTGGTTCTTGAGCTAAAAGTATTATTTTGACAAGTGTATTTGTTGATATCAATATACAAGATTCCCATCCAAAAGCTTTAATATTAGATGAAGATTACCATTCTTGGAGATCCTAGATATTTCACTATGTAAAAAAACTGACACATAATGAAAAGCAATGGTTAAGGGAATACACTTGAATATTTTACTATGCAGGAAGTGGTCAGCTTTTTCTGCAAAAGCCAGTACAGCTTTCTCCCCTGCTACGCCAAACTGCGCACTTCAAGTTACAAAGAGCAAATGTAGAAATAAATAACAAAAGAAAAGCATCTGGATGAGATAATTTTAAAAAGGACACTTTGTACAGTAGCATAAGCCTCAGTTTTATATTTGCCTAGACACTGACAGATGGTGTAAGTCTGTAAGCATTAACAGCAGAATGGTTAAAAATATCTAAAAGAACATGAATTGATTTTATGGCTTTTTTTCAAAAGGGGTTTTGTTTATGTAAAGAGAAAGCAACAAAGGCATTCGAGGGGAAGTTGACTGTAAGGCAGAAAAACTAGAAATACCAAATAGAAGAAAAATATTTAATGGAAACCTCATTGTGTCTTGCAGGGCCACTTAACTCTGTGACCCAGGAGCTTCATACACCCTAGGGAGTCTATATCTTGCCTACCATCCATTCACAGAGGTCACTGAGGAGAAAACTGAGCTGACTGTATCAATAATGTGACCAACCACTCTCCATTCCAAACCTCCTTTGCAGCTCAACACTCTTCCTCTTGGTCATGTTTCTGCATATACCTTGTAATTCTGCTCAAACACAATAAATCTGATTTTCACAGGCACCTTACTATTTGTGTGCAAGGAAAGACTACACTACCTGCAACCCCCTCCAAAAGTCAGAGAGAGGAGCCCACAAACAGGAATCCTACTCTAGTGGACAAGACATTCTGCTGTATCATGACATCTCTAATGTCTTGTCCTTCTCATAACATACCTGCAGAACTAAAATAAAACACAAGCAGAAAAGGAATTCTTAGCATCTAGAGTGATTTTGTAAATAATTAAGATTAATTTAATTCCTTAGATACAAAAGGCATCAATTAAAAGACTCAATTATTTTAAGCAAGTTAGAGAGACAGGTTTCTATGATACGGTTTTAGTGAAGAGAGGGCAAGAAGGTACTCAGAAAACCCCAACATCTTTTGTATGAAGTGAAACAGAGACTGAAATGCCTTTCTCTCCCTCAAAATAAAATAAATCAGAATGAACGCTTCTGTGTTGACAATGTCACAGCTCTTTTAAAGTTTTCTTTCAATGCAAGAAGAAAGCAAAACAACCATTACCACAGACAGTGCCTGGAAAGAGCCTAGGAAAGCCTGGCAAAGATGAAGACACTGCCTAACAAGGACCAATTCTATGTCTGCTCCTGGCCATCAGGAGCCAGCAAATCACACTTGGCACCAAGAAAATGATAGCATTTAGGAAATGCTAACGGTAAATTTCACTAGACTGGAGCAACAAGAAAAAACTGAAAAGGCCTATTCCCTGTGCTGTCTAAAAAACCATGAAAAGTCACAATAGTGAAACTAAGGATTTTATATATGTGACATTAGAAATAAAGAGGTAAATCAAATGCTTGGGCCTGGATTTGACAACTGGGAAACATTTTTGTAATATTATAAATGAAAAATATAATAGCTATTTACAGAATATTGCTATTAAATACTTACAATATCCTCTATTATCTCCTTCACTGCAGCTACAGCTAAAATAAATAAGAGAGGAACCAATGTTGTGTAGCGGCCTGTTGGTGACACATCTGGTATTTGCTATTAAAAAAAAAAGGAGAAAAAATATTTTGCATTGCTCATTGAAAACATTTTTAATACAAGAAACAGTATTTTCTGTGCAAATAAAGACAAGTGAATTCACTTTTTAGACATGGTGTTAATTACTTCCAAGAGAGCTTTATAGTCTTCAATTCAAAAGCAGCTGATAACAATAAAAGAACATTTGCATTTTAAGCAGTATAGTGTTTAATGGTACTATTTCCAGAGGTTTTAGTGCTTGCAGAATATTCACCTTCCTTTTCTGTGTTTCAAATTGAATTAAAATACGTATGTATAAAATATAACTAAACTTTCCAATTTAGATTTTTCTTAGACCAGACACTAGTCCAAGGTACTTTTGCTTTTTTACAGTCTTAATGTTTTAAAAGATATTTTTAATCATACTAGATATTAACTGATAAATTTCAACTAGCTGCCAGACTACTGTAAAAACCCCCATTTTTGCTAACCAGGTATGGGCATGGATGATGCAAGCAAACACATATGTAAAGCAAATTGTGAGAAAATGCAGCTGCTTATGTGATATACATGGATAATTATCCATACTTATCTTTATATTGATTAGAGTTCTTAATGGCAAGACTGATATAGGAAAGGATTGCTGCCTTAACAGAGTTATTGTAGGTAATGCAGCGTGATAACAATGAGAACTCTGCAAGAAGAGTACACTAACTAGTGGTGCCCCCAACGTGGTTAAAAGCGATCCTCAATTTATCAAAAAATGTTTCAAGAAACAGCCAATGTTACTTATGAATTACATAAATTTCTTTTTGCGACCACCATACTGCACAGGATGTTTTAATATGCTTCTTGTAAGACCAATATAGATCTATCTTCCAGGTAGAAGTTTTTCAAGGAATTAAATGGAAATGAGGCTGAAAGCTACTGTTCAGCGAGTGACTATATGCTGGCTACAGAGGAAAGAGATCTATTACTTCTGCAGCTATTCCTACCTTTTCATTCCTTCCTACACCTATGTCCAAATTCCTGTTCCAACTGCATGTTATTTTGCAGGCAAAATCTGAAAACAAAAGGGTCATCAGCCTGTACTCCAATCCCATTCTCTTTCTTCTATTTCCTTCTCCTGGCAATGCAGTCTCACTGACAGCCTGACACACTATTGGGCTTTAAAGTCCTAATGTTCCACTTGCTAACACTTCTGAAACCTCATATTCCCTCTAGCTTGAGGTGCACAGTGACACCACAGAGAACACTGCTGGACCACTGGATTAACCTGAGATGCCAGATGGGGTTAGCAGGATGTTTATTTAGAAGCCACAGGCTTGCAGGCAGAAAACCTAGTGAAACCCTGAACTCTCCCTCTCCCTCTTAGAAAACAGCTGTAAGATACTTATGCAGGTGCATCATAAAAAACTGTCCCAAGCACTTAAAGTAGAAGCAAAGATATTGGAGTAAGGACAGAGAAATAAACTTTGACTTGAAGTCAAAATTTAATAAAAAGTCAAATAAACTTTGATTTGAAGGGAGGAAGGAAAAAGTACATATTGCAGTTTATGTCCCATTTTTCAGTAATTTTTGTTCGGTAGGTCAATCCCTAACACAATGACCTCCTCAACAGACAAATCAACACATTGTAAACAATGCAGTTGAAATCATGTAGAAAATATGTTTTTATCAAGTATGTTTGAAATGAAAAACTAGTCAATGGTAATTACAACTGCACCTGAACACAATTCAATTTTTCATTTATCATCAGCTAATGCATTGAAAGAATGGTATACAACAACTCTACAATGTTTTCAATTTGAACTATCACAAAACTAAAATATAGATGTGCAAAATATTATGTACTTCAGAAAAGTCTCAGTAAGCTGGGTCAGGGATTTCACTTTACAAACATATCTAATGAAGCAACAGTGGTGATATAAACAGACTGTGTGCTTCCTTCCTAACCAGTACGTTGATTAGCTGGTTTACAGAAAATAGTTGCTGCAGTATTGGACTCCACAACTGGTTTTGTTTGTCCAGGCTCAATTTCAATCTTTATCTTTAAGAATAAATAATCACCTCCTCTCAGCTGCAATTCCTGTCCCTCAAAAGAGCTTACAGGAATAAAGTTCATAGAGCTCAGGTTTTTAGACAGTACCCTCTAGAAGAAATGCCAACTACAGGTAACAGTTTTCTGTATATGCCATATATTTTAACATGGAATTTTCTTTTTACAAGTCTTTTTGATCCAACAGAATTTCAGCTATACTGAACTTTTTACAGAAAAATCTTTGTGTGCCTTTTGTTACCTCCAAGGAGCGAGAAAACCAAAAACCCAATCATTTTATTAAAGATATGTCTACATGATAAGCTGTTCTGATAGGCCAGCTAGCTTGGAAAGAACAGTACAGCAACCTCAAGTAACTCAGTATCTCTGTCTATAACATAAATGGTCTCTTAGCAAGTTTAAAACATTAGAATCTTATTGTTGATCTTACCTGAAGCAATGCAATAAAGAGAAAAAACGCATTAGCAGCTCTTCTGAACTGGGAATAAAGGAACCTTGGCAGGAATGTGATTATGTTGTACTTTGCAGTGCTGAGAGGAAGACAAAAACACATGCTATTATAACAGTACAAAAAATTCTTCAAATGGATTCGTTTCCTCTCAGTTATACAAGCTTTCAAACTAAACAGTTTGCTTTTTGATTCTAAACTGATAAACACTGGATATTAAGTCTGCTTTTGCTAGGCTGGAAGAAGAGAATAAAATTTATCCTAGCAAAACAATCTCCGCTAAGCCA
Organism: Phylloscopus whistleri; assembly: GCA_017589585.1. Taxonomy (NCBI): domain Eukaryota; kingdom Metazoa; phylum Chordata; class Aves; order Passeriformes; family Phylloscopidae; genus Phylloscopus; species Phylloscopus whistleri. The sequence goes on along the minus strand of JADMLD010000041.1, from coordinate 870,323 downwards.
TCATCACAATATGTTTCAGCTCCCAGCTCTCTGTCAGCCTTTTACATCTGTTTAAGAACAGACCACCATAACCTAAGGTTCTAAAACAATGTATGTGAAAACAATCATGCCAAAACCTTTTAAGCAAAAGACTTGTTAAAATATTTTAACTTCTTTTAAAGTCATATTTACTTTGACCTTGCATAAAATAGTAATATAAAGTGAAATGAATTTATCCTGCATAAGACCTCTACTCTGTAACCAAGCAAATGACAGAAGGACAAATCATATACACAAGAAATAGCATATGAAGTTTCTCAAGTTCCTGGAAAATCTCACCACATTATTCTCAATGTCTACAAAATTTCTGCACATTATCAAAGGTACCTTCAGAAAACATGCCTACTTGGGACAGAAGTATCTTTGCCGTTCATTTCCTTTGAATTTTAACAACAGAAGTGAGATGTCATCAGATCTAAACACACATTACTTACGAATATTTACTGTATGACTTAAAATTCATCAAAAACAAACAAAAAACCCCATCATAAACCATCAACAACTCTCCAAAACCATCCAGAATGGCAGAGAAGTTGTGGGATTAGACCTTCCTCTGACCCCTTCATACTAGCTTTGGAAAAAGACAACAAGGCTAATAGAGGGAATCCCTAAAGACTGAACCTGAAACTGAAAACTAGCCTCATAGGCAACCACAGCATCTTTGTTACTGGCTGACTGAAAAAGCCATGTGTTTCCAAAGCACAAACAATGCTCTGGTCAAGTGCAGTACATCTGCATCAGCATTCAGCTACCAGGAATAGGTTCAAAGATGAACTGAACTGAAACCTGAAGAACAAATCCATCCTCTAGGGACATACTGATGGGTACAGCTGTAAAGCCGCTGTACCTTCCCCACTCCATTCTTAAAAATTCAGGTCAGGTTTGTAACTGAAACAGCTTACTTGTCTCCTCATTTCACTTCATTCCTCCCTACAGTGTCTAAGACTGTCATTGGGGGCCAGTGGAAATGACAGAAGTAGAATAAATGAAACCATTTCAGTTTTGCTATTCAGCATGCAATAGTGTTTTTGTTAATACCTGACATGATTATTGCAGAATTTGGTTAGCTGGGGCTGATTGATGAATATAGTTCTCACTTCCTCTTGATCAGCTAGGGAAGTTTTCTCTGAAGCATCCTCTGTCTTCTCGTATCCTGTAAAAACACAGCATGATCTTCCATATAAATAGATTTACTTACACAAGATTCAAGGCACTTCATGAGACAAAAAGGACATTTATTGTGAATGTGAACTCAATGTATTTGCATTTTTCACAAGTAATGACCCCTGAGAAAAACATCTTTTTTATATAGTCAAGATGCTCAGTAAAAATCTACACTCCCTACAGACAATCACTACATTGCAAAGATCACTAAGAGTGGCCTAACAGTGAGACCTGCCAGCTCCCTCTGCACTCTTGATTGCATCTTATTAGATCCCATGGACTCTTGTATTGCCAGTTTGTTTAACTGTTCCCTAAACTGATCCTTCTCCACCAAATATTTTTTGCTTTGGACTTTCCAACTGGTATCAGTAACCTGTGGTTCCTGAAGGCTGATCATATCAGTAGAGACTAAAGGGGAGGAGACAGTGTTTAATGCATCCTATTCTGTCTTTTGTTTCCAGGTTCGCTGTGCAAACCTGGTGCAGCCTAGGTGCAGCCTAGAGGCGCCACATTTCCCACAGTCATCATCTTCCTGCTGTTACATCCGAAGGACAACAGGAATGGCATCTACAAGACACCAGGTTAAACCCCAGGTAGGCTGTGACTTTGCCAGCTAAACCCAACTCTACTCCTCTACAGCCACCAGTTGCTGCTTTGACTTCTTGTAGGTTTCCCTTTTTACATGTGAGCTTTGTCAGGAACCCCTTGCTAATTCATAGAATAGTTTGGGTTGGAAGGAACCTTAGAGATCATGTAGTTCCAACCCTCCTGTAACAGGCAGGGAACCTTCCAGTCAATCAGGTTACTCAGAACACCATCAAGCCTGGTCTTGAATATTTCCAGGGATAGGGAGTCCACAATCTCTCCAGGCAACCTGTAGAATGCCTTATCATCCTTACAGTAAAGATTTTCTTCCTAATACCTAATCTAAACCTATCCTCCTTCAGCTTAAGGTCATTCCCCCTTGTTCTATCACTACATGCCCTTGTGAGAAGTTCCTCTATAACCTTTTTGCAGGCCTCCTTTAGACACTGGAAGGCTGCTAGAAGGTCTCCTCCAAGCCTTCTCTTTTTCAGATTGAATTCTCTCAGCCTGTCTTCATACACGTGTTCCAGCCCTGTGATAACTTACTGGCTCTCTTCTGGACTTGCTCTAACAAGTCTCTGTCTTTCTTATGCTGGGGGCCCCAGAGTTGGATTCAGTAATCCAGGTGGGGTCTCAAAAGAGCAGAGAAGACGGACAGAAGCATCTCCCTTGACCTGCTGGTCATGCCTCTTTTGATGCAGCTCAGGATGCAGTTGGCCTTCAAGGCTCCAAATGCACATTATCAAATCCTGTTGAGCAACACCCCCTAGTCCTTCTCTTCAGGGCTGCTGTCCCTCTCCACACAACCTGCATTTGTGCCTGGGATTATCCTGACCCAGGTGCAGGACCTTGCACTCGGCCTTGTTAAACTTCATGAGGTTTACATAGGCCACCTCTAAAGACTGTCAAGGTGCCTCTGGATGACATCCCTTCCCTCCAGCATGCCAACCACATCACACAGCTTGGTATTGTTAGCGAACTTGCTGAGGGGTCACTCAATCCCACTGTCCAAATCACTGACAAAGGCGTTAAAAAAAGTGTCAATTCCCATACTGACCCCTGAGGAGGGTCACTTGTCACTGCTTTGCACTGAGCCGTTGACTGCAATTCTTGGAATGCAACCATTCAGCCACGTTTTTATCCACTATGTGGTCTATCCACCAAATCCATGTGTCTCTGGAGACAAGGATATTGTGTGGGACAGTGTCAAATGCCTTGCTTCATCCAGACCTTCTGCCACCTTGGCTTGATGTTGTGCTCATTGTGATGGACCAATCTTGAGCTGGAAGGATGTGATCATTGGAAGCCAAGGCCATTAAGCTGGTTAATATTAGTTGGTTATTCTCACTGGTTAATAAGATACCATTCCTTCAGTTGCTCCAGGTTTTCTTTGTGACATTTAGCCAAATTATTCCCAGAGAAGTGGCATCAGTATATTCTTCATTTTGTGTGTGTCTAACTTGAAACAGTTTTATTAGATTCACTGACATTGCCAGCATCTGCCTCCACTAGTCACTGAAAGTTGAACTTTTTGTATATTCTTCTATGGACTGTGTGGAATCTTGTGCCAGCCTGCATCCCAACTTTCATCTATAAAAGGGGCCACCATTGTATTCTTCTCTCCCAAGGCGTTTCACTAATGTTTTGTCAACCAGTCAGCCACTACATCGTTGACAACAAGCCTAAGCAGTCTTCAGGCTGGAGCTTGTAGAGTACCAACAAATATAGCAAAAATCAATCACCATAAGGTTTTAACATGATAACATGTTAGTTGCTTGTTAAATATACACTGTTCATTCTGTGTGAGATTAAGACACTGAAAACCCTGATGTTATAATGCAACTGAATATATCAGAATGTATAGTATGTCAAGGATACTTAGCACTGTACATGAAAACTTAATGCTTATTTCTAACACATTCTGTAAATGCTTGCAAACATGTTAGGCAAAATCCAAGCCATTCTCCAGTCCACTGGCCTGGCCATATTCCCTCTTACCTATTCAAAATACATTTCGGACACTATTTTGCACGGTCAAGTCTCCACACATTGAGAAAAGGCTCAGCAGAAGTTTTTAATTTCATCCCATTTGCCATTCATAATTCACAGACTCCGTTATGATACAGGAAATCCCCACTACTATATTCACCCTCTGCACTTTCTCTATTTCTTTCCTTGCCCAATGAAAGGCACATGCATCCAAACATCAGTATTTATCTCAGGAAGTCTCTTCAGAGGAAGGGCAGCCAGCCTAACAGACTGGCCCACCTTAACAGGTGCCAACAAAATACTCTTCAAGAACCACACAGGCTCATTTGGCAGCCTAACCCAGCAAAAAAAACAAAACCAAAACCACCTTCAGTAACAACAAATAGCAAATAAATAACCAAACAGACAAACACAGCCCCCAAACCAACTAGAGCTGCTTTCAACAAGAGCACACACTGAAAACCATATTTTGATTCCAATAACAAATTTGGAAGAAGCGTCTCTCTTCAAACATACACTATTTGCAGGGACTCTTCCTAAACCAGTCTTGATTAAAAGGTTTCTACATTAGTAAAACAACAACAGTAAATTCCACACCCCTAATTTTTCCTTTAGGTAGGGTAGTTTAAGACTTTCAGCTTTCATTCCTTAAAACAGTCTCATTTTCATTAAAGGACTGAGACAGTGTTACATACGCATATACTGCAATATGGAAATAAAAGGAAGGAAAGAAAACCCTCAACCAAAGTGCCCAAAAGATTATAATAAACTCCTCTTAATCATTAAAAAATTCTTTTTGATTCTTTAAGTAGAGCTTTCAAAACCTTTGAAAGCTGATGCTGTAGCCAAGAACCTTATACAACTAAGTGCTGTGGTTTAACCTGGCAGGCAGCGAAACACCAGACAATTACTCACTTGCCTAACCCCAAGTGCTGGGGCAGAGAATCAGAAAAAAAGGTAAAACTCATGGACTGAGATAAAAATGGCTTAATAGGACAGAAAAAGAAGGGAAAATAATAATAATATACAAAGCAAATAATGCACCATTGTTCACCAACCACTGACCAATGCCCATCCAGTTCCTGAGCTGCAGGTTGCCAGCCCTCGGCCAACTCTCTCCCGGTTCTGCTAAAAGGTCTGGAATATTCCTTTGGTCAGCTGGGAGGCAGCTGCCCCAGCTGTGTCCCCTCCCTAATTTTTGCGAACTCCCAGCCTCCTCCCTAGCAGGGCCGTATGAGATGCTGACAAGTCCTTGATTTAGTGTAAGGGCTGCTCAGAAACAACTGAAACATCAGTGTGATATCAACATTATTCTCATCCTAGATCCAAAACACAGCATTGTATCAGCTGCTAGAAAGAAAACTAAGTCTATCCCAGCCAAAGCCAGATGAGTCTGCTTGCTAGCTCATATTTCTGAAGCGTGTGGCATAGTTCAAAGACAGAATTACTATGAAAAAAAAGACGTCTTCAGAATTATTTGTTGCAAAGCCATGAAAGACCTTCCGTGATGGGAACTGGGAACCTGACCTATCAGTCTGTCTTTCTGAGGAGTCAGAGCACAGAAGGGAGTTTAAATGACCTGCTTGAACCTGCTGGTTCCACTGAGATGGTCAAGCCTGTCTAGAATTCAACCAAGTTTTTTTTTTTTTCCTTGTTGCAAAGCACTGGGATCGAAACACATTTGGCAGAAATAAACCCCAGACACAAGTGACTGTAACAATCACTATATCTGGTAAAATGTTATACAGACCTAAAGACCGTAAGGAGAAATACCTCAGGATATATTAGGCATAGGCACTACAAAAACCAATAGCCTGCTGAAGACAATCTGATGACAGAATTTCAAAATACATTCCTTCTTTGTGTGTAAGTCATCTCATCTTACCCAAGTTCAGCTTCAGCTAGATTTTGTACAGGTATTTACCTCCACCAATAAGAACTAGTAATCACCTACTAGTTTTGGCAGATGGCATCATGGTACGCCAACTCTTTACCCTTTCTCAGCAATGTAATATAATATAGTTCACTGAACTCCACCAACACACAGAGGAAAAGGATTAATGCTTCAGAGACCCCTATTAAGATCTGCAAAGAACAATTCCACTCTCCCAGAACCTCTCAAAAGAAATAAAATTATTTGAATGATTCAATTTTATGTTATTTAATAGATGCATATATTAACTGTGAAGCTATATATAGCTAAAATAACCACAGTTACTGTATTTAATAAAGCTTTATGTAGGCCACACTACTCAAATACTCCCCATGTGTTTTGCAGTAGCAGAATACATGACACCAATTTCCTAAATTTGTTTAAGAGGGCCAGATCTTCTGTGCTGTGAGCAAGACTTTATTGATACACATACCGCCTCAGAATGGTAAGCAGTACCTGTCCCTTGCAACAGGATAATGCACACAAAAATCTATTAAAACATGGTTAGAAGCATGCCTGGTTATCCTTCACCAGCCATGAAGAACTTTCAGAGGTCTGGAAGAATGGCACAAAATCATTAGTTCCTTTTTGCTCAAATTCTTTTTTCTATGCAGGTAATATCTTGGCTTACAGACCCTAAAACACCTACAATTTTTATTTTGCAATAATTTACAGACTGTAGTGTCAATTCTTCTGTGCAGCTGTTGACCACTTCTTGGGAATGATACATGTGCACATCATTCTGACAGTGCTGATGCAGTTTGTTTTATCTGAGCACAACAGATGATTTTTTCTAATAACATCATTATCTCTTCATGTGAGAGAGAGCTTAGTTCTTTCTGAGATGGTGTCCAAGACATTTCAGCATGGTAAGGTTGTTCATGATCCATGGAAAAGTTCTCTGAAGCAGAAATTAGTTGCTGCAGTGACAGGAGAGAAAAGTGAGTTTTTAACCCCAAAGATACAACACAAAAATTCTAAAATAAGGACAGTAATACTGTCAGACCCCCACAAGTCTCAGGCTAAGGAATGATCCACAGAAGTCATGGAAGCTGTTGTTTGTGATTACAGTATTACCAGTGTTCCAACACAGAGGGACCCTGCCAGTAACAACTGCACTGGGGGTAAGACTTTGGTGGAGTTCTCTGAAAGCAGCCTTATCATCACTTGGCACAGTGCTTACCTAAGAGACTTGGGTCATTGCCAGAACTAGGGTTTGACAGTTCCTTTATGTCCCTGTCAAATACTGAGACCCACAGAGCAGAGCAGGAGCTCTCTCTTTTAGAAAACAGCAGCATTTACAAAGAGATGTTTAGAAATGACAACTACGTAGTATAAATGCATGGACTAACTGGACTTGGAAGTGCTCATCTCAAAAAGAAAAGAACTCAAAACTAATTGATGTTGGTTTCACTGTAAATTAAATCTAAACAAAGATTAAATATAGGTCAAATTAATTAGTGTCATATTAATATAAGACAAGAAAAACAGTAACAGATTTCAAATTTTTTGAGTACTACTCTATATATAGTAAAGTACAATGAGTCATATAGAATCAACTCGACTGGTGTCACAAAAAAACTATCATGTAATTTTTCAAAAGTTATGTTTCTTAAAAGATGTTTTATACCTATTGTCAGTCCTAAAGAAAGTGGTTTTAGTAAGCTTCTTGAAGACAATATTTAACTGCTTCACAGTCATTCAATCTTGATAAATAAACCAGACTCTTTTCCAGACTCTTTTTTTTTTTCCCTTTTACTGCAACTGTAAATCTTAGAAAGCCAGTTACCTTAAGGGAACATCACATTTATTCAGTTAATAACCATTAAGAGTTCTGTAACTAGATAATTTTAAAGAGAGCATCAATTTTCCCAATTTCTTTATGCAAGGCTCAGCCTGCAATGAAAACCAATTGTCTGGAACAAGGGTAAGTGGCAAAGAACTGAAATTAAGCATGGAAAAATTGGACATTTAACTAGTCTCATTTTATGCATCTACTAATCACTGTGAGTATATAGACTGCTGCTGTGGTTGTAAACATATTTCAGACATGTTCCTGAAAGGATGCACTTTCTCCCTTTCTTCTTAGAAAGACACATTCTTCTATTCCTTTGCCACTAACATTTCCTAGGCAGAGGCAAAGCCAGACCTCCTACAAACCTACTTTTAGTGGAGAAAGGCATACAACATGGTAAAACTGGAAGATAATATCAATCTAAAAGCCTACTTTTAATCAATGTTTCTTTGTGCTTTTCCTTGCACAAAAATTAAATAAAATATTCCTTGTTTGGAAGAAGGAAGAAAGATACAGGGAGGAAATTTCTGCCTCCCTATACCAAGCAAAGTAAAACAAAGCCCGAAAACAAAAATCAACTGGATATATAGTTTGAGCAAGGAAACTTTCAGACAATGGGATAAATCCTGCATACCTGCTTCAGTACTTCTTATGCCATTACCAGGACACTGTTATTGTTACCTACAGCAACCAAAAATCACAGGCTGTCCCAACATACTGCTGCTTTGGGGTCCACGATTTCAAATTTCACTTTTGCATGCAATAAATCTTACAGTAATGTAATTCCGATGCAGTAATTCTTTTCACAAGGCAGCTGCTGACATCTTACTTGAGGTTAAACAAATAAGGCATGAGACCTCAGCACTGTGCTCTTGGCACAAGCCCTGTGTCAGAAACGCTTATTTCTCATGATCAGCGCACACGTACATATTACACACAAAAGAGAGATTCCGGCTTACTCTCGGCCGAGGACCCCAGGCCATGAGCCCCCGCTGCCGCTTGGGGCTGGCGGGCCGAGCAGCCACACACCGCGGGGAAAACGAAACCACCGCTGCCATGGCTGAGGGGCAAAATGCTGCATGGGGCTCACTGGACATGGACAACCATAAACACGAGGCCCCCCTGAGAACACCGGCACCGCTCACGCCCCAGGCTGGGGTCGGTGCCGCCGCAACCCCACCCGGGGCGCACGGTACGACAGGAGACGGGATGAGGAGCGCGGCGGCGGCGCGACACCGGCTCCCACCGCCCCCTCCCGGCCAGGCGGCGCAGACCCCGCCGCAGCTCCGCGCCGGAACGCCGGCCGCGTTCCCCCGTCCCTCCCTGCCGGCGCGGAGAGGCGTGTGGCTTACCCTCTGCGCGGGATCGGATCTCGGACACCGTTTTCTGCACCGCCGGCATCTCCGGGGCGGTGGCGCGGCCGCCTCCCTCCAACGGCGCGCCCTGCACCTGCCGCCCGCCGGGCGCGCCCTGCGCCGCCGCGAGGCTCGGCGCAAGGCCGGCGGGTCCCGACGGCGGCGGCTCCTCCTGCAGTCCGAGGTGGCGGCTCCGGCAGCCCGAGGCAGCGCCTCTCCCCGGCTGCACCTCTCCCCGCTGGCGGCGCCGCTGCTCACTGACAGCCGCGGCGCCCGCGCTCCGCGCTCGCCGGCCCCCTCCGGAACCTACCAACTCCGCCCCCGCCCTCCGCGCCTCCCTGTCCCGAGGCGTCCCGCCGCCATCTCCCCGTCCCCCCGGGCTTGGGCTTGTGGGGTCACTGCGCCTAAGCGGGCACCGGCACTACGGCGGTCTGTGTCCCGCCTCTGGAGCGAGCGAAGAGCTTCCCATGCGCCCCCCACCCCGTGACGCGGGGGGAATGGAACGCGCCGAGCCCTGGGCCGCTGCCCGGCACTGGGGGCGGGCGGGGGAAACCCCGGGCAAGGTCGCCCGGTGTCTCCGGCAGCCACGGCGGGCGGGACCCGTGGCCGGGGCGGGGTGTGCCGGGGGCAGGCGGGGTGAGCGGGGCCCCGCAAGGCGTGAGCAGCACGGTGGCCTTGCCAGGGGGGCCAGGGGGCGGAGGGCGGCAGGCCCGGCGGCGAGCAGGCAGAGCTGCTCAGCCGTGATTATGTGCAGAGCGGACTCCCTCCCTCCCTCGGTCTCGTACGCTGCTGAGCGAGGTGTAAATGGAGCGAGGGGCGCGGTGGGGGCCGGGAGGCGTTCATCCGGAGAGGGAATTTGAAACGGTGTTCCATAGCCGTCATTCAGGCGAGGAGAGTTTTGGTGCCACGCTCTGTTTGACAGGCAGCCTTCAAACTCTCGCCCGGCTTTTTATTTTTAATCTCAGTCAGGATGCCGCAGTTTGACAGCCGTGAGTCAGTGTGAATCCAAGCGCTGCTCCTGTGTGGGCTGTTGGAAAGGAGGTCCCAGCCGCAGATGCCTCGGGCGGAAGCAGCAGCAGCACTTTCAGCTCACGACTGTGAGCGTGACACCGGGGTGACTGCAACAGGCTGAGCAGTGCGCCTGCCTCATGCTGCCCCTGTGCCGCGGCAAAAAAACAGCTACAGTAAAAACAGGATGCAGATGAAAATAGGAAAGATGATGGGATTCGGAGGCAGGTCTACTTGGCATAATTACGTCTTGCATCTGTTTCAGTCAGGCATACTGAAGGCATACTGACTGCCTAGAGGATGATGGAAGTTATGAAATGGAATAAAGCTACTATTGTCTCATAAATCTTTAGGGGATTTGAGGCTGACGTGTCCACTAAAGGCCACCATTGTGTCCTCCAGAAAGTACATAACACAGATTACAGATGCAGGATTGCTGCTGTTTTCAGTACACACCCACTATAAGAAAATAATATATATATATATATATATCTCCTTTCTTGACAGCAAGAATTTTCTTTGATAAAATTGTATAAATTTAATCTCTGTAAATGGATCAAGCAAAACATGTTGTTGGGGCTTAGGGTTTAGTGATGGACCTGGAAGTGTTAATGGTTGGACTGAATGGTCTTAGAGGTCTTTTTCAGCATTAATAATTTTGTGATTCTATGAAGCAGTGCTTCATTCATGGAGGAAAGTGAACCAATAATTTGTTTTTCTTAAATACTGAGCTCAGATATCAAGGAAGAGGAATACTTTGCTTCAGAGACGACTGCATTAGGAAATAAATACTGTGGATTTCTTTTAAGTCACAGGCCAGAAAACCTGCTCAAGAGTGTCCTTCAAAAGAGAATGCTTTTCTGCATCATCCTGTGCAGCAATCTATGTGGGTTGTTTGTGTTTTTGTGGGTTTTGAGATCTGTTTTTTTTCTTTTCTGAACCAGAAACAAGGATTGTAGAAAGATGTCTCTTCATGCATTTTTCTGTTAAAACAAAATGCCTAGAAACAACATGCATTGCTCATCCAGTTTTAAGAAATACTCATTGTGGGTCAGTCAGCTGTGGGCAGTCTTGGCTAGTGCAAATTACTTTCGGCAAGAAACAGCTTCTAGTTTTCTGTGAGATTTCATTGAAGCTTGACTGAAGCAGTCATTTAGGGGACTCAACATGTATATATATATATATACACACACACACAAAGCTCCCAGCATCAATAGGGCCCTTTTGTGAAAGAGGATCTTGAGGGGGTGGGAGTGTTGGTTTGCAATTTCTAGCAGCTTCACTATTGTTGAAAGGCTGCAACGAAATTGCAAAATTCACTATAAATCAATATCCGTGCCAGTCAACATGCATTTCTCCCCAAATTACTGCAGTGCTGGTGGCAAATAGGATTGTCAGTTAAATCCACATTTGGATGCTATTTTATGTCTAAACTGGGTTTTTTGGCTGTAATATCCCTGGCAAGTGGTGCTTGTTACTGATACATTTGGGCAGCTGGAAGTGTACCCTCTTGAGAACAGAAGATACTATAACAATGCTGCCAAAGTGTTATTTAAAATTGTTAGTAGTTATTTTACAAATAAGGCCCCTATCCATCTCACAAGGCAGCACAGCAACAAAATTACTAGTTTTTTTTTCTTGGTATACTTTTGTGTACTCTGAGTTACGATAAAAGCTAAATAGCCCTCTTTTTTTATTTTAAAAGAAAAGCCTTTTTGAAATTGTGGCATGAGTAATATTTGAAAGAATGAGTAAGGTTTTTAAAGCTTGCCATGATATAAGAAATTCTCCCATTTTGCTAGTTTTTATTCTACAAAGTCTCAATGGTAAGATAAACATGTTTAACCATTTAGTTACACAACAAACAGTTCGTCCAGATGTCATCCAAATGAATGAAACTCAGCCACTATATTTCCTAACAGATCCCATCCACTTGCAACATTAATCCAGGAGAAACATAGTGGTGTCTATTTCTTCTGCATTTCCTCCACAAGACTTCCCAGCAGAACCAACTGGCCCTTGTATTTATTTCTTTCCTGTGGAAGGCAACGCTGTGAGGTCCATCCTTTCATCTCTTCTGCGTAAGTGGAACGTGTTACTCAAGAATTTTCCACCTCCACACACCACAGTTCTTGTTTTGATACGAACAGGTCAGAAAAGGCTTCTGCGACTTTTAAAGCTGGAAGTATGCTTAGTTTATGCACTTGACAATGTGCTCTATATTTAAGGAATCCAATATTTAGCTTTGGATCATCACTTGTTTGGAATGTACATGACAGGACTGCAAAACACAAGCAAGCCAGTCTGCTTTCCAACACAGCTATAAATTAAACAATATGCCTATATTCTGCTTTAAAGATTTGGTGGCAGTCTTAATTGAGTTTTCTCTTCAATTTCAATGTGTATTTTGAAATATGTGGAAGCTTTGGTGGAACAGATAGAAATTTATTAGCATTAATTTATCAGCACACACTACCTTTTGGAAGAAAAGACGACAGAAACCTCATTTTTAAGATATATGCAGAAAATTTGCATATTATTTGAGAAGAATAAGTTATTTCAGACATAAAATGTCTTGCAATGACAGCTGAAATGTTGATCTAGTAAAAGAAAATTGTGAAAGGATACACGTTTATACATATGTCAAAAATATCACCTCCACTATTCCATAGTTTGATGATTGACTGAGCTATGATGATCCAGTCTTATATCCCCATTTCATCTCTAACGGCTTTCAGGGATATAGACTACTTAACCCAACTCAGATCTGTTCTTGAAAATGGTATAAACACTTACTTTATTAGAAAATACAGAAATTTCCATTCTTTCTGGTATACTAACTATGCACTGTAGTAGCCTTCCAGGGTATCTTACTCTATACTTTTACTTACTATATAGAATGACTGCATATATAAAGCAGGATGAATGAGGTCTGCAGGTTGGAAGTTTTCACTAACTTAACATATATGGAATTTTAGTCTAGATTTTCCCAGTAATGTTATTAATTCATATGAAGTAAATATTTAATATGAATTTTCAGGGTGCAATTTCCCTTTGTGATATATTGACAGAAAACAAGTGGCCAGGTTTCATACCATAGTGGAAGAGAAAATTAATACTGTAACTTTTGCTTCTTTTCCAGAGCTCTGTGGAAAGGATTTCTGGTATATGTCTTTTTCTGCTTCACAGGATAGTGCAGCAACTGGTGACTGTGCAATTAACCTCAAACTCTCATAATTTCAAAATCACTTTTGTAATTTGAATATACAAGATACTCCCATAGCATGGAAAGTGTCTAATGAAATTTTATAACTACATCTAAAATTCAAAAAAGGTGTGGAGAAGCAACCATTTTAGCTGAGTCTGTAATTTACTAGAAGGCTATGTATAGTATTGCTGAAGACAATTAGTTCTGTGCTCAGTGGAGCAATAACATATTTTTTCTTTGGTTTCTTTGGCCCTCTGAATGGGTAATACTTACAGACTTTGTGTACTGATTTTTAGATCCATTCTGCATATGTCTAAGCATAAACTTCTGGTAATTATTCTCTAAGCAGATCAGATTAAGTGCTTTAAAATTCTTCCTGGAACCATTAAAATGGTAATAAGTTTTATTTACAAAATTACATGTTAACTCATTATTTTCTAAACTTTGGGACTTCTCATGTTAGGTTTTTTATCTTCTCAGATATATATATCTCCAAAGCAAGTTTTTAAAAAATATTTGACTTTGCTGATATTTCAAATATTTCAAATATTTCTAGAGAAATTCCTGACAGTTATTTTGATGGTTTAACAGAAAACAGGAAATCTCTTGTTTGCCCACATGTTACATCTGTGAAGTTTTTATTATAGAACGTGCTTGTTTTGTACAAGCCAGTGTAAATTTATATTGAGTGTATCCTTTATGATTATGAAATACAAAACTTCTCCTTCCCTGAGGCAAGACATGTTAATAAAAGAAACCTCAACCCCCTGAAGTGGATATTTAGACATATAGAATATGCCACAGAACACATTAAATAATTCAATCTCTCAGCTGATTTATAGAAACTTGTGAAGGCTTTCCTGTTAGTTTCTCCCTCAGCTGCTGTACGAGTGCCTGACTGCATAAACAAATCTTAGGAAAGCAAAAAACCCCCAGACAAACAGAAACAAAGCAGATCCAGAGTGTAAAAAATAGTTGAATAGATGCTACTTCTATATATCGTATTCTTTGTAGATCAAACTCCATACCTGAGCCTAAACTCAAATTTTCTTTATACTCTTTTAGATTCACATTTGGGGCACTGAAGGAAAAAAATACTTATGGATATATTCCATAGCATAAAACCAAAGTCATGATTGCTTGCAATAGAAGTCTGCAAGAACCTCTTCTCTGGTGTGCATCCTGTAACACCGTGTGGCAACATCATTTGGCCCACATCAGACATGCAAGTTCCTGAAAAGTTACGATCTCACATGCTAAAAGGAATTGTGGTAGTTGGAAGTAGTCAACCTACAGGTGTCCACAATGGTGCAATACAGTTATGGTCCGTTCTTAGTCTGTTTTGCAGCTTGGCCTTGAAAAGACAATACAGATACTATTAAATGTGCCATCAGGAGCATTGCTTTTGGTCAATAAAGTGAGTAAATCAGTACTTCTTTAAATCTACCTTGTTATCCTTTTCTTACGTATCTTCTTTTTTACACCTGGAGGGAAGGGAAGTTGCTCTTTATCTTTTCCCAAAATTGGCTTGGTAGAACTCAATTTGCAAGAATGATGGATGGATATAGATGGAGAGAGAGGCTATGTAGGAAGAGATCTTTGGGGACCTCTGCTGTCTTCATTGTGCCGTATACTTCTCTAGGAGTTGTCACACATGACTTCTAAATTATCAACTTTAGAAACTTTTATTTATCTTTTGTACAGATTTTTTTTTTTTTGTTAAGGCATGAAGTAATAGGTCAAGGGAAAATAGCCATAATCAAAGAGGGTAGGTTTAGATTAGATATGAGGAAGAAATTTTTTTCTGTAAGGGTGGTAAGGCACTGGAATAGGTTGCCCAGGGAGGTTGTGGACTGCTCATTCCTGGAGGTGGTCAAGACCAGGCTGAATTAGGCTCTGAGCAGCCTGGTTTAGTGGAAGGTCCCCTGCCTATGGCATGGGGTTTGGAACAACGATATCCATAAGTTTCCATGCTATTCTCTTTTGATATTAATGTGAATAGTGCCAGCTCTATTACAGTGAGGTCCTGGCCTCAGTAATGCTAAGAGCAGTGCTTAACCTTTCAGAGGAACAGAATCACAGAATCAGAGAATAAGTTGAGTTGGAAGGGACCCACAAGGATCACTGAGTCCAATTTCTGGTCCTCCCCCTGCAAGAGTCACACCATATGCCTGAGAGCATTGTTGAAATTCTTCTTGAACTCAGTGAGGCTTGTTGCTGTGACCACTTTTCTGGGAAGCCCATTCCAGTGACCAACCAAGAAACCTTTTTCTACTATCCAGCCTAAATCTCCCTTGACACAACTTCAGGCCATTCCCTTGGGTCGTGTCACTGGGCACCATAGGGAAGAGATCAATGTCTGCCCTTCCCTTCAAAAGGAAGTTGTAACTGCAATGAGGTCTCCCCTCAGTCTCCTACAGGCTGAACACACCAAGTGACCTCAGCTGCTCCTCATGTGGCTTCTGCTCAAGGCCCTTCAGCGCCTTTGTTGCCCTCCTTTGGATACTCTGTAATATTTTAATATCTTTCTTATATTGACCAAAACTGCACACAGGACTTGAGGTGAGGCCACCCCAGTGCAGAAGAGAGGGGAAAATCCCCTCCCTTGCCTGGCTGGTGATGCTGTGCCTGATGCACTCCAGGACAGGGTTGTCCCTTCTGGCTGCCAGGGCACTGCTAACCCATGTTCAACTTTCTGTTGACCAGGACCCCCAGGTCCCTTTCTGTGGCGCTGCTTTCCAGCATCTCATTCCCCAGTCTGTCTGTACATCCAGGCTTGGCCCATTCCAGTTGCAGAGTCTGGCACTATCCATGTTGAACTTCATTTGGCTGGTGATAACCCTGTCAATACTTCAGAATGGTGGGTGATTGCCCAGTTTGTCAAGGTCTCTCTGCAGGTGTTCAAGACCATGCGAGGCTGGGCTGAAATGATCATCACCTTGGGTTCCATGGTCTGAAGACATAAATATAGGTCCACTCTAGAGGCAGTTTCTTACAGGACTGCCAGTTCCTATCTGCTGGACCCACAGGATTTTGTCATGCTATAACCGGTAAAGTGGGTAAACAGGAAGAGCAGTCATACAAGAGCAGACAGTTAAAGGGGAACATGAAAGTCAAGGTCTGTATGTGACTCTCTTGATATTCAGTCACAGCTGTAGAAAATAAGAGGAAATTCATCATGCCTGGAAAAAAAAACCAAACCAACCGTGCAAAGATTCAAACTCTTGCCAGGCCTTCACAGTGGGTTCAAGGCTATTGCAGCATTCTACAGGCATTCCTTGATATTTGTGAGGCTGTGGCAAACACACAAATTGCTCAGCAGACAGAAACTGAAACAGTCATGCTGATAGTTTGGGTATAGTGTTGTGGTGAGCAGGTTTATCCACAAGGAAGATGGCACAGGAGCAGGCAGTGTTGGCACATAAAGAAAATGGATCAGGGAGAGTGTGGCCAGCCAGATGGCCTCCTTGTGGCTGATCACATGCTTATGCAAATACTAGATTAAAACCACAGAAGAGAAACAAAATCCAGATGTTTATACTAGATTGGTTTCTTCTGTGTGGGCAAATGGTATAAGAAAATGCTAAAAGGTAATGACACAGACCTTAATTACACAGCATGACCATTTAATTCTGCTGTTCAGTGGTTACTTTCACTTTAAGAAATCAGTGCAAATTAAAGTTATATAATTTTACATTGATAAAAATAGTAAAATTCACTGCTGTTTCCCTCCATTTTATGCTGGCTTTAACACTTCCAATTTTAAAGTTATTATGACACTGTGTATGGAATAACTGGATGGTGAGGAAGGCTGCTGAAGTTTAAATTGAAAACAGCTGGGATACTTTTCCAAAAACACTGCTAAAATACTCATATCCAATTAGATACATGTTTTTGAGAGAACAACGAGGGGCAGTAAGGAGAACCTATATCAAAAGATGTGCTTTCATTTTACAGGCAGTCAGTTACAGAAAGCACTGAAAAGAGATTTAAGTATCTATCCAGTATCTAGCTAGAGGTAACTAAGGGTTGTGATAGCAGGCATATTCAAATATGAGTAAAGAGAAGGAAATCATAAACCAAAAATTCATTATCAATCTGAAATCAATTCATAAAATATCTGTTAAACAAAGCAATATAATGCAGGAGTCAGCTCCATGTTTTGGGGAGAGTGAGCGGGTGTTACTCTCTGTCATAGCAGGGCAGTACAATGGGCACTCCCTGTAGTGCCCTCCTGCAGTGTTGCAGATTTGAAGTTGGAAACTGATCTCTGTGCCTTGTCTCTTCTTGATTTCACTGCGTCCAAATATGAGCAGCCAGCCTTTTGGGAGAGAGAAGATGGTGTGTTGAGGGACTCCTATGTTAAATATTAACTGATCATTTAGTTGAGGAACTGCAAAACCTTTGCAGATGTGCAGCTGATCTGCCTAATTGTCAGAGGAACATTTTATGACATTGCTCAAAAGAGGCTGAGAATAAAGTCAACTTGAAATTGGGCGAGTCATGACTCCAAGCATCTGAGCTTGCAGATTCTCAGTGCAGGCAGTATTTGACAGCCAAATCTCTGAAGGTTACACTCTTTGCTGGGACTTGAAGGACAGAGCAGGATTCCCCTCTGTGCTAGCTTTTCAGAGTGTCTTTCCCAGATCAGGAGGGCGCGTACTAGATTAACACTGAACAACCAAAAAATTAAACTTCCTGTGTTTTTCAGTGTAACTTTTGGAGACAATTGCATGCCAAGGAGGATGAGGTGTGATTGCAGCACTGAGGACTGGAGTCAGGAAATAGTTGTAGATAGGGAAGGTAGGAGTAATGGAACATTTTACAAGGCAAAGGAAGAGAGAGGGAGGAGTTAAAATAATGGTTAAAGTGTCTTAAGCTACCCAAGTACCCCTCTTTTAGGACATCAAGAAGCTCATGCTTTCTACACACATGGGCAAATGTGGTATTTGGCTTTGGGCTGGGTACTTGTCCTAGTCTTTCGTTAAGAGCTTCAACTCTTGGGCTGTGGGTAATAACCAAATGTCCAACTTTTATAACAGGTAAGATTTGAAACTCAGGAGTGTCAGAATACTCATGATGTTTATGGCACACTTCATCAAGCCATTCCAGGAGAATGTTAGTCTGCCTGTAAAAGAATAACTTCAACATTAAAGATGAGATCTGATAATTTTAATGAAAACTGAAAATAACCTGCATGATGTTTTTTTTTTTTTATCTTTGGCTCTAGAATGCCTTTAAAAATCTATGAAGATTTACTGTAAGTGTTACAGAGTCAGTTTGTCCTGAGTTGAAAGTCACAGTATCCTGGCTGCCTTTTGAACCTTACAGGCTTTAATGCACACATGGAGCCCTGCTCAGTTTAGACTTTGGTCACAAACCAGTTTTCCCAACTTCCCAAAGAAGTTTTGTTTTCATATGCTTTTGTGAAAACTTTCTTTTGATATATTCCACTTCCTTCAGTAAAAAGAAAACCTCAGAATTAAACCCTGACATGCTAAACTTGACTGTCTTTTTTGCTATTAACCTTAGATGTGCAAGGATCTTTTAGATTCTTAGACGTGCCCAGATCTTTTTTTTTTCCAGTAATTTTAAACCCATCGTGTTACTGTCTAGTTGGTAGAACAAACTAAAAACCTGCTTCTGCCTAAAAAACATGGTGCCAAAAACTACTATGCTACAAATCAGTATTATTCATCAATGATGTGACCTATTGCACTACCCATTTTCTTTCTGTCTTCTCTAGGGTGAGGTAATGTGGCACAATTAAAAAAAGATGAAGAGCAGAAGGGCATTCTCATGTAATCTTTCAAAGAATGGCACTCTTAAATGAAGAATATAATTATGCCTAGTCTATGTTAGATGCTCAAGGCATGGTATTTTACTTTCTAACAAAGTCTGTCTTCAGCATTCATTTAGCTCTGCAATATCACAAAGAGGAGAGGTATAAAACTACCTAGATAGAAAGGCAGCTGCAATACGTTTTAAAAACCCAAGATTCTGTTGTATCTTGTTTCAGTGACTTTAGAACAGCCAAGTAAGGAACAAAACCATCCAACTTTCAGTTGAACAGTACCTAATTGTTCACATACACTATATCTAGCCTATACCTAGTTGCCCAGAGGTAATATTTACCATTACAGAACAAGATTATTTTGATCTGTCTTGATGTATTTGTAAGCATTTACAATGTATATTCTTGTTTTTTATGTAGGTGATAAATACAGACAAATCTGGGGAATGAGGTCATTGCTCATGCACTCAAAACCTTGCAACACTGGGCCCTTATGAAATATTCTAGCCATGAGTATTTATGAAATAGTTTTGTTTAAGAGTGTACTCAGCCAACGTTTGCATGACCTTTAAACAAAATAATGTCCTTGTACTGAGTTCATTGCAAGATGAAAACATGCAGCATGATAGGAGTCTCTGAAAAGCTTTGAGGGAGGTTCTGATACAGAGCAAGTGAATGTGCAACATGACAAGTGCCCCTTCCTTTGTATTAGGCAGTGAGAATTCATGTTTTATCTTTGAGTTATTTGACATGTCAAAAAATATCTATCTTTTTTGAGTAATCAGCAATGTAAAAACTTGTGTGTCTTCACACCATAGCAATTTTGCACAATTCTATTTCTGATTTTAAGAAATATAACTTGTTACTATTAAATCTCTATATGCATGTCCTCTATTACTTTATTTATATCTTCATAAACCAGATTAACTCCAGATATAATCAAATAAAGGCAGTGGAATGAAATCAAAATAAATGAGCATTGACCAGCAAGAGTAATGTTAGAAATACATGCAAGAATCCAGGTATATATCTACCATTAGTCCAATGAAATGCCTGTTACCTGACTGCATGACTTGACAGAGAAAAGTGATCACAGCTGTTATTTGCTGAGTCCTTAGGACAAGAGGCTGAACTTTATGTACCTATCCCCAGGTGTAGCAGGTGATCTGCTCTAAATCTGAATTCAGCTGAGTGTGAGAATTTTAACGTAAGAGACCTTAGAGGTAAATGCAGGATTAATATTCCTGTGCAGATGGCATCACTCAAGGGTGGAAGCTTAGCAGAGTTCTTGGCATTGAAGCTTAAAATAGCAAGTATTATCTGGGTCTATGCTTATGATACCTCTTCCATAGAACTCGGAATTTTATAATGGTGCTGGGAATATATAAGATGCTTTCTAATCCTCTGCAGACATTCAGCTAAATTCCTGACCAAATTTCTGGTATCAAATGAGATCTATTTCCTTCTGTAGTACGATTGTATACTTTTTCAGCAGGACCTCTAAAAGCTTTTAGAGACATTAATGGTCTTTAGTGAGTCTGCAGAGGCATTTTACCATGAGCAAGAAACAGGACTTTTAAAAATCATTGGCAAAGAGGTATTTATTTTACTTTTTTGTTTTGTGGATTTTTTTTTTTTGCTATGAGCAAGGAACCATTTTGTTTGGTTATTTTTTGTTGTTGGGTTTGTGGTTTTGTTTCTTCTTGCTTGTTTCACTGGCTAGTTGTGAGTTTTGGGTTTTTGGGTTTTGGTTTTTCTTTTACTGAGTTAGGAAATTGCTTTGGTTTGGTTTTTTAACGTGATATAG
This sequence comes from Phylloscopus whistleri, assembly GCA_017589585.1. NCBI lineage: Eukaryota > Metazoa > Chordata > Aves > Passeriformes > Phylloscopidae > Phylloscopus > Phylloscopus whistleri. Next base: position 849,646 of record JADMLD010000041.1, on the reverse strand, counting down.
GAAGTGAATCTTTTTTGACAGGTCACAGCTACAAACTTCTGCAAGTACATGTTCCTCATCTTCTGCAGTGTTTTTCCATTTAAAGTCTGAAAAGGTCACAAAACTTGCACAAAAAGTGCACGTTGTGTACATTATGCTCTACATCAAAATTTCTTTGGTAGTCTCCCATCATCTGCATTGAAGGGCCTCTGTGTTGTAGAAATCACTACGAGGGTAGCTGTAGTACCTTGGTGCAACATCTCACTGAGACTCGGGGCATAATGGCATTACAAGGTCTGCAACAGCTGCTGCAGAGATATATCCGTGACTCATCTGAAATCCTACTATGAATAAAGCACTAATCCAGCATCATAACCTCTTCTGCTAGCCAAAGAAAAATGCTAAATATAAATAAATCTGTTATAGAATGCAAATGCAGTGGAAGGTTGGTAAGATTTCAAAGAAGTTGAAAAGCTTTATTATCCCACAAAAGGGAAACTGAAGGAGAAATGAAAAGGAAGTTTTCTCTAAGTCTTCTATTTCAATTTCTCTTCTAGATCTGTAGAGATACTAGCTTCTATTTAGATACCAGGAGACTAATCTAATGTTTATCTGAGAGAAAAGGATTGTAAAAGGTAGACTACCAAGTGAAATCACTATTACATCAGATGTTTGGAAATTAAAACAGATGATTATTCAGGTTTTGAAACACAGAACAGTATTTACCATGGTGGGAGTTTAACTACTTCATCTAGTTGCTAAACCTCCACCAGCACCAGCAATACTTGTACATTTTATCTCTCTTACCAAGCTGAATTTGATGCATTGGAGGATATAAAGATAAGCATCCTCTAAGCAAAAAAAAAAAAAAAAAAAAAAAAATTGCTTTAGACATTCTTTTAATTCTCAAACATTAGCCTGCTGAAAAGTAGCTGTTCCTACTCAGAGAAATACGTACTGTAAACTTAGACCAAAGACATCACTTTGACTGTCACCTTTTCATGCAATGCTATGGAATAACTGAATTCATTCTTCCTGAATGGAAGGATAATTGTTAATAGAACTGAATGCAGTTTGTGCAATGTCTCAATTTTAATAAGCTTATTTGTAGCTTTAAAAGCTGCTGAGATGGTGATCTATTTATATCTCAGCAGTACCGCACACAGCTGCAGTGTACTTAGGACTCAGAGAACGGAGTGGTCTTGAACCCCAACAGAACTCTATGCAGAGCTGATTTAAGGTGAAAGTATAGTTTGCTGAAGCAAAATATAAGAAAAACAGGGAGAAAAAAAATGTGGCTTTGCTAAACCAGATGCTTTTCTTGGACATAGAAGAGAGAAAAGTAAAGGTGCTTCATCCTCCATTGTGAAAGAGCATCATGTGTCCAGTTGACAGGATCCCTGTTTTGTTAATTGTTTCCTTCAGTGAGCTAGAAGGCAAACATTAATTTAGCTCCAGATAGCGCCCCTTGTTTCCTGCAGTGATTGCCACAATTGTCTCTTTATCAGGAAACTGTAGCTGGTAATAGATTTTGGAAACAATTAAAAAATTCTTAGTTTAGAAAAAAATGAACAGTATTGCTTACTTTTCATTCTTCTCTTGTAAAGGATCAAATATAGAAAACTAAGTGAAACAAGTTTTAAAATAACAATCCATAAAATTATGTGTTTTTTTACAGTCATGCTAAGCATTTCCTGTATATTTATGGAGAATTATTTTAATTGTGGGGATAAGTTGACTCTAATGGTTGGCAATGTCACATGATTACTCAACATGCAGGGCTAAAACACAAACTGCAACGGGTGCATAAATCAAAGCAGTGACTCAGCATTCAGCACATGACCTTTGCCTTAGTTTCCTAAAGGAAGTGTGGCAATGAAAAGAAATTGATTCCTTTCTCTCATAGGGAAAGAAAAAAGAGGAACAGAATGCTGTTCAGGTTCCTGCAGGTGTTCTACCCTGTTCTCAGTTCTTGTGTGAGTGGCCAGCAGTTTCACTCCCAAGAACCTTCACTCTTATTGCCTTCCTCTTCTCAGTGGGAGCTACCCGTTGCCACCTGGAAAGAAAACTGGAGCCCCTACTAACAATGGCCACAGAGGGTGTCAAATGTATTTGGGTAGTATGATCACAGGCCACTCATGGAAGGCAAAGATAGAAGCAGGAACCATCTGAAGGGGAAGCAGAAGAGATGTGCAAAAGCCCTGCATGGTACAGGTGTGTTGGCCAGTGCAAAGTTCCTCTGCTCCAAGAAATGTGTGCTTGCACAGGGCTGAAAGAGACTGTGAGAGCTGCATCCTGGTAGTAATGCCTGAAGAGTGGAGATAAAGCCAAGGAGACACATGCACTAATTGGATTCTTACTGATTGCACAAGAACATTATCTTTACTTGGCTTTGAGATTAAATCATTCTGGGGATGGGGATGCTATCACCAAAAAAGCACCTGCTATAAACTACATTTGACAGGTAATAAAATTGATATTATCAGTTGAAGTCCCTGCCTTTGTACCCACAGTTGAGTGCAAAAGAAGCAGTCCTGAGCTTAAACACAATCTCTAACCAAATCAACAGCTTTAGCACACTCTTTTTTCTGTAAAACGGGGGAGTTTGGTTTCAGTGCTATGCATGAAAATCTTCTGCTTCCATGGAAGACAAATGCCCAATTATAATGCTGCACTGGTTTTGAAAATAACACAAACTACAAGACCAAAAGAAAAAAAAATACCTGGCAACAGTGTATATTCCATACATAATGATGGCACAGAAGGAAAAAGCCCTTGTGAGTGGTCATTTATGAAACTGGAGTAAAACAGCCATTCATAGTGTAAAAGGGAGTACTGGAAACCCCATGCAATGCTGGTAATCACTTTCACAAAGATTAGTATAGGAAACTCATTCATTCCCCATCTGCAGCACTTATGAATTATTCAGTTAATACTGTTTGAGAAGATAAATGTTGGATGCTATAGGAGCAAATGCTATGATATTTTAAAATTTATTTTGATATTTGTCAGTCTTTCCCAGTCTTTGCTTTTCCAGAACTCCAAATATTATTGCTTTAGTTCCTGTATTTTTCTTCTTACCACTGAGTTTACAAGAACACCCATATGTGTTTCTACTTGACAAGACCTCTGAAATGAATCAATTTAAAAAGGTTTGATACTTTAAAAAGTTACTGTAGACATTCTGTCTCAGATATTAAGAGTATTTTTCAGCCACCAAATAAACACAGCTTATCTGGACTTTTCCAGGCCTTGGAACAATTTCATTAGATTTTAAATATTTTTAATCTAGGTGTTATGTCAAGAGTGAAGTAGAGTTCAAACTGAGATATGTTTGAACATTCCGAGTTTATGAACTGATAAAAATCAATACAATTTGATGAACAGTCTGGCAAAATAAATACTCATTATTTGTTTGGGTGAAGAGAGTTTGGCTGATTTTAAAGTGCTTGCTGGATTACCAGGCAGTGACTTATGGCACAGGTTACTGCTACCTTGTTCTTCGTCTCAGGGCTGCAATCCTGAGACTCAGTGCATTGGACAGTATTTTAAAACAGTCCAAGTGTTTTACAGAATACCCACTTCAGTTCTTATTTCACCATGAAATGCATAGTATATTGCTTCAAAGCCACTATTCATATGGTTAAAGTGAAGATGCCACTGCTGTCTTGAGTGACTTGATTACAGTGGGGACAAAAGGGTTGCAGTGAAGAACTTCTATTACACAATTGAAATGAGATGCCCTTCACCTGATGTGATTTTTTTTTTCTTTTGCAGTCCTGTACTCTGCAGCAGACAGTTGAGTGGCTGAGGAGCAAAGCTGCCATGCTGGGAGCTCCTCTGCTCCACCGCAGCGCTGCGATTGCGCTGCCTCTGCAGCCGGAGCCAGCCAAGCAAACACAGTTGCCAGCTGCGTGCTGGGATCAAGAGTCAGCCTGCTGACAAAAACCCCAGTAGTTTTCCTAAGCACTTGCCTTCCAAGAAGAAAGCTGGCCTTTTCTCCCCCCCCCTAGAAACATCTCTCATTCTCAGTGCTCATTCTCAGTGTGTGCTTAATCTGTCATCGTCCTCTTGTCAAAAAAAGTGAGGATTGTTTGACCTGACAGAAATCCTGTCTCTGGAACAGCAAGGCGAATTGGCTGAAAGAATCCTTGTCAAAAAGAGTTTTTTTGATAGCATCGCAATGTGAATGCACCTGATTATTCTGAGAATATATGGGAGAGCACGCATATCAGGAAAGTGCTTGATAATTCTGCTACAGATTTAACTGTATAGGAGTATTCAATATCTAACTGAAAATCCACCTGAAAATAACATAATTGGAAAAATAGTTTACGTGCATGGATCAATTTTAGCAATCACAGAGATGGCTATTGTATTAATAGCAGACTATATTAATATATAGTATAGTTAATACAATAGATTGTATTAACACAGTTTCTCCTCAGTCCTTTGCTTGGTGCACCCACAGGGCAGCTAAGTTTCCACCCAAGGAACCACCACACATACACCCCAGCAGTCCCTGCCCTGCCAGGCCTCCCCAGCCCCACTTCCAAACTCACATCGCTCTTCTCAAGAGCTTCTTCTGTCTCCCTAGGAGAGAAAGGGCAGAGCCTGAACCCTCAAAGCATGGCATAAAATGGCTTTTGTGTGTATGCATCTGTGCATGTGTATGGAGGACACATGGGAAAAACAAGCCCATATTTTTTTCATGATAACAAAGAAGGAAATAATTTCAGATGATTTCGTGTGCCCAGGTCCCAGATATGTTAATTACTAGATGTGAAAGACAAGAAATACAACTTCAAAAGTTATCAGAGATATATTTTGTACGAATTGGTGTCGCTACATCTGTGATGCTATATTTATATGTTATTCTCTGGAGATTCTCATTTCTGTGGAGAAGAAGAAGAGAATGATGGATGCTTTAATACAGTGATAGTTTTCTTTTTTTGTGTTCATGAGTAGGCCTTGAATTCTACTCCTGGGGTTTACATCATTAGAATTCTACTTGACCTGAATCTTCCTTGCATACTTTGATTTTATGACAGCAGTAAGTTTATTTGGCAATGGAATTACTTTCATCCTAATTACTTTTCTAGTCTGTGTTGTTTTTGCAATATGAGACAGGGACTAGAAAGCAAAAAAGTAACCACAGAAGTCCTAATACTTTCCTAATGCTTTATTTCATTTAGTCTAGCAACTCTCTGCTGTGAGGCATGCTCGTGAACAGTGTAGGGCTTGCCTGGAAAAAAAATCTGAGTTACAAGTTATGTGACACATTAACAAAGCTGCTTTAAGAATGTAAGAATGCAAGACTGCACAGGATCCATGTAGGTCAAACTATACTTTTTATAGAAGGACTGAAATATTCCTAGGCCTTTTTCCTGCTTGATTATTTTTTCCCTCCAGAACAACATCTTGTTGAATGTATGATTTTTCCAGAAGTGCATTGCTTTAGTTACCTTTTCTTGTTTTTTTCCTTCCATCCCTGAGCAATATTGGATACTTCCCTTGTGTTAAAGATTTTTAACATGCTGTTGATCCTGCCTTTTCTAACCTTGCTAATTTTTTATTCATCGGTTTTCTGTTTTTGCCTGCTGTTGTGTGGTGGTAAAGTTCAATTAACACCTTTTGGAAAATTTCTCAAATTATTTCTGCTAGGAGGGATAATGATTTATCCAGATAAGCTGTCTTTTGTAAATTAGAAGGTAGTAAAGATATTTACTTCTCACTTAATGGTAAAAGACATGTTGGTTTCTTCTGTTGCCATTCCAGGCCACGTGTTCCAACAAAATGAGAACTTCTTTTCTTAAGAAAACTTTTTTTTTTTTTTTTTTTTTTTACCCCATCTTCTAGAACACAGGGAAAAAGCTGGTCAAATGAGCCAGTTGTTTTGCTTGGGCTATTGATTCTCCTTCCTTTGGAGAACATATTTGAAATGTATGTAGTGTTGGATAATATTTTTCTCATTTCCTGTATTTTATGTGGGAACTTTTCTTTGCTCTGAAAAAATATTTTATTGTTCTTAAATTTCTGCTTCTGCTTTCTTGAAAAATAGTTGCACACCATACTGAAAGGGAAAGAAAAAAAAGTGAAAAATGTAAGCCTCGTTCTAGAAATTCAGGATAAACCTGAATTCGAGTAGTGATTATGCCTTATCACCTGGCTTTGCCTGCTTTGCTCTTTTATGACCCAAGAAGCTAAGACAGTAGAACAGTACATGTTTGTCTCTCAAACATAATGGTAATAGCCATAGCAATGAAATTCCATTATAATTTAAATATTTTCTTTTAAACCAGCTACCGAATGACCTTAGAAAAGCAATATCCACAGAGGAATGGGAATCTGGCTCTGTCAAATTAACTGACCAAATTAACTGCACTCAACAGTTCCAGTTTGAAACATTCTGTTCTTCTTCCTACCTCCTTCACCCCTCCTGCCCCTGATTTACCCACTCTTGAAATTATTTTAGCAATTCAAAACCATAGAGCATCTGATATCAACAATTATGAATAGAGATTATAGAATTATATCTGAGATTTTGTCCTCCCCTTTCTTTTTAAAAAAACAATCTTTTTGGGCTCCTGCTATTTAGAGTGTCCAGCAAATGATTATTTCACATTTGTGAATTTCAAAAGGGAATAGGATATAATCTGATTTCTATTGTACATTGTTCTATCAAGACATATTCCAATTTATAGTTAAATTTGGTGAAAGGCAGTATAAAACGAGAAAAGAAAAAATATTTTAGATAAGTTTAAAAAGTCTGATTAAACTGGTTTTGTAATGGCTTAGATGTCAAGAGAGCAGAGTAATATTAGACTTACTCTTCTATTTTTGGCTGCCTAGTTTCTAAAAATACAGAAAACTCTCTTGACAATATGACAAAGGATTGCAGTTACATTTAAATATCATCCTTGAAAATATGTGGGTTGATTTTGTGGTGACTTTTAAAGATTTTTTAAACTTTCTTGCATTAAGAAAGGTCTTGCTGCAAAGCAGTGCTTTCACAGATACATGGTAGGCATGCACAATGCAGAAGGTGTGCTGGTGGGATTGTTGATGTGCTGCAGAACAGGAAGAAAGCAGAAGCAGACATTGTACATTGCACAGGCTCCCCTGAGAATAAAAGAGAAACATTTCATTGAATGTCACAGCAGCAGATTCCTATGGCTTGATTATAGAAGTGTTGAGCCTTCTTCATTATTTTGGGCTTATTTTGTTTTCAGGGAGAGTGGTGGAATTTGGCTTTGGTGTCCAAACTTCCTCCAGGGTCTGTGTATCACATGCTGGGCATCTCTGCTGTAGAGATGATCAGTTCTCTTGGGTTAAACCAGCACAGGTGGAACTATCCACAAAGAAAATTATATTTAAGCCTTTGTATCCGTATTCCAGATGAAGAGACTAGTACAGATGTACATTTTCTAGTGACCAGCCCAGTTCTCTAGTGACTCCTCTCACTGAGTCTGTTTCTCTGATAGGTTCTGCATAGGGAACAGGGGAAAAACTGGTACTAGCTCTTGTACTTCCACTTCCTTTCAGTATTTTCTCTTCAGTATCCCACCTCCAGAAACATGGTTACAGATTTATTTTTTTTTTTACCTTCAGAACAATTTAATACTGCTGGTTCATTTAAGTAGTTCTTTATATCTGGAAGATGGCAATCTGCTTCAATTTGTTCTTGAGGAGATAATAAATCGCTGTTAAAAAAATAACTAGAAAGACTGCAAGGAGTTTTGTGAGTTTGTGCCCCTATTTTTTTCTTTTTTTTTGGAAGAGCTTTTTCTCTGCTTTTTGCCTCCTGGTTTTTCTACAGGCTCTAATAAGAACAGAGACATGATGTTCTAGGAGTGGGATCTCAGTAGCTAAGAAATTTAGGATTATACAGCTTGGGTCCAGAGTGATACCACTCTATCCTCTGAGCCAGCAATAAGATTTATGACATTCAATTCAACAATTATATTTCAAAACAATAGAATCATCTGTGTAGTTTTTCCACTCGAGCCAATAAGAACAGTTGCTATAAATTCTGTCTTGTGTATTGCTTTGACTTTCTAGATTAGCTGTTTCATTCTAACCACCCAGTCATTGGCATCACAGTCACACTTCCTCCATCTCCCCTTCCCTGAAGAGACTTATATCTAAATATTAAATTAGTGTTAAGTGAAGAATAATTTGAAATGTCTAGGAAATTAAATTTTAAACATTGATCTAAGCTATTCCCTCTATGTCAGACATTACCCACATTACTTGAAGCAATTCTGTGCCATCTCACATCATGCACCACCACAGATTACTGGTTTGAATGTGTGATCATTAAAGACAGGATGATTGGAGAGACAATAATGCCCCTTAGTGCTTTTCTCATCTGTCAGCTCCCCAGCCAATATGACACAGGGACTGTACTCCACACTGCAGAAAGACAGACTAAAATGAGTCTGGGGTCAGTCTTCTGTTACTGACCCATTCCCAGTCAGCATGCAATCTTAGGCCCAATATTGTTTGGTTTTATGTAGATTTACTCACAGACAGTGATTTCTGGAGAAAAGATCAAATATGAAACAAAGCTTCTCATAACAGGGGAAAGGAGAGACAGAATCTAGCAAGCCTTGTATTACTGCAAAGGTTGTGTTATATGTTATTGTATTTTAGCAACATCATCACCATACTTACCTTAATTTCATTAGTCAGATATATATTTTTTTTTCCTTCTTGGAGAATTGCTGGACCATTTCATGTAAATATGTGTGTACTTTTTCATAGCGGCTGCTGTCTTACTTTTTTGATACACAAAGGTAAAGCAAACTTTGTTTTACCTTTGTGTATCAAAAAAGTAACAGTAAAGTAAAGATTTAGGGTACTCTTATGTTTCTCCTCCCGTTATTTCTCTGGGAGGAGAATTTATGATTCATCATCAACTAAGCACCGTTATTGCTTTGAATGTAGGGAGAGGGTTTGATCCACACAAAGGGCAGGGTAAAGTACCACCAATAACCTGACCCAGATGTAAAGTGTGGCCCTTCATGCAATTTGGCAGGAACACCTGAGCAGAAGAGGTGGCATGCTTTCCTTTGACTAGCCTATTTGTCTAGTTTAGCTGTTTAGGATAGCAATTCCTCATTTGTGTTTGGCAGCACAGAGCTACAGCTAGTTTTTCCCAGAGGAAAACTGAGTACCCTGCATGCCAAGTGCAAAGAAATTGTACCAGTCAATGAGTGTCACTGCGAAGGAACTTTGATAAAATAATGTGCAATAATATGTACCACTCTAGATTGAAAAGATTTTTATTTCCAGATTAACTGTCCGATTTTAGACTAAAGGTTATTCCAGACTGTCAAACAATGATTTTAGACCTTTAAACACAACTATATCATGAGTGTACTGTCTAAGTTATAAGTTACATTTCCACTTTTGCCTCAGTTTATTTCCATACCTCTAATAACACTGAGGCAACCTGTGTTTTCAGGGATCTACAAAGAGACCAGGGTCTGGGGATTTTTGCATTTTCAGAGTGTAAAGTCCTTCAGATGTCTAAACAGATTAATCAATGACAGAAAGCTGGCTACTTTAAATAATCATGCTTTTTCTTTTTCCTATGTTTACTAGATCAACAGAAGGAATCAGAAAATACGACGAGATGTAAACAATTCCAAGACTTCTGAAGAGCCAGGTCTACAGGCATTTGCTGTACACTCTGGAAACCTGACCTCAGTCAAACACTCTGTTAGTCTGCAGCAGATTGAACAACTGCATTGCTGTAAACTGAAATTGTGAAATCGGCTTCTGCAATTTCTACCCCTGCTTGTTTAAAGTAGAGGCTGTCCAAGGCAGGCTCCTTTTGCTCTGCTGGTGTTCAGAAACATGCATGTGAGGTAGCTTAGAGAAAGATTTAACTCTTCAGTTTGAAACTTCAGTATGACTGTCTTTTGAGAAGCTAGTCATAATTTTTGGTTGTTTTTTCTCCCCAAATACTTTGAAGAGCAGAACTTCTCACAATGTAGCCTAAAGAATTGAGCTTCAGCATTGGGCACAAACCTCCTGGCACAGCTCAGAGCAAAAGGCATACTGAAGTTGTGCAAACCCAGCATCCTTGAGCACTGAGGGTTGTGAACTCCTTGATGGACAAAATAAAAGGGTACTGTGATGTAGTTGGTAAAAGCTTCATACCAAACCATGGCAAGGAGGAGAATGTTACATTGTAATGCTACTTAAGTGTTTGCAAAAGTGTCATACACAGCCGTTTTGTGGTGTGTGCTACTTCGTGGATGGGGAAAATGTTGAAGGAGCTTTTATTTCCTTTCTAAAATTTTCTTTAATATGTATATACTAAGAAAGGATGGGGAAAAGAAAAAAAATTCTGTAATTCATTATGATATTCTTTTTCAGTAGCTGCAAAGAAAAAATCTGGTCACTGACTTTCAAAGTGAATTTATGGTGTCAGCCCATATTAATAAGGATAAAATTAATTCAGTACTGACAAAGATTATTCACATAGAAATAAGTTTTGCAGTTTCAGAGAGTGGACTACATTCAAAGAAACTTAACAATCTCTTCTATTTTCAGCCTCAAGTGAATGACTTTTCTTTTATTTGCAATTGAGTGCATTGCCTTGATAAATACAAGATAGAATTAGGTGCAATGGCATTAGAAAAAAATCCATGTGTTTATTTATTTTTGGGGGGGGGAATTAAAATTGCTCAGTTTACTTACACTGATACACACTTATTAATTTCCATCTTTCTTTTCCTCTGCTGTATCCGCTTACACTTACCTAAAAGAAATGGAAATTAATATCTCACTAGCTAGTTCACTGCAGCTTGAAAATCTCTGTGGTAAGGAATTTCATGAAGAAAATAATGTTTTGACTTTGCCTGTTTATCCGTGTACTGATTGAGCTTAGGAAAAAATTAATGGCTGTTTTTGAGAGATTAACATAGGTAGTTTCATTATTGATTTAAGTCATTAATTAAATTCTGCTCAAATTTCAGTGGGTTCATTTGGGCTGCTAACTGTATTTGTCACTTATGTCTAATTCAAATGAGAGCTTTATGTGCTGCTTTACATGATAAACCACTTCTCTGCTTCTGCTAAGCATGCAGTAACACTTCAAGGCAGCACCTTCTGCTGTTTGTTGCTTCAGAGAGGACTGTCTTTTTCTGTGGGTTTTCAGTGTCTGGAAGACACTCAAACACATCATGGAAAGAAAGAAAGATTGATTTAACAATTTTCTGCAAAAATGCTTTTTCCAATTCACTTCCTCATTCTTTTCTGAGATGTTTTTAGGTCAGATATTGTTTTTAGGTCAGAAATGTCTATCTCACCCATGGCTCAAGGAAATGAGCTGTTTGCAGGGAATCTGCTGGAAATTGCATTATGGGAAGAAATGTTCCTACAAAACTACAAAACAACTGCAGTCCCAGAATAGCAATGAGCTCCATGAATCCCTTTCTTAGTTACCAGAATTGCTCACCTTCCTACACTAGTCTGCTGCAAGACCTGTATGCCATTTGCTGTCTCGCACCCAGAGATGCTCCCTGTGTAGTTAAAAAGAGCCCTTCCTGGACAGGGATGGCTAAACTTCACCACCAGAAGTTTTTAATATAGCTATATTCTGTTCCTTAACTATCCATCATAAGAAAAGAGCTGCAGAATTCTAACATCAGCTTATCATGGCTCTGTGGTTTCTGATGGGAAAACAAATATATCACGTAAAGGGAATAAAGTGCTTTTCTCTGGTTATCATTCCACTCCAGGCTTTTGTGTCGCAGATTGTCTGGCAGATTCACAATTATTTCCTCCTGCAGCTTCTGGAAATGATCTCTGCACTAAAGAGAAATATGCCCACAGCAGAGATGGGTTTTGTTTGTAGTATTCTTTTATATTTTTCCATTTTACCATTAACTGATTTTTAGCTCTCAATCTTTTTAATGTGTAGGAACATAATTTCTGTCAAGACTTGTACCATGCTCCAGGTAATTGTTGATATGCCTGAAATCTGTGTCCTATTAATATATTCATATTGTTTTGTTTGTTTGTTTGTTTATTTTTGATGAGCACACTAGACCTGAGTCACCTCACAGGCTGCACTGAGCAAATGACATTGCACCTCAATAGAGCAGATCTGGCTGCCTCTGAGGGGCTGCAGGAATGGATGGAGCGGGTCCCAAAGATGCTCTGATGCAAAGGTGCATACAAAGCTGAAAGTAATGCTGCCTAAATGGACATTCTTGTTTGATTTGCTAAATTTCATCTCTTCAGGCTATCATGAAACCTACAATTTGAGGTGGGTTATGAAATAAAAACATCCAACACAACTGCTTTTGACTTCCAGTCTGATTAGCTTTCTAATGAAAGGGAACAGCATGCATTTGAATAGGAGCTGGCTGGCTGGTCCATGCTCCGAGAGCGCTCTTCCCCCTCCCCCAGTCCTTGTCCTTGGTGCTAAAGCAGTGACTGCTCATCCTCCTGAGGCAGCTCCCCTAGTGCCAGGCTTTGAGGCAGCCATCTGGTCCTTCCTCCTGCCCAGTACTGTGTCACCTCAGAGACACACCAAGTCCCCACCTGCTACACTCGGCCTGAGGGTTGGCTGCTGGCCTCTGATTTGCCAGAAATCTGAGTGATTCAAATGGATATCACTAAAAACAAGCAGTTTTTTTCTCCCCCTGACCAATGTGACTGCAGAGCACATTTCCTTGAGAGTTGGGGAAGAGCACATTGAGCCTGACATTTGATGAAGTGGTTAGTCTCTGGCTAGCAGCCTTCATTTGATGAAAAACATCACATGGAAGGTAGAATTGCTAGCTGTTTTCCTTGCAATGCCTCAAATGACTCTGAGTGAACAGGTTCAGAAATGAGCATTTCCTGCCTCTCCATCACTTCCAACACCACCACAGAACATATTTATTTTTTCAGTTACTTTTTGAGTGATTTCAGTTGCTTCCTGTGTATGCAGCATTATGTCTGTGCTTGTGATTCATTGCATTGCTTATGGTTGTTTAGAGTCTGGAAGTCTCCTGTAAAACATGATTTGTAAATACGTCCTCCGTGTGAGGGAGGGAGGAAGAAATGAGGGGAGGAGTAGCATTCACTCCCTGCTGCACTGATCAAGTATGGGAGTAGAAGTAAAAAAGTCTGTCCAAAGAAATTTGTTCTTTATTGAAAGAGCTTAAAGTGGAGGTTTGAAATTAGGACAAATGGTAAATTATATATACACATGCATTGCACTGTAATGTTACCAACTGTTGGGTTTTAAATCATAGATGCAAAATCAATTCTCCCCATACTTTTGAGAGGGAAGAAGAGCTAGGCAAACTGAGAATATCCAGGCTGTTCCTCTCAGCCCTTCTGCCCATTCTACACCATTGGTCACTGTTTGTCTCTGCTCCAAGCATGTAAGCACAATTTGGCAAATTAAAGAGAAATTAAATGGATCTGTCCCATGTGGCATGTGAAGAGAGATACAGGATCAGTCTTTGATCTAGTTTTATCTATTTGACTTTATATTTATCTTTATGGTTTTTTCCTGCATATTGTTTTAGATCTAACCACTCCAAGAACTGAGGAAACTAATGCTGCTATAGAGGAATTATATTGATTATATTAACATGGCAGGGACAATCAAGAGTATTGAGTATTTCAGTTCCAATACACAAATCTCCATCACTGGGTGAGATAACTTGTTGTTCTGTTCTCAGAGCAGCCATATGATGAGGACAACATAAGCTTCTGCTAGCAGGGAAAGAGTAGGGAACCTGGTGGTCTCTGTCTCCATCAGGGTCTGAAATAGAGAGTGCTGTCTGGTGCAAGCCTAAGGCTGTGTTACTCACTTCCCCTTTGCCTTTCTGCCCCCTTTCTCCCTTTCTCCTTTCCTCCTTCAAGTGCATATTCTTTCTGTCTCATCCCAATTCTCCTCTGCTGTGAGATAGCAATTTCTCTCTAAATGAGAGCTAGCCTCTTTTTCTATCTGAGAATAGTCTCACTGAAACAAAAATGGAGATCTGAAACCTGTTTTACTCAAACACATCTGTTCCACTGCAATTTTCATCATCCAGGTGTTTTTTTCCCTAGTCACACAGATCCAGCCACTTGATAGGCTGCATTACTTTGTACGGGCTGAGAAAAACAGTGGCAAGCAGATTCCAGTTTAGTTAATTAAACTGTTTTGGTAATGTGGAAAAAGCAATACATTCCCCTCCTCCAACTCTGCTTTCTGACACAGCAGAGTATTTTTTCCTTGCAATGCTTCCAATAAAACTCAGCCTCAGGCAGAGAACCTGGCATAGAACATTTTAGTCCAAATTGTTAGGCAGAGACAACCAAAATAGGGTCTTTCAAAGGAAATGTCAGGAGACTGACAATAAGTGATATTACCAGATTTTTCTACTGCTGTGTATATTCAGCTTTCCAGCGCACACTGTGCTTACAGGGCAAAGTCCGAGGACAGGAAGATTTGAACTTCAAGGGGGTTGAGGTTTTTCTCTGCAAGGTGCCTACAGCTATTCATCTGTGTTCCATTTATCAACATCTGTGGCAGGATGTAGCATAATGAATGCATGAGTATTATTAAACAATTAGCCAAGTGGCATTTTTGGATTTTATATTACCCTCTAGTAAACCTGTAACCCTCATACATTAGTAAGTGATTGAGTGTTCTGCTGGGTCTTAGACTGTAAGTAATTACATGCCATTTTAAAACAGCCAAAGAAATAATGTAAAATGCTTAAATGAAATGGGAGAAAGTAGACAAAGACAGACAATTCCCAAGAAGACAAGAAAAAACTGATACTAATGACCTGCACAAGCTTAGGCTTAGAAAATACTGATGTAGCATAATGGACCTAAAATTCATCAGTATCTGATATATAAAAAAATGTCTATCCTTTTAGTTTAAGCCAAAAAGAAAATTCTAATGTTTGATGGATACACAAATTCTTCCAAATGTCTTACACAAGTATTTTGGAGTTTAATCACATAAATTGTCATGGCCAAGCTTTAAGTAAAAGTGGCCTTCTTTACAGACCAAGTGGCAAATAGTCTCTCCCACCTTTTAGTCAAACAAATGCAATTTGTAATCTACTCTATTGTAGCAGCTCAGCCTTTTTCCCTCTTTAGAGGTGAGTTTTATCCCAGAACACCCACAAAGTACTCACAGTTACAAAAATGATACTTGTTTGTTGATTGGAGACTGAAGCAGAACTGCCATCTTGCCCTTTACCAGCCATTTGAGTCTTTGCCATGTCAGACTAAGTAGATTAAGTGTACTAAGTGTACATAAGAATAGAAAACTTAGTAGTGCATTGCTCTAAGAATGA
This sequence comes from Phylloscopus whistleri, assembly GCA_017589585.1. Taxonomy (NCBI): domain Eukaryota; kingdom Metazoa; phylum Chordata; class Aves; order Passeriformes; family Phylloscopidae; genus Phylloscopus; species Phylloscopus whistleri. Next base: position 834,353 of record JADMLD010000041.1, on the reverse strand, counting down.
GTGCTTTTTACCCTTCTCTGTTTAACAGTGGTGAAGAGAGATGGAAGCCAGTTTCATCACAAAACCCGCATGCAGTTAAAGGATGTACAAATAGCAGCAACGATGAGAAGAAATATAGCTGGTCTTGTCTTGTACTACCTCTGTTCTTCAGTTAGGTTGCATATTCATAAGAACATCCTGAAAGATGATTGGGACTATCTAGAAATGACCTGGGACTCCATAAACCTTTCACAGTGACATAAGGCTGGCAGCCCCAAAAAGAGCTCTCAGAGAGGCCAGGTACTAACAGAAGTCTCAGGAGCTTACCAATTTCATATAACAGCTGGACTGATGCTGGAGTCCTAATGGGAGAGTAAGAGCAAGGCTTCCCTCCTTGGTGGAGACCATGGGAGATGCTCTTCTGCAGCTGTATCTCTTCACCTTTCCTGGGCTGTCTTGCCTCTGATCAATCTTCCTTTCATAGCAATACACAGGAGATGAATGGTTCCATGCCACTTTCAGCAAACACAGAACAGGCTTAGCTGAACGAGCCTCAGATAAATTTCAAGGTGGATTTTTTAAGCGTTGACTGGAGGAGGTTCTGTGTAATTGATCTATACAATAAAATGAGTCCTGAGAACATTTCAATTTGAAGATGATATTTAGCTGGCAATCTAACGTTACTGCTTCAGTGCTGCTGGTTGGAGGAAGATTGGCATTTGCCTTGCTCTTCTTGCTCTATATGTCCATTCCCACCTGTGGCCTGCTTAAAGTAATTTTTCAAGCAACACTAAGCCAGACTCCTGGAAACTAATCCTTGATGGATGATGTAATTTGAATGATGGATGCTTGTATCTCCTTCTAGAGTAGAGGCACTTTAGCTGTTCTTCCTTCAGATATTTTACAACCAGCAATAACAATAAAAGAAAGAAAGCAAAGACCTTGAAAACTAGTCACAGTTTTCCTATTGCTATGGAAACAAAAAGTTTTTGGGTTTTTTTTTTCCCACCCATCAGTAGATGCTATTATGTTTATTACAAAACTCTGGTAAGGCTTACAGTGAGGAGCTTTATATAGCTTATGTGACCTCGATTAAATTGTTGCAGAAGTGGTAAGTCTAGACTGTGAAGTAATGTTCTACAGCACAATTTTAACTTGAGATATTTTGCATACCAGCTTTGTTGTCATGATGACAAGGATTTCTCTGCCTGCCTGAGAGAAACTTAGTGTGTGTTATTTGAAGGCACGAGAAAAACAGCTGTAAGTGATCTATCCAGGAAGCCACTGGAGGTACAAGACAGAGATCTGAAAGTCATCTCACTGTGTTCAGTGGAGACAGTGGTATAGGTATCCCCTTAGATGCAGGCATCCCTCTGGAGATCCCATTACATCCTATTAATCTCACTTCTCTGATCTACCATGCAGACTTTTATGTAGTTCTGGGAGTTCTCTTAGTTTGTTTCCTAAGACTGTCTGCCTCTGCTCTTTTCAATATCCATATGTAGACTGTGGAAGCAAAAAACCTTTTGCCCTGTAGTATCAGGTCAGTGTTATGTCCTGTTGCACACTGCATGAATAGATATTTTGGAAAAATCTTTAAATTAATGTATCCATGGCTTTTCCATACTTTAAGTGATGACTTGTCTGAAGTCCTACATAGAACATAAATTTGACAAATACGTGACAGCTCTAACTGTCTGGTGCCATATTCTTTGAGCTGGTCAAGTCCAAGTATATTGGGTGTCCATGGAAATGTGTTCATAGTGGGTGGGATGCAGAGTGGCCTCTGAGGAGGAGCTCAGCCTGCCATCCCAGCTGGAGGTGCCTTGATGAAAACACATCTAAGAAAAGCCTTATTTTCTTCAGGACAGAAAAGTACAAACTAAACAAAGGTGTCTCCTTTTCCTGTGTACGATACTCATCAGAAGAAACACACATCCACTATTAACCCCAGCACCTCCCAGGAATGTTTAGGAATATACCTTGAGAACCTTAGCATGCCAAATCCCAACTACTGGCTGGATGCTCAGCTGAATCCTCCTCACTCACCTGCCCTAGAGGAGTTTCCAATGTAATTTGGGCTCTTTCTTGGAACCTGAGGGGAGGGGGATTTGCCAGAGAGGTCACTCCAGCCGCACCTCCCCTTGAGACAGCTAGGTTTGCCAGAATTTATGTCATTTAGTGAGATACTCCCCCGCCCACCCCCTGGGCTCCTGTGGCTAGCTCAGTTCCTTTAGAGGCTTTGGAAGAATATCTAAGGGAACAGGGCAAAAGATTCCAAGAGAGGCTCTCACCCCCTAGGATCAGTCCAAGGCTTTATTCTCGAAGGGCTCCAGGGGAGAAAGAGCCAGAACAAGGAAGAACAGGACTTTATCTAGTCTTCTGCCCAGGAGAGATAGCTGGACCTGAGCCAATAGGGTCAAGATAGGAAGGAAGGGTCAAACTACATGGTTACAGGCCTCATGGGGTTCTGGGGTAAAGCCATTCCCCAGAGGAATATAACAATTTAGCTTTCATGTAAATAGCAAAAAGTAAGGGAAAGCTCAGGATCAGACCGAATACTCCTGACAAACAGCTCTCGCAGCTGCTGTCGATCCAGCTCTCCCTCAGGGCTCATAAACCAGAAACTTCTGTTGCAGGGTGGTTGCTGAGAAAGAACAATTTCCCACTTCTGGCTCTAGATTAATCTAATCTCTCTGTTACTGGTGCCAGGCCTGCTGAGTCAGCTTGCTTCTCTGCTGGACCAGCGTCTGTATCTCCTGACTTTGCAACTCCTGCATTATAGGTTTATCAATTTTCCAGCACCTTTAAGCACATAGAGAGTGGGGTCAAAACTAGGGACAATATCTTTGTTTTGCATATCTGGAAGTCTTTTGCAAAGCTGTATAGGTGAGAAAATAAAACAATCAGCACATCACAGCTTCCTGGACTTCAAGCCATGCAACCGGTCCATCTACTGTCACCAGATGCAGGTGCAAGCTAATGGCTGGGGTTTTTCTTAGATGGTGAATATACTTGCTGGGCTGGTATTTACTGATCATATCAGTTGTCACTGAAGTCTTTTTTCACAAGCCTCTTGGAATCCATATGGGAGCAGGCAGCGCTCCTTTTTCTGCTGTGGCAGAGTGAGGGTCTCCAAAACCTAGTCTTCCAGAAGGCTCAGCTTGATCACAAAAGGATAGATTGCTGATCTGTCTGTCAGATGACTCCCACTTCTGTCTTTCATGGAAATAAACTGTCTCGGAAACCAGTACCTGCAATCCTACTTGAGGGTGGACTTTCTGTGGGTTTTTAGATACTGGGAATAAGCCGTAACTCTGTGCCATAACTATGTGTGTCTGTCAGCTAGCATAATATGGGTACTGGGACCATGATTCTGGCTTGGAGAGAGCATTAGAGAAGAGAAATTATAGGAGAGATTCACCTATATCCATACTGTCATAGGAATAAACAACTCAGTTCAAGTTTGGGATGGAAATGGCAAATGCTGACCAGTTCTGAGGTACAATGAGAAAGAGAGGTACATGCTGCTATTAAAGTGTAGGTGTAGGTGGAAGATCTACTGGGGAGGGCTCAATCCAAGCCATCAGGCTGAAATTTTAGAGAAGTTGATTGAAAATGAAACATACAGTAGGATATGTTTAGAGAGTTTCCTATTTGATGTAAATTCCTGTTCAAATTTCTCCTTTTTGTTTAATGGAGAAAAGACCAGTTCATTAAAGCCACTGACTAATTTCCAATAATACTTGGTGACTAATTTTAGCATATTAAAAATCTATGGTACTACTGAAGTAGAAAACTTTGAACACTAACCATTTTGATTTGTCAAAATATTGTAATTTCACAGTCTTTAACTTAAATGTAGCTCCTTAAATCTCAGCTACACATAAGAAATGAGTCATGAATTTTAATGGAACAGATTAAAGTCTAACCAAAAATATGCATAATTTACACAGGAGATATTGATTGTGTCTGTCCTTTATACTGTAGCTATATGTAATACAACGTGGCCCTAACTCAGCAGTGCCTGCTCACGTGAAAGAGAAGAGATTCCAGTGAAAATACTGTGTTTCATGGTGAAAGTCCATGCACCTGCAGAGCATGGATTCTTTCTATAATATCTATGATATTCCAATTCCTATGTTTTCTGTGTCATTTCTAGGAGGGAGTCACTTCTCCTTTTTTGCCCAGTATACATAGCCTGGCCATTTCTGAAAGATGCATTAAAGTAAGACATATTAGGTATGTGCTAGGTAGGAACACAGAGGCAAACAAAAGGGTATTATTTCAAGAGAGAAAATGCCCCTAAACTTAAATTAGGGACACTTAAGGGTAGCTGAAATTGCATACTTACCTGGACACACCTAGCTCCTACACATCCCTCTCTTCCATCTCTGTTACTGTAAGTACCTCTTTGTACAGACCTTCCACCGATGTCAAATTTGTCAAGATCTCCACTACCTGGGTAACTCCATGCTCCGTGGTTTTGTTTGGTAATGGTGATAGTTTAAAACATATGTAAATATATATATGCTCCTGGTGTGTGTAAATATATAAATATATATATATGTTCCAAAATCCTGCCTTTAGAAGATTTCAGTAATACACTGCCAGGATACTGGCTGTGGGGAAGAGGGAAGTAAAATGTGGGTGTTTCACAAATCCTTCCCAGCAATCTCATACTTGCATTTACTCTTCCATGGTGCACCATGTCTCTTCCTAAGAGCTGGTCTCCAGGCCCTGCACATGCCCTGGGGACACGGAGAAGCCATAGGCAGGGTTTCAGTTACACCAGGCTGTTCAGCAGACCTTGCCACACAGAAAGGAGCTGCTTGCACATTCATTCCTATACTTACTTTTTAAAAATGCTTATACTATTGCAGAAATGCTTATGTATAATTCATTATCTTCTTCCCTCAGATCCGCTTTTCCATTTGTTGGCGTAGTACTTATAGATAGAAGATTTAGTGTTGAGCTCTGACCCATTGGTTCTGTATTTCATACAGCGAATCATAAGCTTTGTTTCTCTAAATAAGAAGGGATTATCTCACTTGTTTTTCTAGGACTTGTCACCCTCTGAGCAAATTATCTTTGTGGTTTGATGACCTGCTGTCATCCTAAGATATTTATATGGTAAAATATTTTTCTCTCACAACTCCCCTGCTGCTCCCAGAAGAGTCATGTTAGCATATGTGTTTTAACTTTGGTGCTGAGTTTTCTTTTTTTAGGTTATTTTTTTCCCTCTTTACTTTTTTTTCTTCTTTTCCTTAATCTGAAACATTTTCTCCTTAATATGCCTTGTTTTGACAAATAATTTTTGTAGTCTTAGTCGATCCTCTTCACTTTCTCCCACCCATTTCATCCTTGACTAGTCTTTTGTATTGGCCAGCTTGTCTCTTGTTGGCCTAAGATGAAATCTGCTAATGTGAGAGTCTAAGAAAAGAAAGAATGTTTATAATAAAATGGCAGAGTTGATACTTGTTGGAAAAAGCCACAGGGATGAGGAAAGACAAGATAAGGATCTGTATATGGCAAGACTGAGAAGATTCACTGCTCATGAAACCACTAAAACAATGTTGTAACAGGGGATGAAATCATATGGAGAATTACTTTAATTCCCACTCTGAGGTATCTCCTACTAGGTAAAGATATTAAGATGAGCAGCTGAAAAACATATGAGAGAAACCTGCTGTGCTTTTCATTTCAAGACAAAACCCACATTCTTGCAGAATATCCAACTGTTTTGTTTTGCTTTTTAAAGTATCATTTCCATTTTCTGATGCTCTTTTACAGATTGTATCTCTTGTGCAATAATTAGACCTGTACAATTTTCTTCCAGCATGTCTGTAGACAGTGAAGAAGGGCAAAATCAGCCTTGAGGTCCAAAAGAAGGTGATATTGGATTACCCCAGCTGAGCTGCAAGGAGACAGTCAGGAAGGCACTGAAGCAAGGTAGTTAGCAGAGTGCTCTAAAGAAGATGGTAATACAGAAGGTAGGGCTAGAGACATGCATGATGCTTATTTGGCCTGAAGCAAAGTTGATATTTTATGGTGGTGACCTTTTACTTTTTTTATAAAAGGAGGGGGAGAGCAGCAGTGAGACAGGTAATTCAGTGAAGGACTTGTAATGCTGAGGCATGCCCTGTGAAATGATTGTCAGGTGAAAACTGGTACTGGAAAGAGATCTAGCAAAGTTGGTCATTTAGTTAAAACATCAGCTTAATACTTTTTTTAGCAGAGAACAGAACTGATGAACTGCTGAATGATTATTGATGGTGACAGCAGATGTAAGTTCAAGGGTTTAACAGGCAACTGTCCTCTGGTCTGTTTAGTAAGTTATTCCCTTATTTTCCAGGTAACAATAAAGTCCAAATGACTGTCCATAAAAAAATAAGCAGTATTTCCATACCACCTACCCTGGTACAGGCATTTACTGTGGCTTTTAAACCTGAAGGAGGATGGAGATTACTCAATTAGGGCTGACAGACCTTTAGTCTTTGCATGATCTTTAGAAGAATGGCAACAAATCATTGCCATTTTCAGGTTTCATACGAAACATATTAATGAACATTTACAAAGTGCAAGTGCTGGATGATGTGATCTTACAAAGCCTGCTTTGTCCTAAGGCATGTCTCTGTCCATTTCTATGTCATTCATGCTACTTGCTATACTTTCTTTTTCCTTGTGTATGTGCATTTTTAGAACAAATAGGGAGCCTTCATAGACCACACTTCCTGGCACACCTATGAGCAGAGCAACCATGCTTTAAAAGGCAACTCATAAACAGTACTGCTGGCATTATTCACTGCTCTAGAACACTCACCTTAGTGAGTAAAAGTCAGCTGAAAGGCTTTCTAGGGTACCCACCGTGTTCATGTAGTGTCATGTCTTGCATGAGACCTGTGCTTGTTCTTACTTTGATAAGCCTATCAAGGCTTATCAAGGCAGGACCTTGAAGCCATGAGGCAATGGAAAACCAAGAAATAGGCTTTCATTTTGTTCAGGTAGGACCTCAGCCCTGGTTTAGCAGGTGTCTGGCACGCCAAAAATACATGAAGGCCAAGGTAAACAAGGGTCTGCAAACCTTGTGTGTCTCCTTGCAAAGGTGTGGACACAACTGAGGCATCTTCAATGAAGATGCAGCTGGGATGGGTGGAAGAGCATCACGGAGCCTGGGGAACTGGCAGAAAGTTCCTAGCACTACCAAAATGCAATATATACACAGCCTATGGCCAGTTCTGGTGCCTTCATGGATCATTGTGTCTGAATGAGTTGATCTTTAATATGGCATTTCACTTCCCTTGAGCTTCTAATAGGAGGTTGAATACTGTGCTTAAGTGAAAAATGAGCAATAAAGCTGTTAGTAAAGAAAACAAAGCCAGTCTCAAAGCACTATTAATCTTTCATGGACTACCTGATATAAAAAAAGAGATTAAATGTATATATTAGCTGCAAGAGGATGTTGTTGCAGTGTTGCAATGTGTCCCACTCTAAACTTAAGGATTTTTATTAACCCTTAGAAAACAAGTTTTTGTAGTTCAACAACTGTAGGAAGAGCAGCAGAAGGGACAATAAGTTGGATGACTAGAAAGTCCTGACTAGGAGGACTTCCTCCCATACTTGGAGAACATTCTGTAGATCCCTCTCTATAATGCTCACTGGGGGAAGCAGTGGTTAGGGAACTGGTGACTTATTACTGTGAGAAGCAATCTTTTGTCTACATTTGGGACTTTGAGGTGTCCTTGCTTCCTTTGATTATTACCATAAAAGATTGTCATTAATTTGGTGGCAAGCAGAAGCCTTACATCAAGGGCTTGAAAAAATGATCATTGTCCAATTAATTCTGAACTCAATATTCATCTCCAGAACATCCTCCAAATAGTATCAGGAGAACAAGATCAAATAAACATTCCAGATGGAGGATTGCCTTTCACTTTGGACTTCTTTGTGGAAGATCCTCTTTTTCTGTGAACAGCTTCTTGCAAATTTCTTGTAGTTCAACAGGCATGCATCACTTCCCTCTTCACCTTGTTTATTTTCACTTCAGTAGAGGGAACATATGCAGTGATTTCAGGCAGTAAGGTCTCACTACAAGAATGAAAGTAGATCAGACACTACAGATATCATGCATTTAAAATCAAATCAAAATCACATTCTATTTTAGGTCACAGTGCAAATATTTTTTGTAACTACATCTCTGTTTAACTACTTTTCAAACCTAAAATTATATACCAAGAAATGGCATAGCAGCAATCACTGGTTCTATGTGGACGTGACCAAGTGACCCTTGCACAAAACTTCATTTTCTTCAAATCATTGTTATTGCACTTTCATTTTTACTGTGATCAACACTTTTAGGGAAAGCACTCAGCTGGGAGATGTACAGCATGTCTTAGTGCTCTCATCTCTGGACAGCTGCTGTTTCTTACATCCTCATGCTTAGGACTCTAGTTTGAATTTAAAAAAAAACAAACCAAAAAAGCCCCCAAACCCCCAAAACTAAAAAAAAAAAACCCAAACAAAACAAAACCAAAAACCCCAGCCTGAAACATTTGCTTTTGTCACTTTTCTAGAAACAGCCTAAGATTGTTGCTGTCCTGTTGGGCAACTTAGGGCACTACCTTCTTGTCAAGTGTCAATTTTGTACTGAAGTTTTAGCTGGAGGTATGGTAGAAATAGATTTAAGTTGGACATATACAGAAATCCTATGATCTATATGAGAAGCAGGTATCTGCATTGTATTAAAAGTCTCATAAATAGAAATCTGTAATTTCTGTGAATTCTTGTAAGGAAGGGTAAATGACACAGTGCACTTTGGATTGACAGGCAGAGTTATTCCATATACACTCCATATAATCTGGTCTTTGATAAGTTTTTTTTTCCATAAATATGGAAAAAAAGTAATGCAGTAAGAGACTAACACAGCTAGCTTTACATTAATTGTGTCCCAAAACATTTTGTGGTTTTGGATAATATAATTAATGGGGGATATTTACTATAAATGTATGATTTTCAGAAAAAAATTCATAGCTGTAGTTTAAAACTATATGTATTTAGCCATATCACTTAGGAATGCAGTGAAGTAGATTCTTACACTAAATAATAATTTTTTTTAGATTTTGTGGGAATTGAAAAGTAAGGAGGGGCATCCCTAGGCTTCCATTATTGGTCACTGCTTGAGCCCAAATATCAGGTTAAGAGGGCTTTTGGTCCTTTGACTTGATACATCCCTTCATAAAGTTTTAAAAAAGCAGTTTCAAAAAAAAAAAGATTTTTTTTTTCTCTTTTATGAAATACAAGATCAATTTCAGTTTGCAAGGAAGTAGCCACTCTTTCAGTACAGAAACACTGGGGAGGTATAATAATGCTCTAGTATAAAGAAAAGTTAGTTATAAATTTATGTTGTAAATACCTGGAGTTATTTTAAAGAGTGTCTTTTGCTCTTATACCATAAAGATAATCTAACTGCTGTTATACAATAAGATAATGGAGCCCCTTTTCTCAGAGCATCTGAAATGCATTCATTTTTGAACTTACATGTTCAAAATCTACTTTATTATTATGGTGTAAATTTGACTGCAGAAGGAATGAAACATTTTCTCATATGTGTCACTACTGTATTCCTTTTTCCTGATTGCAAGAATCCTAAAACATTCTTTTAATCTCTTGTCAAAGATTAAGGTAAAGTAATCATGCCTGATGTGCTTGCAAACTTGGTTAAGTAAAAGTAGCATTGGGTTATTTATTTTTTAGAGTGGTGTTGATGTATGTGCCATACTAGGATTTACAAAAAATAGCCTGCTCCTGCAGTTTTAATTAAATGTGACTGGCTTTAAATGTGAAAGTGGTAAACAGGAATTACAAATTGTTGTTTGCCTGAGGATGGGATTTAGAACTTGTCACTTAGAGACACATTTTTAACTTTAGATTGGCTGTTTCAATACATAGAATATGAATTAAACCCAGAAGAGATACTCAGTCACTTGTGGACTCATGAAGCTGAATAAATATTGAAGGACACATAATAAAAATTTTTGACAAGCATTACAACATGTGCAGCCTATAAAGATCTTGCTTATAAAACCAATGTGGCCTCTGTACACCAATTTCCATTTTGCAGTCAGCCAGCTCTGCCAACAGAACATTGACTATCATATTGACATTGTCAGACAGCTTTGCATTGGAAACAATTTGCAAACCTTGTGGTGATGGGGTTTGCTTGCCAGAAGCAGGGGTCCATCTTACTGTTAAATCAAACAGGAGACTGTGCCATGGGTGACTTGCTGCTCAGCATTGTGGGGAATCCTGTCTTCATTAGCTCATCTGTTAAGCACCTTACTTTTGTAAATGCAGATATGGATAAGTTTTTATTCATTTGTCTGCTAGACCTTCCTCTGTGTCTCCTTCAGCAGTGAGAGTTGTAGTCTCATGTGGGTCTCAGCCTCATATCCTATGAGACAGATCTCAGTATATAATATCCTGTGTTCCAGCTTGAGCTATGCCCAGGTATTGCAGATGACTGATAGCTTCAGAGATGTGTGAATATATTTGAAACTGAAAAAGCTGTCTTCAAGTTGATGTTTGTATATAACTGCAGCTGGCAAAGTATATACTCAAGGAAAGGGAAGGAAAAAAAGGTGCAATATTTCCTGCAGTCTCATGTCTGAGAACTGTGTGGTACAATTTATCATTTCTTCCACCTGCCATATAAGTATTTTTCCTTCTACATCAATGGCAACTTGCAGCCCTTGTTCTACAAAGACAGGTACAAATGTGATTTGCCTTCTTAGAGTTGGAGTGACTCCCCATAATGACCAACATCATGCTTGTACTTACAGGTCTGAGCAAGTAGGCACTTGCATGCTATTGAGGTGTTTCTGCTTCAGATAAACAGCTGTGTTGCTGTCAATTCATAGTGGTGAAAAAAATAATGTGGGGTGTTCAGTATCTCCTGTGGCAGTGGCTACTGGATGCTGTGAAAGTACAAAATAGGCAGATATGCTGCTGGAGGAATATTTCCATAAAGTCTGAGACTTCTGTTTACAAGATTATCTTTTTGTTTTTGTTTTGGTTTCAGAGTGGTGTTTTTTTGTTTGGTTTTTTTTTTTTTTTTTTTTTTTTTTTTTTTTTTTTGTGTGTGTGTGTGTTTGTGTGGTTTTTTTTTTCCTCTCTTCCCTTTTTAAAGTTCTGGTTTCTTGGTAGGCGTCTACTCAAATTGCTATATATATAACTGCTGTTATAAAAATTAAAAACCTCATAAAAATAGGATTTTTTTTCAGGAAATACTACTATGGGTGCATTACTTTTTTTTTTTTGTATGTCTGGTTTTTTTTTTTTTGAGCAAACAGTTGATTTTCACATGTTTCTTCTTCACAAATTTGTGAATTTAAATTCTTTTGAATGATCCTTAATATTCTTGATGCATTTTAAAACTTACTTCTTACATTTGCTGTTATTGCCTTTTGTAATTTTAATTTTTCTCTAAGTATAATATGTAGTCTAACTTACATTTTTCCATTTTACTCACTGTGGATGTAGCAGTGAAAACCTGCTCTTATTATCTCATATCCCAAGCATATTAAGACCTGGATTCTTAATTGAATTGTAAATACCTAAGCCACTGCAAAAGTTTCTGTCTCTCATGGCTTTATATAGCATCTCATTATATATTTGGAGAATCTCAACAAAGATTTCCTTCCTGAGTTTACTCCATATACACCTTTCTGGTATTATTAATAAGATTAAAATTCTCCCGGGAAAAAAAAAAAAAAAGGTAACATTTGAAACCACAAAATTTCACAAGTCCACTGCAAAACCTTTAACAGCATTTTACCCCCTAAATTTTTAAGCCAGATTGTCTTATTACTCAGCATTTGTCAAATAAATAATGACCCAGCCACTGCTTCTCTATGCATCATTTTCTTGCCTGTAATGTTGCCAGAATATTTTGTGTGCTCTGGTTCCCTTTCTTGTGCAGTGTGTAAGCAGTTGGGTTCAAGAAGAACTTTGCCCATTTATATACGAATATTCAGTTTTTAAGTTACTATGAATTCTGTGCTAATATTTATAGTTTATTATTTTATTGTTCTGCATGTAATCACAACCATATTTGTTACACTGATTTTGCCATCAGATATCCCCTAAACAGTTCAGAAGTATCTAATCCCAGAATAAGATGTAACACACCAACTTTATAAATCTGAAAGGGTGAATTATATGTGGTAGGTGTAATGACAGTCCACAGTTTCAAAGCTCTCTAAAATAAGCTTTCTGTGTCTATTATCTTTGGCTCAGAACATTTTATAAAAAAATTCCTCTTAAGTTTTCTTAATAGAGAAAGTCAATGACTTTCTGTATGTAGCCCATCTTTCTTCTTCTTCTTCTTCTTCCTATTGTACTTCACTCTTGCATCACTCTTGTTTTTCAAATAATTCTGCAGTCAGAATGAGTCATTGGCCAAGGACAACTACTGCCTAATACTGTAAGAGCAAATACAGAGAACAAAACCAAGAAAAAAAATTAATTTCTTTCCTAGCAGATACACAAATCTTTAATAATGTTTTCATTGATTACACTTTCTTACTCAGCACTTACACTAACAGAAAAATTATTGCAGTCTGTAATGCAGGACTCAAGCACTGATGAGTGGTTTACTGCATCTATGAGCTACTTAATTAGAAGTAATTATTCATAGACTTCCCCGATGAAAGACCTCATTATTACAACAGTAATATCATGTAGGTTGTCGGTGTTTTCTGAAATACCTTGCCTAATTGGGCTGTGGAAACTGCTTGTGATTTTAGTTAGGAAAAACAAAGATTAGGAAGAAGCCCTGAAATAAGGTCTTGCAGAATTTTCCCATTGCTCTGCATCAAGGCAATAGAGCAGATTGCACAGCTGGGTGCACAGCCCAGGACAAGCCCTGCAGGAGCATGGGGCGAGGACATGCTGCTGCCCAAGTGAGCTGTGACAGAGGCTCTGCTCCTAGAGAGGCTGTGGCAGGACCTCAGGAAGCAGAATGCAGGACTGAGATCTGGGAGAATGGGAGCAGGTGAGTGACAGCCCTGTCCTCAGGCAGACTTCTGCAGACTGCCTGGGGTGTCAGGCTGAAACCTTCCAGGCAGGCAGTGCTTCTTTAGGGTATGTCAGGTATTCCTAAAGGGCATTAACTCCTGCTAGCAGATGTTAACTTGTGGGAGGCAAGAGGATGACAGCAGGGGTAGCAGGTCTTCGAGGGAGCTGGAGAGCCAAGGCTGTCTCATGAGTGTGAGAGTCCTCACAGTGAAAGCCATGAGAATTCCTGGCACTGCACACTTTCCTTGCAGATCCAGATAAGATGTTGAGTTTGTTAGAGCACCACTGCCTTAATCAGCCCAGAACATTTTTCCTTTTTGATGTTACAACATCTGAGGCAAGAAAACCAGCATCTATCCATCTATTCTTGGAAAAGAAGCCAAGTTTACCTAAGTGGTTCTGTGGATTAACTAGAATCATGGAGAAAGATCTCAAGCTGTCTCAGCAGTAAATGATCTGAACTGCTTTCTGCATTGAGATTGATGATGGCTTTCAAGTAAAGCTGCTGAAATATCTCACTTAGACTTATTGTTAGGGGTGAGATCCATTGACTATTCAGGTTGGGTTTCATCTGGAACAAACTAACTCTCTGGCACATATCCATGATGTCTTGTAAGGACAAAGCCCCAGCTGGCTGTGGTGGTGATTGCTAGATTGCTGCCTATAAGCTTAGTGCTACTGGGGGTGTGGAGGTAAGAGTTACTGTCATAGGAAAATGCAAGTCACAGAAATGGGGAGATGGAGGAAGAAAAGGAGAGACTTGAGGAAGAAGGAGAAAGGAGGGGAAATGGATCAATCCCCTTCCCTTGTTCTGGAAAGAACATAAGATACTTTGTGCAGTTAGCATTGTTCATCTAACAGAAAGCATTTAAACAATTTCAAAATTTTCTGTGAAGTTAGTATAAAATAACAGTGCCTAGAATAGCACACCATTATTAATTCTGAAATTGTTTCAAAGCCCCCCTTTTCCTCCCACTCCACACATTACATAGACACAGCTACTGTTCTTTTTATGCTTAACTCCCAGTATATCTGAAAATGAACAATGAAGTATGCTCATATAATAGAATCAGGAAAAAAAAATACATACAGTATTGAATTCTGCTTCAGTTGCACAGGTCTATAGTATGTCCCTTTTAGCTCTGGGCTGAAACTGGTTCAAGTGAAGGTAATAGCAGCCCTTGAGCTTTCTCAGTATTTGAAAATACAGAAATAAATGAACAAATTTCTATTGACTTGATTGCATGAAATACTGCACCACCATCATCTGCTGTTCACAGGAGCAAACCTACAGAATTTTGTCCAGGCCTGTCATGTTTTCAGGGAGAAGCAGCGGGCTCTGCCGGCAGCCCTCGCCGCGGGGTTGCGGTGCTGGGGCGCAGCCGGGCCCGGCAGGGCCGCCCCCGGAACTGAACCCTCCCGTGGGGGGCGGCACCGGGGGGCGCCTGCGGGGCCTCCATCAGCACCGGCCCTCTGCTGTGGCCTCATCCAGCCCGAGGAGGTGTTATGTCCATAAAGACCTGTCTGCTTGGCTGCCAGAGAAAGGGAAGAAACTGCACGATCACTCCCGTACTCCTTTCTGTGAGCTGGAATGGGGATGAGTTCAGCAGAATTTGATCTTGTGGGATTTTGTTTTCCTTACATATTTGGGAATGGTCGTCTGAGGCAGAGCTAATAAGCAGTCAAAACAACTCTTAGCTTCTCACCGAAAAAGTGTTTGTGCTTATGCCTCTGACAGAAATTGATTTCACTTACCATGAGTCAAATATGAGTCATGATGAATAGAAATATAATTCACAATTGTCTTGTGATTATTTGCTCTTTCTGAAAGTCCCATGGATATGCTTGGCAACTTTTTTCCCGAGTGTGTCAATATATTATAACCTGTAATTATAGTTTTGAACCTTTTCTTTTCTTTTTTTTTTTTTCCCCTCTCTCTATGTGGTATTATCTTCAGTACCTTTGTTCTGCAACTACTCATAACTCACAACTTATACTGCCATAAAATGAGCTAGGTCTGTTGTGAGGGATCAAGGTACAGTTTTGGCCTAAGCTAGGAGAAGGCTGAGTGTTGTAATAAATAGATTATAAAATATTTCGGTTACCACTTTGAATACAAGTGTATTTACTTGCATTGGATTTCACTATGTACATTCCTTCTTAAGGAGCTGGAAAATCAACACAGTCATATCTGTGTTAGGAAAGGAAGGTGGGTCGAAGCTAACATGACCAACAGGCTTGGGGGGATAAGAGAACAAACATGCTATTTTGTGCCAGTGTTTTGCATAATCACAGAATTCATAGAATGTTAAGGGGTTGGACGAGACCTTAAAGAACATCCAGTCCCAACCCCATCTGCTGCCATGGACAGGGACACCTCCCACTAGACCAGGTTGTTCAAGTGTTTATCCAACCTGTCCTTGAACACTGCCAGGGCTGGAATGTTTGCAGCCTCCCCGGGAAACCTGTTCCAGTGCCTCATCATCTTCACAGTAAAGAATTTCCTCCTTATATCCAACCTAAATTTCCCCTCTTTCAAATTGCACCTGTTACTCCTTGTCCTATCACTATGTAATGAAATTAATATTATTGTCACTAAGGAGACATTTGTGTTGACATTCTGAATGCATGACAGTGGCACCCAGTTAACTCTCAGTAAGTAACATTCAGTTGGATGAACTCCATTTTTTCCCCTAGAAATTTCCTTTATTAAAGAATTTGGTTTTTACTGACAAATATCTGATTTTAAAATGTGTCTGACTAGTCCAAATGAATCTTAATCACAATGCAATATTTCCAAATTTTGTACTGTTCCAGTAAAACCCTGCTGTTTTTTCAAAGTGTGACAATGGTGGTAAAGAGTCTGGAAATGAGGTGACTGTATATATTTTTTTTTAATTGTAGTTCAATGTTCACTGACTGGGGCCATGTGATAATTTCTTGTCACGTCTTCTTTATATCATAGGCCATTATATTACTACCATTTTCTGGACCCACTTATTTGGGTGTTCCTGAAAAGTATTCAACTTGATTTTAGGACATTAATATGTGTTTGGCTTCAGTTTCTCTTGTTTCATGGTGTCTGAATTGAGCTGGACACAAAATTGTCACGTCTAAATAACATGACACAGGGCCTGGTTAGAGATCCCTGGGCTAGTTTTGAGCAAGCTGGCCTGTGCTCACTCTGTAGGGCAGCCTTATGCTGAAGTATGAGCACAGGTTCTGGAAGCAGTCAAGGAGGAGATGACATATGGAGCAAACAATCCTTATTTTTCAGCTGGGCACGTTTGCACTGTGCTGCTGCAGTTATATGACTTCCCACTTCTAGCTTGACAAACAAACACTGGCTAATGCCATGGCCAGGGCTGCAGCATGGCCACATTTTTCTGCTTGGGTATTTCCTCCAATCATGAATAATTTCTTTCACTCTCGTCTGCATTGGAAACAATCATGCAATGCATACAAACATGCACCTGAACTTTATTAACCGTATTCTAACACCAGGTTTATTGCTACTGGATCCACTAGCCTGTATTCATTTCCCAAAAATCTAGATGAATTTCTGAATCTAGCGTTACTCAGAGATATTTTTCAGATTCACTGTTTTTCTGATTCAGGTGTTTTGGCTGAATAGGTTGTATTCATTGTTTCTAGATATAAAAGATTACATTTTTCAAAGTCGAACTGTGATTTTGAGGTTTGGCTTTCACACAAACCCTGTCATGCCCCCTTGCCCATTTGCTAGCCCTTTCTTGATCTTCTTAATATGCACTTTATTGATACTGTGTAATACTGATTTCTAGTCATATTTTGTCATTTGCAGTACATCAAATCCCTGTGTGGATTACGTCTGCTTGGTTATTTTTAATCATCAAAGCTTAGGATTTTAAGAAATGCAATAAGATTTGTTTGACAAAGCTGATGTGTTTCCCATATACCGTGTTGACTGACTGACTGACTCCTGTAATTCTTAATCAATTAAATCATGTACCGTTTCCTCCTTGGATTTATCTAGGAGTGAGGTCATGCAAAATTATGCTCTTTTTGAATCCTTTTCTTTTTCTGTTTTGCAAACACTTCTTACCAAGAAACCCATAATAGTCAGGACGTTTGTATACAGCAGCTGGGCAGTTGAAAATGCATTAATTAGTATATAATAGCAGTGACACTTATTATTTATTATGCCATCATCAGAGAACACAATTAAGTTATTGTAGAGTTGCTATGGTTTCCAAAGGAGATACAGTGCAGACTAATTACCTCAAGATGCCAGATGGTGCTGAATAATTCCTGAGCAAATGCCTCATCACCTCTGCCTCTCCATGTTTGTATAGTAAACAAAACATGAATAAAATGGAGGCTGAGAATGTAGTGATTTCCCTTTATAGGTCTCCACAGGTTTGTGTTTGCCCTGAGCATATTTACATTCTTCAGATTATATTGTTTAAATTTCTCCCATCTGTGCAAATATCCTAATGAATGAACTGCAAAAAAAACATGTAAGAAAACTCTTCTGCTGGACATCTTGACTCAAAATGTTTCATCTGCACTATACCTGCAGTTTCAGTATTGTCTGTCTTGCCTATCCTGAGAATAGGGCAGATAGAAAGATACTTTATTCTGTCTGCAGGGCAAGTAAGCTCTAAGAGACACTTTAAGTACAGTCTATACCCAGGATTTACATTTAGCATAAGAACTTTGCAGACTATGAGGACACCCTGCACTGCAGCAATGCAGATGAGCATCATTTGGACTGCAAGCCTGTAGGGTGCTCCACAGAGCAGTGTACATGCAATCACTGGGAATCAAAAACATTACAAAGATTAAGGGCATTGATGTTTGAGGCCACTCAGTCTCACAGACAAGATTTTTTGTAGATCTGTGCCCGATCTCATGACTGCTTTCTTTTACCTTTCAGTGATCACAGTTTCACTGGGTATCTGCAGAACCTTCCATTATACAACCTGAGAGGCAGATAACTAGTTGAGCTCCAGGTCTGCACATGTAGTAAGTATCAAACTATAACTTTGCCATCAAGGGATACAACAAAATCAAAGGCCACAAAGAAAAGTCTTTGGAATAGTGTGTCAGAGAGATGCATGCCATAGTCCAAAATTTCTGGCTGTCTGTAACATCAATCTGTATAACCTGGAGTATCAGGTCAGTACAATAAATAATAGGTCAGGCTTTGGGCAAAGTCTTTTGTGCCTTACTCCTGCTACCAGTATCATAGGATTGCAAACACATGGCCATAAGAAACAGCCTTTTAATTTAGCATATTTGGTATATATTCGGAGTTTAAATTCAGATTTGCAGTGTGGTTGGTCTAGGAAAACAGCCATAGAAAAACATAATAACTAATGTTTCCCCTCCAAATTCAGAGCTTACCTATACAGATTGCTTAGGCTTTTCCAGATATTTGCAGTTATCTAACTCACTTCTACAAATATCTCACTTCTACAAAGCTTCATGGGGCTTGGTTTTCTCTATGCTGGTCCAAGCTGTTGGGACTCTGTGTTCTTTTAGCTATTCTGCAGGGTTTCAGTGATTCCTGCTATGGGGAATCTCACGGGCACAGCTAACAGAGGCAGCTGCAGACATGGCAGTTCTCCTTAGGGAGCTTCTGGGGCTTCTGGGGACAAGATCCAGGGTCAGTGATAATAGCTGTGAAACCTCTGAGAAACTTAGGGGTGCCTGCTGCTCTCAGGTAAGGATAAGAGGAGATAAAAGGGTGCACGCCTAGTCCTAAGGTAAGTGCAGCCTCTGGAGAAGTGAAAGGATGGAAGCTTCTAGCACCAAGAGGAAGGATCCTACACTACCTAGGGGCTTAGAAGTACAAGATAGGTCCACTACACTCAAAGGTGAGGAGGAGCCAGGTATGTCTTCAAGCAAAAGATCTGTTCTGCCTCTGGCTCGTAAGGAAGGGTTTGGTCAAAGGGAAGGAGATGCAAGGGTGACAAAAAGGTGGTTCTGGAAATAGAATAAATTGGAATAAGGAGTGATATCAGGTAAGGAACTCAGGAAGGGGTGATTCTTCTGATGTCAGGAGCAAAGATATCTATAAACAGTGAAGCTGACTTGCAAACCGAGATCTTGGCCCACCTTCTGGGGTGCTGGAGGGAGCTCTCCTAGAAAACCACAGAGCTTTGCACCATGTCTATGTCTGAAAGAATTGGTGTGGGGTATGGTAAAGACGGACTTGCAGCCAGCCATATACTAAGTGGTGGTGGGAGAGCTCTAATTCAAATAGTGGTTGTGTGTGTTTCATAATACTTGAATGATGATAGCTTTAAAATTTTATGCAATAATTATCCAAAATTATGCAGCTAAATCAGTAATAGTGATATGCCTATTATTTAATTATATTATTAGGCAATTACTTTCTTAGCTGCTTACTGCTAAACCAGTAAATGCTTAATCATTATTTCAGTATTATATATTTCAATCCTGCAATTTAGAGAGTGTGAGTTAGATCCATATAGCAACAGTATCCAAAGGAAAACATACATAAAGATGTAAATATCAACTCTTTGCAGTGTTGGACTTTAAGTACAAAATTACTTTCTACCTTGTCAGATTGTTTGAATATTTAAACAAGAAATTAATTTAATCAATGGGCATTGCAATCATTGCCTCAGTTCAAGGTACATTTGTAAATGTAATTTAATTTCTTATTCCTGCATAACTTTTGTTTTGTTCTTGATTTCAGCAAAGCAAACAATAATTGAAATGCCCAGATCAAATTAAATATTACACTTTCCCCCTTAAAATGCTATGTTCTTAGGAACAGTGAAGACAGATAACTTTCTCAGGTCAAACTGTAAAAAAAAATCACTGTTCAAGTATCAGCCAATTCAATAGGAATACGTATGTTTCCCAAGATAACCCATGAAACTCTACAGTTAATTTGAGGATAATACATATAATTCTGGTGTAATAAAACTATTTTATTACAGGGCCCAGGGAAGTATGAAATCACTTCTTGCATTACACATATTATTGATCGTGAAACAGCAAATTGCATGGTTTGAAAATTTGGTGGGAAATGACTTGGCTGTGATCTATCTTCTTCCAGTCAGAGGAACTATGCATTTCTTTTATATAGCTGATAAATCAGGACTTACTGAAAATAAATATGTATATTGCTGGAAGTTTACAAGCTAGACATTCTAAATAATAATTTTATTTTACTGTAAAAAATAGTGTAGGGATTCCAAGGAAGGATCAACAAAAGAGATTGGAAAGAAGCAAGGAAAGCAGCAAGGCTTGAGTGGTGGGGATGCAGATGGACAGGGGACCACAGCAGTGGAGAAAAAAAAGGACTGTGAATATATTTTGCTTAATATGCAAATGTTTCTCCTCTGACTAGTCTATTTGCCAGGAATTTTGAATTTGATTAAAAGGCTTTCAGAGAATTTGCCATAATAAAATATTTGCTTCTAATGAAATCATTGCATATGAAACTAATGGAAATTATTATACTAACCAATAGCTTTTTCATTCTGCTTTATTTTCTTGCTAATAGTGCCTGGAAGTTAGAGAAAAATGTTTCAAGCTGAGCAAGGTTTGGACAGAGGAAGGGAGGTAGCAGGACTTCAAATCTGGCCCTGAAACACACATGCAAAGTTTGTCATATTGAACAACACACGGCAAAGAGGTTGTGATGCACATGTGAAATACATCAATATGTGTTTGTTAAAAATGAAAGAACATCACCATTAGTAATTTACTCTAAGGTGAAGTGAGACTCTTGACTCCAGCTGATGGCATCAAATTCAGTTACTGTGCACCAAGGAAACATATTAGCTCTTGAAATCTGCCCTCTCATGTGCTGGCTAATGTAGGCTTATGAAGTAAGGAGTGCAACTATGCATCAACAGAAAGGAAACAATCTTAGTTTTCTTTCAAAAAGGGAAATTACAAGACACATTCACACATTTCATTCCAGTGAGTGTGCATGTCTATACATCTACTCCAGATGTAGTCACATAAAACCAAAACTGGATTTAAACTTCATGTTTATTGAAATCAATTGTTTATCAGTATAAAACAGCATTTTACAGCACACATGCATTTTCAATAATACAATCATTGTGTTCTTGTAAGTTATATCATCACACTATATGCTGCTGACTTTTACTCCAGAAATTTTTCAGGCCTATGAATGATGTGAAATGATAGGTAATAAGTCCTAAGAAACAGAAATATGTGTAGCCAAAAGTGTACAAATTTCTAATGTTTTCAGATACAGTGTTTGCTTAAAGAATTCCTTGTATTATTTGGGGCACAATATGTATAAAAATTGACATCCTTGTCTATCAGGAAAGAAATCAATCCATATTACATGAACAAATAATGGTAATACAGAGCTCATAAAAGCGTGAAAAGGCATTCTGTGAGACTTTCTCCTTTTTTGCTCCAGATTTGATAAACAGTATTTTTTAAAAAGTAGTATTTTAACAAGGTCTTTAGGCAAATACATTGTTAAAACGGTAGCTGTGATTCCAAAACCAAAGAACCTTGCCCTTAATTCCTATCAGTGTTTATGACAGAAACTTTATCCCATTTGTTCATGCAAATTCGAACTTGATTCCTTTCTATACTCTGTGTTGCCCTCCACTGTAAATCTGCTGAAGGGAGAGACCACAAAAAGGCCCAACTTCAACCACTTGACCCTCTTTTGACTCAGTGAGGCTTTAACCCTGTACCTGTGATATCTTTAAAGGAAAGAGGGACTGAAACAGCAAAAATAAAATTTGACAGGTGGTCTAGAGTTCAACTTTTTCATCAAGAAAGACTGGTCCTGCCATCTGAGCACAAACAGTGGGCTAGATCAGGTAAATGCTGTACAGTACCACAGTTACCATGTAGTCTTTGAGCTGCTCAGAAACTCCATCTCCTATAATGAGATTTAGGTCTGTCCAGGAACTCTGAAGTGCCTGAGTATCACTGAGGGCCTGGAAATATCTGTGCCATTCTTTAAAGATAAAGAATCTATCTTTACTTCAAAGATCAGAGTGCTTCTTCCATTAGCTGCTGGCATGCATGTTGTGTTCATACAATCTTCACAAGTCTCCCCTACCCCTGTAGTAGGCAATGTGAGCATCCCTCTGAAAAAGATCTATGTGGACCTGGGCTGCAATTAAATATTAAAATGCTATCACTAAAATTCTAGGTAAGACAATAAAGGACATGTGAACTGTAGGTAGTTCTGTATCCAGCTTCTGTAAAGAATTTCACTCCTGAGGTCCCTCCATATCTGGAGTCCTCCCACAGCAAGGGGTGGTAATTTGCTATCCAGCTATTCCCTGATAAAACAGTGTGGATAGCTGATGAATGCTTTTGCATCATGTTGTGAAGATAAGATAAGATTAGGTGCTTCTCCACTGCAGTAATATGGACCTGGCAAGAACTGACAGTAGAAATCCATGTAAGCAGGTGGTTGATGGATTATCAGGTGCCAGGTGTTGAAATCTCACTGAAGAGAATAATTTTTGCTGTGTGAGTTAATGGCTGTTATCTTTTGCTGGCCCATCCTTACACAATGCACTAGAGGGAAGAGGTTCAAGAGAGGTGCAAGGTGCTGTATGCACCCTTTTGAAAATCACTCTGAGACTCACTGGTTTTGGTAATTCTTCCAATTTCATTGTATCACAGTGACAGGTGATCTTCAGCACAAGATTGAAAAGTGTCATCACTCAAAACATGACCAGACGTGATCATGGGCACCTGTACTACTGCTGAAGTAAAAGGATTGCATGGAGACCTTAGCTTCTCTGAAAAAATGTGATGGTTCTCCATGGTTTTGCAAGGAAAGGTTTGAAAGTAACAAATGAGTTCAAGAGCAAAGAGAAAAGAAATATGCACATTTTAAAATTCTACAGTATTTACCCAGTCTTCAGATTTTAGGGGACCTGACTCAGTAGTTTTGAATATTTAGGAAATGCCAATTGATAACTAAGATTCATTTGTGTCACTCACTGGGTCATCCTTAACTAATCTGATCTCCATGCTAGAAATAAACCACCAAAATATTTCACTTTTTGAAAAGGAATCTTCACTTGCCCAGCTGATTTATCTTTCATCTGGGTTATTTTTGTTGAAAATAAACAAAGCCTGCTGCAGAAAAATGAGAAACTCTCTCTCAAAATGTAAGATACAGAAAGATTTATGAGGGTAAATCTCACAAATTACTTGGCCTGGGATTGAAGTCCCAGTGAAAGGAGATTTTTTTACCCAATAAATGCATGCCTGTGGAGACCACAATAAAGGCATTCTAGTGACAGAGCATGTCTATGAAAATTCACTGCAGTGTCAGACATCCCAGGTGCCTATTTTATCAGGAATCATTATGCTGCTCAGTGTTCCAGGGACAGTTCTGGACAATGAAATAGCTTTTGCATTCAAAGAGGTGACATTTAGTCACCAGGCATTTAACTGCCAGGCATAAAGGCCACTGCTTGTGAACAGGATTTGTTTGAGATGTGTGTGGTTAACTGGAGACTAAGGGTAACTTTTAAAATTAAATGTGCTGCAGCTCAGTCAATATCTTGTGCTCAGCATCACTGATGGGGGGTGAGGAGGCAGTTTGAGTCCCTGCTAAGCTTACTTAGAATTATGACTGTCACAAAACCTCACCAAAAATTTGGTTTGAAATTGTGCCTTTGAGAACGCTTACTTCAAATGTAAAAACCCAATAAAATGAGAGTGTGCATTTGAATTTGTCTCTGATGAACACATATCACAAAAGGAATAGTCATTTTTATATATGTGTTCAGCTGAAGACTGCATCCTTTGGGAACTGATATAATTCAGCTCCATGGAGCAAAGAAATAAGAAATAGCAAGTTAACAGTTAGAGTAAAACTAATAAAACAAAAACAATTCAATACAAAACAAAAAGCCCCTCCAAAAGGTATTCTAAGCAGAAAGCCATTTATAAATGAAAGGTTCCCACACTCACAGAAGGAATCTCATAATTAAAAGGTGGAATAGCAATGTGATAGAACAATGCTGTGGGGCTGGCTACATTGAAAAAGCTTGCACAGGCAGGCTCAGGATACAGCCCTCAGACAAGCCTTCTGGAATCAGTGTTGAATGCTGTCACCATCTCTCAGCAATGACAAATCAAGGTAGAGCTAGAAATACAAAGATTCAGAAAAAGAAAGTTTATTTATTTTGTTTTGAAACAGCTTTAAGATAAATTAAAAAAAAAAAAAAAGAGATTTAGCATACAAGCCTTTTAGCAAGTCAGTCATTATATGTAAAGATTTGACCAGGAAGCCTATAGAGAAAACCACATGCAGCTTAGTATTTAATGGAGGAAAAATAATTACAATTTTCCTTCACTTTGCCACTTTTTGCACCTACTGGATCCTATTTTGGGTTGCAAGTATAAGAAATCCGATTGATACTGCACCAGAAGCTTCTGAGATTTTAAGACTCAGAGACCATTCTGACACTGAGAATTCCTGTGAAGATACACTGTCTTCCCCTTCCATTTGCAGTCTGGTTAATGAGCCTGTAAATTGAATTAACTCAGCTGAAGTGCTCAAAATCCGAGCTGCAATGAAAAGAAAACAAGATAAGAGTGGAGTATGGCGGCTTTACTTGGTAAGTAAGATTGAAATAATAATAGTAGTATTAACAATAATAATAATAACAACAACAAAGGAATATGTGACTAAAGATGTATGATTCATTATGTTGTACAAAGCAACCTATTAAACAGTATTCAAATATCAGAGTGCTGGGTACTCAGCCAGTGGGTCAGTGTTTCCCAATTCTAAAGAGCAGTCTCTAAAGAGATTAAGAGTAGCTAAGGAGGAAGGCTTCATATTTTAATTTTTTTCCTAGTGCTATGGTATGTGCATATCCTTTTGGACAATATTCGGCATCTCTTTTTTTAAATAGCAAATGAATGGCCCTGGGAAGTGACTGCAAATTGGAATCATAAATAACTAGATTTATGATAGCAACAGTGCACTCAAGAGTGGGGGAAAAGCTGGCTCTCATTGCATCATTTGTTCCCAATGGTTTTGAAACAATCAGTGCCAGAAGAAAAAAAAATGTAATCTGTCCTTCCAAGCTTTTCCTTCCTCTATAGATCAAAAGTACCTGTTTCTGTGTTGGCAAACAGAAAAGGAAGGCTTGCCTCCTCTGTTGCTCCAGCCCCCCTGCACCTGCCTGGGGCTGCTGTGTGCCAGTGTCATCCAGAGACTGCTCTGACAGGACCTGACAGCCCCGTGCCAGTGGGTGAATCACTGCCCAGGCTGCTCATTTGCACTGACTACGCTCTGAATTTCTATTGGTATTAGGCAGTGATTTCACCCAGCTTCAGACTGGTTTCATCAGTCAGTCCAGACAAGCATTTGCTGACATTGTTTCCCTGCTCACAGTAAGGGTTTCTCTGAATCACACCAATGAGGTGATTCCCCATTTGTTTGCTGAGGAAATAGGGCCCAAGTGACTTAATGATTCATCCCTCTTGCAATTACCTCAGCCATTAAACAGACCAATACCCTCTATCTGGTCTTTCTCTGTTTGCCTCTAGACTCAGTTATGGTTCACTCTGAGGTGGAAAAGTGAAACCAGTCTCACCTCTTCTATGTCCGTGAATGGTTCTTCTGCCTCCAGATTTCATAAAGATTTACCTTTGGGAAGTCACTGCCAATAAACTCTCCCCAGAGGCACATAGGAGAAGGTTGACATGTTTCTGATATCCTGAAGGCTGTATGAAATGCCATCTAGGATTGAATATATTTGTATATACATAAATATTTCTGTCACAAAAAGTGATATCCACCTTAAATTAAAAACAGCACAGCAATTCAAGGATTGGTTGACATTTCTTATCAGCTGATGGCTGTATGGGAAATCATGGTGTATGCAAATCAACTTCTTTATATAGGGTCAATGTGATGTTATGTTCAACAGTAGCATTTGGGAAAAAAGCCCAACTTCATGAAATTTTTTCTTGTCTCAGCTGAAAAAACTGAAGACATGGAGAACAAACATATAAATCTCTATTTATCAAGTTTTGAATGAAAGAAATCTGCAGCAAGAATACTGGAGTTGACATCAGCTAATCAACAGAACTAAATGAAAGTTCTTTGTCGTATTTTATTCACTTTTATCACTGGATATGAAATGAGACTACATAATAATGTAGTTTACTGCATTATTATATATTAGTATTGCTAGAGTATCTGCTGTCTACCATCACAACAATGATGTGGTCTTCTGGGGAGAAAAAATGATTAGAAGAAAGCACTGAATATATATTTTTTTCTCCCATGAAAGCCATAGATTACTAGTAGTCATGTTTTTGGCTCAAAGATAAATGTCAAAAGTAGTACACAGTGGAATGCTTGAGGGAGGCATGCAAGATCTGTGCTTCGAATCAGATCGAGGGTTATGGCAGATATTTGCATGCTCAGCAGCAGAATTTTCCATCTTGTTAAGATCCAGTTATTGAAATTATTAGAGAGATGTCTCTCCCCAAATTAAAGTGCAAAGGAGACCATATACCAAAGTCAATAGTACGGGTTTTAATTTAACAGTAAATGTGAGATAGAGAGGGAGAGGGAGAAAGAAGTGGGAGAAGAGAGACTCTGTGGATCCTGTAGATCCTGTCCTGTTTGTTCCTTTCTTCTGGTCTTGGTGGTGAGTGTCCCAGTACTGTCAAAATGCTGGTCTCAGTCTTGATGGGGTGGGGGAAGCTGAAGAAACACAGAGTCCACTGGTTTTGTATTCACTCAGGTTTGGGTGCCCAGGTACCTCCCCTAAGGTGGGGAGTTTCACACTGGATGTGACTTTGCATCACGGGGTGTCCTGGTTTAGGGCAAATTTGGGGAAAACCTCCGAAGGGGTTCCTCTGGAAGAGTAAACCCAAATGGCCCCTCCCCCCAGCCGGTCCGGGAAAAGAACTTCCTCGGAGAAAAGTGGAAAAAACTATTTATTTAACAAACAAAATGCCCACAAATGCAAAGAATTAATAATATGAAACAATAAAACCTCTGCCCGCTCCGAAGAGAGATGGCAAACAGAGACAGTCCTTGCCGTGGGTGTAGCTCAGCTCACTCAGTCTCTCCGAAGGTCCAGGCCCGGCGGGGCCGCAGGTGCCAGCCCTCGCTGCTCCTCTGGGTTTTTCAGTCCCGAGCAGATTTAAACAGTCCCAAGAAAAAAAAAGGAAAAAAAAAAACAACAGTCCAGGGAGTCTTCTCTGCCTAGCTAGCTAAAACTAACTAAAAGCACAGGAGATCTCTGTCCCACCGCTGTCCGTGCCTCGGACGAACACTGGAGAGCAGCAATGTGGGGGAGTCAGGCAGTTTTCTCAAAACAAACTGCGCGCTGTTCTTTTCCCCCTTCACTCCCAGAACAAGTTTTAAAGGTACGGAACACAATATACAGCACAAACAGAACAGACGATTGGGGATACAAGCAGCATAAAGTCACCCTACCACATTCCACCCCTGTATCCCCATATCGTCAATTTACTACCAAAACTAAAATTCTAACTCTACACACACATACCTTATACATGCATATATATACAGTATACAGCTATATACAGAAAATGGTAGTAACATTCAGTAAATGATATTTACTCATAGTTTTCACCCAACAATCAGATCTCCCTGAGGTACACATCGTGTTGTTCCATCTTTCTGCATTATCCACCATGTGCATCCTGGTCCCTGAGCAAAAACAATCCCACGGATGGGTTTTTCTGTACTTGAGGCAGATTTAATCCAAACTGTCTTCCCTAACAAACCTCTCACATGTACCACTGGAACTTTATCTCCATCTACTGTAGATAGGAGCTCGGACTGGGCAGGGCCTGCTCTGTTGGTGGAACCTCGGGTGTTAACTAACCAGGTGGCCTTTGCTAAGTGTTGCTCCCAATTTTTGAAAGATCCTCCACCTAATGCTTTCAAGGTGGTTTTTAACAGTCCATTACATCTCTCCACTTTGCCTGCAGCTGGTGCATGGTAGGGGATATGGTAGACCCACTCAATGCCATGTTCCCTAGCCCAGGTGTTAATAAGGCTATTCTTAAAATGAGTCCCATTGTCTGACTCAATCCTCTCAGGGGTACCATGCCTCCAAAGAACTTGCTTTTCCAGGCCCAGGATGGTGTTCTGGGTGGTGGCATGAGGCACAGGATATGTCTCCAGCCACCCAGTGGTGGCTTCCACCATGGTCAGCACATAGCGCTTGCCTTGGCGGGTTTGGGGCAGGGTGATGTAATCAATCTGCCAGGCCTCCCCATACTTATATTTGGACCACCGTCCACCGTACCAGAGGGGCTTCACCCGCTTGGCCTGCTTGATGGCAGCACACGTCTCACAGTCATGGATAACCTGAGAAATACTGTCCATGGTTAAATCCACCCCTCGGTCCCGTGCCCACTTATAGGTGGCATCTCTGCCCTGATGACCTGAGGCATCATGGGCCCACCGAGCTAGGAACAACTCTCCCTTGTGTTGCCAATCTAAGTCTATCTTTGACACTTCTATTTTTGCAGCCTGATCTACCTGCTCGTTGTTTCAGTGTTCTTCATTAGCCCAACTCTTGGGAACATGGGCGTCTACATGACGAACTTTTACAGATAGTTTCTCTACTCTGGTGGCAATGTCCTTCCACTCATCAGCAGCCCAGATTGGTTTTCCCCTACGCTGCCAGTTGGCTTTTTTCCACCTTTCCAGCCAGCCCCACAGAGCATTAGCTACCATCCACGAATCAGTGTAGAGGTAGAGCTTTGGCCACTTCTCTCTTTCAGCAATGTCCAGGGCCAATTGAACAGCTTTGAGTTCGGCAAGCTGGCTTGACCCACCTTCTCCTTCAGTGGCTTGTGCAACCTGTCTTGTGGGACTCCACACGGCTGCTTTCCACTTTTGTTTCATCCCTACGATGCGGCAGGAACCGTCAGTGAAAAGAGCATAGCGTGCTTCTTCTGCTGGCAGTTGGTTATATGGTGGAGCTTCTTCAGCCCGGGTTACTTGCTCTTGTTCCTCTTCATCAATGAGACTAAAGTGTTCACCTTCAGGCCAGTTTGTAATTATCTCCAAAATCCCAGGACGATTCAGGTTTCCAATACGGGCGCGCTGTGTGATAAGAGCAATCCACTTACTCCATGTGGCATTGGTGGCATGGTGGGTAGCAGGAACCTCTGCTTTGAACATCCACCCCAGCACCGGTAGTCGGGGTGCCAAGAGGAGTTGCGCTTCAGTACCAATCACTTCTGAGGCAGCTTGAATTCCTTCATAGGCTGCTAAAATTTCCTTTTCTGTTGGAGTGTAATTGGCTTCAGACCCTCGGTAGCTTCGGCTCCAGAATCCCAGTGGTCGGCCACGCGTCTCACCAGGCACCTTCTGCCAAAGGCTCCAGGACAGACCATGGCTCCCAGCTGCAGAGTAGAGCACATTCTTCACATCTGGTTCTGTCCTAACTGGGCCGAGGGCTACTGCATGAGCAATCTCCTGCTTGATCTGGGCAAAGGCGTGTTGCTGTTTTGGGCCCCAGTGGAAATTGTTCTTCTTCCGAGTAACCAGGTAGAGAGGGCTCACAATCTGGCTGTACTCAGGGATGTGCATCCTCCAAAAGCCTATGGCGCCTAGGAAAGCTTGTGTTTCCTTCTTGTTGGTCGGTGGAGACATTGCTGTGATCTTGTTAATGACATCGGTGGGAATCTGGCGCCGCCCATCTTCCCACTTTATTCCCAAGAACTGGATTTCTCGAGCAGGTCCCTTAACTTTGCTCTTCTTTATAGCAAGCCTGGCTTTCAGGAGAATCTGGATGATCTTCTCTCCTTTCTCAAACACTTCAGCTGCAGTGTTTCCCCATACAATGATGTCATCAATGTACTGCAGATGTTCTGGAGCCTCACCCTTTTCTAGTGCAGTCTGAATGAGTCCATGGCAGATGGTGGGACTGTGCTTCCACCCCTGGGGCAATCGGTTCCAGGTGTACTGCACCCCTCTCCATGTGAAGGCAAACTGTGCCCTGCATTCTGCAGCCAGAGGGATGGAGAAAAACGCATTGGCAATGTCAATAGTGGCGTACCACCTCGCTGCCTTGGACTCCAGCTCGTACTGGAGTTCCAGCATGTCCGGAACGGCAGCGCTCAGTGGTGGTGTCACTTCATTCAATGCACGATAGTCCACAGTCAATCTCCAATCTCCGTCAAACTTGCGCACAGGCCAAATGGGACTGTTGAAGGGTGAGTGGGTTTTGCTGACCACCCCTTGGCTCTCTAGCTCACGGATCAACTTGTGGATGGGAATCACAGCATCTCGAGTCATTCTATACTGCCGGCGGTGCACTACCGAAGTGGCAATTGGTACCTGTTGATCTTCCCCCTTCAGAAGTCCTACTGCAGATGGGTTCTCTGATAACCCAGGCAAAGTGTTCAACCGCTTAACACCTTCTGTCTCTACAGCCGCTATCCCGAATGCCCACCTGAGTCCCTTTGGGTCTTTGAAATACCCATTTCGGAGGAAGTCTATGCCCAAAATGCATGGGGCCTCTGGGCCTGTCACAATAGGGTGTTTCTTCCACTCGTTTCTAGTCAGGCTCACATCAGCTTCCACCAAAGTAAAATCCTGTGATCCCCCTGTCACACCAGCAGTAGAGACAGATTCTTCCCCCACATGTCTTGATGGGATTATTGTGCACTGCGCACCAGTGTCAACCAAGGCCTCATATTCTTGTGGTTCAGATGTGCCAGGCCAACGAATCCACACAGTCCAAAAAACACGGTTTTCCCTAGCCTCTACCTGGCTAGAGGCAGGGCCCCTCTAAGCCTGGTTATCCGTTTTTCCCTGGGTAACTGGAGCTACTTCCCTCTTGGTGGAACTTCCTCTCTGAGTCTTGCCTTCCAACAATTCACGCAGCCGCTGTGCCAAATCGTTGGTAGATTTTCCATCCCATTTCTTCATGTCTTCCCCAGAATCACGCAGAATGGACCACAGCTTAGCTCGTGAGATACCACTTCTTTCCCTATCTGGGGAACGTCTGCGTTTGGTACCAGAACCTCTGACCTGTACTGCGGAGATTTGGAGAATGTCCTCTCTGAGTTGTTTGTGGTTCTCCTCCATCTTGTTTTCTAATGTCTGCATACGTGTTTCCAGAGCTGCAATTCTGGCATGTGTTGGACCGTGCACAGCATCTGCATATGCTCGGAGCTTCTTCGCCATATCCAGCACGGTCTCTCCCGTGTCGTCCCGTTTCATTATTGCTAAAGCAGATGAGTATTCTTGTGGCCCAAGTCGTACAAGTTTTCGCCACATCACGGATGTACACGGTACCAGGTCTGGGTTCCTAGTGTTTAGGTCATCTGAGAAGACGATCTCTGCCACTGCCATTTCTCTTAAGCGTTGAATCCCTTGTTCTATGGTCTTCCACTGGGTTTGCTGCATATAGAGATCGTCTGCACACAGGTATCTTTGTTCCACGCTTCCCAGGACCCGTTCCCAGAGACTGCGTGGATTAGCCTCTCTCATCATTCCTTGGTCAATAACTGGATCTTGTGACAGGGATCCCAGATGCCTTGCTTCGGTGCCGTCCAGAATTGTGGCCTCGCCTGCAGCATCCCAAAGACGGACTAACCAACTAATTATAGATTCATCAGGTCGTCGAGTGTAGTCCTTTCTTAGGCCTCGAAGGTCCTTCAGGGAAAAGGACTCAGTAGTAGCTTCTGGTCTTCTGCCAGTTGGTTGGGCTTGTGATCTGCTGCCAGTTGGTTGGGCTTCTGATTTTATGCTAGTTGGTTTGGCTTCTGATTTTGTGTCCGTCTGTTCGGTTTCTGATTGTGTATCAGTTGGTTCAGCGTCTGATTGGGTGTCACTTGGTTGGGTGTTGGGAGGCACTGAGGGTCCTTCACCTGGATCATCATCCACTGGTCGATCAGTTTTGTGTGTGCGCTTCTTTGCTGGGGCGACTGCCAGTGTCTTAGGCTCACTGTCTGGTTTAGCTGCTGTCTGAGTAGCTACTGTATTGGCTGCAGCCCGAGTGACTGGGGTAGCTGCTGATTTATCTCCCTGCCCCCCTGCCTCTACTTGCTGTTTTACAGTATTTAGTAGAGTATGATAAGCATATGCCAGGGCTCAGCTTATTGCAATGAGCTTTTTTTCTTTAGAATTATTATGGCAGTTCTCCTCCAGATATTTCCCCACCTCATCTGGGTTCTGAATTTGTTCATGTGAAAATTCCCAAGCTGGGGGATCAGAAAATTCCTTCAAGGTTTGGCCCATTCTCTCCCATTTTCCACACCATTCAGGATTTTCCACACCTGGGTCTACTTCCAGGTCAGCAGTCTCATCAGCCCCTCTGGAGAACTCAGACCTCATTCTAGACAAGCTGTAGAACATATAGAGGAAGCCTACCAGATTAAGTACCAGAAAAGTGGTTTCTTTAACAGTCACGGGACATTGAACATTCTCTAAAAGTGATGTAACCGATTCAAAAGAGAAGGAATAAAGAAAAGACTGAAAAGCTTCATCCCCTCTAACAAACTGGGTGCAATTATTAATAAATCCCCAAAACATGCTACTGGAACTAGGATGCAGGGTAGGATGAAGAAGCCATAAACCAAACATACCAGGCACAAACTCCAGTACCTGTATAAACTTCCTATAAATCATGAACATTAAGCCCAGGACAATAACAATCCTAATTCGTGCACCTCTAGTGTAAAAGCTATGTGTTAGAGACAACATCGGAGCTATCTCTGAATAAGAAAACAAACCTAAGGACCAGAGAGGTATTAAAACCTCAAAAAAGCCTAGGGAACAGAAACACAGAAAGGACTCCATCCCAAGAGACATTAGGAATTCAATAAGCAACATGGCTACTGAGTACTCTATTCCCACACAAAGTACAACCAAAAATGCAATCAATGTAAGTTTTTTCCACTCTCTCTGCCCCACTTTGGGCGCCAAAATAAATATATGTCCTGGTTTAGGGCAAATTTGGGAGAAAACCTCCGAAGGGGTTCCTCTGGAAGAGTAAACCCAAACGGCCCCTCCCCCCAGCCGGTCCGGGAAAAGAACTTCCTCGGAGAAAAGTGGAAAAAACTATTTATTTAACAAACAAAATGCCCACAAATGCAAAGAATTAATAATATGAAACAATAAAACCTCTGCCCGCTCCGAAGAGAGATGGCAAACAGAGACAGTCCTTGCCGTGGGTGTAGCTCAGCTCACTCAGTCTCTCCGAAGGTCCAGGCCCGGCGGGGCCGCAGGTGCCAGCCCTCGCTGCTCCTCTGGGTTTTTTCAGTCCTGAGCAGATTTAAACAGTCCCAAGAAAAAAAAAGGAAAAAAAAACCCAACAGTCCAGGGAGTCTTCTCTGCCTAGCTAGCTAAAACTAACTAAAAGCACAGGAGATCTCTGTCCCACCGCTGTCCGTGCCTCGGACGAACACCGGAGAGCAGCAATGTGGGGGAGTCAGGCAGTTTCCTCAAAACAAATTGCGCGCTGTTCTTTCTCCCCCTTCACTCCCAGAACAAGTTTTAAAGGTACAGAACACAATATACAGCACAAACAGAACAGACGATTGGGGATACAAGCAGCATAAAGTCACCCTACCACACGGGGACACTTCAGGAGTCTTTGATGGTTTGGGGCACCCTCTAAGACATTACAGCTGCCTCTCTCATCGGTGAAATTGAGTCAGTCAAGGCCCATTATGGCCCATCAGCAGGGATAAGTACCTTTGGGCTATGCATGAATATCCTGGCTCCCTCCTGAAGGGGAGTTTTCACACAGTATATATGTATGTCTGTATGTATGTCTGTATGTATGTATGTATGTGTGTGTATATGTACCTATCTTTGGGAGTTTTCAGCCATTATGTAAGGGAGGACATTGGCATGATGAAAAGCACTATCCCACCTCACAGAATTTGCCTCTTGTCAGCCTTTTCCCTTGTTAAAAATCAGGTGTAGCCTCCAGCCAAGGTGTGCATGCCCTCTGCATTTGAGTTGTTAAATGGTCAATTGTTTGAGTCATTAAGCATTAATAGTCCAGTCCCTCCAAGTCTACAAACAGTAACTACCACAGGAGAACAAATCTGACCCAAAAAATGTCTGCTTACATGTTTGCGTTGATTCCCTCAGAGTGAAACCCCCAAAATAACTTATACCCATCCTAAAAATCTGCTAGGATATAAACCAACCTAGAAACATTTCTATAACCTAAGAATAAAGTTTAAGAAAACATAAGCCTACTCACAGTAGTTATAAGTCCTCTTAATTTCTCTGTAAGAATCTCTGAGTAATTAAATTAAAACTATATAATTAAATTTTCTTGCCTCCAAGGAATATTTGGGAGATATGTTTAAATAAGGCTACTCAGTAATGAAGTCTAGAGTTCAGCAATAGGGCTCAGAAGCTGTTTAACAGAACAAAACAATGCGTGGGGAAGACCACCACTGTCAAAATTTAACAGTGCAGCATTCAATGATCTGCTTGGAGTTTGTTCAAAATGTTGAAAGCAACATGTAGGCCTAACATACCTACTTTATAAAAAGAGCTATGAGGATTTTGTGTCTGGTATGTGCACATATTTATGAGTCAAAAGATGACAGAAGTTTGATAGAATTTGAAATTTTATTTAGATACTACCCAGACAAGCTATCCATAAACATGGATAACCTGGAAAGCATACTTGTGATACTTAATATATGGTTATGAATCACATGTGAAAGAGCAGCACTAAACTGAATTTCACTAGTGTTAGTTCTTTCCAATATAACAGAATGCCAGGTCCTTTTATTCCTTATACTTGTCTTACTTATATTTTCAAGCAGCCAAACACAGAAAGATGGCCTATATATCTAGTGGGAGCTAAGAGAAATAGACATATGAGGCCTTTCAAGACAGGAATCTCTGCTGCTGCTGAAAGTGTTTCATGTGGAGCTGTGAGAATGGAAACGTCTCTCTGAAACTTTGATGCTGATTTTTTTCATCTTTGTTTGCAATGAAGAGGGATTCTTTGCAACACTTGAAAACGAGCCTTGAAAACTGTCATTAGTAATTTTTCTTTACAAGCAAAGAGTATATCTCTTTTTAAAGTTCCTGGTTGTTCCTTATTCATTGAAACAATGATAAATGCAGTATGGACACAGGAGGGGATATTCTTCCTAGTGAATCAGTGCTTCCTATAGTAGGTTCTCCTTCCAAAGCTTTCGTATTTGGATTGTGACATGTGATGGATAAGTGGTATCAGATTTTAGATCAGATTTCAAGCAAAGGAGTCATAAACTAACCAAAAAATATTGGTAGACATTTTCACATTTGGGAAATTTAAGTAGAATTTACAAGGACTGTGTATAAATATTCTGCTCTGCTATTATCTTCTAATCTCAATTGTTTTCTTTCTCAGAACAGGCCTACCTATAGTTTCCAGTGTAAATAACAGTGAATCCAAGCTCAGAGGAGTTTGGGCAGAGCCATTGGAACCATCAGACAGAAAACAACATTTTTGTCCTTTTTTTTTTTTTTTAATGGTTGCTCCACAGCCTAGCAACCCTTTAGCTGCCCCTCAGATGTGTTCTGTGCTAGATTCTGGCATCCTGATCTCCTTCCCTGGGGCTTGCCTGTCAGTAAGGAAGTGAATTGCTGGGGAGGTGGAAACTCTGTACACAATCCTTTTTTTTTTCGTGTTGATCAAACACTTTTTTTCACAACAAAGTTTTTCTCTCCTCTACAAATTGTTGCTTTAATGGAAACGTTTTTCCTGTCATTATTTTTTTCCTGTTCAATTAGAACACAGGGGAAGATATAACAGAGCTCTTAATGGAGCTCAGCACAGGAATTCAGTTCTAATCTAGACTGTAAAATTTGTGTCCATCAAAAACTTTGGTATCTAGCTACAGACTAGAGCTTCTGGAGAAACAGCCAGCATTTACACATCTGTTATGGTGACCACTTACATGACTAGAAAAAGGAAGAGCTACAAACAATGAATTTTTATACCAGTTACATAAGGGAAGTAATAAAAAATAGTGCTTGTTATCAGCTATCTGACATGGATCAAAATTTCCAGCCACTATTCTTACTACTATAGTCAGTAGGCTGTAAGTGTTTTCCAGGCCCTCCTGAAGGAAAACTGGTCTTTGCCTTGCATGACTCATATATAATGTAACATATTTTAGAGCTGACCTTTTACTATGTCCAGAGTAAATAAACAAATTAAGTCTTGAAGTACCAGTTAATGACAGAAGCTTTTCATGTACTGCTGCTTCTGTGTTTAGCTGGGCAGCTTGAGTCCTATGGAAACCTACCGGGAAAAATAGAAATGAATGAACTGTTGAAATGGCTGTGAATTTCAAGTTCAGCATACTAATTGATTGCATTTTCAAATGCAGTGTAGAGCATTCATCTCTAAAGATTTTGGAAATGGACACTTTCTGCTCACCCTAGCAAAAAGAACAGCAGAAAATTTCCATGTCTCCCTAGGTCTTTGTGCACTTGTGTGCATGGCCTAGACATAGGTATTGATCTCCTCGTTATTTAATTTCTTCATTATATAAATTGAATAAAAAATGCACCCAATTCACTAATATAAACAGAAATACAGACACGTAACCCTTGACATTCTGTCTAATAATTGTTTAATGGAAGTTAAATGAAATCTACACATGAAATAAAATGACAGTGTAAAGCACTTGTCATATGAATAATTAGGCATTACAATAGCAACAGTATGCTTGGTTTGTTCTTGTCTGTATTATTTCCATTTAGCAGCTGCTACACCTGACAATTGCCAGATGCAAGAGTTCCCTGATGGGGACCTGAACATGCTCTGAGTGTCCTCATGAACTTAACTACAGATAAAAAGTTATTCTGGACCTGCAGAAAAGTAGACAGATGCTTTGCTGACCTAGCAAATGGGAATATTCCTTCTCTGAACAAGTGAGAAATGCAGTAAATCTGTCTCAGATAGAAACAATTTGGTTAGCATTCACTGTTCAAATTGTCTGCTTTTGTAATCTCTAAGGCATAGGGCATGTTGTTCACAAACTTACTTGTAGCAAAATAACAAACTCAGCTTACCACACAGGCTTTTACAAGTCAAAACACCCGCTCCTCAACAACAGGAGGGGAATCCAGGTCTCTTGAATACCTCTGCCCCAATGATTACTCTGCTAAATTTTTATTAAGAACTAGACATTACAGAATATGCTTCTGATTACTATCAGTGTAGTAGAGTTGGAGACAGCTGCAAGTAGTCTTTTGTAGAGGGAAAAAAAAAATCGGTATCACAAGACATGTCACTGTGAATTCATACCATCTGTCTAATGATGAATGACACTAGTATGGATGGTACCAAGTCATCCTACAGATTGGCTATATATACTTAGTAACCTGCAAATACATCACACAAAATGGCCCTGCACACATTGTGCATCAAAATAGAGCATATAATGCTTTGTCACAGGCTAAACTGCTCTATTAAAATGTTTGTGTGTTCAGAAGTGAAGAAGGCAGTTGCTGATTTCAGTCCATTTTACTTCTTTTTTTGATATTTTTTGTCCTGAAGTTTCATTTCGTGATTCAGGTTCCATTTTGCTGCTATTTGAATGCTATAAATTCTATTATTTTTTTATACCTTTTATTCTCTGATCCATGGGAATGTCACAAGGTGCATTTTTTACAGTAATTCCAAACAGCACGCTGTATACTTCTTCAGAAAAGTGCAAACAATCTTTGCTTCCTAATACATGTCTAGACAGTCTTTCAAACATTTTGCTACAGTTTAATGTTATTGATTTGTGGTTTTTCCTGAGGTGAAACTGGTAGTGCTCCAAACATAGCGAAATGGAGCACCTGGGACAGATTCTCTACTTGTGTAAGCTGTAGAAATTGAAGAATGTGTATTTATGATGAACTTTGACAGCAAGATTTACCTATATGCTAAAGAAATTACATCAGAATTATAAATGAGGTTAGAGTTTCTTTCTGTTCTCTTCTGCTTTTTTTTTCCCTTCCTGATACAGATATAACAATCTCACTTGGCATAATGTGATTGCTACTTTAGCTTAGTTTCTTCATTATAAAAGTATAAAAGCTTTGCCTCTCTTGACCTAATATCAGTGATTTAAAAGGTAACTATTGAGACTAAGTTTATTATTTAAACTTCCCTACTTTGTCATGGATGAAAGCTGTGATGAGTTTCCTCTGCAGGTACTTTCTTTCATGGAGCATGAATTCTCAGATGTCAGTCTCAGGAGAGATGTTTGCCTTTCAGTTTGCCATGTACAGCATCTGTTTCCTGGTCTTCATCCAGTACTGATATCTTAGTTCTATGTCAATCAGAAGCATCAGAAGTCAACAACTAGCAGAAGCATCCTCTTCTTTGTTCCTTTCAACTTAGTGATATATTGAACATGACAAAATCTGGATTTTATTGGCAGCCATATTATTTATCACAGCATCAGGGTAATGGGTTGGTCCAGTTCCTTGTGAAATGAAGCAAAGTCACATAAAAAGCAATGGATGAAATAGCTTATTTTCAAGTGTTTAGGTGTTTGCACTTTTTTTAACAGAGTGCTTCTCTGTTCAGGTGAGATCTCTCTAGAGACACTTTATTTCCTGTGTGCTTTGACTGTATGGTTGCTGGACCCCCTGGCCCTGAATTAATCAGCGGTAGAACATTAGAACCAAACTAAGCAGAAACGAAATCTAACAATAGCCAAATGATTCAGGAAGAGGAATAATTCTGGACAAGAAATATCTCACTACTCAAAACCCTACCATATTAGTTTTTAATAGATATGACTCATTACACGAGACAAGCCTTTGAATGAAAAGAAGTATGTGTAGGAAAGTTAAAAATGATAAACAGAAATATAACAGTTGGCAGGGTGCAGCATCCAACTGCACAAATGGAGTTAGTTTAAGCACTTAATACAGTTGTAGTCTACAGGAGGAGCTGACATGCTTAGTCAGGTTTTATCCTTTCTGCTGTTGTTGAGAACATGCACCCAGGGAGATGGTACAAATATTTGTATCTCAGGTTTTTGAACTCTCAAATGTCTTATGTCATGAACACAACCTGTTTAGAGTTTGTAATCTGTTTACTACTGGATATGTGCACTTAGCCCCAAAGTCACATATTTGTTCACAGAAGGTCCACAGCTGGAACACCAAGATGAAATCTTATGCACGTAAATGCTTCAGTCAAGAGGCACACTCCACTTTGCTCAATTATTTTTTTGCAGAGAAAATTGTGGATAGCTTCTTATTTGTCTTAACCAGACATAAAAATATTTCCCAGTGAATAATGGAATTGCCATTCTTGGAATTGCCAAACAACGAGTTGATTTCCTACTAACAGAGAACAAGATGCAGTGTTTGAAGTGTTCTTAAAATGTAGTACTGATTAATTCTGCATTTATTCAATGCCTCATTAACTTTTTAAGTCACTCAGGTAGCATCAAATTATTTGCACTTCAGACAATACAAGCTTCCCCATTGCCTGCAACAGCTGTAAAATACTTAAAGGATATATGGAGCCAACTGGAGAAGATAAAAATGCTACAAAATTTTTGTGCAAAATATTTCTTTATAGAAGCTCAGATTTTTTAATGTGTGGCAATTAATTGAAGAACAGTTGGGTTGTATTATTTAAATGAAAATTAATATGAACAAAATTAATTACTCCAGGTTTCCAAGCCACTCACATAATAATGGAAATACTACAAAACAGTTAACTTTGTCATAGGTAGTGTCTCCAGGTAACTTGCAGCCCTGTTTGGATAATTCCATAAAGGATACTTCGAAATATTCATTCTTCTAGAGAGTGTTCTTTGTTCTGAGTCACATTTTTGTAATAATGAACTATATTTCTTGTCAAAACTCTTTTGGGCAAGTGGCTATGACACAATCAGTGTGATTCAGCATCCTCCTCCTCAAATGAATTTCACAAAGATTCTTATAACTATTCAATATTAGTACAGACTTTGATGCTAGATGTTTCTTTTCTTTGAAAGATAAGTAACAATGTATTTTAACTCTCATAACTTATTATTTTTACCTATTTTTTCTGCATGAGTTATAGTAGTTAATAATACAGTGAATCATCTTATTTAGAAAGAAGTGTGGCAAACACTTGTGCTATGAAATGCCACTAATCATTGTGTTTCAATTTTGTGGATGGGAAATAAGTAATTTTAATTTCAGCCGTGAAAATAGTGGTTTTATTTGGGCTGAAGAAAAATATTTTCATGCCTCTTGTTCAAAATAAAGTCAAAATAACCCCACATAATTGTTGAAAGATTTGAACCTGCATTTCCAAAATCTTGACCAGAATGTTTCAGATGCTTGAAGCTCTTCAGCTGCTTGTGAGTACAGGCATTACCATTCTGGGCTGGCTGAGCATCTAGGGACTCATTTCATCCCTTCATGTTGGGGAGTCACAGGCTTCAGGAAACAATTCAGTATTCATGAGTCTAGAGAGAAAATGAAGCTGCAGAGAGTGTTTAGGGAATGTTTGTCAGGAAAGTGAGAAGGGGATTGAGTTCTTAATGCTGCATTTTTCTTTAAATGAAGAAAACAGAAATAGCACTGTAAGTAGGAATCATCATGCAAACTCAGAAGCAGCTTGGGGGTTTAAGGTGCTACTACATGATATTGAGTAGACATAGCCAGAAACCTCAAGTGTGGGTTGGTTATTTTTACATCTAGAGCTGGGTGCTGAACACTGTGGCAACAACTACTTGTGACTTGCCAGGATAGGGCAATGTGATTCCCTGTGGATGAATCCATGTTACCCTACTTCTTATTGTTGATCCTTGCTGCCTCAATTAATTAGCTTTCTCCTACTCCTGGTTCCAATTCCCTTGCCCATTCCCTGACAAAACAGAACATATGCTGAGGTTGCTGTATGGTACTAGCTACGGCTCAGTTTTATTTAATAACATTGTGTTATGCTGTGCAACAAATTCTGACTAATTGCTTCTCCACTGCTCTGCCAGTCTGTGAAAAGGTCAGCATTGAAAACCATCAAGTAGGAGCTCCCTGCCAAATCTCCATAAGGTTGTGTGAAAAGCAAACTTTGTCAAATGATGTTTGACTGGTGGGGAAGTTAAGTGTTATGACGAAAGAAATGTGCTCATGATTGATTCAGGTGCTGAAGTTTTTTGTTTTTCCCCCAGTGCAATGAGCATAGACAGTTTTGACGTTGTAGATCTTGTGAACTCTTTCTCTTTGCCTTTTTTAGCAAACAAAACTGCTTTCATATAAACTTATATATTTGCTGTTACTTGGTTTATTACAGAACCACAGAATCACAGAGTGTTATGAGTTGAAAGGGACCTATAGGGACCATCAAAGACCAACTCCTGGCCCTGTGCAGGACACTCCAAAGGTCATACCTTGTGCCTGAGACCACTGTCCAAA
Source organism: Phylloscopus whistleri (assembly GCA_017589585.1). NCBI lineage: Eukaryota > Metazoa > Chordata > Aves > Passeriformes > Phylloscopidae > Phylloscopus > Phylloscopus whistleri. Next base: position 792,895 of record JADMLD010000041.1, on the reverse strand, counting down.
TGCTTCTTGAAATCCCCTTCCCTTCCCTTCCCTTCCCTTCCCTTCCCTTCCCTTCCCTTCCCTTCCCTTCCCTTCCCTTCCCTTCCCTTCCCTTCCCTTCCCTTCCCTTCCCTTCCCTTCCCTTCCCTTCCCTTCCCTTCCCTTCCCTTCCCTTCCCTTCCCTTCCCTTCCCTTCCCTTCCCTTCCCTTCCCTTCCCTTCCCTTCCCTTCCCTTCCCTTCCCTTCCCTTCCCTTCCCTTCCCTTCCCTTCCCTTCCCTTCCCTTCCCTTCCCTTCCCTTCCCTTCCCTTCCCTTCCCTTTATTAATTTTAATCAATGAATATAATTTCTCCCTTTCTTGCTTTCTTCCTTAGTGCTAAAAAGTACACAATGTCTTTTTAATATTTAATTAATGGGATCACTTTACAGGTTTTAGTTTAAAGGTAACCATAGCACAGATGCATCCATTATTAACTGCAGAACAGCGGTGGCTTCTTGGGAGCCCTCTTTAGTTTAATATGAGAACGCCTGTCAAGAGAAAACAGCGCTGATATTGTTGCAAAGTGTGACGAACTGGCAGATGCCATGGGCACCACGCTGGAACAATGCAAACTGCTGATCTCGATGGAGGAGGCGATGTTCAAAGGCGAGGTGAAGGCGGACAGCGAGCGGCTGCTGAGGAAGGTTCGGTTCCGCGTGGCGTCCTCGCACAGCGGGCGGGTGCTGAAGGAGGTGTACGCCGACGGCGAGGCGGCCGACTCGCTGGACTCCGAGTACGCCAGCAGCTCAGAGACTGACCAAACCAGCCGGCTGAGCGAAGTGGACGGGCAGCAGAATGGACACATGGGCTCGGAGGGTGATGAAAATGATAATGAGCAGGATGACCTGCTCATTTTAGTCAGAGCCACGAAAGAGAAGGGGTTTGGTACAAAGCGAGTCAACATCCTCAGCAAAAATGGCACAGTCAGGGGAGTCAAGCATAAAGTCAGCGCTGGTCAAGCCCTTTTTGACAACTTGGCAAAAGTTTTTCAGGTAGGTGATGCAGATCTGCTGGCTGCAAGACGTCTCTCTGTCCCTTTTGACTCCACACATTATTATTATTCCCTTTTTTCAAACTGCTCTCATTTAGGATTTCTCAGTATTCTGTCTCATTCCCATTGTTATCCACTTGCACAAGAGGGGCTCATTAGTCCTTCTAGCATAAAGCAGCTCCACACTCCATATTGACTGTGAACTTTGCTTTTCAAAATTGGCCTAATGTTTGCTGAGTAGAAATATGTATGTTGTGCTTACTGTGTCTGGATTAGGAAAGAAATGTAACAGAGGATTTAACTGGGGCTTTGCCAGAGATCTATACAGGTCTCCTGTCAGGGATGTGTCATGTTTCCACTCCTATTATATTAATTCTAATGAGTTTACAATGTTATCTACTGTCCCCTACATGTAAATATGTATACTTGCAAATTCCATTCTGTTTAATCTGCAAAGTAGATCAAACTAGGTGCAGGGTGGCACCAATGACAGTTTTCCCACATGAAAATTTCAGGGGCATGAAATCTTAGCCAGAGGTCTCTTTTATTAATGTCTGTTTTCTATCTATTTTGTAGAAGGAGCAGAATATCTGTATTTGAAACACTATATGCCACACTAATGCCTTAGTCAGAGAAACACAGGCCTTCAGAAAAATCAAGATAAAAGTTCTAAAATATTTATCTCATATATATAATTTATCTGTATATGCTATTTAAGACTTTCAATCATTAATATTCACACAGGTAGCAACAAGTGTGCAACCAGACTCTTTCTCAAGTTCTTAGAATCCAGAATTATGCTTTTCAGTTAAATTATACTGTGATGGTTTTAGGGCATTATTTTAAAACTTTTATGCAGTTTTAAATCTTGTGGAATTTGATATTAAACACGACTATTTTGCATTTTGAAATTACTTTGAAATGAGGTAATTTCATATTACATTAATAAATGTCAATAGATTAACATTCTCTTGCATCTGGATATAAATTTATCCTTTCTGTTTTACCTAAATTAACAGTCTTTCTGTCAATATGAATGTTCCTCTAGAAGTTGAAGTTTCAGAGAATAATTTCCTGTTCATTTTTGTTCTTTACGTCACATCACATCACATCACATTGCACTCAAGTGGTTTGAGTAGTTTGCTTTCTTTCAAGCTACTCATGGAAGAGTGTGTCCTTAATTCTTATTCTGATAAAATTTGTAACAAACTCACTTTTTTAAAGGTGTGTTTTGTAACAAACTCACTTTTTTAACTGAGGTGTGTTTGGGTTCTTCTCCACTGTTCTGTGCTATTTCACTAGACAGAGTACCCAATTTCACCCCACTAGCCTCATTCCCTTCTAAAAGCTGTCTTCTGCTGCATCAGTAACACAAAGCTAAGACATTTGATTCAGCTAAATAAACAGACCCATTTGAAGACATATACACCTTAATTAATTAAGGCACTGCCTTATTGCTTTTTCTAACCTGACTTTTAGGTTGGAAATTCTTCAGGAAGGGCCCATGGACTTTGGTTGCAAAGCTTCTTATATTCCTAGCAGAGTTAATGGTATTACCAGTGCTATTTCCATGAGGTGTTTTGCCAGAAGAAAGGAGGTATATCCAACTTACAACAGAAAATTACACTTATCCAAGTTTACCACAGAACTCCTTAATTAAAACCTATATAATAATGACTGGTTTAAAAAGTGGTAAGGATTTTTTTATTGCCAATATTTTTCTGTGGAAAAAAGGGGGAAAATTAAATTATCAGATGAAAACAACCCCAAAATTTTTTCATACAGCACATAATTACAACGAAGAACTCTTTGCTACAGGCATTGCAAAGTCCAAAAGAAAAGGCAAATTTTCAAAGTGGATGAGGAAAATATATGTGGAACTGAGAAGCTTCATCTAGACCTTCTAGAAGGTCTAGATGAGTGATTTCCAGAAAAAAATGTATATTCTTACATTAAGCACCTAGTGGATTAAAGACATATATTCAGCAATACAGAGAATATAATGATTTGAGGTTTCTACACAAATGCGCTTTTCCCAGAGATGAAGTTCTAAGCCCAGTGAAAAAGAATGATGGTTTGCATATCTTTTATGTCTTACTCGGAGCCAATTTTGTATGCCACATGGTGAGCACAGAGGAGAGCAAAACACAAAGGTTAGCTTTGAGATGGATTTGAAACTGTTCGATCCTCATGAGAAATATGATTGAAATCCATCCAACTACAAATGAAATAATGGCCTTTAGAATGAGATTAGAGGATGATTTCTAGTTTTCTGTAAGTGTGTTCCGGACAATTAACTGAGCTGTAATACCAGTTAGAGAACAACAAGGGTTCTTCTTTCAAAGATTTAGTAAGATAGAGGGATGTCTTTGTTGGCAGGTACAACACAAAATCTCTTGATCTGGGCATTTTTCTAAGTTACCCCCTTGATTATGTGAGGTCATCATCTCCAGTTACATGTTTCTCTTAGATAAGCAGCAGCAAATGTATAACAACAGTTAAGAGGAGAGTGCCCCTCCCTGAGGAGAGGCCATCTCTGCCCCTTTGATGATTCAGCAGGAGGAACTCACATGTGATTAATTCATTGTATATTTCTCAGCACTAGTCAGTATTTTTGATCTCAGGGTGTGCACATGAACTCTTGACAATCCTGTATTTTAAGCACTGTTAAGTTCTTGTATGCAAACACTTCGTATTTAGTATTTACTATATCACTTCCTAACTAAAATGTGCATGTAAGAAGCCAAATACTGAGTGTGTGTGAGCGTCCTGTGACCCTGAAACTGGGGTGTGGGTTTTTTTCTGCAATATCAGCATTCTGATTCTTCAGACCATATCTGCAAACTCTAATATACTATTATCCCCAAATCCTTAGAGGCTCCCTGTATAGAGGAGAGAGCCTTTAAAGCAAATCACTCTGCTCAGATATTCTAGGGATAAGCAGGGATTCATTAACTGGGCTTCATTATGTTGTGCAGTCAAGACCTTTGATTTTGTCTGTTCAATTACCTGTGCTAAAAGCACTTGTGTATTTTAATGTTCTGTGGAAATATTAGGATTTGTGAATATTTTTTTCACACTTTCTTACTACAGCCTTTCTACAGAATTGGTTCAGACGCTTTCTTCCCACAACAAACCTCTGAAAAAAAATCACACTTTCTGGAGCTTTTTTCAGTTTTCAGGGAGTGATGTAATGCAGGAAGTATTTTTAGATGAGAAGGTCTTTTTGGTTGTTGCTATATGATACAAGCCTGGTCTGAGAATGTATATCTGGTGGATGTGTGTCCCCTGCTGCATCTTCCCACAGTCACGCACTCAGCGCTTCCCTCATGCATTCAATCCGTGACTTCTCATTTCCACTGTTCCCTGGGAAGCTGAGTCCCTCACATTACTCCTTCCGAGGACTGTCTGTCCCCAGATGAGAGCTGCTCCAGCGCTGTCACAGTGAAAGGTCTCCCTTTAGGTCATCCCTGCACACCACGTCATCCCCTGGTGAAGCTGCTGCCAGGTGAGTGGGAGCAGCTGTGGCAGCTGGGGCCAACACAGCTGGGATGGAATGTGGGGCAGGGCAGGACATATCCAGGGGTCACCTCAGCTTCGAGGCAGAACAATCTGGGGGAAGAAAGGTGGGGAAGAGACCAGCTCTATTGATGCTTCAGGACAGCATGGTTTCCATGGCAACCCCTCCAGCCTTTCCTCCTCGGGATGGGTGTCACAAAGAGACTGTTGACATAGCAACCACATCCTGGCGGGGTGAGGGAGTGGTGGGTGGGGTGGTGATGGGTGTTGATGTAACAGCCACTCTGGGCAGGCAAGGTGGGAGTGAGGTCATTGGTGGTCATCCGTGGAGGGCAGGGACAGTCACATGTGTCACCCAGCCTCCACTAGCACCTAACCTGGGCCTGGGGGCAGCTTCCCACAGTGCTGAAAATACAGGCGTCAGACAGCTGGGAACAGTTTATTTGTGAGAAACACACACTACTGAATATCCTGAGAAACGGAAAGGAGCTGAAGCTCCCAGTCTCCCTGTTCATGCACCTCCTTGGTATAAATTTTCTCCTGCTGAGACTAAAGCTGACAGCGTTGCCAGCACTGAAGCTGGGGACATGACTTGCCAATCGTGTCAGAAGCATAAACCCCTTCTCTGCATATCTGAAGTAATTCTGATTTTATTTCAGTATACTACCAGAAATTTTGTATTCTAATATTACAATACTGTTTAAATGCCAATGCATATGAATATTTCCTGTAACTTTCTGTAAAAAGTAGTAGGGAAACGAGTTTTTTTTCCTTGAAATAAATATAATTATCTTCTCAACCAATTTTTATTACTAAGCCATCCCTATAGCTGTGGCCGAGTCACATAGAGCAAAAATCCTTGGGTTGTCTAATATATTACTAGGTTGTACAATGGTCATTTTATGCCAAATTGGGTTTCTATCCCAATGTGCAATTTAATAGAACTCAGCCAAAAGTTTTACACACTTCTCTCCTCATTTTCCATGTTTCAGCATGGGTTTTTTTCCTCCATTCCCATACTTACACACGCCACTGGCCTTCCAGCCTCCTCTGAAAGGTCAGGTTCTGCTAAATTAGCCACAGAACTCATTCTCAGGCAGGGCTTGCTGACGTCTATTGCAGAAGGGCAGGCCTGGTTAACAAACCTGGTGAATGCCTTTGTGAGCATTGCGTCAGAGAGGACATGGGTGAGGTGTCAGTCTTTACAGTGTTTCCAAGCACAGTTTCTCAGGTGGAGCACACATTTAGGGTTGTGAAGTACAGGTCATTACATTACAAGTCATTAAGGTTGTGAGGTATAAACCTGATGAAGAATGAGCTTATTAATGTTTAGAGGGAAAGGTGGGAAAGAATCATGTGGAAGTCTGTTAGGAGGAGAGCTTTTGGGAGGGTTAAGAGCACTTTCATCTTTCTTTACTTGTAGGTGACCTGGAAAAGTGCTTGTATAGAGCATTTGATGTAGTAATGCCCTTTATATGGATAGATACCAGTGAGCTGCAGTGAGTTACAAACTTCCAGTGTACTTTTCTAGTGTTAGGAAGTCTGAAAAACTAATTATTGAGCAGTGTTCCACTGAAATCCACTGAAAAACAGGAAAAATTTCAATGACATGGAGGATCAAGTGATTATGAAAAGCAGGTTTTCACTTGTTACAGAAAATTCAGAGTTAGAAGGACAACTAGATCACCACTGGAATGGGCATAGCATTGCTTCACCTTCAGAAGGTGTACCTTCTGTACCTTCAGAAGGGCTTTGACCTGTGACCACACTGCATGGGACAGTGATACAGCTGATGCTGTTGATCATTTCACAGTTACTAGAAGTGTTTTCCAGAGTGATGTCTGAACAGACACACTGAATTTAAAAAGGGGATGGTCAGATCTGTGAGCTTTTAACTGGAACCTGGATTTGGTCAGTACTTAGAATATTGGTTTTTTATTGTTCACATAAGGTCAGACAATCTATTATTAGACTATTCAGGACATTTTAGGATTTGCTTCTGTTGGACTTGAAGTGCATATTTGATGTATACCTGATAGGATCAGTAAATAGATTTTTAACTACCTAAACCTCTGAAAGTAATATACAAGTTTTGAGTTAAAAAAGACTCAGCTGTCTCATTTTCAAAATGTGTAGATTTGGGAAGTCTTGACTTCTCAATACACTAAACATTGGGAAGCTTACCAACAAAACTGTGGTTAAATGTATCACTTTTTTAAGACTGAAACAATAACTAAGGAAAAAATTGTATAGGCTTTTATGCTGGCAGTCTGACCAGTATGTACTGGATGTCTGTCTAACCTTCCAGTGCAAGGCATGGCCTCAAACTCATTGCCCTGATGAGTTTTGATCCTTGTAAAAGATCCATAAATGAGGTAGTGTTCATGAGATGCTGGCCTTGTCCTTTGCATGGGAAAGAGCACAGCAAAGAAGGAGAGGTGTAACTGCAGTGAATATGTAGATACAGAATATGTGGTACTAGAGTGAGTCAAGACTTTAGGTATAGATTCAAAAAGCTCACATGCCTCTGAGGAAGGACTTAGACATCAAGCTCCAAAAAATAAGATTCTCCAAATGTCTCTTGATGCTACCTTGTCTCAAAGGCACCAAGAACCTTTCGTTAATGAAAATTTCACTAATGTTCTGCCTTGGCCACATACCTCAGCATGTCAGGATTGACAGCACCTGACAGTTGCTTTCTACTTGTATCCTATGGGATCTGTAAAATAAGGGTTCCACTGCCTGTCCCACCTGCATGGCTTCATGCAGTAGGTGCTCCATGGGCATTCCTGGTGGATCAGCTCCTACACAAACCGAGCACAAGTAGATGCTGCTTTGTTTCAAATTGTGTCTGCGGGAGGCAGTGGTGGGAGATACACTTTGAAATAGTCACAAGATAGTGAGAATAAGTTGTTGGAGTGGGCGTAGAACACAGATGTTGGAGTGGGCGTAGAACACAGACTTGCTGATTCTTAGCTTGCCATACCAAATACTACTGTATTCTTCAGCATCATGCTTGACTTCCATTTCCTTCCTCTCTCCTCCCTTCCTCCCTTCCTCCCTTCCTCCCTTCCTTCCTTCCTTCCTCCCTTCCTCCCTTCCTTTTTATTTTAAGCACTGTAGTGTTAAAAGAAAAAGCATGGAGGTATCCTAGAAAAACTTTTTGCCTGTGACTTGCTTATTAGGGAAAAGAGGTAGAGAGGAGACTGAATAAGGCATTCAAGACATGAGATATTGCAAATAATCATGTTCTGCTGCCTTGTTTCATCCTCTCTCTTTAAATCTAAAAATAGATTTGCTTTCTTTTTGAAAGAATGAATGCAAATTCCAAATGGAAAAAAAGGGCTTCCTGGTGTACTAAGTGGGATTCCTAAGTCATATTGGCCTCAGGAAATTCTCTGAGCTGAAAATAGTCATAAACTGAAACTGAAAGTATTAGTAGGAAATGCCATATATGCTTTCCAGACCCTTACTTTTAATTATCTGTCTGGTAGATGACCTGAAATACCAGACGAGCCCTGGGTCTGATCCTATGCACTGCTCTGGGCCTCTTACATAATGTCCCTTTGTAGGACTGATCAATAAGATGCTCAGCCTTTGAATTAGCATGGGAATTGCTTCATCTTACTTCAAATTAACTTGAAAAAGGGTCATGTTACACAAACAGCCTATCAAAAATATTTTAGGATGCTAGCACAGAATTTTTTCTACTTATTCTAAGAGTAGATTTTTTTCCCTGAATTGGCCTCTTATAATAGAGATTAAAAGGATGAACTGATTAGTCTTAATCATTAATTATTAGCAATAACTCTTGTCTTTTGCTATTTGTGAAGCTCAACTTGGTAACTCAGCAGGAAAATAAGGAGAAAATATGTTTTGAAGTATTCTTATAACTAGGACTGTCAATAAAATTTGGGGCTATTCACTCTTCTTTGACATGGTACAACAGGCTGTCTGCTAGTTCATTGACCCTGAATCTTTGCATGCCTTCAACACAGCAAATACAAATTTTGTCAAACACATAAAGATCAAATAAATTACCTATGTGCTTGATTCCTAGCATCATACTTGGTCATTGACCTTTAATTTTGTGTACAAATAAATTACTCTGCAACCAAACATTTCAGGGTTCTCACTGTACTTGAATATCTTACGTTAAGTATGTTTTATTTAAAACTTTACAAACATGGAAGCAAGTATTTGGCTACATTGGGCCAATTTGTCACCAGAGTGCACAACTATGCAATTGCAGAAATGATAATAATGAAGACGAAAACCACCTCCTTTATTAAAACTAAAAAAAATAATTTCTAACAAGTGCATTAAGATCCCATTATTTAGTTTACAGATCTCAAAACTGTTTCAGTTCTGAACTAGGCTTTGCAAATACACTAAGCTAGAAAATATAAATATATATATGCCACAGGTATTCTGTTCCTAGACTGCTCCAATCTGCGAACAGCTTGATGTGATATTTGTCTACTAGGGTTGTCAGTTTATTACATACTACACCAAAAAAAGGTACATGATTAACACCTTGACAGAAAGAAATGGTCAAAAAGAGAATTTTTTTCTTGGGTAGAACTTTAGCCTGTAACTGCAATGTTTGGTGACATCATAATTTTGTAGCTGAATATAATAAAATATTCTTTAGAAAGGAATTTGCAACCAGAGGGAAAGGGTATGGCTTTCATGCATGAAAACCTTTCTTATTGCTGCAACGTCCACTGCAAGGTAGCATAAAACATGAAAATCAAACCTCAATGTATTTTTCCAAAGCTTGTAAGAGGAATAATAGATAGGACAGCATCTCCAGCCTGTGGATTTTGAAAAGACGCTGCAAAGTTACAGCTCCCCATCCAAACAGGCAATCTTGTGGTTTTGCTTGATGCAGTAGCTGTATTGTGGAGAAACTGCCACAGCATGACTCTTTAGAGCCTCCATCACAGAAAGCAACAGAAGGGTCACAGATGAGCAGCTGGAGTCACTGAGGTAGAGACTCATTTCATGCATGGAAAGAAAGAAGACAGAAAAACCATTATTCATTGCTAGTATGAATTGTGGAAAGCATTTTAACAACCTTAGTACCATTTTGCTTTGGAACGTTATCTAGAGACATCATCCATCAAAGTCAGACTAGCATGTCTTCTACACTGCAGTAAAACCACACACAGACTCATTCTTTTTCCATTTCTCAAAAAGAAATATAAAAAGCCTTACTGTCCAATATTTGCACACGTTTATAACACCGTGCTGTGTTATGAGCTGCATTGACAAATCAGGCAATGCTGGTACAAAGGCAAAGAACAGTTTCTTTGGGGAATTCACCCTTGTTTTGAATACTACTGATTACTAATTATCTAGCAAGCTTTAAAACTATTAGGAATTTTAAGGAGTCATACATTGTTATTTAAGAAAAATTTGTCTCTCCTTGAAAATTCTTTAAGACAGAAGGAACTCAGTCTCTAAATAACTTACAGCTTTTTAAAGAAAATGCAATATTTTCCTGCCCAGCCACTCATGTCTTGCTATTACTTTGCTACATCTAAATGCAAAGCACTCTCCCTTCTAGCCCTACAGGCAACTATGAAACATTTCATTGCTGTTCAAGTGAAGAATGCCCTAAGAGGCAGCCTGATAGACACAGTGAAAAATGAGAGCTTTAAGAATTATTGCTTCTTTCCACCTGTTGCAGGTCCTAATCTGCACCTTGAGAACTTCCCTTTCCAGGTGTTGGCTGATGAGGGCTCTGGTGAGACCCACATGCACTGCTGCATCCAGCTCGGGGGTTCTCAACACAGGAGGGAAAGTGACCTGTTGGAGCAAGTCCAGAGGAGGGCCACCAAGTTAATCAGACTCCCTTATGAGGAAAGGTTGAAAAAATTTGGTTTGTTCAGTCCAGAAAAGAGAAGGCTTTGGAGTGATCTAACTGTGGGCTTCTTGTACCTGAAGGGAACGTAGAGGAAAGATGAGGCAAGGCTCTTCACAAGAGCATGTAGTGACCGACAAGGGGTGATAGAATTCTTCAAATTCAAAGACAGTAGGTTTAGATTAGATATTAGGAAAAGATTCTTTACTGTGGGAGTAGTGAGGCATTAGAACAGCTTGCTCAGGGAAGTTGTGGATGCCCATCCCCTGGAAGTGTTCAAGGCCAGGTTGGATGAGTCTCTGAGTAACCTGGTCTAGTTGAAAATATCCTGCCAATGCACTCTATGATTCTATGATGCTTTCAGTCAGATTCACCCACATGCAGTGGGTAAATCTGGTTGTTCTTTCAAATCCCACAACGAGTCAAAAATATAAGCACCTACTCAGACCATGCAAGTTCAAACTTGAACAGTCATAAGGATTTAAAAAGTTCTGTTTCTAAAGGACTTGTTCAGGAAATAGATTCCCTTCATCTAACTGGAAAATAGCTTGCATTGGCAGCTGTTGTTGTAACTGCTGAGTGGTCAAGCCTTTTGCAAGCCTGTCTGCTTTGATGCCTTAAGTTATAGCTTTCATACTTTTTAGATTCTGTACTGCCTTAGTGTGTGACTGAACTTCATATGAAGTGTTAGCAAGTTCTCTTCACAGTTTAGTTAGACAAAACAGTCCTTTTCCAGCTTCAGAACTAAGGACAGCCATGACAGCCTCAGGTCCAAAAGCATAAACAATTGAAGAGAGCAGACAAGGAGGATGGAAAGGAGGATAACCTGAAGCTGTAATTGTACAACTGACCCCAATATGTAAATGGACCAAAACTTATGAAAATGTGAAAACTTGTGAAAACTCATCCATCTTGGGTCCATCTTGGGTGCAGCCTCAGCCAGGCTCTTGTACTTCCCAAGGTGTATCCTTAAAGGCCTTTTCATAAATATCTACTTTATTCCTTTAACTCTGTCTAGCCTCTGTTCCAGGTCAGCCTCTCTAGGCATCAGCTTGGTGGATGATATTCTTTTGCATCCTCATGTGGGAGATTGTGAGGTGGAAGGACACTTTTACTGGCCAATATTTACAGCTGAATGCAGATAATTAATACTATAGGGTTTTTTTTTTAGCTGCTCCTGACTGGGAAGAGTCTTGAATTGTGTAGTTTCTTCAGTCAGGTGATTTCATCATCAGCTACTCCAGCAGTTCTTTTTTGAAGACATAATAAATAAGGGCAAGAAGTTTCACAAAGGAGAGTGGTCTAGTGAAATTTCTGACCTGCTTTTTATGCTGTCTCAATTCTTATTTTGGAAGAAGGTTATCAGCTGGCAGAAATGCAGTCAAGTATGGAGTTTCAGCATTATTTGAAGGTATGATATTAGAAGATAAGATATGATATTAGAATAAATGTTGTTATTGATTTTTCTTGCTACATGGTATTGAATGATACCTATGCAAAGAAGCCATTGAAATGTTATTCCAAAAGAAAAGCAGACAGATGATTTAATAATCCCAGCTTCTTCATTTGTTGTCTTACTCCTTGAACAGAATGCATTTAACTCTGACACGATATAGATTCTAGCCCCACTGTAAGAACATTATTATATAAAAAGTATGATTGTATGTTTTACTTAAAAAATACACATCTCTGAGCAAAATCTTGAATCAGACTAGAACGTAAAGCTGCTTACACTGGCCTTGGTAAAACATTAGTCCAGCTGCAGATGTGATATATACAGAATAACTAACTTGGTAGCTCTTTTGGCCAACAGGTTTAGGAGCTGGTATAAAGCATAAAACCTGCTATATTCTGATTTTCAGACATTATACCTACATGGCTAAAAACCAGGAAAAAAATAGCTTACACATTAGAGTCTTTCCAGAAATGAAGTCTGTAATTCTGCTTCATGATGTTGTCTTGTGATTTGCTCACAAAGAACTGGTGGATCTGTCCCCTGTCATACATCAGTCATCTGTCCCCTTTCATACATCAAGGCCAGCAGCCACAGTACTGGCTATTCTACAGCAGGGTTGGTTAATGTGTGCTGTCTAGGAGTTGTATCTGCATAAAGATCTCAAGCTCTCTGCCTTTTAAAAATAATCTATTGCTTAAAAAAGAAATTAAGCACTTTAAGTGTTCAATGTAGATGGATCTTTAATTTAAAAAAATGGATATTGAGGATATATGTAATAATTAACTACTCAGGGTTTGAAGAAGAAGGTACCAAATTTCTAGGTATTATTAAGTAATGAGGTAGCTGAGAGCATAGTTCCAATTAGGTTAAGTAATATAGCAGGGGAACAAGGTCCTTCATCACTCAGTGCTAATGCAGGACAGAGTAGTGCTGTAACTATAAGATACCCCTTTGCACCACTTCCATGTGTTGAGTGATAGGGCTCTCTGAGAGGTAAGGATTGAATCAGCACTTTGGTGCACTAATCAGACCATAACTTTGATCTCTGCCTCGTTCAAAGCCCTGTGCAGAGTTCATTACCAGCTGCAGAGTGCTGTGTGACCCCAGGTGAGATAATGCTCTGTGTTCACCTGACAAATGGTTGTCCTTTTCCTTAGCTTTAGTGTAGTGCAAATGACAACTCCAACCTTTACAGAATAGCCTGTTTTTATCTCCACCCACACGAGTAACATTTTCAGCTAGATTTCAAGTAGTATAAAGAAAAAGTACATAATATGTCAGGTGTTTGGAACTGAAAACTGAAGGAAAATGGTGGATTCTCTGACTTGCTCACCATTCCCTGGGAATTTCAGGATTTTAGTGCATCTCATTTCAGCTTCCATTTGTAGGAATACAGTAAAATATAAAATAACTTTTGACAGGAAGCTTTTTATCTGCTGAGCACGAAAACTCCAGGATGTATCCCAAATCAAAACAAGAATTCGTTTAACCCTTTCCTCTTATTTTATTGCTTAGGAAGGTAAATTGTGAAGAATGAGAGCAATTTTTAAATTTTCTCTGCTGATGATTGCAGTTGAGAATGACACTTTATTTCATTTAGGCTATTACCTTCTTTAGTTGGTTTTTGAGTGAACAGTTGTGTTAGACTGGCTCTAGGCTGTAACTAATCCATGAAAGTCTGAAATATTTTTCAATGAAAATGCAATATATTTTTGACTGACCTAAGTGTGACTGATTAAGGCTTTCCTGAATATCAGTTTTTAATTGCTGATTCGCTCTAGCACTAGGAAAATCACCAGTTGCAACACTGCTGCAAATATAAAGAGGTAATGGGCTATTGTATTGTTTCCTATGATATTCTGGTATACTAAAAGTAAGTCTTGGGAAAACAGGCCCACTTACCACACAAAGCATAGCTGACAAAGAAGGAAGAGCCGTGTAATACCATGAGCAGGATCTCACCAGCTCACTGTTTTATTCTCCAGTCAAAAATGCAATGAATGACATTCGTAAGAAGCTCACCAGACTAGAATACAGTTTTCATAGACCTCTAATGCCTGTTAATTAACCAAAATAACTGACATTTGGGAACTATAAAGAGGATCACTTCATGCATTAGCTGCACCTGGCAGTGTAAAATGAGTCAGAGATCCCTGTATGTGTGTTACTATTATGTCATTTTTAGCATTTATCAGTCTCTACAGGAGTCTAAGAACACCAAGGGAATTTTTTAGGAAGAATGAGTAAGAAACTGGTGAAAGAGAGGAGCAAAGAGAAAGAGGGAAGGGATAGAAATATTCTTTTTTCTAAACTACCTCTGCCTGCCAGAAAACACTATACAGGGTATTCCAAAGCTGCTGCCAAGTAAAAAATAAATGGGCCAGAGCAGACATTGTAATTTTCATGACAGCCATTTGCTGCTGATCACACAAGTCTGTTTCTCTGCAGCATGAAATGTTCTATGGAGTGAAGCAGCAGTGCTTACAGACAGATGGGGTCAGGGTTCACAAATCAGTGTGTTGCTGTTTGTTAACTTTTCCACATGATCTGAGATATCAAACACTTCCATCTTTATCTGTCTATCTCCAGCAAGTCCTGTTTTAGTTCATTTCTGACTAAAGCCATCCTTACTTATAGAATATTCTCAAAGAGGGCATGAGGTGGCCAATGATTGACCCCAAATAGACAACATAGCTTCAAATATGTAGAACACTGTAATAAATAACAAGCAAAATAAAAAAACTGCTCATGACAAGAAAAACTAGGATTTGAGCTCCACAACTGCTGTTTCAGGCAAATGTATTGTGTTTATTTTTTTTTAACAATTCAGGATGTCATCATGGGAAATGGTACATAAGTAAACAGCAGATTTAACAAAACCTGAGTATGTAGTAGGATTAAACATTCCCTCACAAGAGAAGTAAACACATTTGAAAAATCTTACTCATATTATTAGAGAGAAATCCCCAAAGTAACTTAAAATGTCAACTGGAAATGGAAAATAACTATGCTACAGAAATAACTAGCCATTCATTCAAATATTTCATACATACATACAAATATAAGTGAGTCTAGAGGTGTTTAGAAGTTCTTTTTGGTCAAGCGACCGAACACTAAGTACTGAACAGAAAACTTTCAAGTGCACCTACATGCTCCCTCCTTTTATTTCCAACCTCTCTTGTTTTGAGTAGAACCAGAAAACAGAAAGGCCCAGAAAAAAAAAAGGCAAAAATGAAACAGCATTTTTTAAACTTGAGTAAAAGTTCCATTTTATCAAAGTTCAATTTTGATTTCACTCAGTCTATTTTTTTCCTGTTGCTAATGATAAAATACAGAAGTGAAATAAACACTGATCAGCTGTTGAATAATAATTATTTTCATACTCCTAAGTATAACTGTTATCACCAAGCAGTAACTCATAGCTGTTAAGCAGTAGGAAATTAAATGGTGTAATCTAGGACAAATCTTCTAAGAATGGAGACATTCTCAGATTTCTGGGGACTGTAATTTTTTTAGAATTGTGTAATTAATACTAACATTCTTCCCATGACCCATCTGGGATCCATTGTTTCAGTTTTTTGGTCTTCCACACTATTTACAGGCACAGCTTCAGGCAGGCAGATGCTATGCAGCTCAAGCCATACATTTTTAATTTACTGATAGCAGCATTTCCTTAGGTGACATGCTGTAGACTTTTTTCCCCTCTTTTACATTAATTAGTTTCTGTTTGCAAGGTACACTGAAATAACAGTGACCTTCCAGTTTGCCTGTTCTCTATGTGTTTTCTGTTAGTAGACAGAGAAAACATTTGGGAATGATAAACTGTGAACGATTTTTACTTTCACATTTAGTTTGACTTCCCAATTTCCACCCAATTAAAGACGCTTGTATCTTAATCATGTCTGAGGCAAATTGCATAAACTGTTATGCTGCTGTTCTGTGAGCAAAGTCTTCAGTAAACTCTCTCCAGATAAACAGCTGAAAATAGTCAAAGTAGAAATTGAGCTCTTTCCTTGTCCTTTCTCATTGATGTAACAAAGTCATAAACCCTCCCTGGGATAATTTAAAAGCTGGGTCCCCTTAGTTTCACATAGGTCAGACATGTTAGTGTAGCCAAAAGTCTACATGTGTAGACTAATGTGTAATGAAAATTCAAGCCAGAATTTAGTCCTAAGCTAACACATTTCCAAATGATCACAGGATTCAATGCAACATCGTAACATTTGTGTAAACATCACATCTGTGTGCAGTCCTGCCACAACATGGGCCATATCTGCCAGAAATAATACTCTTCTTGCAGAAGGGGGAACTTTCAGTTTGACCACTGATATGCAATGCCTCATTGCAGGTTTCTTTGGAGTGGGTGTGAATTTATTGCAAATTATTTACACATAATCAAGTACTTCATGACTTTTGTAAATTTTGTATCTGATGATTTTTAAAAGAAATCAACTTACATCAAGCAGTACAGGAGATGAGATATAAAATGATGATGAGCGGATATTGGGATTTAATGGGTAAAACAAAATAGGTTATTGGTGGTGGAAGCTGCTCTCCTCTCCTCTCCTCTCCTCTCCTCTCCTCTCCTCTCCTCTCCTCTCCTCTCCTCTCCTCTCCTCTCCTCTCCTCTCCTCTCCTCTCCTCTCCTCTCCTCTCCTCTCCTCTCCTCTCCTCTCCTCTCCTCTCCATTCTGTAGACACACTGGAAAAGATAAAGCTAATCAAGAGCCAGAACTAGTGGAAATCAAGGTCATGGCAAATGATGCTGGCTGGGTTGTAGATAACTGAGTTAAAGTAATTAGTTTTCAGAAAATCTTGAGTGGTAATTACACAAATCTGTGACTGTGAATGCAGGGGATTGGATGGAGGGAAATAGAATAGGAACATAGATATTCAGGAGATAAATGCTTGTGGAGAAAACTGAGTTTGCCTGTGAGATGCTGGAGAAAGCTCTCTAGTATCACATTCATAGAGATATCTTGGAGGGAAATGGAAGACCTGTGATTCTGGTTTTAGAAATATTGTTTTGGAGCCTGAGAAGCTGATGTGCTGGCTGTGGAGAGATTGAAATAATTTTAAGTGTTCTGTATTTTCATTGTTAAGATGATTAGGTAAATGTGTTCACTTGGATTTAGAGAATTCCTCAACAAATCTGCCAGAGAGGGAAGCAATACTTTGAATTCAACACATTTCAGACATAAACTGCAACCAACAGAAAGTGCCAGAAGGGCAGAGTTCATTTGAAATGATGGCACTGTACAGACTCGGTGGCAATGCATTGTGATAATCCTCATACAAAAGGGCAAGATATTTGTGACCCTTTCAGTGAGTCCAGCTGTCCAGAAACCAGAACACATTGTGCTCATCGCAAATGCCCCTAGTTCCATCTGGAGACATCTATCTGCTTAGTGAGACCTCTGGAGGGCTTCTGTTGCATTAAGGTTGACTCATTATATGCTCAGCCCTACTGACACATAACAAGCAGGTGCCGTGTACTTCTCAGCTGGCACCATGGGAATCAGCTCCCAGCCACTCCCACAGCCACCTGCAGCACAGGCTTGTGATTTTGACCTTACATAAATCTCAAGGAAAGGTAAGGGCCTCACTTAAATCAGTTCCTTAATAGTTGCTAGAAACCTCGAGTGTGGCAGTGAAGTATTCTGTCTTCAGAGAACAAAGCCAAAAGTGAGAGACAGCAGAAAAAAAGGCTACCACATGCTGGCAGTGTTAGAGGAAATAAAATCACTCCTGGAGGCCTGGAAAAATTGGGTGTACATTTTAAAACTTATTTTAAAATTAATGACTTTGACATGGAAGAGAGATGAAGAGCAGTCAAGCTTTCTGGGGGAAAGGGAAGCTTACTCTACTATCTGGTCAGATCTTTGAAGTAAAGAAAGAAAAAAGGATGAAGGAAACATGAGTTTTCAATTACAAATTGAATTCAGAAATTTTGGCAAAGACAGATGAATGGGAGTAGTAGGAGGTTTTTTAAAACTGTACTTCAACCACACTTGTTGGTGACCAACACGGAGTTTAATCCTTTTGTTCATTCTTTTGATTACAGCATAAGAATATCTATATTTTAACTGCATCTTATGGTGAATTTTCTTTGTAACTTTTTTTAGCTAAAAGAACAAACTAGCATATTTTTCACCAGAAATTCGGTTCTAACCACAAGGTAATTTGAAGTTTTCCAAATTTGTGCAGTTTTTACCATTTAATTTTCATGAATTTTGCACTTCATCAGTACCTGACTTGTACCATCTAGTTCTTAAGAGGTGGTAATAAAATTCAATAAGCACTTCCAATCAGCATTTATTTTATGCAGTCAAAGACCCAAGAAGCAAATGAGAGAGCTAATACATCCTGTAACACTGTAACACAGTTGTGCAGAATTATGGGTTTCAATTTCCTGATCCAATGATTACATCAAACAAAGAAAAAATGTTTATATTGCCACTCAGATTATTCAGCTGAAAGCCATTTATCAAACAGAGCAGATAATCAAACATCAGGAACACTAGCTTATAAATCTCCTACTAGCACTGCACCTGTGGAAAACAAATGTTTCCCTGGTTGGATGCCAGGTTTATAGCACACCACAATCAGCCTTGCAATACAGAGTAGGCACAGAGAGGAAATATGGCATAACCCAATGCCAAAGAAAGTTTGTTTTTAGGACAGGTGCTGATAGGAGTTTGCAGCATGTGGAATCACAGAATCAGAGTGGTTTGCATTGGAAGTGACCTTAAAGGTTATCTAGTTCCAGCCCCCTTGACATAGACAGGGATGCCCCTTGCTAAACACTGCCCAGAGTCCCATCTAACCCTGCCTTGACCCTGCTGTGGATGGAGTATTCACAACTGGCCAATGTCATGTTCTGTATAAGTTAAAGTAGATATTAAACATGTTCATATTATTTATACTGTAAAACAGCCATGAAAAGCAAAAACTACTTATCAGAAACAGCAGCATTTTCCTACTTGTTTTGCTTGTTTTGTTGGAAAGAAGAAGTTTTATGATCTAGTGTTGTTTCCTGTCTCAAAGGAGCCATTTTGAAAATACTGTGTTTATAAGAAAAGTAATCCCAGCACCTTTTCTCTTGTATAACAAATCTTGTACTCTTAAATGAGGTGATGAGAGAAGAAGAGGATAATATAAGAACAGGCTTTTTGATGAACAACATCAGAGAAATCATTAACTTTGCTCTCTCCTTTCCCAAGGAGTTTGTTTCAGAGATGAGAAAATACAGTTAATAAACTAATAGATGAAAAAACAAGGCTGGAATGTGGCCCTGTCACTGAAGGCTGACAAACACTCAAGCTCTCAGTGAAAATGAAGATCAATGTCAGAAAAAGCAAGTGTACTTCCCATGTGGTCTGAGCCCATTTTGCTCACCTGACAAGAAAACACCGTATTTGGTAAAAGGTATATACTAACTCCCATGGAGTTTTATCCAGGTGAATAGTCACTAATGTGTACTCAAAGAATTGTGCTCCAAGAGACAGAAAATAATTTTATGAAGTACACCTGCAGTCAACCTTCTTAATGACAAATGCATTCCCTTTGCCTAGTGTATTCTAGGAAATAGTGCTGTTTCATTCACTTTATTTAGTGAATGCCTTGTGAAAGACAGAGCATTTTCCCTGTCACATTTACTTTTACAAGGCTGAATCTTGGTTACCACATAGAACTAGTTAAACACCTCAAAATGTATGTGTATTATTAGCCATACAAATAGATATAAAATAATCATCCTAGAGTAATTCCTCCCGTGGATTACAGTAATTGATAAAGGAACAAAAGCAATGGGACAACACTCAATTCCTGATTTGAAGTGCTACTTAATCCAGTAAATATTTGTCTACAGAGACATATTTTGTAGGAGAGATCATAATGAGGCTGAAAGGTTGTTTATGAGGTTTCGATTATCTATTTTGGTGTGAGATCCCACAGCACATTTTGAGAGGGGAATGTTATCATATGCCTTGCTGAAACTCGGCTTAAATATTTTCTGACTGCTACCTTAATGTTGCACTGGGAGGTTCCTGCTGTAAATGGCAAAGAACTGAACCTATCTCAGAAAATTATTGCATATTATTTTTGTGTGGTGATTGTGATGGTTGATGAAATTTTTCTGAAATAATTTGCTCTGGTTAATGCTGTTAAGAAAATTGTACTATACTGAATTTTGCGTTGGATTTTTCTGATGTGAAAGAAGTCATAAAGATGTAGTAATAGGACTAGGGGAAAAAACTCCCAACAGAAAGAGAGTAGGTCTAGATTCGATATTAGGAAGAAGTTCTTACTTTGGGGGTGGTGAACGGGTTGCCCAGAAAAGTTGTGGGTGCCCCGTCCCTGGAAATGTTCAAGGCCAGGCTGGATGGGGCTTTGAGTGATCTGGTTTAGTGGAAGGTGTCCCTGCCCATAACATAGGGGGTGCAACTCAGTAGTCTTTGAGGTCTACTTCCAACCCAAACCATTGTATGATTCTATGATTTTCTTCAGTAGTGGAAATGTCAAGGTTATTGCAGTCCAAGATTTTATGGGCAAAAGATGTTACAGTATTTCTTCCCAGGAGAAGTGCAGACTAGGTTAGAGTTAATCACAGATTTGCTTCTGATTTTCAAATGTTTCATTTTATCCTATCATATGCTGAATGGCATAAATACATTAATAAGAAAATACTGATAAAACTTTCAGCACTTGATAAACAAAATCTGATTAGACGTGGACAGATAGTGATCTTCTTTCAACTAATTTGAACATATTTTTCATTTATTTGACATAATTTTTTCCCGGCTGACTTCACATCATTGCTGTACCCTGTTGAACAGGAGTGGCTTTCACCCCAGAGTCAGAGCTAGACGTGTATCACACAGTTTGGCTCTAGAGGCTGCAGAGGCAGAGGCAACAGGGTCCAGCAGAGACCATGAGCCCTGGGGAGATAACCTGTTCTCTTATCAAAGCCCAGGTCACCTGTGAGCAGGCTGTTAGCTGCTTGTGTGAGTCTGTGCTGGATGAGCAGCAATAAGGACACTGGGAAGTGAGCTCAGCTGTAGTCTTTGTCCCTCCTGAGCCTGCTGGTAGCTGGAGCATTACAAAGATCAGGGAGAGGCCAGGTCATGGACTTTACTCCTTTGCTGGGGTATTATAAGTAATATTTCTACTTTGAAATGAAAACACTTTGATAGCCCTTGAACAGCAGTCTGTGCAGAAGATATGTGGAAAAGCCTGCAGCAGCAGCAGAAAGAGAGACATGATGTTATATTGTATTATTCGAGGAACAGAAGGGGTAACAATACATGTACACATGATGTCAGAGGATGGAGACTTCTTTTTGATTTTTCATATTTTAGTATACTGCTAAGTGATTTTAGGATAAAAGGAACAGTATAAATATCACATGCAGTATACTTTGGTTATTTTCCTCTGACATCCCCAACATTGATATACAGTCTGAAAAGTACAAATTAATTACAAAGATATATAAATATGCTACACCAATATCTGAGTTATAGCTGCATTCTATATCTATTTTACACTACAGTTGAACAATTTTGAGGATGCCAACCTTCAGGAGGTAAAACTGTGCTATTTTACAATCAGCAGTATGTGTTGTGTTTGTAGATAAGAGGGACAAGAGTAGCCCAGGAGTTAGAGGAATTCAGGTTGTTGCTGGATCAAAGCCCTTCTCTGTAACTGGGCCCAGCTCATCAGAGTTATCTAGCCCTATGAAATGCGAACAGCAACAAAAGAGATGTCTCATGTCCTGTGTTACATCAGGCAGAGGAGCCTGGGCTCCTACACAGCTTTTGGAAACTGATGTGTTCCTAGGGCTGCTGTTTGTGAGTGAGGTGTCTTACAGCACACAGCCTGACAAAAGCCACACAAGTCTTTGTGCTATTTTAAAAGCTGAGAAAAACATCTTTTTGGGATTGTCCTAGACTCTCTAGCTATCTTGTTTAGGAGTGCAGTCCTTGATGGCCTCACTTGTAAATTGGTATTGGTGGACCTTCCCACCTTGCTGACAGTCATGAGGATGGCTACTGGTGATATCATTCCACTGCCCTAAGGGGTCAAAGATTGAAAAGTCCTACAGTTTATAGTCCCTTTAAGTGCCAAAACTGCATAAGAAAAAGTATAGTGTTATTTTAAGAGAAGGCCAGTACATGGTTTGATTTGAGTGTTCAAGTGCTGTGTTGCAGAAATAAGGCTTCATTCTATTGAGCTTTTCTAATATGCACAGGCTCCTGAATTTAACAAAGTTCTGAATTTTACTGAATATTGATGTAGTGCTGGATCCTTGAAGGCAATGCAACCAGGGCTGCAGTCTTAATGTAATAAAGTTCTTGAGAGAGTGCAGATTCAAATTTACATGTGCACTGTGCTTTGCTGTGTGAGAGCCCATAAAGGGTTACACTGCGAACAGTGAAGTGGAAGGGAATGTGATTTCATATGAAGAACACACACCGTGGTTGGGGACTGCTTGCAACAGCTTCAGTATGTGTAAACAGGTCTTACTTGCCAAAGAAAAACATTTTATTTTGGTAGATGAAGTCTCTGTGTTGGAAGAGGTCTTCTGACCAGCAATTTCCCCTGAAAAATGGCATTAAAAATTTAATTTGAACCAGGCAACCAACAAACAGAATGGACTGGTTCACAACACCATTAGCATTGTTCTGTGTGGTTATGATGGCAAATATTGTGGTTTTTGCTTGAACATAGACCTTCAATCTTCAGCCATCTCATTCAAATGTTGCATGTTTTCATATAAAAAATGACTTGATGAAAAGTATGTTTTTCATAAAATGCTATACAGTTTTGAAAAAGTATGTTCTCATGGAGTATCATGTAGAAAAAATATGAAACATTTTGGTCATAGCTTTTGACTTTCAAATTATCTTTCAGAAAGTATTCACTACTTTTAGTATATATTTTAAAAGTCTTTTAAAATGCAAAAGCTAATAAAAGTTTTAAATCTTGCAGAAATTAAATGCTTAAATTTTGGCACTTTTTTCCTGCAGAACTTCTTCAAGAAGAAATTCATAGCTATTTTCTTCCCTTCATTTTCTGAGTGTAAAATAAAAACACAAAGTTCAAACCAGATTGTGATAAGAAGATTATTGTTAAATCACAATTCTTCTTGCCACTCAGTTATTGGTACAAATTCAAGCTATAAATGATGTAATGTCAATTATGAAGTAAGCAACTTAACTCAGTTTTTAGATATGCAAGCATACAAAATATATATATGTAACTTACTTTCTTCTGCTCAACATTTTTGTCAGATCATGAGTGTTGCATTTACTCACTGAAGCATTTCTGGCACAAGGTTTGTAATGTGCTCTAGATTCCTGCCTCAGCCTACTTAGTGAAGCAGATACTTCTGCCAGTCTGATAGTATCTAATTACAGAGCCAAGGGGTGCATAATTCAGCAGAATGCTCTGAGATGTTGAAAGATGATATTGTGAGGCAGAGAAGGGTATATCAGCCCTTGATTTAGGTCACACAAGCAATTCAGTACTGCATGAACAACATGTCGAGTGTTATAACTGAACAGAGTAAAAACCTTTAAAAATATCATATGTGATAAAGCATCTCAGCTTTTATCAAAGTACTATAACAGCTAATTTTTTCATTTATTATTTTGTTCTTTAAAAGAATCAAATGTAAATTTGTGGGTGGGTGATGCTTTAATTGAAATTAGTGATCTATGCATATGCATGTAAATAGCTGTTCTTTTCAACTGATGGGGTTAAAACACATGTTTATACTTTCTTTCTAGGGAGGATTAAAAAAAATGCCCTGACTACTTTGGTAGTGTTGCTCTCATGGTTTTAATTTGCAACCAAATAAAAATGAGGTTAACATCATGAGTATAGGATTCCTCTCACTGATGGACTTGTCTGTTCAGTCGTTTGCAGACATGGTCATATACAAATGTTTTCAAAAAGCAAATTTCACCACTGTTTTAGGAACAATTGCTTTGTGCCCCAAGGGATAGCAGTGGTCCTTACACTACAAGCAGAAAAGTATTAGCTTGCACCACTAGTAACTATTAGTCATGCTGCAAAAATATTCATGTTAAGTGTTTTGGTCCAAAAATAAAAAGCAAGGCAGACAAAAATGTCGTAAAATATATTAAAGAAAATCCATGGTGTTTAGAGAGTGATTCATGGCAAGTATGCTGAAGAATTAATTTAGTATTGTTATTCAATAGTTAATTTTATAAATTCCCCTTACAAACAGGAAATAAATATCTGCTCAGGCTGGCAGGACTGGTCAGGGCCAAGGTAGCTATGAGACCAATAGAAAAACATGGAACACTTCTGCTGCTGCTTCAGTTGCATCTGGACCCAAAAGTTAGGGATAAGATATAGTGGGGAAAGTCTGAACCCAGAGAGATTAATGAGAGATTCATGCTATTCATCTGGCTTTTAGAAGCACCATGGTAACACCTGACTGTTGTACTGTTTTTGCAGAGCTATTGAGAAATCTGTTATTATTGTTGAAGCAACTGTTATAGAGAAAAGGTAAATTCTCAAAGACATGTTTTAGGAGTGTGATTCTCAAATATTTCATATTTCTGAAGCTCTAGTAATATACAACAGTTTTTTTTTTTAAGACACTCCAAAATTTTCAAACTTGGAGATTCACATATTCTGTAATATACTTGTTTTATGTTACATTGACTACTGGGATTTCTTCTAAAAAAGGTTCAGAATGCCTTGTTTAAGTGACCTTCTCTCTGTTTTATCATTTACTTTATTTTGTTTTACTGCCTGTGTCTTTTCTTTTCTTTCTTTTTTTTTTTTTTTGGTCAGACTTTTCGTGTTTTTATTTCTACATTTAGTGTCTACTACTCTTGCTCTTCAGTATCCTGACATTTTAGGTTTTGGTTTCATCCGATTTTGATTAGTTCTGTGTTTTCAGCCCTTTTTCAATCCCCATTTTGTTGCTCATCTGCTTGCTCTATTAAGCCTTCTCTTTTTCATCAGCAATTTCTTCCTTTCCTTTGTGGTGCCACTTGATAATGAGCTTACAAATTTAACCTCATGGATGACATCCCTCAAGATTTGCCTAGTTAAGGATTATATTTAGTTGCAACCATGTGAGATGGAAGGGCAGAGGGGTAGATTTCCCCAAACTGTACATCAGGACCAGGATGGACAGGGCTTTGAACAAACTGGTCTAGTGGGAGGTGTCCCTGCTCATGGCAGAGGTGTTGGAAGTAGATAATCCTTAAGATCCCTTACAACCCAAACCATTCAATGACTCTGTGATTCTGTAATTTGCCAAAGCCCTGACTGGCCTGATAAAGAAGTCTGGGAAAAGCCTGAGTCAGGCACAGAGTAAGTAACGTTGTGGTTTTTCATGTTCAATCATGAGCAAGATTGAATTGGTGAAGCAACTACTTTTTCTCTCTAGAGAGAAAAAAAGGCAGCTGTTTCTTAGGCTGGAAGTGGCAGCTCTGCTGTGAAGTGAGCAAGTCATGCTATTACTGTTGCTGGCTGCTTGACACTCCCAAGAAAAATGGAAGCTCTTCAGGCTGAGGAGTAAAGCAGAATGTGCCCCTAGACTCTTGGGGAGATGTTAACCTTGGGCTGTTAAACTAAGAGTGGTAAATAATGTAGAGGATTGTTACTAAAGCAACTAAAGCATTTCCCCCTGAAAACATAAACCCCTTCCTTGGCAGTCTTTCCATACAGGCACTCTCTCTGAAGCACAACCTCGGACCGTGTGCACAGGGTTTCCCGTGATATGAATGTCAATATGACACGTGAATATGACACAATACTTGCCACCTTAGGCCAAATGTTATCCATAAATGTTGCCTATAATCAAACGAGAAAAAAAGTCTTGCAAGAGTATTAGAATAGTAAAGTAAAAAGCAGATCTTTATTTGGTAGCTCCCAGGTGTCCCAGTGGTGATGGGCACACCTGGCTGGGTTTCTACAAGTTTTATAAGGTTAATTAATTAGGATAGCTAACAGGTACCTCTATTAGGAGATTTGATTGCCCCAGTAACCCAGCCCTGGGTCAACCCTTAGAATTGGTCCAAAGGCTTCTTTGCCCCAGTGCTTGTTATATCATCTCAGATTCTGGTTGGAAAACGAAATGTTCTTCTTGCAGGCCGTCTTCCTGACAATAAGACTAAACAGTATTTCAGGAATGTGTCACAAGGTTAGTTTATTGTTCTAATATCTAGGGGGAAAGAGTAGGAAAAGTACTGGAGCTACAGCCATGCATTAGCTATCTAAAAAGCTACAAATATATGAAAAATATATAAAATGCTTAGGGATCATAAGCTTCTTGCTTCAATGAGAATTCCACCTTCAAGAAGTACAATAAGTGGTTAATGTAAGTTGCTCCAAATCTTTTGGTACGTTCATCTGTCCAACTTCCACAGCTTTATTAAAGTTTTGTCATGCCCATTAGCCAGAGAATAGCCTTCTGTTTGATTTCACCTGGAGTTTTATGTGCATTTGTGAGTTACATGAGGTGATTCTAATTTCAAGTTTGCAAAGTAAAATTGTAAAAGTTCATTTTCTAAAGTGTCTTTTTTTTCATTTGTTTACATGGCTTGTTATTTATTATGCTTTTGCCACAGTTCCAACCTAGGAAGGAAAATCACAGTGTTTACTGGTGTACTTCAAGAGTGTATTCTGGTAATTAAATATTACAGTTTGCAGCCTCTATATTGCTTAGAAAAGTAAGAATTGATATAGATTCTTATTATAAACCTCCTGTTGTTCATTACCAATGTGGTTTTCAGACACGTGACAAGAAAGATTTCTTTCTGTGGTAAAAGGCCTTGCAAGGACAAGTTGTGTACATTTGTAGCACAGAAAACAAGGTTTTTATCAAAATTTCCCTGAAGAATTGTTTAATCAATGTCCTTGATACTTCTTTGCAGGGCGAACAATGGTATTTCTTCACTGCCGCATTAGAAATAAGAAAGGAATAAACATAAAAGTGACTCTTAGTACACCCCTTCCACTTGATATCTTTCCGGATCACTTTACAACTTTCCATTTTTCCATCTCTTCAGCTGCTTATTTGTATGCTGTAGGGACACCACAGTCCTGATGCTTCACTAGATAATGACTGTCTGTACCTATGCTGCCAGCCTCTGGTGTCTGGGAACAAGCAGCATTAGAGATTAGAGCGATGGAGGAACAAGAGCTTCCATCCTGTTGAATAGTTTTGCACTTCAAAATGTATTGTCACTCCAAAGAGGAAGAAATGAGGAATATGTGAAATTTTCTATTTAAGTAATATTTTAAGAACTTATTTTGGTTACTTATGAAAACAACAAACTCCTCTTCCTTCAAGCAACCCATGTGTGGTTACTAAAATATTTTGCAGTATTTATGCGGAGTACTTGTCTTTTACACAGAGAATGAGCTAATTCTCTCACTTGGGATGTGTGAACAATATGCTGGAGGAGAATCAATGCTGCAGGAGCAGCATAACAGATTTTCAATCTAGAAAATGGGCTGCAGAAAAATAGCCCATTTTCCTAAAACTTGTTCCTGAAATTGAATTTCTGACACCCATTCTAAGGGAAAAAATATTGATCTATCACATGGCTCTTTTCCTGAATAGGAGATGAAAGCCATGGCTACATATGTTGGCAATTACACTTCCAGTGCTCTGCAAGTGATCTGTGAAATGCAAATACTTTTCCTGAGAACTCTTTTCTATATGAAGAACCTTGTAAACACCTCTCTAAGCAGAATATACTTTTTCAAGGTTTTTTGGTTTGTTTTTTTTTCTATTTAGGTAGTAAAATAAGTCATGACTGGTTATATCGCAAAATATGCAATGGCATCTGCCAAATTTAACAACTATGTTTCTATAGTTAATTCATGAAATAGGTAAAAAATTATCTATTCACCCATCAAGGTTCATTTTCCATACAGTGTTACAGTGTAGTAGAGGTATCCTTGCTTTTTGTTTTCTAACTTGTGTTTTGACTCTAGGAATACTGATGAAATAATTAAATATAATTTGCTGGATACAATGGATAGTTTGAAAACTTGGAAATGCATTGCCATCCTTTTAAAAAGCTGGGATTTTAGTTTTATATTTGAACATAATATCTCTGTTTAGAAGAAAGATTCTCAGACTTCTTGAAAATCTATCACAATCTTATCACACACACAGGGCAAATTAATCCCTGTAGTAGTTACACTATCTAATCATTGTCATTCTAGAAAGGAAAGAAACAGCATAAACTTTTACATTTTGAAAAGTGGGATAAAAAGTAAAATCTGAATAGTAATGTGAAACTTTTTCCAGCTAACTGCAGTAGGTTCTTGATTGGACATTGATTACACAAAAACCCCCCTTTTTTATTGTGGTTTGGATGTTAGAGGAATTTGTAGTGGAACTACATTAGAAATTAGGGATACATCTGTACCTTCTACAGTCATAATCTAGTTCAACATGGAGACCTAAAGTATTTTAAGTTAATGTTTGGTCATGGACATGCTAAGGCTTAGCTTAGGCTCTTGTCTTGAAGCAGATTGTCAACAACATCTAAGCCAACAAGTTTGGTCTTAGTCTGGGTATTATCACACTCTGTTTGTGCAAACACAAGTGACTGTATTAACAGAATCAGACATCAGCAAAACTGTGTTAATTTATTCAAATTTGGAAGTCCACCAGGGTCTAAAATATATCCATTTCTTGAAAATATATGTTGACTCACCATCTCTAAGACTTACCAAAAAAGTCAAGTTGCACCTTACTTAACAACTTAAATTGCCTTAAATTGCTGTTTTCAAGAACTTCCTTCTTCCTGTTCCATCTTTGTATTTGAAAAAAAGTTGAGGGTTGGATTATGTTTTTAAGATGCCCTTTTTCTTTTTTTTAATAATATTTTAGATAAAATTACCCAATGCTTGGAAGATATTAATCCTTTGCCTAATGTAATGGGAAGTATTTTTTTTCCAGGTCTCAGCAGTCCCAGAGTTTGGCCGCATAGTAATTTATACCACCAGTCTTCGTGTGGTGAGAACCACTTTTGAAAGATGTGAACTGGTTAGAAAGATATTTCAAAATCACAGAGTTAAGTTTGAAGAAAAAAACATTGCTCTGAACAGTGATTATGGAAAAGAACTAGATGAAAGATGCAGAACTGTCTGTGAAGTTCCCTCACTCCCTGTTGTGTTTATTGATGGCCATTATCTTGGGGTAAGTAAAGCATGAACCTATGTTTTATTCTACAGTTGGGAAGAGCAGGTGAAAATCTTGATAAATGAGAAGCAGGATTTTTAGAAAATTACCCACAATGATGCAGTGATTTTAACAAGCTAAGACAGAAATCCTTTTGTAGTATGCACTGCATAGATCCTCACTGATAAGTTTGATCTGAAGATGTAAAAGATAACCAGGGAGAGACTACCAGGAGGGGAGTAAGGGACAATAATACATCTAAGATATTATCTCTTCTTCAAAAATACCTTATTTTGTAGTTGAAACCATGAAAATCTAGAGAAATTGATTTTTTTTTTCCTTATGATCGACCCAGGAAGATGAACACACATAGCATAAACCTGTCATTTAGTAATATCTGTGTTGAATAAGAGACTAACACTTCAGGGTGTCAGACTTTAAATATACATTGAATTTTAGATGATGTAGTCTGTATCAGGATCTGTAATCAACTGAACATATTTTAGACACACAAAATTGGTTAATACTTACTTTTTAAAAAGCCTGGCTGTAGAAGAGAGAGAAGAGCCCAATACTTCCCTATTGTAAAATGTAAAATCCAAATGGCTAACTATTTGCACACTAGTATTCTAGGTCTAGAAGCCTACTGACATTCGAAATTACCTTTTCATTGAACCTGTACTTTTGAAATGTATTTCTCATAGATAGAAAAAAATATCAAAAGAAAAAGATTCTGGGAAGTGGCACAAAGAAAAACAGTTTGAAAACTCAGAGAAGGTATTTATCTTGAGTGGTGAAAAGCTAGGAATTAGCATTGACTGTGAGACTGTGATTTGCCAAGGCAAACTATATTTAAACACAGTGAGGTTATTGTGTTTGCATCACTTAAAGCTTTCATTTTCACAAGACCTTTAAGTAACAAAATGCAGTGTAACCAGCAATCAGGGATAATAAATATTGGGCCTGTATGAACACATTCTCCTCTTTTCCCCCATCCCTTCCAAGCTTTTCATGTATTCTGCATGAGTTAGGCTTTATAACAAATGTGTTTGCTGTCAAACACATTATAACAAATGTGTTATATTATAACACATGTGTTATTATAACAAATGTGTTTGCTGTCATAGGCCTTGCCAGACCACTAGAACCACTAGTAAAACCACTTATGTGCAGAATATTAGCAGATAGTGATTTTTACTTCATTGTAGAATATGCTTTTATCAAAACTCTGATTTGGAGAGTTCTCCAGCAGCCAGGAGTAAAAGTGCTACATTCAAGAGAAGTTTAAAATTCAACAGGATTCAGATGAGGGTTTGCTCATCTAATTATTATGTTAAAAGCATAAGTCGTGAGTTATGATTGACTGCAAGAAAATCTCAGTCCACGTATGACAAATTTGGCCAAAGATTTCAGATAAGATACTGAAATTGATTAAATAAATTATTTGCTTCACTGTAGAAAATGAAACTAGTTCTCATTTCATTGAGAACTAACTACAGAATTTGGTCTCATTGGTAACAGTGGATATTTCTATAATGCTTTTTATAATAATTAACTTCTGATATGCAAATGAAACACAGAAATCCCAAAGCCTGTTGTGTCAGTAAATAAATCATGCAACATTTTCTTCTTTTTTCTTTCTCTTTTTTACTTTTTTTTTCTTTTTTTGAATATTTATTTCCTGAGAAATCCCCCCCTGAAGGAGATAGCATGTAGCAGTACAAAGGAGAATCTATATTGAGCTATGCAGCTTTCAATGAGTCATAAGGAGAAAAAACCCCAACCCTAAAATAAAATTTGAACAGTTTTGAAAGGTGAAAGATTATTCTTAATGAGATAAAAGTAACAAAAGCACCAAAACCCAGCATATGTGCATCTGATAAGAGTATATTGTACCCATGCTATTCAGAAGCACGAACAAAGTTGTTTGAGCACTGCAGGCTGTGGGGATAAATATTCACACTGCTGTGGAATTTATCATTGTCTGCACAGGGACAATGAAACAAATCCATGACTTAGGCAAAAGCAATAAAAAAAATCATATTTAGCCCCTGTCAAGGGAAGTACTGCATGCTGCAGTACAGCAGGGATTTTAATCTTCACTTTTTTTTCAGGATTGAATCACTGTATTTCTTGACACACATTTTCTAAATATCAGTCTGTCAGGAAATTGCTGTTTCTTTCTGCTGCATGCTCTTTACTGGCTGATCTAATCCCTTCTTTTCACCTGAGGTTGTCTCCATCTGAAATGGAATTATGCCATCTGGTGGGATACCAATGCAGAATAAAAAAATTCCAGAAAACATTCACACAGAAAAAAATAATAGACCATTCATTCACTCTTAAAAAGGAATTCAGAATTATTAAAGGTTTATGTTATGCAAAGATACACTCTCCTGGAGAAGGGATGCAAATAAAACAGGCAAATTAAGTAATTATTTGTAAATATGTTAACTCACAGCATAATATTTTAAAAATACATGCATTTTCTTTTTCTGTTTGAAATGTGTGATTGAATTCCAGCATTCACTTGCCATGCAAGCCTCTCTGATTTTTTTCAGATATGTGAATTTAAGACTATTTTTTCTGAAGACACTATCTCCTGTTTGGTTTTTCCAGTTATAGTGAATCCAAACCAGCATGAGATTCATAGTAAAATTATTTTACGCATTGGTTGTGATCCTCTCTAAAGAATGATGAGACTGTTTTTGTAACTGACTTTTAGAAAATACATATGTAGAATATTTTTTTGTGGAACAGGAATTAGCAGTTGCTGATTTCTTTAGCTGATTTAGCTTTTAGCTGATTTCCAGTGGCCATATATATTTAGTACCTCTCTATAGCCTATGTGTTTTGTTAAATAGATTCTTCTGGTATTCACTTGATGGGAGGAAAAGAATGGCTCTGTGACAATAAAGTTATTATGTAATTATTGCATTCAGTCACCTACCCTTTTCCCACTTGTTTCCTCCATTTTGCAGTTTAACATGTCAGGAAACTGCTTTTTACACATCAACCTTTCCCATCCTTTGCATACCAAATCCAGAATTTCTGGTGCAGGTACTCTACTGCAGCATCAATTTTCTCAATTTCTGGGCAGTCATTTGCACCCTGTGTGCATCTGCTGCCAAGGGGCCCCTGGCTGTGAGAGGAGTGGTGCTGCAGGCTGCAGGGAGTGTGAGCTGCAGGCAAAGGGAGGGCACACACAGCTCAGCTCCTCAGGGTGTCACAGAGAGGAGCATGGCAGGGCCAGGGAGGGTCAAGTGTGTGGGTGCATTTCTGCTGCCTCAACAAGAGGAGGCCTTGCTCATGCTTAGCAAAATAGGAAACAGGGCATGCAACTAATCTGCACTGCAAATGTGTCCACAAGAGGGATGTTGCAGGGCCTTGGTAATTTTTCTCAGTATATAAGGAATGATGCAGAAGAGAGGCTGCTTCCCAAAACCTACAGGTACTCAAGTAAAGCCAAATGCAGAGCCATATATCTGTGTTTATTCCTTGATGAAGGATTACATCATGGTAATGGTTTATATCCAAAATAGGTAGCAACAGACAGGTTTACTGACAAGACAGTGCTGGGGCAGTAGAAAACTTAGTGGACCTTGTCCTAGTTCTACAGTTAATGGGAATTATAGATGAGAATTTAATATTTGAAATGTGATGTTAATTTCTGGTTGTTCTCAAGGGATAATTGGGAAGATAATTTTATTAATTAAAATGGTCTGGAAAAATTGTTGAATTATTTAGCCAAGTCTGTGGCATTTCCTTGACAAAAGAAAAGCAAATATCTGACTACAATCTTTGCAGTCCTCCAGGATGGCAGAGATTCAACAAAGTTAGTAGATAGGGTAGTAGGATTCACAAGGATTTCTGCCTTGAAATTGAACTGGGTAACAAAACTGAAAACTCACTTCTCCCTGCTGATTCTCTAAATACTATGTCTACTTTCTCTCATGCTCCTTATGTTAGTCTCTGGAGGGACAGACTGTTTAAGGTTCACATACCTTTGTGAGTAATTGTGGACTGAGAACAACCTAGGAAGAAAAAGAAAGGCATCACTTTCTGGTCAGAAAGCAGCCATTGGACTTACTTGACAGCTGCTTTAATTACTCTGTTAATTATGGACTCTGTGTGTTAAGACTCAAAGACCCAGAAGGAGGGGTAACCTCTACAGACTTTTATTTATATTTTACTTTGGGCAACCATTAATCAGAGAAGACAGAGTGGAACACTTAAAAACATTGATAGCCATTCTGATGTTTGGGTTTTAATTTAAAAACCACAGCTTTCTACTTTGAAAGGAACTCAGCTGACTGAATGAATGTCATCAGAAATATAAATCCTTTAAAATATAAATCTGTAATGGGAAACCTGTCAAACTTTTAATTACTGTGCTGTGAAAGGCAATTAGCATTATCATTCAGTATCACTGTAACATGGGGCAGAAGTCACAGGAATGCTTTTCCCTGTGGCAACAGAGAAGAGAGCTTTTTCTGAAGATGGCAAATTGAGGCTTGTCTAACTCAAGGAATTTGGAGTGCTGCAATCCTAACATCAATAAACTTGCAAATCCTTAACGTCTCTACTTAGTTGAGCAGCACAAGCTTTGTCTTAAGCTGCTGCAGTGTATTCAGACCCCAAGCTAATTCTCCATGGGCTGCCTTGGCCAGTCCTCACTGTTGTGCCAATTGCTCCCGTTGCCTACTCCTCTGTGTGAAAGCAAAAGTGAGAGGACAAGTGTGAAAGGGGCCAGCAGACTGCTAAAAGCTCCTCTGCTGGGGACACAGACAGCCCAATGCATGTGTTGGAGCTGGTGCACACTGTGCCCGTGATCTGTAATGGATTTCAGTAGAAGAGTCAGCACAGTAATCAATTTATGTGATTAACAACAACTAATTACCTTGTGTGATACTTCTTTTTTCAAATATCTCTTTGAAAGTGTAACACTGTAAGAGTAGTGTCCACTGAAAACATGGCTTTCCCCATCCACTATAATATTAACCTTTTCCTTTCTAACTAATATGAAAATCATCAAACACAGAATCAAAGGTGATTTCCATGTTGTACAAACCTAGAGTGAAAAGACTTTCTAGAGGGAAAATAACCTTAGCAGGGTGTCATAAAAAGACCTTTGAGAGGTTTGGTTGTCTTTTGGGCTACACACATGTAGCCTCAGTAGTCCCCAGCAAGGTTCTGTGCATGGCTGGACCCTTAGAGATATAGTAGAGGCACACATGTTGCCCGTGCCCACCAGCAGCTTTTCCTATACCTCCCAGAAACCAGGAGAAGTGCTGGTGAGGAGCTGGGGCTGAGCACAGGCAGCTCAAGCTAATGGCATATCTGAGATGTGTGCCAGCATCCCTCTGCACCTCAGCCTTGTGCCAGAGTCCCACTACACCTTCTAGGTAATGCTGGAAGCAAACTCAAAGACAAAATTTAGCAATCTGGATATGCAGGGACCAGCAAACTGGGGCAGCACAAGGACATGAATTCACCATGTGGTGAAGATGTGGCCAATTGCCCCTGGCAGCAAGTAAGCCCTGTGTATCCGTGCCTCAGTTTCCTCCCTTTTGTTGGCTTCTGATCAAAAGTGTCTGCAAGTGTTTCACAATATTTAGTATTGAAGGAATTTGGTTACATAAGTGAAGTATAGACATTCAAATGTGGCCATCCAATCAGAAGAGAAGGGAACAAAAAGATCCATACTCTCCCTGTTGCTTTATTTTTGTCTGCAGGTCTCTCAACATGTACTTTCAGGAGGAAAAAAATCCCCAACACTTCAGTAGAGCCCTGGTTCAGGACACAGAAACCCTAAGAGGCCTAATGTAGTCAGACTAAGTTATTATTATTCATTGTCTGACTTTAATGTTGTTAGAGTATTTTCATTACTCTTTTCCTCCTTGTGTTATACATTAGGCACATTATGTCTTAATTCAATGCTCAGCTACCAGAATATTTGAAATACAATCTCCTCTTCTCATTTTACTGCATTCTCTGATGTGTTGTATATTTATATAATTGTAATTTTTTGACATGAGAACTAGAAATATTTCTTATTCTCTGATGAAACATACCCTGTAAAATAAAGGGAACACAATCAGAATTTTCAAGCTGTGTCACGTTTTACAGAAAAGGCAATGTGATATGTCACCTGCTAACAAATTTCAGGCATTACTATCAGACCTGTGATTAGATTCTCCTCTCCTTCTAGCTTTACTAAGGGTGACCTAATTGCAATATAATTAATGTGAGTCAAATTTGTCCTCAGCCTGTTTAAAATTTCAAGACCAAGTCTTCTAATCATCTCTGTTTTTTTCATGGTGAAATGGCTGACATTTTTCATCTTCTGTTTCCTAATAGGGTGCTGAGAAAATTTTACTAATGAATGAATCTGGGGAACTACAGGATCTCTTAACCAAAATTGAGGTAACATTATTCCTGCAAATAAATATAGGGAATTATTAGTTTTAAACAAGTAAATTTTCTTCTTTACCATTTCCTTTTCTTCTGCTATAAACTGATGATCCCAAATGCTTTTTTTGTTTTACTCTTTTTTACACCCTGTTTTGGGGTGTGTGCCACATAATGTTGTTAACTAGCCTAATGTGTGTCCTAATCTTGGGACAAAAGCACATACATAAGGCGAACAATGTCAGGCTACAGGAAACTGATAACAGCTCACTGAATACACCACTGCTTCACTACCTTTCGATGTTTTTTTGTGTGTGTGTGTGTGGTTGGTTGGTTTGTTTTTTTCTTTCTCTTTTGTTTTTTCTCAAAAATGAGTTTGCTACAATTGCAAGGGGCAGTAAGGTTTCTTCATTACTGGAGATGCAGAAAGTGGTTCCACAAACTATCATCTGCTCAAGCAGGAAATGGCCATTGTTCAAGAAACTGAGCTAAAGCAATTTTGCTTTGTTTTCTTGACTTTTGTTAGTTATTTTAACTACATCTAAAGGTATCTGTATACTTACATCTTAACAAGCTGTATTTAAGCCTAGCAAGCAATAATGAATGTAAAGATTAAAAGTATTATTCTCTTAAAATTTTGAGATTATTTGCAATAATGTTCAATGAAACAAACAATCATCAAAAATTACAAAAGATGGGAGCACACCTGAGATAAAAAGAACATTAGTTTTACATTAAATATTTGCAATCACTGTCCTTGGATGAGCCGATAGTAGTAGGAGCTGTTCACCTTGTGAAGAAGAACAGCAAATTTATGAGCTACAGAACAAAAAGAAAAAATGCCTTGTTTGCATGGTTATCTGAGTTTTCAATAGATGAATGCTATTATTAATGAGTTTGCAGAAATATTTTCATTTTTCCTAATGGTGCTCTAGGTACTACATTTTCTGTGGGTATTTTACTGTACTCTGGTAATAATTTGTCACTAATTTTTAGTGGTGTTTAATTCCTGAGACTAACAGTAGCAGGAATTGTATGGATTTTTGTTCTTTCTTTTTGAATAAACCTGCAAAGTCCTTACCAGTGCAATGCTAAAACATGTGGTGGTAAGTACCCAAAGTGGCATACCTTTCCTTTCTCTGATTTGAACTGCAAGGCAATCATTAAATAAACTAGCCACATTTTTAGCAAGTGAAACTTAAAAGTGTCTTTGAAATCTCTTCTTCTATGCTCCACTGTCTCTTTAATCCAATAAAAACATAGAGTAAATGTATTGTTTTGCTTGGGAATTGGGACAATTGGGAGGCCTCAAGCCTTCCTTGAAGCAATTGTCTCTGGGTATAACTGTTGAACATTGATGATCTTTCTTCTTTATGCTTAAAGCTTCAGCATTCTACGCCCGTAAATTTGAATACGCCACTTATTTCCTTGAGTACTACTTGTCAGAAGCTATGAATTGCTTTTTGATACCATCAGCTTTAACTGTAATAAGTATAATATGTTCAGCGTGAGCATGCAAATGCCGAAAGTCATAATATCTTAACATACGGTATAGAAAACATAACATCAGCATGAACTGCCTGAAGTTTGGATTCAGTTCATCACAATACCTCCTAGATTTAATCCAGACCTAAACAACATCCAAGTAATGCATGCAAGCTGTCCTTTAGCTTGCTATTGTGGCAAGTATAAATAGGCTACTGAGGTATAAAGTGACCAATGAACCTGCAGTGAGCCTCTCTGACATTGCATGTGGATCTGACCAAAGGAAAAGGCAGACTTGCTACTCTTCCATGGTGGTTTGCCATGGGATGGGGTGGTGGGTCTTGCCCTAAAGGGGAAGCAGGATGGGTATTTTTAGCTGTCCTGGAGTCCTCATTGTCCTAGACCTTATGGTGGTTGATAAGGTAACATTTTTGTCTTTCTTCCATTCTTTGAGCAGAGAGTGCAGCATCCTCAGGAGTGCCTCTCTTGTGGGGGCTTTGGTTTCCTGCCGTGCTCAGCGTGCCATGGGAGCAAGATGTCTGTGTTCCGGAACTGCTTTACGGACTCCTTCAAAGCCCTCAAGTGCACTGCTTGCAACGAGAATGGGCTCCAGCGCTGCAGGAGCTGTGCAGGCTAAAAACGGCATTTACACACTTCAAATGAATTTTATGCTACTGCACCAGTTTGTAATATGATTTTTTTTTTTTAGTTAATCCGTTTATCTAAAGAGTCAATAAAAATCCATTTGTTGTATACTTCTGGATTGAGCATTTGAGCTTTTTAATTTTCTCTTGTCGACCATATCATGAACTCTAAAATACATCTTGCCAGTTTCCTTATAGAGAGATTTGTAGTCTGGAAAACTCATCACATTGTGTGAATTCTTCTTTTTTCTATATGTGAGCATGAGCAATCATACATGCTTTTACATAATGCACTCGAAATTTCAGCAAAATGAAGCCTAAACTTCATATTATTGAGTGGTACTGCTTTCAAAATCAGTGAGAATAATGATTTTGTGATGTGGACTAGCCCAAGACTGTTCCACACAGCACTTCCCTGAAAAGTCACTAGGGCTGAATTCTATCCTGAATTCTATGTGACAACAGAAGAACTGAAACCTTTCTTGAAAGTCTCATGAATCAGCTTTGTCTTTTAGTACTGCTTTCTCTTTGTTACAAAATTAATGTTGTTAGACCAAGTTACAACACAAACATTTAACATGTTAGATGTTCATAACCATGGTAGTATCTCAGAGCTTTA
Organism: Phylloscopus whistleri; assembly: GCA_017589585.1. Taxonomy (NCBI): domain Eukaryota; kingdom Metazoa; phylum Chordata; class Aves; order Passeriformes; family Phylloscopidae; genus Phylloscopus; species Phylloscopus whistleri. The sequence goes on along the minus strand of JADMLD010000041.1, from coordinate 754,696 downwards.
TGATTCACAGTAGATCTTATAATGTTCCAGTGAGAGCACCTGAGAGCTTTATAAATTGTTTATAAAGTAATTGATGATAAGATTTCAGTTTTTTTGGCTTAGTAATTGTTGAAGTTTGATGACTAGCCTGGCATGATTGTTTCAGGGCATCTGTTGCCCAGGAAGGCCCAGGTCTATGCCCAGACCACTCCAGTACTGTATATACATTTGCCAGTTTTGGTGGGTTTCCCCAGCACAAGCACAAGAGAATTAGTCAACAATGAGTCTCAATGGACTGTGGGCTCTCCACACTGAATATATTCCAGTTTGGAAGTGCATTGCCATTCATGCACTTCAACAGAATGCTTTTTAACAGGGTAACTTTAGTGAGCCATCACCAAATGCTCATTTTGACATTGTGCCTCTGCCTCATGTTCCTGCTGTCAGTCTCTACTGGCACAAGTAGTGGAAAGGTAGTAGAAAGCCACCTTGGTAGTAGAAATTGGTGTTGGCTAGAAAAGGCTTCCCTAGTAGTTATTTCGCCCTGCCCAAACTGCATGAGCAAGTGCTGACCCATGTAATTTATGTTTCTTGCCTTATTCTTTCTGAAGTTGTGTAGACTGGGGTTTAGGTAAGTGTGGTTCACTTTACGAAGTGTTGTTTACTCTGGTTGGGTACCCCACTTCCCTTCCCTCTTTCCCATATAACCTGCCTTAATTTCTCTGTGATGAAAAGCTCAGGAATTCTCTCAGTGTTTTAGGCACAGCACAGCTGTGGTATAAACCAGGTATAAGCACAGCTGCACAAAACATGGCTTGCAAAAACACCCCCTCTGAAAACCTTTGTTTTTCTGATGCCTTGTCTTCCTCACCTGAATCATCAGACAACCATATTTCCTCCATGTTCTTTCCACATGCTATTATTGAAGTCCAGGGCATTCCTTTGGATACCCTGGACAGTCAGAAACCTGTACAGGGGGGTTTAAAACCTGTACGGGGGGGCTGGGATCTGTACAGGGGAGTTAGAGACCGTGGCACAGAGCCCAAGAAGGCAAGGGCTTTGACTTTAGTCCATAGGAGAGACTTCCAACATTAGGAGAGGAGTTACAAGACATAGAGTGTAATAAAGAGTAGTATAGTTTTCACATTTGGGTTTCTAGAATAGGTGTGAATGGGGACAAGATAGAGGATTCTGGGTGCCCTGGGGTCTTCTTCCTCGTCTCCATCTTCTGCTGTGATGGTGGCACAAAGTAGCTTTAGAGGGATTGGGTTAGTGTAGAAGTAACCTGTTTAGTATAAAATGTAGATATTGGTTTGTAATTGTAAATAATCAGTACGTAACTACATGTGTAAGAGAGGACGAGCCTTCGTCAGAGCAGGGAGTCGTTGCCTGATGCCCGTGCTGGACAGACCTTGGTCAGGCACAGGGAAAAAGGGACAAGATAAGATATAATAAACATGAGAAAATCCTCAAAAAGAACATCTGAAGACTCTGGTTCATTCCTGCGTTCGGCTTGGGGCTTTCAGAGGGCAAAGGACATTTAACCACCCTAATCTCGGGTGAACCAGCTCAAACCCGAGAGCTATGTCTAGAGGTGGTAGCTGGTGCTGAAGTGTTGGACAAGTTGAGCTTACTTATCTCTTTCAACATTTGAATCTAAGGGACCTATGCACATTCTGTTACACATTGAATGTGCAGGCTTGAAAGTGCCTGTACAATCCTACTGGTCCTACAGATTCTACCTTAAGGCTTGAAGGAAGCATCTGGATCCTTGGCATAACACGAGAGAGAGTAAATTTTATACAAAGGCCATCCATACTGCTTAACAACACCCCAGCTATAAAACTGAATTGCAGATGTGCTTACTTTATTACTGCATGGGTAAGAAGAAAAGAAAGAAAATACATTACCCTTCTTTTATTTAATAGTTGTATGCCTTCTATTTCTGGCTAGTATTGCAGTCCAAACTGGTATAATAGGGAATGAAAGGCAGCATAAAGCAGAATACTGATGATTAGAAAGTCATCATTTCTGGTGGGTGAAAACAAACTTCTTTAGTTTTTAATTTGCTATATGGATCTAGATTGTAGACCATTCTAGAACATTCACAGTTGTGAATACTGAACTCAAGATGGCATACCCAAATTAATCCTTGAAGGAAATTACTAGTGAAGAAAATACCAGTGTCTTTTGTGATACTGTAATTCCAGTCTTCCCCCCTGAGAAGACATATTGCTTGGTGAGATGGTTCACATCACCATTCACCTACTGAAGTACCACATGACCAAATTACTATGACTTGACAAAGTATGTTAAACATTTTCAGTTTCACTGAAAACAAGATTTCTTCATCGACCCTGGAAGAAGGGTTTGAAGCTGGTTTTCTTCCCATTCAGGCAACCAGAAGGTGACTTCAGAGTGAAACAAATGCACTAAATCCAGTTTCTTTCCTGGTTTATCTCCAGGGGCTGTGAAAGAAATCTAGACAGACTGTACTAGACAAGGCTCTAAACTCTTCAGAGGCGATTAATGCCAATGAGCAAAGATAGGGTAAAACCTCCTTAGTTTTCTTTTTAGAAGGAAAAATGATGAAAGCAAAATATCAAGTTTTGCAGAATCTTTTCCCCCCCCCAGGGCTCTTTATGGGAGACACAAGACTCCTAATGCTGACAAACATAGCATTCTTCAGGCACTGCTTATTTGTCGGTGTACTAGAAAAAGATTTTTTTCTCTCCTTTCTCATCGACTAAATTACTAGCTTTTCCTCTCCAGCTATATTTTTCTTGTAACAGCCTGCTTGAGAAAAAAAAGGTCTTCTTTTTTTTCTGTCCTTTTTTTTTTTTTTAATTGTATTTTATTTTATTTTATTTTATTTTAAAGGAGATTTTTTACTGTACTGTTTACAATCTCTGCTAGGGTTTTGGGTCTGGCTTCTCAGCTCTTCCCAGTCATCCTAGAAACACTAAGTGTGGCAGAATGACAGCATTACAAAGGAAAGCCCAGGAGCCAATTGAGAGATATGATGGTTTCTAGTATAAGAGATGTACCAGGCAGCCAGCAATATGCCTTTTAGTCAGTCTGAAATAAAATGAGGTATGCAGCTCTGTTCTGATTTACACCAGTAGTGCATCTTTATTTCCGAGGAGTTAGCAGCCATCTCCTCTGCTATAACAAATAAGACTCATCCAACTGCATTTTTGTACAGGAAATTTTCTATTTCTAAATGCATTGAGCTCTGTTTCTCTTGTTTCTGGCCCTCATGACAAGGCTGAAGTAAGGATCCAAGTAAATGTTCTCTGCCTGACAGCTCAGCATATTGTCATCTAGAGAGAGATAGTATCAGAGAGTAACGTAATCCTTAGGCTATTTCTTTGCAAAGCTCTACGAGCTTAAAAAAGAGAATGGTTTGGAGTCTTCAGTCCCGTTGCTTGCAGCACTCGTTCTGGTGGACAACATATCTGAGCATAAGACTGTTCTTTAACTCCTTAGAGAATTTCGCTGTCACAGGAGCAGAGGGTAAGAAAATATCTTACTCTAAATAATGAGGACCCCATAAAGCAAGATAATCATTATCCTCACTTTTTTTTTTCTTTGTAATGGGTTATTTCAGAGTAATGTGCTTCTCACTTGCACTAAAAGACAAGGGATTATAAATTTTATTTAATATTGTACTATTTAATAAATGTATTTGGTTTTTTTCTGCTGGGGAGTAGTTTGTTCTTTTAACACACCACTGGGCATTAATTTTCTGGGGGAAATAATCTGGGCATTTTCAATAAGAAACAGTCTGGGAGTTGATTTCCATTCAAACTCTTTGTTTCTATGGTGTATTCTTTCTAAAGATACCTACAACAGACAGACTTGTCGTATGTGTCAACAGCCTACTGTAATAAAATATTTTATACAAATTTGGAATGGTGAGAGTTTCTGCAGGCAGTGCTGCAAAAACAAGCTTGGCCTTTTATTTAAAGCTAAAAACTACATCAGATATGACATTAGATCATACTGACCTCCATACTCAATTTTGAAGTTTTCTGACCTCAGACATGGTCCTGTCAAATCAGTGAGAACCATTTTACTGATTTAAATTCCTGGTCTGCTTCTATCTTCCCTTTACAAGTGAAGTGCTCTGAAATATAGGATCAGGTAATTAATGCTATACTGTGTATAGTATAAATTCCCCTTTTAAAGTAAGAATGTGGTGCCTTTTAGCCCTCCAAGATGTTCTCACTCAGTAATTTATTTCTCCTATACCTGTGAACTCATAATAATGAATGAAAAGGATCCAATAGTCTTGAAATAAGACAAGTTAATTCAAGTAAATATGCATTGTAAGAAAACTTGCAACTGGTGACTTTAGTGTCCTTTGAAAAAAGTAACAAGAAATTCTTGAGAATTTTTGAGTCTTATAAATGAAATAAGGAACAAATCTTACTGGAATGAGTTTCACAATTTTCATGAGTGAATACCTAATGGAAGACACTTCAGGTGCTGTTCCTAGCTATTGCCACTGTATAATTGCATAAAAATGAATTCTATTCTCTTAGCTTGAGATACATTATTTGACCACAAAAGCATTCAACAGGAAATGTTTATGCCCTAAATAATTTAGTAAGGAAAAGAATTAAGATTTCTTAGCTTACTTTAAATAATTTAAAGATGATAGTAAAGGACATTGTAATCCAAAAATAACTTGAAAAGTAAAAATTATTAGAACTAAATCTTTATGTTTAATCCAATTTCTCTTTCTTCTGGCATTAATTTGCTTAGGGAAAGTGAATGAGGAAATAATTGCTTTAGAAAGAAATTACTGTGCGAAAGCACTTGCAGTTTAAGCTTCCTCTAGCTTATCAGCTTTACTTTGAAAAATTGGTTTCAAATGAGTTAAAAGATTTATGAAAACCAGTAACTTTTCCACTCAAGAAAAACCACACTGCAATAAGACACATAATGCCCGTGTCTCTTTGAGGTCTCATATCTTTGCTACTAATGGAAAAAATCATCTTATTGAAAACAAAGGTTTATTTAAAAGACTCCCCCCCATCCCAATAATCAGAAATTGATTTCAACAAAAATAATTTTCCTTTAGTGGCCTGAAATTTGGAAGTTTGTGTAAAAGAAATATGCTGCAGGGTAACACCCTTTGGCAGCTGACAGAGTTTTATTTTGATCTGGAGAAAAAGCCTGTTGTGACAATGCAAAACAAGCAATAGTTATATGACCAGTCAGAAGAGTTGATAAGTGGTTATTTTCATTATTGATTGTGATCTGTTCAAAGTGGGCAAATAATGATCAATAAAAATCCATCAAGCATCACCATATAAATGTGAGCACTCATCAACTTACCACTTAAAAGTGGCTATTTACTTTTTAAATATTTAATCTAGTGGATACATTCTTGTCTGTAAAATATGGGCAAAATTCTCCCTGATTTCAAGTCAGGTAAATTATAAATGAGTGAGGATGACAAATATACAAACATCATCTAAATGAGAATCCTCTCTGATCGAACTCCCAATACCAACATACTATTTATTTGGGACTCTGCCTCTGATTTGAGCCAACATCAGAGACTGAAGAACATCTGGACACTGTCTTGCTCTCAAATTTCATTTGCACATTAATCTTTCCCATAATATCATATGTGGGAATAGGACACAGTAGGACAGGGATGTTGTACTCCAACAGAAATCCTCCAAACCTGTGGGATGATATATTTAATCCTTGTACATCAATAGAGCTGCACAGGCAATGAATGCTTTATACTGCCTCAGGGATCTAACCAGACAGAGGGAACATCAGATCAATACTTCAACCTGCAAAGTTAAAGGACTCAGTAAAAACTTATTTTTTTAAGTATAAGCACAAAGATAATAAAGACATCATCATTACTCTTATATTTGAGATATTGCAATCATTGCTTTTAACATTATAAGAAAATCATGCTGCCTCTCATTACAGCTTGATGGTAATAGCTGATGTTGATAAGTTTTCCTTTCCAACATAATCACTGAGTAAAATTTACTAGAACATTATCAAGCATCAGTACTGTACTTTTAAGCATACGTAGAATATTATTATTATTCCCTCCATCATTTAGGCTTTCTCTCAGGATAAGCCAGAATAACCAAAGCAAGATTAGCAGAAAAATCTATCAGAAAATTTAGTCTGTAATCCTCTTCCTCAGTGTTTTAGGGAGATGCATGAATGTGTTTTCTGTGGGATGTAGAGTTTCCCAGTGGGTATCCTTGCTATTCAATGTTGTACTCTTGTGATGTCCCTAACAGTGCACAAAGTGCTCTGAGGTGGTGCTGTGCTGTCTTTTTCTGCATCCCATATTCTTTTACCAGTTTGGAACGTAATGATCCTAAATTTTCCAGCTTTTTCTCATGTTCCTAACCAAATGTACACATCCTGTATCAAAGAAAAGTTAAAAATTAAACCATCTTCTTCCTTTGTAACCACCAAATCTCATCTTCCGGGTCATACTTCATGAGCAATATGGTTTGAAAACCTGGGAATATTTTTCCGCATTTATTCTCCACTCCTTTATCAGGTTTGTGATGGCAATAATTCTTTCCTATTGCAGCTTATACTTCTTGCAGTGCATCTACTGTTCAATAATGTCAAATTTGTCATGCCACACTTTATGCTTACCTTCAGACAACTTGGTATATCTGCTTACTGTATGATTTATTGCCTCAGGGCCTACACACAAATTCTATTGTCCTCTCTTGGACATTTTCTATCTTCTGTCTTTGCTGTACTATGAATTATGGTCCAGAACACCTTGCTATATCATAACTTGGTTTTAGAATTTGATCCCAGATCACTCTCTGCATCCCCTCTCCTTCAAACTGTTTATCTGTCCTGCTTAATAGAGATAGTTTTTCCCACCCTTCTCTCTTAAATCCTCAGCTGGTGTCAACTTTGTCCTTCGGATCTCATGACAGCCACCCAGGGGGGCTATTAACCTACTGTAACCAACTGTCTTCATCTAACACACCTACAGAGAAACAGCACAAAGCCAAAGCAGACAGTATCTTTTCAGCTTAATTTCAGAGTGAGCTTTGTTTTTTTCAAGTTATACTAAATCCCTGAAGAACTTTTTTTCCTAACATGGCATTTCATATTGATAATGAAAATAGTAATTACAAACTGATAAAGGACTACTTGGCTATGAATCTGAAAGTATTTCATAAGCAGAGAAGATCAGCACAACAATTCTGAATGGTAAATCAGATTTAACATCCCTGTTTTACCATCCCAGCTTGCCTCAGAGGCACAGAATCTAAATCTCCAGACAAAACCAATTTTTATTGATGCCCAGATTCATGTATATGCTATCAGACAGAAATTGGAATACACTCAGTCTTTTACCTCTAAAAATTTTTTCTTTGAAGTATTTATCTTTCTTAAGTATAAAGTTTTCCCAAAAGCTTTGTACCTGAACACCTAAGGCTCTAACTTTCCTTCTTTCCTTCCTCTATTGATGTTAGACACCTAGAAATAATTGTTAAATGTAGATATAATATCTGCTTTAACTTCAAATAGCTAATTGTGTATAAAAATCAAATGTGTTGCAAAGTACATAGAAAAATTATCTTTCTGTTCCAAATTTGTTCCTAACATGAAGCAGCAGATTCTCCACATCATCATTGTTTATGAGGAATAGATATCAACAGTGACATGCTAGTAGAAAGTTTGGTGAATGTTTTTTTATCTTTATCAGCATTTGATTTTATGACATGAAATAACTATTACTATCTTCAGCAGCCATTATATTCTGAGTGTTTTTATGTGGTAGTACAAAAGGATCAGACTATGTCTACAGAAACAAAGATTTATTTTCATAATAATAAAGACTGTCACAATTTTTTGAAAAACTTTTCAATTTTGAGCATTGCACTTGTGATAGATTTTTTTTTCCCTCCTGTAAGTTGCAATTGAAAGTGACTGCCAATATTTTGTAATTTCACACAGAACTATGAGATTTTTTTCGGTGCATTTTCTATTGACCAAATACTAGAAAGTACATCTTATCCATGAAGGACAACTATTACCTTGATTGCAAGAGAAAGAACTTAATGATGACACGTATGTTAGATGGATATTTTATCTAGTTGAAAGAAAAACATCTACCACCCTTCAGGGATGAAATAGTTTATTCATTTTGCTATTAAATGAAATCAACCAAATCAAGATTTATTAACTAATTACATTTTAGCTTTCTACTCTCCTGCACTTCTGTTCTAGAACTTGTTATATGTACAATCTGCTCATAATGTTTGCTTTCGTTTGAAGAAAGATTATGAAATTCAGACCTGGATTTGCCCTTCTTGAGAGAAAATGCAAAGAACCTTTCTGGTCTGTGCTGGGGCAGGTTAACTTCAGACTCATTACTCCTTGGATAGGGAATGAAATGAAACTATGTGATCTTGCCTAATTTGTTGTTTTCTGGACTGTTTTTTGTTCTGGAAGGCAACTATGAGACAATCCAAGTCAATCTTGCTACTCTGAATAGTGTCCCTCTGAAGTACAAGTACACAGTGAAAGTTGAGTTTGGCATTGGCTTCTTGACCAGTTTCCTTTAGGTAACTTTAATTTGTTTCTAATTTCTCTAGTGTCAGTAATCCATCTAAGATAATTAAGTATCAAAACTTTTGTGTCCTGTATCAAAGTTACATTATGTAACAGTTAAATTCCTAATTATTTGAGTAGTGAAAAGGTTCCTTTGGTACAAAGCATTACTGGCATCACAGGCTCCTTGTGTAAATGAGGATGAATTTTTTTCTTTCCATTAGAATGAATTAATTTTTTTTAATGACAGGGAAAATTACCCTGATTAAATTTATCACAACCTTATAACAAATGAAAATTGCTGCCTCAGTCCAGAGTCAGTGATCATGTTAAATGCTTAGTTGAAACCAAGAGCATTCTCCAAAATGGCATTTCAGTAGCTTTGATGTGCAAGTGCACTGAAAAAGTCACATCTCTGATGACACAAAGGTTTCATGTTGCCTGTAATGAAAAACAATGAAGTTGAGTTGCATTCTAATATTAACTGTCAATGTTCCTGCCGTGAAATTATGATGTTACTGTTAGTTTTTTCTTTCTGTCCCATGGTATTGGAACAAATCACCATCCAGTACAAAGAAATTCATAATAGCTACACCAGAAGCCATGTCCTTTCTCTAATATAACTTAATTTATGCATTTCTTTTTGTTCCTGGGGAAGAAAAGAACTGAGTAGAGTATTCCTAAACTAGGAGTAGTCTCTCAGGCAAACCAGAATAGACAGTGAGACTGTGAGAATTGTTATGGGAAAAAGATATTATACATGATACTGTAGTTTCTTTAAGTTATGCCATGCAGCCTTTTATTTAGTTTCTAGTTAGTTCAGAATTTTTAGCACTGTACCTTCTGCTGCAAACTTTGTATTACTGTAGGAGATCTACAGCAGCTGAACTTGGAAATGCAGTTTTAGAATTGATTTTCGGTAGCAGTGAGTTCTTTAACAAGAGAAAGGATTTGAGACTGCACACAGTAATAGCTGTAGATAAGACAGACTGGGCAGAAATGTTGACTAGGTGCCTTCAAAGATATTTGATCTGGAGGTAGTAATTTGTTGGTCTATTTTTACTTCATGGGGAAAGGTCATGGAATCCTGAAAAGTACTGCTGGAAAATGAGAGCCTGCACACAGTAATCATGCAAAGATCACATGTCTTCTGGATTGAATGCAACAGAAATTCTGGCACAGAACAAGTGATGTTGAAAGGCTTTTAAAGCAATGCTAAAGTAATTGGCATTACAACCTAAGGGGCAGAAGTGCTATTTATTTCTAAGGAAAGTAGAGATATATTTGAGGAAGAATGATTAGCCAAAAGTTGTCGCTGCATGTCTCTAATCATGATGAATGATGTAACTATATACTTAATGTAAGTCAGATGGAGATTGCTGCAAATGAAAAGTGTGATGAGCAGGACTGAACAGGCAGTGAAGCCATTCCTGTTTTGTAATGATGATGATGATTTCCTTCAGATTTTAAGTTCCTGATGAAAAGTAGAGGCTGGTTCCACCTTTCTTAATTTAGGGGGTTGCTCTTTCTAATTTCAGCTGCTCTAAGTACATATCATATATCACAAGAGATCACAAGTTGGATGAGTGGCTGATTTTTAGTGATGCAGTGGAAAAAATTCCCTTTGAGAGGGTTCCTGGTGATCCAGTGCCATAGCTCAGATGCCAAAGCTATGCAAATAATCATAGCATCACTTGTCCCTAAATATTTATATGTATTTTCTTGGAAGAAAATACTTTCTGCTTAAATCTTTCACTCCTCTTGTCTCACATGGCCATAGAACCTGAATTTACAGCAGGGCCTGGCCTATTACATTACCCAGTATATCATTCTGAAATGGACACAGGGGAACTATGTAACCTCTGCAATATGACACACATCGGAGCCATTATGTCATGATGTCTGTGGAAGGAATATAAATCACTGACTGTCAGAAAAAACTAACTCTGGTCTCAATTTTAAGGTATCTTGTCAACTTTGGAACACATTTATTACAGACCTAGAAATCAAAAATAATGTTTCATAATATATTGGAGATTTGGCTGGTTTTCCATCCTCTGAGATAACATAGTAAGAATCAGGGAATGAAAATAAATAATTTGTCAATTGCTAAATCCTTGTGAAATAATTAGGTATTTACAAGCAAAGTTTATTTTTTCTCATCTTGAACTAAAAAATCCCCAAACAAATAGACAGGATTTTACCAGTAGGGCAATACAAGAGATTGATTGTTCACAGTAAAAAGGAGAGCATATCTACACTAATTCCAAAAGATGAGATTTCATTTTTGAACTAAAATCATTATTTGGAATATATCACGTAAGTTTAGAGGCTTGAAAAAAGTGCAAAATAATACCCCCCATCTAATATATTCTAAAAGCTCAAAGCTGAGGCTGCCCTTCCCTTCTCATTTCTTTAGTCTTTTGGAAAATCCAAGCTTATTGGCAGAGCTGTTGAGTGCCTTTAGCTTGAGCACCTCTTGAAGGATTTCTTGAAGCACCTTTCAGAAAGGTCCAAAGTGAGGATGTAAGAGAACTGAAGTGCTCCCCTTTGCTTTCTCGCCACTGTTCTGAATTATTGAGGTGGAAAAAAGGTAGGAAAGAACCTGTCTTTAACAGGATGGAGATTACTGTCTCTTTTAAATCTGCACTGTTTCTTATAAGTTTGATTTTCCTCACTTGGAAAGCACAAAGTTGTGTGTAGGTGGAGACACAGACAAAAACTCCTTTGTATGGTTTGTGCTGCCAACTTTCACATCACGACAGCCATTTCTGGAAGTATGAAACACACGGCTTGTAGTGCTGGCAGTGAACCGCAGGGATTAGAAGAAATATTGCCAACAGTATACAAAGAAACAGTGATACCACAACTTTCATGAAAACAGCACCTGGAGGACAGCAGAGGAAAATGTTCTTCCTAGTATTGCTGTAAATGAGAACCCAGCAGAGTAGGTAGATGTCCATGTGGGAAATGTTGTATTTTATCAGTGAACTTCTTTCCTGAAAGCATTTTATTGCCAGGAGTTTTACAGACACCAGAAGCAATTCAAAATGGTTAGAAAGCTCCTTAATGACTAGATTGTTCACACACTGGGCAAAATTTGTGGTCACACTGAGACATCTAGTGATGCCATGGACATGTTATTGCACAATGTGACAGTACACTTTTGTCATATTTTTGTCTTTTCAGACAATAAAAAAATGCAGAAGAGCAAAAAATCTGCAAGAAACTGGCTGAATTTGCTGGTTGTTCAAGAGTGTTTTCTGCAGTCCTGGTTGTTTCTGTCCCAGGCAATTCAGCTCTGTAAGCTTATCCTCAAGCTCTCTTTCATCATAATGGCAAATTTGTCATTGCTTTCCCCAAAGCTACTCCTGCTTCTTGAGGGCTAAATCTGTGTACCATGATGTAAGAGGGAATGATCTGTTTACTTGCCTGCTGCTTTCTCCACTGGCAGCACAATTCCCTGTTTCCCTATTCTGTTACTCAGAAAGCTTGTGTCATCTTGATCAAAAATGAATCAAAAGAAAAAAAGGCACAGTAATATAAAAGAAAAGATTTCTGTTTGAATAAGAAAGAGAATCCATAGTTCCCAAAAATCTTCAGGACACCATAAGGTTAAAAGTGGAGGACAAAGCCTCCAGCTCTGGAACAGTGGTTTAATGTTGTCTCAAGAATAATTAACAACCTGTGGAAAAGGGCTGCTCTTTTTCACAGGAAATGTATTACACCGAGACAATCCAAACCACTGGACAAGGAGAATTCTGGTGAGTATCAGCAGTAGCTGATGAGGACTTTCATTCTCAAGCAGTTACACAGAAAGAGAGGCACCCTTGGCTGAGATTAAAGGGATAAATAATGAACAAACTCAAAAGGGAACTACTTCTTTTGCTCTAATGTCTTTAAGCCATAGCTTAAAAGAGTCGGCTTCAAAGAAATAGACTTCTTCAGTGAGTCAACCTTTTCCAACCCAGAGAAACAGACAACTAAATTGTTGTGGTGTTTTCTCTTCTGATCCATGAAAATATTACTGCATTTAGGCTAGCAAAAATGCACTAAAATAAAATTTAAAATGTTTATGATTATTTGGATGATATAAACAGGTTTGAAAATGTAAGAGCGAAACTATAGTGTTTGGACAACTGTAAATATATGCATATAATTCAAAATCAAAGCATGTCTCAAGGTATCTTAAGTAGGACATGGGTATGTTAGTTATAGACAAATATATAAAAACTATATAAAATAGATATACTATTGGTATAGAATCTGTAAATAAAAATACAGACACAAAAAAAATTTACACCATGGGCAACCCTATGGGCCTCTTTAAGCCTTCCCTTCAAAGCTTTGATATACATCATCGTTCTCATATTTAGAGTGCATGCACTTTAGGGCACTGAATCATCCCTTAAAATTTATGTTAAATACATTTATTGGAGAAAGTGCAATAAATAACTAGAATATTTACAAATAATGTTATATTTATATGAGTTTATCATTTTTCTGAGGTCTCACAGCACCTCTAAGAGTTCAATAAACAAGACTGATCATGACATGGTAAGACAGAGATTATTTTGCCTCCAGACTTGGCTCTGAAACAGAACCAAATTAAGACATTATCCTTACAGGGCATTTCTGTATTGGGAAGATGTGGTAGATTATAAAGAAGTTGATGAGTTCGTGTAGGAAGTTATCAAGGTAGAACTGTCTCTCTATAAAAAATAATTATTGTAAACAGAGAAAGCTTGAAAATATATTGATCACTGACAATATGATGAACCACAGAAGAAAAGGTAAAATAAAATGTGCTTGTACCGAATAACATATTTATGATAATTATTATTTTCCCTCTGTGAAAACAAATCCTGCTAGTACAGTTTTCATAAGATAAATTCATATCAGATAAATGTTTTAATAGTACTCAGCTTGGGGCATACAAAGACTTCAGGCTCTCCTATATGGAGGAAAAAAGCTGTTTCTGTTCTTGATTTCAAACCAGTGTTGTTACTCGTGATCCTTTTTTTTTCCCTTCCTCCATCACCAAACTCTGCTCTGACCAGACACAGCCCTTCAAAGGCAAAAAGTCCTGTATGGCATATTGGGCTGCTGTAATTGCCACAGAAACATCATTGAGTAACGAAAACCTGTTGGGTGTAAAACCTGCAGGTCCTTAGGGATGACTTGGAGGGCATTTTGCCTTTAACAGCTTCATCTCTGGCAGACTATAATTCACTTGCATTTTTGTTAACAACTTCATCAATGTAAGACTCTGACCTTATTGAATATTACCATGCTATAAGATTTTCTGTACTGTGTGATCATAATTGATTGATACACAGGAGCAGAAAGACAACAGAGCCATTTTACTGATTATTTTGCTGTCTGCTAGGAAACAAAATGACTTGGCAGCACTTTTGCAAATGATTTTTACACGCCTTTGACAAGACAGCAAGTCAAAGGGCAAGTGACCTTAACCAGCAGAAATCCACAAAAAAAAAAAAAAAAAAAACAACCCAAAGAAAGGCACCTGAAGTGAAAAATGGTGTTTAGGCAGGGATTGGTCAGTCAGGCCAGCCCTTGTTTCTGTGAGTAGGAGGGCGCATGTGCCAGGGACTGATTTTAAAATCAAGGCCTTACTGGCACTGAGCACTGGGAAAGCACTTTCCATCTAGCATTTTCTTGGGGACACTGACAGGAATATGACAACCATAACTCAACACAGGAAGAACCAGGTGTATTTGGCTCTGCAAAGTGAATTATCTGGATCACATAGTAAAGCACAAAGGAAGACTGAAGACAATTTGAGCACAGCTTTGGTGTTACTCTGGAGGCAATGGCATTTCAGTGACAGAAGTCCACATGAGCAGGACTGATATTGCTGTGCAAGTTGTGCAAGAGGGGTGGAAGTGAAAACTGCCTTGCCACAGCACAAAAAGGTCAGCATGCATTGACTGAGTCAGTGTGTGATCGCATTGGGACCAGCTGGTTATGAGGGAATTTAATAGGCTTCGGCAAAATTTGGGAAAAGACAGATGTTTCAGAGCTGGCTGTGTTCCTGCAGCATGATTGTCATAGTGTAATTTCCCACTGGTGTGTTTCACATCCTCGGAAGCCCAATTAGCCAATGAAGCTTTGCTTGCAGCAGGCAGAACTAAGAATGCACTGGTTTTCCCCCGAGCAGCTACTTTCTTGTTTTATGCATGCAAGGAAAAATAAAAAGTTGTCTTTTCCAGTTAACTGAGCCACAGCACCAGCACTTCATACTAACAAACCTTTAAAAAGAGGCTGTTCTGTATATTCCCAATGTCTCATATCTTCAGACCACTCTAATGTTTTCCTTTCAAAATTACACACTCAGGATTTTTTGTCCCTTTTTCTGGGAAGCACATAGCTTTATACCTGACTCAATCTCCCTTTCTCCAAGCCGTTTCCAAAACACACTTTTTTCTTTTACTGTACAGCTTTATGACCACTATTTTCAGGGCCTTAATCCTCTCATCCAGATGAGTCTGTTTACTTTTTTCCCCTGGACTCTCCTGTTCCCCTTATCTCAACCAAAATCAGATATACTGCAGCTCAGTTCATGTATAGAATATTTTTTAACTCTTCACAGAATTCAGGGAAGACACCAGAGGCACTCTGCCTTTGCAAGTTGGTCTGGATATTCTACCTCTTTCACATGGATGGAAATGGGTTGAATGTTGCATCAATTAAAGAAAAAATGTGACAGTAGAAGGTTTGTGTTCTTCCTCTTACAGTCAGAGAAACAGTCTTCTAGTTTTCTCCTTCCTTTCTCCAAGTTACGTACTTGAATTTTTGCTAGTGGTGCTCTGAAGGATGTTGACTGTTTTTATTGGTATCAGTTACCTTATATTGAGTTAAATTACCAGCATTTCTTGTCTGTGTAAGCTTGTACATTGACAAAGGTACTGTGAAGATACTTCTCATGAAACTCACTGGAGTGCTTTAGAGAATGTTGTCCATTAATAGAGAATCCATGCAGGAAATTAATTTTATTACCCTTATTCCATGGTAACAATATGTAAAAATCAGCATTTGAAGACAGACTATAAACACACAATCAGTCAAGAGTATCTACTGCCACCCCAGATGACTTGAGAATGCAAATGAATACTGCTAACTTCTTTCATCTTCAGAATCCAGAAGAATGGTTCTTGGTCTTTGCAGCAATTGTGGAGCAGGCCTCCACTGTGAAACAAAAGAAACACACACACAGAAACAGTGCCCACATAAAAATGACTGTTATAAGGGAGAGTTCCTAACTCTTCATAAAATTCAGGTAATGAATATATTTAATTTTTTATGATCCATCTCCATCTGTTGGGGTTCAAGGCTTACAAAACCCCAAACTGAAAGTTTGTGATATAATAACTTACAAAACTTGTTCTGTTGTGATAAACAGGGAGAGTTAGAGAATCACAAATGGAAAAGGGGGATTCACTCTAACACAAAATGTTACATTGATACTACATGTGAACTGTTATCATCAAGTATTCTTGGACTTCCCCCAAAGAAGTATGAATATACCCAAATACGTCCTTCCATGTAGGTTAATAGTTTCAGGATAGAAACCAGTTACATTTGCAGTACAAAGAATTGCAAAGAATTACAAAGGATAGCAAAGAATTCTGTGCCTTGGAGACATTTCACAGGTCTTGTCCTAGTGTATAGATCTCCAGGATTTATAGACATTACAGAATCTTGAATAATTTTCTTTCACCTACTTGACAGCAAACAGGTTGCATTTAACAAATTTATATCTCCAGGAGAGACATTTAATCTTCATACAAAGACATGAAACAATTAAAAATTCACCATTTCCCTTAAGATTCCCTATAATGATTAATCATCTTCATTGCTGAAAAAGTATCATGCCAGAAGTGTCTGGCATTACTTTCTGTCCATATGTTCTTATTATGACCCTACCATATTAAATATCTTCTTAATGCATAATTTATTAGTGTGAAGGCACTTGCAAGCTATAATCAAGCCACTTCTCAAGCCCCTCTTTTTGGGCTGAACAGATTGGGCTCTCAAACTCTTCACTGCAAGGCAGTATCTTCAGCCTTTAAATCATTTATGTTTCTTTCATCTGGAGATTTCCTAGCTACCTTTTTACTATGCAGACATTTAAACCATACACAGTTTCGCAATATTAATGTCATTCTTGGCATAGCTAAAAATAAATTCATTTCTCATACACCTATTGCTAATTTAAGGATCAAGTGACTGCCAGCTCTTTTTAGTGCTGCATCACATGAGTGCTTATGTAGAGTTGTTTTTTCATTAGGGGTATGTACCAAGTACTTAATTCCTTTGAAGCCTGCTCTTGGTTTCTAATACTAAAACCTTGCTCAAATGCTTATTTTCATATTTACTAAAGTACTAATTTAGTTCACTCATCTTGATAATCTGTTCAGCTTTTTTTTTTTTGGCCATAGTTTTACTTACCTATCTATTATGGGTAAACATTTTGGTTTTTAATGGACAAAAGCATTCTATGATGCTTCAAGTAGAATAAGAAAACACTACCAACAAGAAAAAATAGAAACTTTAAATAAAAAACTCCAATAGATTACTTGCAAATACATTTGCACTTCCATATCCTGGCTGGCTATGCTGTCTTTTTAAGTTTTTAGCTTTTTATTTTTCTTGTCATTATTTTAAACTCATTTTTAGAAACCTTAGTTCTCCTTAATATAGATATGAATTTTCTTTTTTTCATCAAGATCTTTAGTTTTGATTATTCATTCACAGCAAATTGATTGCTCATAAGCTTTATTGATTCCATGGCTTTTTTCTCCTTCTACATGCATTTGCCAGATACTGATTTCCCACACTATTCAAACTGTTGCCTCGACTTCAGTGTTGATCTAAGTAGTCTTCTAAATATGATTTTCCTCCATTTTGAAAATATAAGTCTTAAAACAGACCCATTTTTATATATTTTTAAGCGATATTGTAGGGAAATGGTAATAATTTTTATTTCCAGCAGAATTCTTACTTTTATGTATTAGTCATAATTTTAATGAGGTTGGGGAGACAGAGGCAGACTGGCTAGAGCTTGCCTGCCCTCCCCTAAAATCCGTGCTTTTATATATCATTACTGAAGAAATTCTACCAATAATACAGAAAACTTCAAGTACATAAAGGCCACACAAATGCCTGGTAAGACCTAGGATATAAATGTGCACAACAGAGAAAAACAAAAGAATGCTCAAAATGTAAAATGAACAACTAGACCACACTGCTTGCATAGGTTTATTTTTATCTGACAAAAAGCTTGTTCTACTTAAATAAGCAGACCAAACAAACCCTTCATACCCTGGTAACCTACATATAGCTTGAACAGTGTCAAAAACCTGCAGAGGCAGAAACAAAATAAATCACTCCTCTTAACAGAGCCTACACAATGCTCTAATTTCTCTCCTTTGTCTTTCTCTCAGTCTTCTTTTTAAATCCATGTGTGTCTTCCCATAAGTGACAAAGGAATAAAACTGCTTTCTCACACTCAGCTCACTGTCCTGCTGGTGTGTGGGATGGATATAACCTCTGCAGGCTGTGGAATATGGCAGAGTAATTACATTGTACTTTTGGGATGCCTTACAGCTCAGAATCCATTTCTGAGTGAAATCAGTGGCTTTTGGTAATGATGTGAGACTGTTTTCACCTTTGAAATCGTGGAAGATGGGAGATACTTTGGGTGTCACATGTGAACTTTAGAAAGGTCTAGTTGTAGAAGGAATATTTAAAGCACTTGCTGCGTGGTTTTTATTTTTTTTTTTCATGGCTGGTTGATAGGATTTTTCATTTCCATGTTGGTTTATGTCCCTTTTCCTAAACTGCAGGCTAAGGGACCCATATTGGGTTTTCAGAAGTGGCTGACTCTCCAACAGTGTGGAATCTTGTTCTATCTTAAATAGGAGATATTCATGAAAGGAAACACCCAGAGGTTACTGAGAAGCTTCACCACCACCCTAGATGCAGCTTGCTTGGTATTAGAATTAGCACAATGGCTAAGTAAAATATGCTAAGTAACTGTGTAACTGAATGCCCTAGATTTTCCACCAGATTAACAGCTGGGGTGTGACAAGTATGCATGTAGTCCCAGAGACAGTTAAGTCAACATCTGTAAAAAGTTTTTTCTGGACTTTTCTTCACAGAATAGCAAACACTTCACTAGAACACACACACACACACACACAAAAAAAAAAAAAAAAAAAAAAAAAAAAAAAAAAAGAGAGAGAGAGAGAGAGAGAGAGAGGGAGAAAGGTTACAAAAAAGTTACAAACAGCTACTTAAAACTTGGTCCAGACGATCAAGCACAGGAAGAAGTTTCTCATCACCTCTCATGGGATACAACCGTCGCAGCTAACAGAAAAGACACTAACCACAGATCTTGATAATTAAAAGACTGAGTAATGTTGCAGTGTGTCTTTAAGGCTTTCAAGGTGAGCTCCCTTTGGGAGTTTTTCCCCTCCTCCAGGGTAGGGTTTCTTGGCAAATCGTAAGAGGATGGTTTCAATACACAGGCTCTCTCTTCTTGGGCACCCTGGAATTCTGCAGGGGATAGGTCATCGAGGGAATTGGCCAGGGCAGGAAGGGCCCACCTCTCCTCACAGGTGATTTGACCTTTAGGCTGCCCTTTAGCCCTCGGGTCACGCCCTGTCCCTTGCTGATAGGTAGGCTCAATGCCCTCCCCCTTCCCTCTCCCAGGTTATAACCTGGGGGCAGCCATGTGGTCCTTGGTTCTGCTCTGGAAGCACTCTTCAGAAGTGCTGCTGTACTGGAATAAAATCTCTGGACAAGACTCCTAAGGTAGATCCGTTTCCTTACTCCACTGGGAGTCCAACCTCTCCGAGAGGGTCACACAGGATTCATTTTGCTACATTTATCTCTCCGCCTCACCCCGGGTCCCAGGCTGCCTGGAGTCTTGGAACAAGCCCAGACCTGTCCCGAGGGGTCTGTGCCTGTGCTGGCAGTGCCAAGGGAATACCCCGGTGTGACCAAGCACTGGGCTGTTTCCCCCAGCACAGCAGCCACACAGACTCCTCCATATAGCAATGATTATTTGCTGTTATAGATTAAGTACAGCAGGAGCTAAT
Organism: Phylloscopus whistleri; assembly: GCA_017589585.1. NCBI lineage: Eukaryota > Metazoa > Chordata > Aves > Passeriformes > Phylloscopidae > Phylloscopus > Phylloscopus whistleri. The sequence continues at coordinate 735,011 of JADMLD010000041.1, read as the reverse complement.
AAGCCAATCCTACATGTGGGGTATGTTTAATATTAATAACCTCTGTGAGTCCAGATACACTAATGAAATGATGCCAGAACAAAGCCCTTCATGTACCTTAGCAAGGCTAAAGCTTTGGAAATCTGCATCAAAAGAGTCTGTGGTTAAGGGTGTGCTGCTCAGAAGTAATGCAGAACTTTGCTGTTTGGTTTTTGTGTACATGCTATTTCCTTTGCCTTTGTGGTTGTCACTTTTATTTATTCATATATATATTTTTTTTCTACTGTAGGTATGTAGCCCTTTTCATCCTTCTTGCTGCCCTTGGGGGCAGAAGCCAGCCAGGACTTGGGTACAGAACACCCACACCACAGGAGTGATTTGCACTGTCCAGTAATCCCCTGGTCTTGACAACTCTTAAGTTTTTCCACACTTGAACTGGATCTTGGGGCCTTCTACACAGAAAGAATATCATCACAGAGCTTGTTTCATTAACAATTTTTTATGTGGAAACAATATATCAGTAGGGTTTTTGCTGACTGAGGTATCTTCCAGCCGATTCATACTGTGATTTAGAGAACTTGGAAGTCTGTCTTTAGGATTTAAGCTATCCTGGGTTTCTGTCTGGTCTTTTAAAGTTTACTTTAAAGCGGGGAACAATCATTGTTTAGCATTTCTGCAAACTGTAAGGACTTATCAGTAAGAAAAATATTTGCTTCATCTCTGGCGCTCTAGCTCTTGAACTGGATTCAGTGTCACATGAATTAATGGCTACATACCAACCTGAGATCTCGTAAGAGTGAATTCTTTATTTTGTTGTGTTTTCTTTTTATATTTTTCTTTATTTTCTTGTCCTGCCCCCCCCCCCCACCAAGTTTTTTCTTGATGTAAGATGCAAAACCAGAGATTTCAGTGATTTTTATGCAGAATTCCCATCCTAATAGTACTTCATATCATTTTCTCTGGTGGGGATAGGAAGTGAAAAATTGTCAGTTATTTTTCCTTTACAGTTGATATAGAAATTTTTCTTGAATTACAAGAAAAGTATTCATTTTGACATGAAATCTGTTTTACATAGAAAAGACACAATCATCTAAGCCAAAGTTTAATTCAGCCTGCCCCTACATGATCACAATATAAAGGTTAGTTTTGTGATTAAAATCTTTTAAATCTGGTTAAAATTGCATAATAATTATAGGAGTGTTGACATAAATTGAGGAGAGCAAAATCAGGAAATTGAAAGACTAGTGATTAATTATTGTAATGAAGCTGTTTATTCTTACTGTGAAAGACTGCATTTCTACAAAGTAGATTTTGAGTCAATTAATATGTTATGTTTTTATTGAGTCAACTTTGACAAAGGAACTGTCATTGCAATCTTATCTCCTTTCAGTGCTCATCTCTCTATATCAGCTGGATGATGAGAATAAATCTCTTATTTAACCCAAGTATCTGTGTAAAGCTCTGCAGAAGGAGTTTCAGCAGATGGGGCTAGTGTGCTTCTAATCTTTGACACCTGTGCCCAATGTGGAAAAAGATGAGCAGAATAGTTTACAGAACTGTGGCCGGGAATATGTCAGGGTCAGGGGTGAAGATTTTCTTTTGGCTTAGTGGAAAAGTAGCAAGCATAAGAGGGAATTACCTATCATTTATCAAGTACTGGTAGATAAGAGGAGGGCAGCTTAGTGATTCAGAAATGTGCCATAATACAGAAAATAACTTGAGAAGAATAATAATTATTGCATTTGTCTTCAAATTCTTTTATGATATCTTGCTATTTTTTGCTGTTACTCTCACACAGTAATAGATGTGCTCATAAAGTGCCATAAAATAATGTATTCAGAAAACCTGTGGCTAATTGTTTAGGTCTTATGGGATTTGTTGGTCACATTGAACCACAGTTAGAAAGAAGATGTGTCTGTGGAGCTGCAGTCACTTAGCTCAAGCTTGTACGGGCCTGAAGAATGTACTTCAGTTGTTTTCTCTGACAAGAGCCTTGTGCAGTCCCTGACACTTACTGAGATTTTAAAGTAGGGAGATGCTGGAAAAATCCCTCTTCCCAGCAGAGTGGTCATAAGATTCCTGACAATTAGTAAATAGCCTGTTGTTCTCCATTTTTTAAACCATTAATTTCCAGCTTACTCTTCTTGGCTTCAGAGGTACTTCCAACCTTCCCAGCAGCCAGAGTACTGATTGCAGTGGGACCTCATCAACAGTTACCATTCAGACTAAGATTTTCTCCTTTTTGCCTCCAAGCTTATCTAACAGGACCTTTCCTGCAGAGTTGTTCTTGCAGCAGGAGTTTTTATCGCATGGAGGCCCATAGTTAAAGGTCACAAGGAAGGAAAGAACAGGTTCTTGGATATAATGTGCAGGTATGTAGTGCCTACAGTCCATGTGGAGCTGAGGAGCTGTATCTGGCACACAGAGGAGGCCATAACCTACAATGAGGGGTGCACGTGAGGGACACAAAGAGATCGGCAGGACTATCTGTACCGTGACAACTGTGCTGGGTTCAGTTTTCAAGGTCAGTGGTTTTCATTTGATGTACTGGCAAGCACAGAGGGTGGGAGCTTCTCACAAACCTCGCTTCAATGCAGTGCTAGAGGCTAACAGCAGGGAAAAGAAAATGCTTGGAGTTCTTAGCCAAGTTTTGGAGTGGTCCTGCCATGAGAAGAGCACCTGAGAGACTTGGGATTCAACATGCATATCCACACATTCAGTCTGGGAAAGGGAAGGAAAGCAAGAAAGCAAGAAAACAGTTCAGGAAACTTTCCAGGATTTTCTCTTTGTGACATTAACTTTCCAACAGGAGAGTATGCAAATGCTGGTGGCATCCTGATAAGAGGAGAGTGATGTGCTATTTCAGAAGTTAATATGCGGTGTCGGTGCTATCAGGTTGTAGCTTCTCTGCAGTCCTTCAGTTCCTACATTGTGATTTAGTGTAGCACATAATAAGAGCAGTGTGTTAAAGTTTCAAAGCCATCATTGGTCATTGTTACAGCAGCATAACACTGACAAGCAACTGATGGAAAGAAAGGTTTTATTGCTGCACTGTTCTCTCCTTCTTGCCTACTTAGGCCTTCAGCTTCAGCACTTTAGTGACTCCATCCGCTACTGAATTCTTGAATAAAGTTTCAGTGGATATAAAGTAAGGCATTGTTTTGTTATATGCATGTCTGATACTGAAAGGACACTTTTATTTTACTGTAAATTGTCTACTGCAGCAACCAAATGAGCCATGGCTTTTGCATACATATGTATAAATTTTTTGTTTGTGTTTTGAATTCACATTGGTTAGATTCTGAAAATCTAATTGGAATTTAGTTATCTTTAAGAGATTGTCCTGTGCAAATTTTAATCTATTTTTAGTATTTTGAAACTTTTTTCCATAAATTGGCCAGTGCTGAACTCTTACTGGTGATTACTGCTCTCAGATACTGGGAATGTAATATAAAATGTAGGCAAAGAAATTCATCATATATCAGAATCTCCTCTGGGTTTTCATGTGGCCAGTATTAGTTACATAGAGCATACATACATCCCTAATTATATTTGTAATGTAATTTCCTCTAAAGGGGTCAACACTGTCAAGTGTTGCTTAGTTTTCCTTGTTACAATAAGTTAGCTGAATACCCACAATAAATCTTAGCTGGAAATCCAGAGGTTTTCAGGTTGTACCAGGTCTCCAACAGAATTTCTCAATGACTAGTGTTTGTATCACTTGTTGTCTTGGTTTCTAAAAGAGTACTTGCATTCATCTGTTTTGGTGAATTACTTGAAATCTGTGGATGAAAAGTTAGCATAAAAGTTTGGTTTAACATTGCAGCATTGTCTACAAAACAGCATGTGCACAGTTTCCTTTTTGGCCATGGATGAGTTGTCCATTGAAAAGCTGGTTCACAATAAATTAGAGACTGAATTTACAGTGTGTGATTTACTCTGCACTGGCTCCAGGTGAGGACATTCTCACTATAACTATCTATCTCACCCAGCTGCAGCTGCTCCCAGGCTTCTGCACTGCCAGTGGAGAGCCTCCTGAACAGAGAGTCTCAGAGCATGCAAGTTAGACATGTTGTGATCTCCACTCTACAGTGGAACTTCTCTCTCCCCTCCTAACTACAGAATCTGGGGAGATCAGCTTACACTTCAAGTGATGTGATACCTTTCCCTCTCACCCGCTCTGCCTCTTATCATTATCTGTAAGACAAATTTTTCCATAATTTATTTTGGAATTAATTGCACATGTTCTAGAGGGAATACTCATGGTATTTTGGAATTAATTGTACATATTCTAGGGGGAATACTCATGGCATCCAGATTCCCTCTACAACTTAGAGGATAAAAGGTAAATTTATTTAGGAGAGTGAAAAGTAGGAGACTGCCATAGGTATAACAGAGATGTCTCTGCTTCTCTCTTTCTTACTGTCCTTCTGAGCATAAAGTTAACCTTTGTGATGAGCAGATAAGGAGGTGGACTGAAGAAACTCACAAATCACACCCTCCCTAATTCACAGCACTCACTAACTTCTCTGTGTTGTTATGCCAAAGTGATACGCAGCTTAATAACAAAAATGCTTTATAGAAACTCCCAGAAAGTGAATACCGAGTCCTGGGGGCAAAGACTCCACATTTACTTTTGGGAGTTGCTAGTATCCCAGGTATGAACAGTGGAACACTTAAATAAGCAACATACAGTATTATTTTCCTGGCTGTAATACTTAATGAAACTAAAAGTACCTTTGCTTCTATACTACTGTGAAACTAAGTACTGATAAGACTATTGCAATGAAATATCGTTTTCTTACTGATGCTGCAGTTTTAAACCCATGTGACCCACCAAAACTGTTGTATGCAGAAAAACAACTTTAAAAGAGAAGGGGTCACATATATGGCTAACAGCAGCGCTCGGGAGGCAGAGCTGTGTAAGGACTAGAGTAACAATTGCAGAATTTGCTAATAAATGATTTCTGTCTGGGTCTTGGCAGCAATTGGATAAAAAAGCTGTAGATCTACTGCAAAGGGAAGTAGAAATATTTTTTGGAACAACTGATGAAGTCTGACTACTTAGAGAAGAGATCTGAATTCTGTGCTGGCAAAGAAATCTTATCTTCTTGACAGTATTGGTAAAGCACTCATCAAGGATTGGAGGCTGAAGAGGGTACATGAAAGGAAAGAGCTTCTACACTGCATTGGCTATGGCTAAAGAACATCAATTGATTATTGAGCAAAACTTAGAACATCATGCCTTTGAATTACTCCTGCACACAAGTTCATGAACAATCACAGTGATGAATGAGATCTTAAATAGTTCTGTAAAATACCAGGAAACGATTCACAGTAACTGGAGAAGTCTTTCTAAAAGCTGTGTGTTGGAGATGTGGGATGGGATAGAGGAAGCAAGAGATTTAGCTGCTGAAATAGTTTATGTTCTTCTTTAATGAGGAATCTACTCTTATTTAGATGTTCTGAGAATGTCATGCTCCAACAGTTGTAAATAAAATAAATTGATTGTTACAGTGTAAATATTTCTCTGTCCTGTGTATTCCAGGATCCAGCTGTTACAACCCACCCTAACCCCAGAGGGGGAAAGTGATCACTCAGTGGTTTACAAACCTTTAGGTTCAAAATATTCACCAGAACATTATTAAAATCAAATGAGGTTAAATGTTTATATAAAAAAATTGATATATTTTATTTAACAGTAAAAGAGACGAAGAAATATAAAAATAGAAAAAGAGGGGCATGTGTGGGGGAAAGGGATTGTGACAGAGACAGATTAAGCAGAAACATATCACCTCTCCCTGGGTGCAAATGATCTCTTGTTGCTTCTCGCTATCTGGTCTTCTTGGTAGTGAGGGTTTCCTGCTGAAAAGTGTAGAATCCCATGGATTAATATACATTTGGGCCAGGTGGGAATGCACAGGTACCTCCCCTGCAGGGGGGCAGTTTGACACTGTCCTTGTAAGACTGTGGATCTGCTGCATCACATTTTGCACCACATGCAGTGTTCTGGTGCAGGATCTGGGGAAACATCTGGGGAGCCCCTTTGATGGACCATGACACTCCCTCAGCTGTCCCTCACTTGCATGTCCCATAGATGTGGCTCTCCTGCACTGGGGGCCCCTGCAGCTGGGCTGGTGTGCACAGCAGAGGGTAGGGGTTCACTGTCTCCCACCAGAGGTTTTTTTTTGCCATAGACCCAACCCCTCCTCCTCCTCCCTTTGCTGAGAGGTCTGTGCAAACCTGGCAGCAGATAAATCCGGCATTGTGGCCTCCACTCCAAAGCTGGTGGGTTTGGCTCTCCCGTGAACACTTATCCATTACTTCCCAGACCTTAGATGCTTAAAACAATAGTGCCACTTTCTCTTATCTCTATCCCATAGGTTGTTTAACTCACAGTTTAGGGTTTCAGCCAGGAGGCCCATTCAGGGCGAGCTTTGGTGGTACAGGTTCATTATACAGTTTTGCTGTAATAGGCAAAAGTTCTTTTGTTTAATGTTTAAGCCATAAACCATAATATTTCAGTCTCTGAAACTGGCATAGTAGGATTTGGTATTATTAGCTATGTTAATATAAACAAATATTAATAATGGAACTAATAAATCCCTTCAGCCAAATGTGCTCTGATTTTATGGATTGTTTCTTTTGAAGTTAGCTGGAAACTATTCTGCAGTAATTTTAAAACATTTTCTACCCTAGTATGGATATTTTTCTCTTTTTTTCCCTTTACATACTTGATTTCTTATCACTCTCCATTTATTTTCACTGATGTGAAAACAGACAAGAGAAATAAATGCTTTTCAACTTTTTAGTTTTATACATAACTCAGCAACTACACGTGGAACAGATGAAAAATGTCCTTTGCAGTATATTTCATTTCATAGAGTGTGTATCTTGTTTAGAACTTTTTTTTTTTAAATTAATATTCACTTACATACGATTTTCTCTGGAGATTAACACACATGAACAGACACTTTTTTTTGTTAGGTCGAGGTTCACCAAAATGTAGTTAAAAAGACATTTATGACCCATTAAGCCCTTGTACATGGTTCACAAATGACATATGTCCTTCTGTCTACCCTCCACAGAACAGAAGCATAGAATCACAGAAAGCTGGGGGTTGGAAGCTTGGGGACATCTGGATGCCGTCTTATCCGACTTCCTTGCTCAAGCAGGGTCACCCGGAGCAGGGTGTCGAGGACTGTACCAGATGATTTTTGAATGTCTCTAAGAATAGAAGCCCTGCAACCACCCTGGGCAACCTCTGCCAGTTACCCTCTCAGTAAGATATTTCTCAATGTTCCGAGGCAACCTCCTGTATTTTGACTTGTGCCCCTTGCCTTGTGTCCTGTGACTGGGCACTGCTGAAAATATGCTGGCTGCATTTGAAAGTCCTACTTTGCACTCTCCTTTAAGTAGTTTATATACATTGGTAAGATCACTCTTACACCTTCTCTTTGATAAGCTGAAGGGTCAATTTTTTTGGTCTGTGTTTGAAAGTAAGGCAATGTGCATACCATTAAACAAGCCAAAGCTGAGAAAATGGTTTGGACCATTACACTATAACCATACACACTGTTTAGCTGTTAACATGGTTAACAGCTTTCTTAATATGACTTTCTTATGACTTACTAGATTGTCTAGACAATGTCTGATCAAGGTTTCAGACACCTTGTACCAAGGAGAGTCCCCACAATGCAGGATAAATGGGACTACACCAGGTTTGTCTCCCTCCCCTCTCTGTAGTCCTCCAGGTCTGTGTCAGAAGGCTTTGTACCCTCAGATATCCCTCCTGCTGTGCTTTAGGGCTATTGCACATTCCTTCAGAGTCATATTGTGAAAATGCCTCTTTAGCTGTAAAGGCCTTCATAATGAACAGAAACTCAACATCCTTTCTCCTCTGGGCAGTTTTACAGGACAGGAATGGAGATGTGTAGGACTGCATAGGTAGAAAATAAAATGCTTTTTACGTAGAAATTTAAGTCCATCCTTGCTGCCTTACATTTTGGGCAGTGAACCTTACAGAAATAACATGCTGGTTAGAAGGCATCAGCAATAATATTGAGAAGCATGTTCAGCAGGAGAAAAGAAAGCATGTTAAACTTGGCGTAGCACAGAAGAGGGAGGACCATAACAGAAATGCTGTTTTCATCTGTGGAGTGACAGAAAAAGTCTCAGAGGGCCTTGCTGCTCTTTAGAGCCTCAAAGATCACATTGATTCAAAAAATAGCTATTCTGAGTGCTACCCTATTAATGAAAACAACACATGGAAAGTTCATCTCTCACTGGTGCCATAACAGATGGTGCCTTCCTTATGATGGTGAGATATAAGGGTGTTGCGGCACTTAAGAACAAAAATTGTTGTAGAGTATAGAGATGAAGACACTGTTTTATTCATTAGCAAACTCTTATTGCAAACCTCCTTAAAATAGAGCATGTCATACACATTGATGTTGAATGCATGAAAGTCTCCATACCCAAGAGCCTAGTCCTCTGTGGAAGACCATGAGGCTGAATCTAGAGATGATGTAAATTCACAGCCATTTGTGTTTTGTTGTTTTGTTTTGTTGGAGGACATAGATGTATTCCTGCAAAAGAGAAGAAAGGATAACAACATCTGCAAGGCTGGGACTGCACAAACCATTTCAACTTTTTTCATATCTCAGTGAAGTGGATCAGATTTGCAGTGGCAGAAGTTCCCATCTGCCCTAATTGACTGTATGAAAACTTTGAAAGGAAACCTCAAAGCACTGCAGAAACATCAGAAGCGTAGTGACACTTCCAGGTTGCAGCAAAGAAGAATAAATGGAGAAAAAGCTTTTTTCTTCAGAATGTGAGTACTGGTAGCGACCCAAGAAATTCTCAAGAATATGTTCAGGTACATCTTTTTGACTTCAAGTGGACTGTGAAGGTGAAGATAATACAACATGAATGATGTCTGTCTGTTTTCTACAAAAACTTAAATTAGGAACCTTCTTGATGATTGCTGGCATGCCTATGAGATTATCCTTACTTTTCAAAGTATGTCGAGATGGGAGCAAACATCCTTAAATGCAAGCATTAATAAATATTCTTTGGGATCATGACACCAATGGTCACTTTATATCAGTTTTTCATTTCATCAAGTTTTAAACTCATGCTATTGATAATAATCAGAAATAAAAAACTGCTGTGGAAGTCCAAGTCAATGGTAAATGAAACAACATTGATTCTTCTTATACAATCTTTGTGTATCTACTACCCTACATCTATGAATTTTTCTGAAGTCTTGTGTTGCAGATGGGACATTATTCTATGACTCAGATCCTGACACCCTATCAGCATATCTGTCCTGAATAAATTTGTGGGGGGAACATCTGAAATAGATGCTTTCAGGATAGCAGTGAGATTTTATTATTCTGGATTCTTCCTCTTTTTTGAGTGCTTCAGATAAGAAAAAAAAAGTAAATGGACCTGATTAACAGTGAGTGATCATCAGGAATTCCCCTCGTCTTCCCCTGGAACCTATTTCTGACAGCAGTGATTCTACAACCAATTAGCTAATATAAGAACAAAGTAACATGTATCAAAATAGGAAAAAGCTTTCAGAATGTCCTTAACAAGATCCTGGATGCCAGCCCCGTGATTTTTAGCACACAGAGTTACTGCCTCTCTGGAAAGACTCTATCTTTTATTAATGGCAGGAATTAATATCTGCTACAAAAAAATTCCATTTTAGACACAAATGAATGCAGCTGCTCCTACAAAAGCTGTAGTACATGTTCTTCAGTACTGCCAACACTGTGCAGGACTTGCTGAAAACTCATATTTCAAATCCAGAGAATTGTCTGCAGATAAATTTTCCCCCAGATCCTACTAGTGTGTCTCCTCCATTTGACCATGGAGTTAGGTCTTGAAAAGAATTCTCTCTTTATTTTTCTGAGAGAACACATTAAGAAAGGGACTTATACTTTCTCTTCCATTATTCAGTGCTGCTCTTTGTTTATGTGTCTTTTCCCTCTTCCTCTCTTTATGGGGTCTTGACAGTTTTCTGGCCAGCTTCTTATCTGGAGTTCAAAGAGTTTTTAATTTGCCTCACCGTTTCAGTTGTCTAAGTTAGGATATATCCATCTTTCTTTCACCTTTTTGGAATTGCTGTCTTCATGGGCCATTTCCCACAGTCAACAGAGCTGTTTCGGTGGCCCTGGTGTCCAGGTCCTCTGCTGTTTTTTTGTTGTGCTTGTTTTCAGTTCCACAGAGCAGTCTAGACACGGGGGTTGTAAGGTGTCTGTGTGTCTTTCTGAAAATGTCTTTCCATTTTCTTTTGCTTTACAGTTAAGTAAGATATAAGATAATTCTGAATTTTGCAGATTCTGCAAACTTTGGCTTCCTTCATTGTGAAAAAAAGTCCACAGTCTGCGAACTCACTGTGTGGAAGGAAGTGTCCAGCAAGCTAAACTGTGAAGACCAGGGAAAGCAGGTACTATTTTATATATATTTTTTTGACAGTCATCTCAATAGTTACGAACAAACATAAGCCTTTTTTTGCTATACGTAGAGAAAAATGTGTGTATGTAGATTTTATATTTTTATATTATGTGTATATATATATAAATAATTCTAGTTTACTCAGATATTTTACTCATTAAATAAAGATTAGATCCCTTCTCCAGTTTGAAAGATAGACAAATAGAAGTTTTTGGATTAAGGATTTGAGAACCTCACCGCTCATATTTTTTTTCTGTCAAGTGCATACTGTGCCTTGCTTGTGGTTTCATCCAATATATAAAAGCAGTAAAAAACTCTAAGTCATATGTATTCAGTATTTATTCATGAACTATAAAGCAACAATGGAGCAAGTAAAAGTTGTGATGTTAGTTCTATCTCTGGGAAATAGCTTTACACTTGTCTATAACAAATACATAAATATATGAAGAGTGAGTTGCTATAATGTTTTTATTTAAGAGACAGTTTAATTTTTATTTTCATTCTCTGTTTTTTGCTGGGCTGGTTATTTTTTCTTTGTGTTGGTTTTTTTTTGTTTGTTTGTTTTTTTGGGCAGGGTTTGGTGTTTTTTTTGTTTTGTTTTGTTTTGTTTTGTTTTGTTTTGTTTTAGCTATAGCCTCTCTTCTTTTTTGTCTTCCTGACACAATATTTTTCTAGTCTGACTTTTCTTAAAATTGGAAAGAGTAAGCAGGTAGCACTTAAAACAGCAGTATGCAATACCTGTTGTTATGTGCACATGTGGATGTGGAGCCAAAATCATCTTTGGACAGAAGAGACAACTAATTAAAGTACACAGCAAGTTTCAGCTCCTCTGTCTTAGAGTTATGTACCTTTTAGAGTAAGCAGTGTACTTGCTAAATACAACCTGTTATGCTTTAATAGAGTTTGTGACATACTGAAGAAAAAGCTGGAGGGTAAGTGGAATAAATTAGCACCTGATTGGTCCTTGGATATCATGAGTTTACATACTGTTGGAGGATTACAGGTAGTAATGTCCCTGCAGGATTTTGTCTGAGTACCTGTTGTGTTAGTAGATTAAGGCAGCTGAGCTCCAGGTTTCTTGGGGCTCTTTTGCTTCACACAGTCCTTGTTGGGAAATTTGCAGCAACCTTATCTATCTCAGCTTTGCTCCAAACAAATCACTTTAAATTATAGGCTCTAAAATTCTTTAAAATTACTCTTTTTTTGGGCTCTTTTTCTTATTTAGCCAGATGACAAATCGTTTCTTGATAACTGCTACTTTTTAGCTCTTAGATTTCTTTTTTAAACCTCATTAAAGGTTATCAGATCCTTGAAAGATTCAGTATCAGTATCTCACTTCTCACTCTTCTGTGCGTTCAAGGGGGTTACTAGCTCTATCAACCACCTCACAAATACTTCTCTTCTCAGTAATTAATAATAGACTAAATATTTTCTGTCATCTGTTTTCTTTGCTAACCTTAAATTAAGTGTTTTGGCAGATACATAAGCTCTATATAGAGACTCATACAGAAACTTTCAAGAGGTGATGTAAACAGACAGCTTTCTCTTTTTCTGAGACCAGGACAGCACCACAGCCACAATATGGTGGTGAGGTGCTCTTCCCTGTAACACCCCATCATCTATGAGGTGCTCAGGTCAAAGGCTCCTTAAATTCCATCACTTTTTGTAGAAAATCTGGACCTTCATTGCCTGTTTTCTTAGTTCAGAATTCTATATTGGCATCAGTAACCTCTCTACAAGGATTGGTGTCACTTACCAGCTTCCACCCCTTTTCTTCCACAATTTTGAATTGCAAGCATTCCGAAGTCATAAATCAGACAAATAACATAACAGAATAATTAAAAATGGCTTAAAAAAACTAAGTTTGGGACTACTCTTTATTTTCTTTTAGTGCTGATATATTGTGGACAACTTGTTCTGATCCCCAGAATGAAGCTGGGTTTTTTTAACATATTAAATGTAAATGGAAATTCCCAGTAGTACCATGATACCAATGTCTGTGAGGAGTAGCTACAATAAGACTCACTGAAGAAATGGATATAATTGAGTTAATAAGATAGGAGAAAAGCAGAAGAAATGGTTATTCAGCTCCTGGATAACATTTTTCTTGAAAGACTTTGCTGTTATTTTGCTGTTTGCCCTGAATATGGTGTAAAGGTTGAAACAAGGTAGCAGGGTAAAAGCATGCATTAGAAAAAAATTAAGCTATTTAATGTTTTATACATCTGCATTAGAGTTTCCTGTAGCGGTTATTACTATAATGCCTAAGTGTTCTCTAAGTAATCTAGATGTGCTCTGTGGAGGTCTTAATGCAGTTAGGTTGAATCATCTTTTCTTAGTAGAGACACAAAGCTTAGGTGCACCTCTCTCCACTTTTCCTCCTTGCTGTATCTTACTCATGCTGTTAATAGTGGAAAAGCTTTCTCGGAAAATATAATTTTGCATGCATCTTGATGGTGGTCAGATACATCTGAAAGCTGATTGCTCTACTAACCCTTTATAACTCTGAGTATTTCCTGGTTTTGGTCTCTGTGTCCCTCACCTTTTGTGACCTGCCTAGTGCAGCATAGCCAGGCATGGTCAGAGATGCATTCAGTTCCAGGTGACTTCTCAGAGTAGAACCTACCTTAGAGTAACAAAAATACCTGTGACTGAGAGAAATGAGCCAAGCATCATGTATTTTCAGTCACAACACTAATCAGGAGGCAGCACTCACTGGTGAGCAGAAGCCTCTCAAATCTCTGTAGAGATCCACTTCCTGTAAAACTGCGTGGAATAATGCAATATAAGGTTAATGCTTCCAGACCTATCTCAACAATTTAATTCATTTGCTTTAATGTAAACTCTGTGCCCGGAGTGCAGGAACTTTGCATCAGAACTGCACTATTTTAGTACCTAGAAAGGTTGCAATAGGAAGCTCAGTGTCTAATTGCCATTGAAGTGCAATACTGACAACCTCATGAGGCATTCACCTCCTCTCCTAATCCCTAATTATTTCTGTGTATTCCCTTATTAAAAAGCTATGCTTTCTTAGTTTTGTGCTCCTTCCAATATGGCACTCTGGCAACATAACTATCCAGAAATGGCATCTCCTGTGGTCAGTACTGTTCCTAAATAGCAATTGTATTTGCAGAGAAGAGATGCGTATGTTCACTTCTTTCTTCAGGAGTTTTACATACTTGTTACAGTGATAAAGGTTACGTGGTTCTACTTGTAATACACTGTCTCTCTCTGGTCTCTCTCTGTCTCTCTCTCACTGATACTCACTTTTCCAATAGTGTATGAAAACCCACCAATTGCTATGTATATGAATATATTTTTCCATTTACAAGATAATGGGAAGATGTATAAAATGTAGATGTCTTTGATTTCACTCCTTCCCTTCTGCCTTTGATGTCAGTGTTCTTAGGTGAACAGTTCTCAGCCTCTGACAAAATGAGACCATTAGTTGGAATCATTCAAGCTGTAATTTATATTCCTCTCAGCTATAATGAAATTGAAGTGGGTTTTAGCTTTTTGAAGATTGCTTTTGGTTTGCTGAGGTATGACCCCATGTCTGAGACCACTTGTTTTAAATTACGAGCAACTCTGAGAAAGTGATTCATGTACATATGTATTCACAAGGCTTCTAATGCCATCAATGTTCATCTCTTAACAGCAGAGATGCTTAATTTTGGAGGATGCATTCATGCAAAGAATACACAATAACAGTTATTATCTACTAAAGTTTCTCTTACATGGTCTTCCTTTCCATTTTCTATGTTTTACAACAATGTTTGGGAGGTTTGGGGGGTTTTGTATTCTTGCTGAATCTTAAAGAAATGCTGAAGTCAAAGGCTGAGATGGGCTATTGTGAACTGTTCAACCATTATTTTGACTCTTTCCCTTTGTCATTTATTGATAATTGTGTTTCCTCTTCAAGATGTCTGATGTGAGACTCATTGAATGAACAGCATTAATTGGAAAATTTTTAAAAACAGTTGTTGAGGAGATGGTATAAGGACTTCTATTGCCTGGAAAGACTTTAATACAGCTCAGGACCATTTCAGAGAAAAGGCAGGTGTAATTTCTAGGCCTCTGAATGGTCTGGATTAAGGAGCCTAAATTTTTACAGATCTACAAGAGCATGCCTGTAATACCCTGAATATATTCTGCTACTGGTCTGAGAGTGACAATTCAGGATGTCATTTGGTGCCCTGAATGGCAAGTGTTTCAGTCTGATGCTGCCATTAGACCTGAAATCTGAGATCTTCAGCTTGGTCCAGAGCTGTATGAACTTTAGAGATTTTTTTAACTCAGAAGTTGGAACTGGAAGATGAAACATTAGAAAACAGTCCTGTTTGAATAGAATCTATGCAGCTCCAGTAGTTACCTTTGTGAACTCTTCAGAAAACTTATTTTCTGCTCTGCAAATACATGAAAATAATATCTTTCAAAAGTTGCCTTATAGTGAGATTCTGTAATTCTGGGATATGCGCTGGCTGGTATTTATAGCAGAAATCTTTATACATGAAAAGCAGAAAACACCACTGGAGCTGCTGAAGAATAAAACTTGTCAGCAATATTCAGTTTTTGCGAGAAGGCACTAGAGATAAACTATGGGGATTTGTTGCTGTGTTAAGCAACACATAAGTCTGAGTAGCTCAATTTCAGTCCACTAGAGGTCTGTGAAATCATTTCCCAAATATGCTTTTAATCTTGTTTTGCAGCAACCTTGCTAAGCCTGATACAATTACAATAAAAAACTTTTGATCTTGTTTCTATTGTCCTTAAACAAAGGACTACATCCACATAGAATTCTATTTAAGAGACATATCTGATTTAGAAAACACTCTTAGCTGATTCTTTATTCTTGGATAAGCACAGGGAATTGCTCTAACCAGACTGACTAATATTTTATGTAAAATATTGGCTCTCCTTACAAATGGTCATTTTTTCAAATAGAAAGAGAGTACCATGTGGTGTAGAGAGTTCATTAGCATGAAATACCCACTCTATCGTGGTTCCTCATAGTGCTAAATTTACTTAAGTGGAAAAGGAGCCAAGATCCATGGCCTTGCATTGCTAATGAGGTTTTCTAGAGCACTGAGAGGACACAGGTGGTTATCTATTAGCATCTAGCTCAGACTGTTTGACTGGCTTTCAAATAGCTTGTTAAGCCTCAAAACTTAGGTTCCAAATATATCTGGGGTAATATTTTTTTAGTTTTTTGGTGTCATACTAGCTAATTTCCTTTAATTTCTATTCTAATTATAGTTATATTAGAGCATATTTTATCCCGCATGCGTAGTCAGTTTAACTTGGCATACACTAACAGGTGAAATAATGCTCTAAAAGGCATTAGTAAATTTGTGATTTTTTTAATAAAACCAGTGCCTGGTGTTAGCATTCAAGAGCATAAGCACAGCATTACAAATCATAAGATAATTGTGGCTATTCAGAAAGATACAGGTAGGCTCCATACATTCTAATCTTTAATCCCAGTTGCTGCAGTTGCGAGTGATTGTTGAGAGCATAAGATGTAACAAAAATGATGGCATTCAAAATTGCCTGAATTAATTTGAATGTATTATTTTCATCTCTGCTCAGGATTCAATATTTCACTTGGTTTCGGTTAAATTCTTTGTATTTGGTTGATATTCAGTATGTAGTTCATGTGTGCATTGCTAAAGAGTGCTACTGCACAATGATTTTTCGTGCCTTGAAATATAATTAATGTAAAGCTGAATATCATTGATAAATGGAGGCTACTTATCAGTATTTAGCATATAGGGAAATATGAAAGGGAATAATGTAATTTGCCTAAAGCAATTAGTTTTGTAAATTAGAGATAAAGGATTAAGGATGAGACATTTAAAGAACCAAACAGAATAAATATACAAAACGTTCAAAAGTAAGAACACAACACTTTTAAGTTGGTAGCCCATTGGAAGATAACAGATGTCTTTGTATTTTCTGTGCACAGTCACTACACAGTGATGCCTAGGTGTGATACACATAATCACCTTAGAAAGTAATGGATAGGAAAGGCTGCAATGCATTGAAATCTTGAAATATGCTCATTGCGGTGTGTTTCCACTAAAATGAGTGGTGACCACTGGCAAAATATATGGAGAGCCAAATTCCCCATTTTGAGAAGCAGAAAATAATAAACTGCTAACAGCAGTGTTACTTTTGTTGACTGAAATATATTGTGCTGGCTCTTAGACTGGAATGCACTTCAGCTGCCAGGAATCAGATCTACTGATTTTTTTGACCATTGGAAAAAGTCTGACCAAGGACTAATGCTGAGCTCTGTCTTATTACCTGGATGTGAGTAACAGCAAATGCCAAATGGGTCATGAAACTATGCCAAGTATCTCTGGGCACTCGTGGCATTTAAACTATATATGTATCAAAAACGTAAATTTCCCTTTCCTTCTCTCTCTAGTTTCTGAAGTTGATTCAGCAAAGGTGTAACATCATCTGCACGTTGGTCCACCAGTCCCTTGGAAGCCTAGTTATCACTACTTGTACCACAAAATAGAAAGGTAATTTTTTGTGCCTCTTTTTCTCAAGGAGAAAGAGAGGAGAAACTCACATAGGCATCTGGGATGTTTAGAGGGTTGCCAGAAAACCATCATTCTATTTTGTGGGTCTTCCATAAGAGACAAAGACAAGATCTGTTTGAATGCTAAAAGAACCTGTGGGCTACCATCCTAAAAGAAAATGTAACACCAAAAGTGTTCCTGCAGGGTTGAAACTCTTTTCCTGGTCTTTTAAAGTAGATGAAGAGTTTCAGTATTTGGGTGATGCAGCAAACATGACCTTCATTTGAATAAAAGATACTGTTATGGTCTGTGTCAGAGTTTGAGAGGCAAGTAAAAGAGAATGATCCTGATCCAAAGGACAGAACCATTTACAAAACAAGACCCTTCACTGAAACAAGAATCCAACTTATTTTCCTCATTTCTATGAAACACGGGCTGGTGTAGTCATCATCACTACTGCCATGAACAGGCTCTGGTATGATAACGAAGTGAAAGTACCTTTGAAACAATTATTTATGTATCATTTTTCAAACAGAATGTAGAAGATATTGGGATGACTTTGTAAATTTATTTTATGGGCAATTTCACAGCTTTTCTCTCCTGCTGAGAATTTGATAATGGATATTGATTGTCTCTAAAGTGAGTGCAGGAGTGTGTGTAATGGTATTGCTATGGTCTATTTGCTTTACATGCATTGTAGCTGAGAAAATAAATAAGAGTCCCCATGTTAACAATTATGTCACAGAGAAGATCACTTTTGCATTTCTGGATCATGGGAATATATTACTAGGCAAAGGTGAATCCTAAATGCCCATACAACGTTTCTGCTCCCATTTGAGTGTCTGCTTTTAGACCCAGAGTGCAAGACCTCAGACAGAGCTATTCTAATCTATGATTCTAATGGGCAAAAAAACCAGACTGTAATGCTCCTGGAACCCTCTAGAGAAAATGTTGACCCTCTTTTTTTAGGAGGAAACTACATTTAGTGTAGATCTACTCTATTACATACCATCAGTGTGATTTGGCTGACTGCTGTGGCTGTCAACTCGCTGAAATGGAAGAGAATCAGAGTGAAGAGTTGTTTTCTTCTGTCCTGAGAAGTACAGATGTGAAGGTCAGTGAAAGATCAAGGATGACTTCTTGACACTCTCTTTTCTAGTATTGTGTGGAGTTTTAATGCCAATGAGTAGGAAGAAAGAACAGATACACCTGCATTCAGCAGTATGCTATGATTTTTATGTGGAAGTCTTTAGCTGAGTGTTGGTTTTCTGGGAATGTGAGCAGATTAGAGTAGTGAATTCACATGGCATGTGTGTCAAAAGTAGATGGGGCTTGCAAGCAGACCAGGAGCATGTTCCTATCAAATTGCATATGAGCATTCAGCGTGTTAGCCAGCACTAATTTGTTTTGTCTAAGTTATTCTGCTTGCTCTTGATTGTATGGGAAAACTGAGAAGAAAGTATTTTCATGACTTTTTCACCAATGTTTTCTTAAACAATGTTATTGTCTCTGCATTTCTGATTAGTTTGACTATTTCTGTTTGAGGCTTTAGAGGACTGAAAACATTTCCTTAAGAAAGTATGCACTGTTGTCACAGTCTACTACTCTCCAACCAGATTCTTTTAGATATTACATATGTGCACAGTGTAATGCATAATATCAAATTTATTTATTTGAAAATAGGTGAAATTACATGAGATTTCTGAATTAGCAAAGTGATACAAAATATACTGAAAACACAATACAAATCTAAGTTACACCTATCCAAATATAACAACTATTCTGGGCATCCCCTGTTACCGGGAAGGAATACACGGCTGGAAGCCAGCTCAAGCCCACTGCTCTCCTCAGAATACCTTTGCTGTTTCTCTAGATTTACACTCTATGTTGGGCCAAACCACTTATTCACTCTGCAGCCTACATGCTCGTCTGGCTAAGAAAGGGAGATATTTGCACTCTTTTAATAGCTCAGGGAGAAACCCTTACAGCAGTTGACCAACTCAGCTCTTGGTAGCTATTTCTCTAAAACAAAGGCTGCTTTCCAATCCCCTTTGTGTTGTGATAAAGTCAGATTCTTTGCACCATCTGTGGGCAGTCACAGTGTTACACCCTGACGTTCACAGGCACAGCCCTGTTGTCCATCTCCTCTGAGTCTTCTTTGATTACAAGGTTTTGTTGGCCAGTATGCAAAGCAATATTTTTTGCTTTTTCTTCCAAATACTGAAAATACATGATTCATTAATGTAAGAGGTACAAAGGTAAATATAGGTAAAAATAGGTACAAAGTTAGTTATGCACTTCTCCAGATTCTTCAGAGAACCTTTAGGTTTTCTATACCCACCTCTTTTTAAAAGATGAACACGTGTAGTGTTCTAGTTGAATGTCTGAACAAATTCCTGCTTATATTGATACAGGGTTCCCAATAGTATACCTCTGATTGTGTCCTTAAAGAAACACCTGTTTAACAAAAGCATGTAGGAGCTCACTACTGTAATGATCCCTGAAGAGGAATTTAATTTTTAATTAAGTGAAGCAGTGTGTTTATTCTTGCTATATAGCTGATTTATCAGGGCTTTGTTAGCTGTGTAGGGGAAAGAGGCTAAATTAAACACACCTTTAATGAGCTGATAGGGAGTTGACCTCTGCTGTCATCTAGAGGACAATATATAAACTCAAATATTGAGGGAATTGTTCCAGAGAGGTTGTATAATAGCCATGAGAAAGCATCTTAAGTAGTGGCAGATTGGTGGGAAGGAACCTAACCCATGTAACTAAATGAGTTTAATGGAAATTGTTGAAGTTACATCTCGATTATTAATAATCACCTCTGATAAAGAATCTAGTGTAGCACAGTCTACCTCTTCAGAATAACTAAATGATCTTCAGGTCCCCTGATGTCAAAGTCCTTAGTAAAATACCTGGTTTATCACAAGATCATATTCTTTTTCTGAATATCTTAATTGGACATTTAGGCATACAGTAGAAATAGCATGAAGATGCTTCTAGTAAAATTGTGTTGCAGTGAAGTCAGTAGCAAAAGTATCAATTATTTCTGCAGGATGGAAATTTCATACAAGATCTTCCTACTCCATCCCTAATGCAGTACAGTATAATCCTTGTGTAGGGCTTCATTCGGACAGGAAGCAACCACAATTTTGTCAGGAAAGTCCTTTTACTGGGATAAATAGATCTGAGCATGCATTTCTTGGCAAGTGTAAGGCTAGGGAATGAATTGAGTCCACCAGTGTGCTGGTGACTCAAGGCAGAATGTATCATAGCAAATCATTCCTATAACAACAACAACAAAATAATAACCTGACATGAATTTTTTTTGTCCCCTTTGTCTCTGAAAAAATGTAATTTGTGGGGAAATTGTTACATATTATACTTTATTGAGGACATCATATTTTATGATAAGAGGTTATATTGCTAAAATATTTAAAAATATTCAGGTGCTAAGAAACAAAAAAATATTAAATTTGTTTATGGAGTGATTTTGTGTTTTTCTCGCTTGAAAAATTTTTGCATAAAACCTATATTGATAAATCATTCCTCTACCATTCAATCAGTAGAAAGAATAGTAATTCAACCTTTATATTCTCTTTTGTCTCCTCTAGCCATTTGAATTAAGCTTGTATGTGGTCTCTGTTCTCAGAACACCAAGGGGAATTAACCTCAGTGATTTTTTTAGTTGTCTCTATCCTCATTTATGCCTTAGGCATCACTCCAGGGATACAACTAGAAGGTAATTATCTAGACACTAGGGAAGGAAGTGAATTGGAAAGCAGTGTTGAAAGGTAGCCTTTGCTAACTAACATACACATTTTCTGGCTCTGTGAAATAATGTCCTTGGAAAGGCAGCTGCAAAAAGGGAAGCCCTTTAGATATTTCCTTAGGGCTTTTGTATATGCTGTTGCATATTGACTTACAGATGTGGATTCATGAAACCATACAAAGCAATATTCCGGAGCAACCTTCCAGTACTCTGTGTAGGATTGAAAGTCAGATTGGTTTTAAGGTGGATCCAATTTAGTTTATGAAAGAATTATGTATTTGATAACTAGTAATTGTACTGGATCTGTTTTGCTTGGACTCTCTATGCTACCTTGGGTGTGATCCCCAAGCCTTTCAGTTTCTTTTGAGCAAATTGCTCATGACTATTTCATGATCACTTTTTTCTACTTGGGGAAACTGAATCAAGGACTTTTAAAACTGCAACAGATACTTAGAGGGAGCATAGGGGAATATGAGATGGCTTTCTGCCTGATGCCCACAACTAAGTTGCTCTACTCTTTTTCTGATCTACTAAGAAATGCATCTGGCATGTTGGAGAGACGTGGAGGTGAGTGACTCACACTTTGCGTATATGGTGTATAAAGTAGTCATGATTCTCCCTAGAAGTATCAGAAGATGCAAATCATACAGGCATGCAGCTTCAGGAGCTGAACCCGCATAAAGGTACCTCTGTAGCCTTGTATCACCATTGCCTATATAAGAAGAAGAGGAGGATGCTTCTCTGTTGCTTTCTCTTCCTGACAATACATGCCCAGAGGCTGGGAATGCACTCAGTGAATGAAGCCACTCTGGTCTATGCCTACTGCCAGAAACGAGCAGCTTACTCTTTCCTACTAGAAGAAAAGGAGGACCTAATTCCTAAGTAAGATGTCTCCCTTTCCCCTTGTTGGAGGAAGCTGTCTGCACTTTGCTCTCCCTTGGTATCAACACATATGTCTGCCATGTGTGCTGTTACCAGTGTGCCCTTGTGAGTCTCTGATTTGTGAGCTGGGTAGCTTGAGATGCCAGGGCCAGGCTGTTTTCCAAGTTCCATTTGAGGTCTCTTTCCCATGTGGCTTCTTACAGCGGTTGTTTTCATCATCCCTTGGGCATGAGGTTTGAATCACACTGTTGTGGCTCCAGGAGGTTCCAGCATAGGTGGTGAGATAAAAGGTTTTGCCATGAAGGCTCAGAGTTGCTTTTCTGTTCTGGATCCAGTTGCTCATGCACCTGGAGTATCTTTGCTCAACCCTAAGAGGTGTTGTTTTATGTCCGTGATTACTTTGATGCGAGAGTTTTACTCCAGTGCTTGTGACTTGTTCTGCATTGGTCTGGGATCATAAGGTCAGTATACTATGGAAACAGACATCCTCTTTCCTTCTATTCAATAAAAAAAGTTGGCTAATGTCGATTTTTTTTTTTTTTATGGCAACTCTGGGAAAAGAAGGGATTTTCTTTGTGCTTCATTTCTGCATCTTTCATCCTCAACAAGCATAGGCATAATTTGATCTAAAGAAAAGTCACATGGTGATCTATTACATATTTTTGAGCCATTGTTGCTCTGTTGTAACAGGTGCACCTCATAGACAAGCAGAATATCAGAGTATTGGTTTAGTGACTTGCATTCTGCCAGTGGATTTATTCATATTCTGGAAGATATTTTTCCCCTACTGTTCCTTCTGTTCATGAATTTTCAAAAAGAACAACTTAGTGTGATTTATTGCTCCTAAGTATTGTGTCTACCCCATAAATAAAATCACAGAATGGGTCACTTTTGAAGGGACCACAGTAGGTCATCTGCTCCAACTTCCCTGCTCAGACAGGGTCATCCCAGAGCACATGGCACAGGATTGTGTCCAGGTGGTTCTTGAGTATCTCCAGTGAGGGAGACTCCACACCCCCTCCAGGCAACCTGTTCCAGTGTGTGGTCACTCACACAGTAAAGAAAGTTCTTCCTTATGCTCAGGTGGAATTTCTTGTGCATCAGTTTCTGTTCATTGCCTCTTGTCCTATTGCTTGACACCACTGACAAGAACCTGGCTCCATCTTCTTGACACAACGTTCAAATACTTATGGATGTTGTTGAGATGCCCTCTCACTTGTTTCTCTTTGAGTCTGAACAGGCTCAGTCTTTCCTTGTAATAGAGATTCTTCAGTTGCCCTTCTGCTGGACCTGCTCCAGATGTGGCCTGACCATGGCTGAGTAGGAGGACAGGATCACCTCCTTCATCCTGTTGGCAATGCTCTTCCTAATGAACTCCAGAATACCATCGGCCTTCTTTGCCACAAGGTTCAAGGACAGTTTGTTATCCACCAGTTTGTTATCCACCAATTTGTTATCCCAGGTCCTTCTCCTCAGAACTGCTCCCCAGCAGGTCAGTCCCCAGCCTGTGCTGGTGCCAGGGGTTGTTCCTCCCCAGATGCAGGACCGTGCACTTGCCCTTGTTGAATTTCAGATGGCTCTTCTCTGCCCATCCTTCCAGCCTGTCAAGGCCCTTCTGAAGGGCTGCACAGCACTCTGGGGTATTGGCTGCTCCTCCCAGCTTTGTGTCATCAGTGAACTTGCTAAGAAGGCATCTGCCCCTTTATCCAAGTAGCTTGATGGATAAGATAAACCATGCTGTTCCCAGTATTGAACCTTGGGGGACCCCACTAGTGACATGCTTCCAATGAGACCCTGTGCCACTGATTTTAACCCTCTGGGACCTGCCATCCAGCCAGTTCTCAATCCACCTCATTGTCCACTCAGTGGAAAATAAAAATAAATACACATTAAGCGTAAAGATAATTGGCTGATGTTCCTCAAGCTTCACATCCTGGCCTTCTGTTCTATGCAGTTCACAGAATTCATATGTGTAGATTATGATGATGAATGATCAAAGTTGTAGAAGAAATATATTTTACTTACTATCAAAAATTTTCAGCCTTTATTACTGACAGTGTTTTGCTGTACTGAGAATCAGAATGTACATAAACCACCTGTGCTGTAGTGGAGCTTACATTTAGCATTTGAACTAGTAAGCTTAGTAACTATAGTCAAGAACTTAAAGTATTCTGCCTTTAATGGACATATTTTCCAGTAAAGACACTGTGTTATTCCCAAGCAGGAGGTATTTCTCATTTTTTTATAAGACAAAGAATGCAAAAAAGAAATAAGAATTTCATATGCTTGTGAAGGAATCTCTGTTGCAGAGTGATACACAAAATTCATGACATGCATTTTTCCATGTTTCTCATTATCAGGAAAAAATAACAGGAATTCTAATTAGTCTTATGAACTAATTTACATTTTACAAATTTCTAATTAAAGTGCAATAATACTTTGAGAAATTACTCCTAACAAGGCTGGGAGGGGACAATTACAATTATTGTTTTCATTTTATCTCCTGTTCTCTTAATGAATTCTGTATAAACCATATCAAGAAAATGAATTCTTAAAATACACACCTATGTAAATTTAATCATCAATGGAAATCAACAGAAGAACGTTTTACAATTTTCAGCACATCATCTGTAGTATTTTTTAAATGATATTTTGTGAATATCATTTAAAAATATCATTAATGCTGCATGAGCTAGAAAAAAACCCATCTTTTGCATGTATGTACTACTTTTATGTGTTGTGATTCAAAAGGCTAAAAAAATCCTTTTTTATGGGAATTCATAGAGGTTAAAAGTACAGTTCACAAATTCACTAACGTGCTTTACAACAAATACATTCAGTGTTTTTCAGGCTGTACCTTTGTGGGCTTGTTCTAGTGTATATGTTTGTCTTTTTGCAATGAGTGACAATGTCAACTCATGTTTTCCTTGTAATCCATTATAAACTGCATATCTTTTCCATAGAACTGCTGTCTAGGCAATCATTCCTGATCCTGGGTCATGCAATTTATTATTCTTGTCCCTATATGTGTATCCTTCCTGCTCAACTGTATTACTTTTTTCAGCCTGTTTCCCTATGTATCAGGATGCTATTGAATTTCAATGCTGCTCTCTATCAGAGTAGTGGCATATTCCAGGGTGACATCATGTACTGATTTAGTGAGAATAATATCTCTTCTACCCTTCAGGTCTTTAATATATATAATAATTAACACAGATATATTAATTAAGGCCAAAGAAAGAACCCTGCAAAACTACAAAATATCTTTTAATTTTATCGTGAACTGATGACATTTAATCTCTGGCTAACCATTTTCCAGACAGTTTTGCAATCTATAATAGATTTCCTGTAATATTTTTGTCTGGCCCAGGCTTCCCTAGCCTGTTTGTAGAATGTCATGTGAGAAAGTGCCAAAAATATTACTAATCTTGGGAGAGGAGACTGGCTACTTAAAAATGTTCCTGGCAAGTCTTCCAAGGTTACTGGGAAAATTGATTTGACATGTTTTATCTCTGACAAATTCATCTGCACTCCTCCTCATCATTGTCCTCTTCATGAATCTTTCAGCTGTTTTGGCTGCCCATTCCTAGGCTGAGGTTACACTGGTTGGTAGTTCCTCAGCTCCCACCCCACAACTCTGTAGAAGTAAGTCTGTGCCATCTGGTACCTCACTTATCCTGCTCTGCAAAATAACTGTTAATGTATCTGAGATTGCCTGACTCCATTTCTTAAATTTGTCTGGTGAAATTCTTTAGGTTTAGTCATTCAAAATCAACTAAGCTATATAAATATCCTGTAGCCAACTCCAGTAGAGCGGCCTACTTTTCTTTTTCTCCCTCCTCCCTGCTTCCCTAAGGAAAAGAAAGCACCCTTCAACAACAACAAAAAAAACCCAAAACTGTGGAAATTTTGGAAATGTAGTGTGCTTTTACTCTGGAGTGTCTAGACACTCCAAATGTTGAACTCGTACTGCTCTTTGACAGTGAGAGCCTTTATTATTTCTAGGCTATATTAGTAATTTAAGATAATTTTCAGATATAAAACATGAGGCAAAATAGCTGTGAAACAATGAGTTCTCCTGTGAAATTGTTCCACTTCACACTCAGGAATTACTTCATCTTATCATGACAAGAGGGCAGCACTGCTGAATTGAAATATTGTCTTATTGTTGATAAGGTTCCGCCTTATCCTATTAATCCATTTCCAGTTGTCTTGTAGATAGAGGGTACTACACAGAAGCCTCAAAGGTGGACAGCAAGCAAAACTATTGCCCCACACTTGCCAAGGAAAAAGCTGCAAAAGAGTTTGAATATATAAGGAATGGTAGAAATATTAACGGTTATCACTGTAACATAAGTATAGGATCTGTGTAAACTGACTGCTCAAGGGGCTATAGGATACAGCCTTTTATGATTTCTGAGAGTTTAATACATAACTTTCATCTTCTTTAAAAGGAAGTTTCAGGTTCAGGACTTGTATTGGGACATTCAAGATCAGCATTTTTTCTGGAAAACCTTGGTGTCCTGGGTTATGGAATCAAAAATGTGTATTCTATTTTCATCTGCTGAAAGCAGTTGGGGAATTGTTCTTTATTTCTTGTAACTTTGGAAGGAGAGGGACGGGGGGGAGGGGCAGGTGCCTTTTGGGTAATGGGCCATCAACAGACTATACCCCCAGACTATACCCGCTCCCCCCAGAGCCCCAGAAGCCCCATTTGCATGCATGGTCCTATTGTGGGATGCCCCACCCAGTGGGGGGAGTCTACAATTGCTGCCGGGAAAACTGAGCCGGCCGGGGACAGATTTCACTTGCTTCACCCCGATTCCTGGGAGGAAGACGGCATCCCATCTCATCTTCGCCAGACCCCATCTCAACATCGCCGGACCCCATCTCACCATCACCTCACCCCTGGACCCCTCCTCATCACCCCTGGACTCCTCCTCCTCACTCCTAGACCCTTTTTGGCTACAGGATCGTCCCTGCTCCAACAGAGCCACGTCTGTCATCCCAGGACTCACTTCTGGACTGCTTCCAACACCCTGACTAACAGGGTGCCAGGTGGCAGCTCTGATTCTGTCAGGGCTTTCCCAAATTGTTGTTGTTTGTTTGCTGGTTTGGTGGGGTAGTTTTGTTTCCTACCACATTTGTATTATTGATATTCCTAGTAAAGAACTGTTATTCCTATTCCCAAATCTTTGCCTGAGAGCCCTTAATTGAAAATTTATAATTTGGCAGGGGTGGGGGGTTTGCATTCTCTATTCTAAGGGAAACCCCAGTTTCCCTGGCAGACACCTGTCTTGTCAAACCAAGACAGATTTTGGCGCCCAAGTGTGGGGCACAAGGGCATTGAGACAGAGGAATAACAGTTCTTGTGTACTAGATAGAAGTCTACTGCTCAAAATCATGTGGTCCAGCTTTCCCTGGTTTGGCTGGCACGTGGTTGTGGCTGTATTTCTGCCATTTGCTGGCCCTTATCTAAACATGGGCCCTATAACCAAGGCTACTGTGGCTGGCATCCAGTTTATTTTGTGGGTTAATAAGGTGAGGAATTCGTGGATTTTTAACTTCCTTTGGAAAGCAGGCACATGGATTCAGGGCTATCATAGACTAACTCTGTGTTTCTGGGGTTACTTTAATAATGGTACATATTGTGAGGAAATGGCACCTGGGGAAATTTTCTCCCAATCCTTCACTCAGTTTTTTGGGTCTACTCCACCAGCTTTTCAAGGGTTAAATTTCCCTCTGAATGCTAATGACATCATACAGTGGTTGGTGCTGCTTATAGGCCTATTCTATTTGGTATTCAGAGATAAAGGGAGACTGGCCTGGGTAAGCACTCTGATAACTACCCCAAAGAATAATGATGCTGCCCAAGAGCCCACCCCTGTCCCACAGCCAGCCTCAGGCATAAACCACCCGGTTTGGGTGAAGGCTCTGATAAAAGAAATGCATGAGATGAACCAGATGCTGAAAGAGTACATTTCCCCAGCTGGTGAGAAACCTTCGCCCTGCCCTGACAAAAGAGAATCTGATACAGAACCCGCAGACATTACAACTGTCCAGGTTCCAGCTGACACACAGGGGCAGTCACAGCCAGCAGCAGTTGCCCCTGTGGAAACAAGGAAATCTAAAGTGAAAACAGCAAACCCAGAGAGTAAAGATAAGAAGGGAGGGCCCTCACAAGACACAAGGGAATCACATGTTCAGATCATCACTGAGACCCTGTCATATGAAAGTCTCCGTAATCTGCAAAAAGATATTGTACGGCGGGGACGTGAGGCTTACACTGCCTGGCTACTTCGGGTTTGGGATCTTATGGGCACAGGTGTCCAACTAGATGGTGGGGAGGCCAGGAATTTGGGACCCTTGACCCAGGACTCAGGTATAAATCAGGTATTTGTAAGGGAGCCTGGACCTCTTTCCCTCTGGCAGCGGCTTTTAACGAGTGTGAGAGAAAGATTTGTCCACAGAGAAAGAATGCAGGAGCACCACCATAGAATGCGCTGGAAAACTCTGGAGGAGGGAATCCAACAGCTGAGGGAAGTGGCAGTACTAGAGGTACTTTTTG
The DNA here is from genome assembly GCA_017589585.1 of Phylloscopus whistleri. Classification (NCBI taxonomy): domain Eukaryota; kingdom Metazoa; phylum Chordata; class Aves; order Passeriformes; family Phylloscopidae; genus Phylloscopus; species Phylloscopus whistleri. The sequence continues at coordinate 706,810 of JADMLD010000041.1, read as the reverse complement.
GGAGGAGTGGACAGCATGATAATGATCCTGACAAGGTTAGATGCACAGCGCAGATGTTATGGAACCTGGCAAATCTGGGGCCATCTCAGTATACTACATTCATTGCAACCATTAATGCTGAGGACAACCGAGTGACAGTGGGGGCTGTTGCCAATAAGCTTAGGAATTATGAGAGCATGATCAATGGCCCGCTGCAGGCTCATATCTCTGCCGTGGTGAAAGAGCTCAAAGAGGAAATGAGGGAGGTGAGGGAGGAGATGAGGAAGAGCAGTTCCAATGTGGCACCGGTGCGAGTCACAGGCCCCAGAGTCAGAGCCCAACGACCCCCAGCCAGAGAGAGAGGGTACACCCCGAGAGCTGACCTGTGGTTTTACCTGCGTGACCATGGGGAAGACATGGGAGTGTGGGATGGGAAACCCACCTATGTCCTGGCAGCCCGGGTGCGTGAGCTCAAGGAGAGGAACACTCACCAAAGGGGTGCCACTAAAATGAAAGTATCCTCAACCTCCTATGCCCAGGCTGTCAGTAGTCAGGATGCTGGAACCTCTAGTATGTATGCTCAGGGAGGGAATAACCAGTGCTAGAGGGGCCCTGCCTCTAGCCAGGTAGAGGAGAGGGACAATCGGATCTATTGGACTGTGTGGATCCGATGGCCTGGCACATCTGACCCACAGAAATACACGGCTTTGGTTGACACTGGCTCCCAATGTACCCTGATGCCGTCGGGGTATGTGGGAGCAGAACCCATCTCTATTTCTGGAGTGACATGGGGGTCCCAGCAACTGACTGTATTGGAGGCCGAAGTGAGTTTGACTGGGAATGGGTGGCAGAAACACCCCATTGTGACTGGTCCAGAGGCCCCGTGCATCCTTGGCATAGACTATCTCAAAAATGGACATTTCAAAGACCCAAAAGGATACCGTTGGGCTTTTGGAGTAGCTGCTGTAGAGACGGAAGACATCAGACAACTAAATACCCTGCCTGGTCTCTCCGACGACCCCTCTGCTGTGGGACTGCTGAGAGTTGAAGAACAACAGGTGCCAATCGCCACAGCAACAGTGCACCGTCGGCAATACCGTACTGACAGAGACTCTGTGACTCCGATCCATGAGATGATTCGTAAACTGGAGAGCCAAGGGGTGGTCAGCAAAACCCACTCACCCTTCAACAGTCCCATTTGGCCTGTGCGTAAGTCTGAAGGGGAATGGAGATTGACTGTGGACTATCGTGCATTGAATGAAGTGACTCCACCACTGAGCGCTGCCGTGCCGGACATGCTGGAGCTCCAGTATGAGCTGGAGTCCAAGGCAGCAAAGTGGTATGTGACCATTGATATTGCCAATGCCTTCTTCTCCATTCCTTTGGCAGCAGAGTGCAGGCCCCAGTTTGCTTTCACCTGGAGGGGCGTTCAGTACACCTGGAACCGACTGCCCCAGGGGTGGAAGCACAGTCCCACCATCTGCCATGGACTGATCCAGGCTGCACTGGAGAAGGGTGAGGCTCCGGAACATCTACAGTACATTGATGACATCATTGTGTGGGGAAACACGGCAGTGGAAGTTTTCGAGAAAGGAGAAAAGATCATCCAGATTCTCCTGGAAGCTGGCTTTGCCATTAAGAAGAGTAAAGTCAAGGGACCTGCCCGAGAGATCCAGTTCCTGGGAGTGAAGTGGCAAGATGGACGGCGTCAGATCCCCACAGAGGTCATCAATAAGATCACCGCGATGTCTCCACCGACCAGCAAGAAGGAAACACAAGCTTTCCTAGGTGCCATAGGTTTCTGGAGGATGCACATCCCTGAGTACAGTCAGATTGTGAGCCCTCTGTACCTGGTTACCCGCAAAAAGAACGATTTCCACTGGGGCCCAGAGCAGCAACACGCCTTTGCCCAGATCAAGCAGGAAATCGCTCATGCGGTGGCCCTTGGCCCAGTCAGGACGGGACCAGAGGTAAAGAATGTGCTTTACTCCGCAGCCGGGAGCCATGGTCTGTCCTGGAGCCTTTGGCAGAAGGTGCCTGGTGAGACTCGAGGCCGGCCACTGGGATTCTGGAGCCGAAGCTACAGAGGGTCTGAAGCCAATTACACTCCCACGGAGAAGGAGATCTTGGCTGCCTATGAAGGAATTCAAGCTGCCTCAGAGGTGATTGGCACGGAAGCACAGCTCCTCCTGGCACCCCGACTACCAGTGCTGGGGTGGATGTTTAAAGGAAAAGTTCCCTCCACCCATCACGCCACTGACGCCACCTGGAGCAAATGGATTGCCCTCATCACTCAGCGCGCCCGTATTGGAAACCCGAATCGCCCTGGGATTCTGGAAGTGATCACCAACTGGCCGGAAGCTGAGAACTTCAGTCTCACCGAGGAAGAAGAACAAGAGCAGGTAACCCGGGCTGAAGAAGCTCCACCATATAACCAACTGCCAGCAGAAGAAGCACGCTACGCTCTTTTCACTGACGGTTCCTGTCGCATTGTAGGGATGAACCGGAAGTGGAAAGCAGCTGTGTGGAGCCCCACAAGACAGGTTGCACAAGCCACTGAAGGAGAAGGTGGGTCAAGCCAGCTTGCCGAACTCAAAGCTGTTCAATTGGCCCTGGACATTGCTGAAAGAGAGAAGTGGCCAAAGCTCTACCTCTACACCGATTCGTGGATGGTAGCTAATGCTCTGTGGGGCTGGCTGGAAAGGTGGAAAAAGGTCAGTTGGCAGCGTAGGGGAAAACCAATCTGGGCTGCTGATGAGTGGAAGGACATCGCCACCAGAGTAGGGAAACTACCTGTGAAAGTCTGTCATGTGGATGCCCATGTTCCCAAGAGTCGGGCTAATGAGGAGCACCGGAACAACGAACAGGTAGATCAGGCCGCGAAGATAGAAGTGTCTAAGATAGACTTGGATTGGCAACATAAGGGAGAGTTGTTCCTAGCTCGGTGGGCCCATGATGCCTCAGGTCATCAGGGCAGAGATGCCACCTATAAGTGGGCACGAGACCGAGGGGTGGATCTAACCATGGACAGTATTTCTCAGGTTATCCATGACTGTGAGACGTGTGCTGCCATCAAGCAGGCCAAGCGGGTGAAGCCCCTCTGGTACGGTGGACGGTGGTCCAAATATAAGTATGGGGAGGCCTGGCAGATTGATTACATCACCCTGCCCCAAACCCGCCAAGGCAAGCGCTACGTGCTGACCATGGTGGAAGCCACCACTGGGTGGCTGGAGACCTACCCAGTGCCTCATGCCACCGCCCGGAACACCATCCTGGGCCTTGAAAGACAAGTCCTGTGGAGACACGGCACCCCTGAGAGAATCGAGTCAGACAACGGGACCCATTTCAAGAACAGCCTTATAAACACCTGGGCTAAAGAACACGGCATTGAATGGATCTATCACATCCCTTATCATGCACCAGCTGCCGGGAAAGTGGAACGGTGCAATGGACTACTTAAGACCACTCTAAAGGCACTTGGCAGAGGGACCTTTAAGAACTGGGAAGTGAACTTAGCAAAAGCCACCTGGATGGTCAACACCCGAGGCTCCATCAATCGAGCTGGTCCTGCCCAGTCTACCCCTTTGCACACAGTAGATGGAGATAAAGTCCCTGTGGTGCACATGAGAGGTATTTTAGGAAAGACTGTCTGGATTAACCCCACCTCAGGCAAAGGCGAACCCATCCGTGGGATTGTTTTTGCTCAAGGACCTGGTTACACTTGGTGGGTAATGCAGAAAGATGGAAAAACCAGTTGTGTACCCCAGGAAAACCTAATCCTAAGTAAGAACTGAGTGTAGGGGTTCATTCTGCTAGTAGTTCATTGCTTTAGGTATGATGCAGATGATAATAGAATAAGGGGTGGATAATGTCCTGGGTTATGGAATCAAAAATGTGTATTCTATTTTCATCTGCTGAAAGCAGTTGGGGAATTGTTCTTTATTTCTTGTAACTTTGGAAGGAGGGGGACGGGGGGGAGGGGTGGGCGCCTTTTGGGTAATGGGCCATCAACAGACTATACCCCCGGACTATACCCGCTCCCCCCAGAGCCCCAGAGCCCCATTTGCATGCATGGTCCTATTGTGGGATGCCCCACCCAGTGGGGGGAGTCTACAATTGCTGCCGGGAAAACTGAGCCGGCCGGGGACAGATTTCACTTGCTTCACCCCGATTCCTGGGAGGAAGACGGCATCCCATCTCATCTTCGCCAGACCCCATCTCATCATCGCCGGACCCCATCTCACCATCACCTCACCCCTGGACCCCTCCTCATCACTCCTAGACCCTTCCTCCTCACTCCTAGACCCTTTTTGGCTACAGGATCGTCCCTGCTCCAACAGAGCCACGTCTGTCATCCCAGGACTCACTTCTGGACTGCTTCCAACACCCTGACTAACAGGGTGCCAGGTGGCAGCTCTGATTCTGTCAGGGCTTTCCCAAATTGTTGTTGTTTGTTTGCTGGTTTGGTGGGGTAGTTTTGTTTCCTACCACATTTGTATTATTGATATTCCTAGTAAAGAACTGTTATTCCTATTCCCAAATCTTTGCCTGAGAGCCCTTAATTGAAAATTTATAATTTGGCAGGGGTGGGGGGTTTGCATTCTCTATTCTAAGGGAAACCCCAGTTTCCCTGGCAGACACCTGTCTTGTCAAACCAAGACACTTGGGTATTCTTACACAGTCACATTCCGATCTCAGAAATGTTTTAGACAACGTCAAAGAAGACATTATCAGTGCTGATATAAAGTAGCTACTTCAAGAATTATGAGAAGATATCACCAAGATTTTTATTAGAAGCAGGATCATCCATTTACCATTGCCATTGAGAATGGTCAGTGTATCTGTATGTGGTTTATTGCTGGGTGATGTTGGGGAGGGAGGAGGTGGCTGCAGGTCCCCTACAGTCCTGGTCTATGTGGGCTCTTTGCCCAGCCAGGGAGTGAGACAGACATGGCATGTGGGGGAGATCTGAGAGTGGCAGTGGTGTAAAGCTGATGATACTGAGGTTCATCCACCAGTGGATCATAGAGGTATAGGTTTTGCCAGCTTTCCTTATTCACAAGGCTAATTGTTGGAATGGTATTTTAATAACTTTATTATGGATCCAGAATTAAATTAGAGAATTAAACTATTGGTTTTGCCTTATCAGATGTTTAATCTGCTAGTTATTTTATATATTCATTAAAACAGAGGTATTTGGGATGCTGCAAGTTTCTCTTAACAGATAAAGCACCTTTTCTTCTATTTTAAGTAGAGTTTCGATGTTGCTTTATTTACCTTTTAACCCTCTTTTGGTCTCAGCTGTTTATTAACCTAAAGGAATATAGGGGTTATCTTCTCCATAATACTGATGTGCCAATTCTGATGTGTCTAGAGGCAACATTTGAGTGACATAATTGAACTTTGTGCTGAGACTGTTTTAATTACATTAATTTTAATTATATACAGTACATTATAATTACAGAGATGGAGACAGAGGGGCTCCCATCTATTAAGATCCTTTGCAATTCATTTGCATAATGGGGCCTATTTCTGTGTGCAGTGTTACACTTTTTGATGGCTTCATTATTGGTGGAAGGTAGATTTTTTTTTTAAAATTTCATTTACATTTGTGTTTCTAGTAACCACATTTGAAAGCCACCTGACAGCCTTCATTCCCCTGCACCAGAAAGATGCATTTTAAACAAAATATTTGAATTAGATGAAAAATTAAAAAAGCTTATTTTTGCTTGTTACTCAGTTCCTGTGCAAGACAGGGCTTCCAAGGATTCAACTAGGAAACCAACAAAAGAGTTTTTATAATAGTTGGAGAGCACTCATTTGCCATAGATGAATAGTGTCCTACCTTTCTCTCCTACCATGGCCATGGTCAAATACAGGTTGACCATTGCCATGGTCATGGGGGCATATATTTGCCAGTAAATACAGATTTCCCAAAGGGAGCCTTCCTTTTTGCTACCTTTCTTAGATCCCACTTTCATGTCCCTGCTGTGGGACATGCGCCTTCCTGCCTTCAGTGTGCCTTCAGCTTCCCTGGAGTCCTTGGAAAGGTCTCAGTCCATGGTCATGTCCTGTCTCATCCTTTGCCCTGGCACACAACCTGTGCAGGGTAATAAATTTCCCTTTACAGGACCATGATGATAAAAGGCTGGCTCAGTTCTCCTCTCAACACTGGAGTTACTGGTGTTACCAAACACTGAGTGGGCTCAAAGTCATGGGTCTCACCCCAAGAGAGGTGCTGTGTAATCAGACATATTGCAGCAATATTAGGCTATGGTGACCCTCTCCCTTGGCATTTTGTGGTGTGCTTTGGAGATAGATTGCACCTTTAATTTTGGAAAATGTTAACAGTCTCAGAGTCTTCTCTCTGCTATGTTCGCAGCTGTCATTTACTTCTGCTGTCTTTAAGTGTTTCCTAAACACCTGTCACTCTGATACTACATCAATTCACTGAGCCTAACCTCAATACATTTTTCTCTCACACAGCAATATTTCTTTGCTTGAAATTCTATTCTTGTGGGATTTGGGGGATTTTTTTTTTCCTACTGAAAACTTTCTCACTAAGGTGAGACACTTACAATAGCAAACACAGCAAGGAACAAATTATAATTTATTTTGGAGTAGCAATCTTGAAACTAATTGAATGTACATCTCTGGGGGTGTGTTTTTGAATGCCTCTAATTAGCAGTCTGGAATCTGGACCATAACATCTAAATATACCTACCTGATTCAATACTTTAAGTCTTGAAAAAAAATACAGCACTTGATGAGTCAGATGGATTAATGAGTCAGATGGATTAACATATCTAATCTGATTAACTACTCCATCCATTATAGTCTTTTCTATTTTGTCCTTCCAAGTGGATATTTCCCTCTCCCAGTTCAGATGACTGCTTTCTCCATCTTTTACCTGAATAATTTTGTGTAGAACAGGTAAGATAGTAGTAACACAAGTAGACTGGGATGTAGGGTGGGGAAGGAGGCACGATTCTCAGTAGAGAGGTAGAGGTACACAGCTGGAGATAGTAATGGTTTCCCTTGAATCAGAAAGAGACAGGTTACCTTAGTCTGTAAATTCTTAGAATACTATACTGCTTTCGTTAGCTCACCAAATTACAAGACATGGTCAGATGTTTTCTAGTGATACTTTATTGACAGTAAACAATTAATGGAAAAACAAAATCTTTGTCTATATGGAAAATCTTTATTTTGGCACCTTCTAATATTCAATAATTAATTAAAAATTTAATAAATTCTATACTTATTTAAATTAATTTAGTATTTAATAAGCAAGTCTATGCTGGGTTATGGTGGTTTCGCACATCAAATCTGAAGCAAAATGAATTTTTTCACTGAAACAAAATAAAATATTTAAATTCAAATTAGGTTAAGAAGATATTCGTAGGCAATTTTCTTTAGTTCATTGCTGATTTAGTTATAGTTTGTGTCTTTTTCTCCCTTATCAACCACATTCCCTGAAGCACTATATTCTGCATTATGTAGTGTGCTTTTACTCTGCCCAAGCTCTGCATTGTGAATCATAAGATTCACATCACTTTTGATGCATTTCAAGAGAGACAGTTTCACCATAGAGTCCAGCTCAGATAGAAAACGGGCCTTGTAGGACACTTACGAAAGGGTATTGTCGTATCAGAAATATGGCTAATGCTGTCTTTGTTTAGCACTAACTTGCCTGTAGAAATCCTGAATTGAATTTCGTTTTGAAACTTGCACCCTTTAAATGTATTTGTATTCCAAAACATGGTCACAATTTGGAAGAGTCAAGTTGTTGATATGGTTCAACTTTCTTTGCAATGGAGATGGTTGTAAATGATCAGAATATACCATAAAATAATTGTTTTTTGTTTTTAGTTATTCCTTAGGATCTAATACTGAGCAGGAGTGAACAATTCCAACATTAGCACTTGTTTTTTTGTCTCTTTGCTCTGATCATTAATTAATACTGCTAACACTAAATTTCATCTTTCATTTTTATCACTCAGCCATTCAAAAACATGCTTTAATTTCGCATGACCTGAATACACTACTGTACGGGATTGGCCCTGGATAGAAACCAAACCCCTACACAGTCACTCACTTACTCTGCCCTACTTACTGGGGAGGGGATAGTAAGGAGGGGAGAAACACTAAAAAAACCCAGAAGCAAGACAAAGACCAATTAACATAATAGGTTAAAGACCTGTTTGGGGAAAGTTATTTGGCAATTAATACAAATATTTGATTACTAATTTGAGCAGTGGGGGAGAAAAAAAGACAGATATGAAACCAATATTGCTCTACCTTTCCCGAGCTCAATTCTATCCTTTCGCTCCAGACCCCTCTCCTTTCCCCTCTCTGTCACTGCAGGTCACACTCAGCCCTTTCAGTGAGGTGAGGAGCAGCACTGCTTGGTGGTCTATCATGACATGGCTGTTTCTCTCTGATGCTCCTCCCTCCTTACACTTTCCCTCTGCTCCAGAGTGGGCTCTCCAAGGGCTGCAGAGTGCCCACTCCACCATGCGAGGCATGACCCCATGCTCCCACTTCAGGTACTGTAGGGATAACTCACACTTGGGTTTAGCTGGAAGTGATCTCTTTTGTAGCCTGTACAGTACTACCTCTCATGCATTCTGCATCAGAAAATTGTCTTGGCTCAACTGACAGTATTTAAAAAGTACATTTTTAAAAAAGAGTGTAGATTTTTATAAATTAAACCATTAGACTGTCTTGTGAATTTAAACGTAGCAGATGTATCTGTAGATATATAAGTACACGTTAAATATTTGTTACAAGAAGATGTCCTTTAAGATCCTCAGGGGTATTGAGACTGGTGTTGTTTAGCATCCTTGTTGGTGACATGGACAGTGGGACTGAGTGCCCCTCAACAAGACTGACTACAACAGCAAGCTGTGTGGTGTGGTTGTCACCCTGGAGGGAAGGGACAGCAGCCGCAGGGACCCTGAGAGGTGGGACTGTGCAAACCTCAGGATGCTCAACAGGGCCAAGTGCAAGGTCCTGCACTGGGGCTGGGGCAGACCCAAGAACAAATACAGGCAGGGTGGAGAATGGATGTAACTCTGCCAAGAAGAACTTGGAGGTGTTGAATTGACAAGAAGCTCAACATGTCTCAGCAACGCACAATCACAGCCCAGAAAGCCAGCTGGGAGGCATCAAAGGAAGTGTGAGAAAAGGAGGTGATTCTGCCCATCTTCTCTGCTCTTGTGAGATCTCACCTGGAGCACAGCATCGAGCTCTGGGGCCTATAATATATGGAAGATGTGGACCTGTTGGAATGAGTCCAGAGAGGGGCTGCAAGGATGTCCAAAGGATTGAAACACCTCTCCAATGTGGACAGGCAAGAGGGAGTAGGGGCTGTTCAGCCTGGAGAAGAGAAGGCTTCAGGGAGACCTTAGAGCAGCCTTCTAGTACCTGAAAGGGGCCTTCAGGAAGCCTGGAAAGGGACTTTTTGCAAGGATATGTAGTGATAAGACAATGAGAGATGGCCTTAAGCTTGAGGAGGGTAGGTTTAGATTAGGTTTAGGAAGAAATTAACTGTGGGGGTGGTGAGACACTGGTTGCCTAGAGAAGCTATGGATGCCCCATCTCTGGGAGTGTTCAAGGCCAGGCTGGATGGGGCTTTGAACAAGTGGTCTAGTGGAAGATGTCCCCACCAACACAGAGCCCTTAAAGACCTGATTTTTAAGGTCCCTTTCAACTCAAACCATTCTTTGATTCTATGATTCTATGATTCTATGATTCTATGATTCTATGATGCTTCAGGTATGCTACCTTTGAATACAGTTCTATAGCTCTGTTTAAAATCCTATGGGGTGATTCTTTTCTCAGTACTTTTGAATGTGCTTCACAAATGATATGAAGTCAGAAGGAATATCTCTTTCACCATTGACAGGTCCTTGTTAGCAGCCAAGGGCTGAGTCTTGTTCATGCTGTGGAAAGTAGTTAATACAACATGAAAAATATGTGCAAAAATCTCACACAGAAGAAAGGATACATAGGGACAAAGGAAAAAAAATAGCATCGAAAACTGGGAGGCTGGATTGTCTGAGTCACAGAGCACAGAAAAAAAATTAAACTAGAATGAGTCATGGAAAAGAAGAATGAAATAATTTCATTAAAAAGGAGAAATTCTTTGTCCTTATCTGAGGAGATTCAAACCCAGAACAAAGCATGAAAAAAAAATATTTTTCAGATGAGGTCCCTCATTTTAGAAAACTGTTCAACTGAGCCTTCTCTCCTTCAAGGCTTGATACAGGCTCTGACTGCACACAACAAAAATGGTGTGCCAGAGCAGGTGACTTTATTTTCCCTTGAAGAAGGTTAGCTGAAGAACACTAACAACTTTGAAACAACTCATTGATACCAGAACAAGGGCCAATGGATGCTAATGCTCCATGCTATTTGCTTCTTGCAGAATACCTATTTCCATAACATTTCCACCAAATTATATCTGCATATTTCTGTGCATGGAGTCTGGAAACCAATTTTAATTTGATTTAAGCAAATTAGTCATGGGTTGTCCTGTGGCTGTATTTAATCTGCTGCTCTCTTTGGAATGATTTCCCACCTCAGAAATAAAAATGGAAAGGTCTTATTTTCACCTTGACTTTGTTTTGTTTTATTATTCCAGATACATTTTGCTATTGCCTGTGTTACAGCCCAAATAAGAAGTAAGCACATGAGTTATCTCATTTTGCAGAACTGTGAATTTGATTTTTTTCTTTGTTGTTTTGCATTTGTTTATACAATTTGTAAGACTCAGCTCTGATCAAGGAAGTGTTCTGAACTCTGAGCAGACAATCAAATCTGTAACTTTAATTTTACAGTCTCAATTAGAAATCAGTATTACCAATCAATTAAAGAATAAATAGAGATGTGCTTCATTAATTTGGAAAATTAATGGTGTTGGCAGTAAAGGAGAGTGGACAGTGCAGGTATTTGTTGTCTGCCCTTGAGTGACAAAAATACTAAAGCTGGGACTGGATTCAAGACCAGGTATAATGTTTGAAACAAAAACATTTTCTGGCACACTGGCTCACATCAGTCATATTCTATCACTCACTTGGTTTTAAGCCACAGTACCATAACAATATTTTTCCAGATGGGGAATGCCTGAGCTGATTATTTTGGAAAAAACAACTTGCCTGAGGATATTTTCTCATTGCTTGCATGCAAGGAAGAACATTACATATGATTTATGTAATAAAAAAATATATATTTGCCCAGACATAAAGAGATATTAAAAAAGAGAGCAGTTCTCCTCAGCAATATTTTTTCTCTTTTTCAAATATCAAAATAATGATTTATTTGTGACAAAAGGCTAAATTCTCAGTCCAAGCTTTGATTAATCCTTCTGGAAGTCAGCTCAGTAAGATTTGACAAGACCCAAGCAGGAAATGACTGTTCCATAAGACATAAGAAACTGAAAAAATGAAATTGCCCCCCAAATAAACAAACATGCACCTCTTCAACAGTCTTAAACTGGGAGAAGATAATTTCTCCAGAAGTAATAGGAACCAGAAATATTTCACTATGCTCCCAAAGAGCCTGAAGGTGAAGACAGTCCAGGAGATCTGAAATAAAGGTCCAGATCCAGCAGTTTTAGTTTTTTATACAAAGTAAAATGTCTGTAAGATTATATAATTATTGCAGACCAGAGATAAAGATATTTGCCTCTCATGTCCTCGGAAGTGTCCTCAGCATCTCCCTTTCTCTGGCCCAGCAGCTCAGAAGTGGGGGATTTGAAAGATCCCCTCTGTGCAGCCAAGCTGCTGCTGGACACTGCCTCAGCTGGGCCATGAGAGAGGGAGGCTCCAGTTCAGCCACTAATTCAGGCAAGCAGGCAGTGACCATATGCTCCCCACATTTTGGAGGTGCCTGGCCTCTAGTTTTCTATGTGGTGCGTGGTTTAGTGGTGGACTTGGCAGTATCAGGTTAATGGCTAGACTCTGATTTTAAGGGCCTTTTCCAATCAAAATGATTCTATTATTCTATTTTGGGGTGCCCCCATCAGTGTATTGTGGAGGAGAACAAGCTGTCCTAAAAGAAGGATTGTGAAAACTGATGCCACAAAAAGATAATTTTTTTTAGAGATCACATTTGCTGATGAAATTCCGCATGGTCAGAAAATTCACAAATGGGCATAGTTGCTGTCCTTGGAGTACAGAACTCAAAACACAGTAGAATTAATGTAATTTAAGTGTTTTTATAGCTTAAATCCATTCCTGGTACAGTCCAGAATTTTAGAATTGGAAACATTTATCAAGGTTTTTGGTGGGGATATTTGCTGAGACACATCTTCAGGTACCTACAATATTGGTAAGTAGCAAGGACTCATTCCACAGATACACTGGGGAGCAGCATCCTATAGATGTATTTATTGCGTGGGTGGTGTTCTCCCTCCAAAAGACACTGGTGCTCCTGGGCAGTGGCACTGAATTCCTGAATGCTGAATGATTCCCTTGAGGAAATAAGGAGAAAGAAATCCTCATATGTGCTGTGCTGCAACACCACTGCTGTTCTGCTATACTTGGGGTCTTTTGCACATGCTGAAGTGAGGACGAGATTTGCCTTTTAGCAGCACGTCCTGGTGGCTTGCACACAGGGAAGTGAGAGAGAGAGAAGTGGCAAGAGGAGCAGATAAGGTTCATAGATTCACTTTAAAGAACTTAAGGTTTGTTCACTACACTGTGAAACGAAGGTAACTGTAGAATGAAAACAAATCTGCAAGATGATAACAAAGAACCTAAGAAACTAAAAAATGTAGTACAGGTGTACATGCTCAGTGCAACTCTGATATTCCAAGTGCTCTTCAAATAACTCTTACAACCCACCTGCTCATGCTTTTTAATAAAAGGGAGTCTATATCTTTTAGCAGCTAATAATAGAGATGTGGAGGAACACTAGTAGCCTGATTTTATTTTAATTTGTTAGGTTTGTGAATTGAATGGTACTGGCACCGATCAGCAAATCTCTCAAGAGGGACTGCATACTTAAACCTATGCATCCTCAAACCTAGGCATCCTCACTACAAAATGGTTTTCAATACCCCTGTGGAAATGAAGCCAAGATGTGTAGTCAAGAGTCAAACACTGGAAATGCACAAAAAGGAATGGTAGTACGTAGGACACTGAGAAACCCATTTTCTATTCAGAAATTATAAGACTTCAGTTATAATAAAAAGCATTTCTCAGCACTAGACTTTTTCTGACTGTATTGTTGTTGTAGATCTGATTTGTGTGGCACAGGCATCCAGATAGACAGGATGCATTTCTCAGAGGAAATAAATGTATTTTTGCAAAAAAATCCTGTTTAAAACTAGGACTATACTTTAGGAAATAGCACTTCACGGCTCTTTCTCACTGCTTTCCCTCAGTTATACAGTGGGCTCCATTCTTGGTGAGCCATAAAAATACTTCATCAGAGCTCCAGTTACAATGTCTCATGAGAAAAGTACTCTGATTGAGAGGTCTGATGAACACAAAGGAAGAGGAAATGTGAGTGTCTAAGCAGCATTTGTGATGAAATACTACATCAACATTTTCCAAATTTTGATGGTATGGATAATTTTTCTAGCCACCGAGAAACATATTTTCTTCAGCAAATACACATTTTCCTGTCAAATTCTAGTTACAAACAAATATATTTTGTCAACTGTAACTGCAGAACAGTTTGGCAGAACACCTTGGTTGTTACTTTGCATATCTGTATTACTTTCATTCCATATAACTAAATGTTTCACTTGGGCAGAGACTTCCAACTAAAAAGGTTAATCAAATATAGGGAGCAGATTGCAGGAACACAGAGTGGATGCATCAGCCATACATGATTAAATTCTGTTTTAGAGTCTGCTAGGACTACTGACAGCAGTGTCCCCATCCTGATTCAGTGTAATTTAGCACACATTGGCTATGGTGACTTCAGTGATACAGATGCTTGTATAAAAATCTCATTAAATTTAAGATGTTTAAGGTAACTTTTTGCTGTATGGAAACACCTCCCATAATGGGTTCCAAAGGGATGCTGAATTTATTGTATTTTGAAAAAAGACACTTCAGAAATAGAGGTAAATTATGAACACATGACCTGAAAATTATGGGACTTTCTTGCTCTTAAAATAAAGAAACCTCATTTTTACATGCTGAATTTAAAACAAGACATCATTCTACAGTGCCTTGAGTCTAGTTTGCAAATAAAAGAAAATTATTTCCCTTGGTGCATATATTTAATAAACCAAACTGTATAAACAGAATTGCTAATGGAGATCCCCAGGCCTGAAGAATTCACAAACAATGATCTGAACAGAGAACAGTGTTTGAAAGTGACTTTATTTTCCCTTGAAAAAGGTTAGCTGAAGAACACTAACAACACTCTCCATTAATCAGTAGTTCTAAATACCATGGGGAAATGACAGTTGCCTTCCAAGCTCCTGTCTTTATGGCTTTCCTGGCATCCTGTGGACTCCTGCTGCTGCTATCACCCACATAGCTTTGCTCAGCTCACACAACTTCAGTGTTTTAGTCTAGATTATCATATTCACTTTTGCCCACTATTAACATTGTAGAAATGATCTAGGTGGTCCCTCAGGAGAGTGTGCGTGCTGGGTTAAAAAAAGTCTGTAATATATTTACACATTAAAGCTCCAAATTATGGGGAGTTTGTTTGTTTTTGGTGTTGTTTTTGGTGGTTTTTTTAAATTATATTTTGTTTTATTTTTATTTTATTTTGTTTTATTTTCACGTGCAATTCTACTATGCAACCCACCATGTGTTTTCCTGGGATAGAGATTATCTATTTTAGCTCTCCAGCATCTCTTTCTTTCCTTAACAAAGGCAGTCTTTCTGAATCAGGTTGGTTAGTTTATTTTCTTAATCAATGGAAAACATCATCTAACTTTTCAGGCAAAAACTACTGCAACTTAAGACTGCAAAAGGTCATTTAATCAGACCTACCTCACAAAGAATACAGATGCCAACTGATAGGGAAACATGGCATGGAGTTTCTGACACCCTGTCATTCACATAAGAAGTTAAAGACTCCTTTTTTTGCAACTGTGTCTGCATTTACCCTGTCACATAAAACCAGAGGCAACAGACACACTCTTTTTGTTTTTTTTTTTTTTGTTGTGGATTTGCTTTTGTTTGTTGAATTGTTAATGATTTATTAGTATTGTTGCTTTTGCAATATAAATCTGCTTTTAGATATGGAAAGATGTGAGAAGTGACAAATGTGATTCTCTGTCACAATACAAGCCTTGTCTTTGGTAAGATCAAGAAACTACTGATTTTCCACATGTCCAGGGCCATTTGTTAACAGAAAGAGTCCTCTGCCTGCTTATGAATCTCTGTTGCCTGATATTTTGGTCTTAACAATAACCTGATCCTCCTTTTCCTGTCTGAAGGTTACTAGGGATCCACACAAGCCCATACAGCCAGTGAGACAGTTATTTTAAGGATTTAATGTGTTGAAAGGAATTGTACCTGGCTCTAAAGAATAGCAGACGGCCTTTGCTAGCTCGGCACTGTGAGCCATATGCCAAAACTGTAGAATTAGACTTTTATACAGATTTCCAACCGTTCCTCTGTGAGCAAAAAGAGGTTCAATGTTTTTGATAAAAGGACATCAAGGTTAAAATACAATTATAATCCTGAAGAGATTTGAAAAGAACAAATCTTAAAGACTTTATAATTTATATTTATAATTACACATTTAGAATTCTGCCTTTGCTTGCATTACAAAGTATTTTAAGTAGAGGCTGAGGCATCATTCTCTTGATATGTGACTGACAATAGTGGCCCATTCTTTGTCCTTTTTCTTACATCTTGGCTCAAATTTCTTAGGATAAAGAGCTGAAGATATTGCATGTGTTAACTTAAACTAAAGCAAGAGTTTTAAAATGGAAAATCTACAATGTCTTTGGAGAAGTTTTTGTCAGCTATTTTCTATTTTAATCTGTAAGCTGTTGAGGCTGCTGCTTGGGAAGGGAGACAAACTTCCCAGGATGCAAGGGGAAATTCTTAATAGTCCTTAATATGGGTTTCTGCAATTTTCATGCAATTCTATCATATCTACATCTTTCAATATCAAATTCAACCAGAGCCAAATGGAAATGAATGGAGTAAAATCCAGCACTTTTTAAAGGAGCTAAAGAAGTTAAGGGATTCCTGAAGATTTTAAAGTAGATTCCTCACTGTCTTTTTGCATTATATGGGACTTTGAATTCTATGGATAAGTTATCTTAGGCGTGTATTTTACATTCCTTGTGGAAGCAGGTAAGTGTCTGTCATTTTGTATAGTATTTAGAAGGTATATAATTGACCCTAATGGAAACATAACTTCTTAAGTCCTACTGTTTTCATCATATCTTTGTCACTTTTCTTAAACTGATCATAAACCTAAATCCTGGGCTTAAGCAATGAAATCAGAAGGGGAAGCAAGCCACTATAAGTAGCTTAGAATTAAGAAATTCTATAGTTGTACACAAATTAGAAAAATAAAAATATTATAGAGAGGGGAGGAGACTCACTAAGTTTTGAAAAACAGTTATATGTGAGAAATTACCATGACATAGTATGGCTACATGCAGTTTGGAAAGTGCTGAGTGTGGTTGAATGAGACAAATTTTCCATAAATATAATTTTTAGGAGATTTATGTTTCATTTTCTTGGAAGAAAAGAAAAACATTCATTAACTGTTATTTTCCAATTCACTTCTGCCAAAAGTGTGCCCTGGCTACTTTATGTTGGTTTCTCATTTCTGGCTATGTGTCTCATTTGATGATCTTGATAATATCATGTTGTTGAACTTTTATGTCAATTTTTTCTGATTATGAGGTAGAAGACATCTTTTACAAAAAAAAGCATTTTTTTTTCTGTTCAGCTGTAGAGAGGTTTTTAAAACATTACTTTCTTCTAAGTTTGAGTTGTTAGAGAGTTCTATCAATAAAGCAATTTTCTACTGATTCCTACTGGCTTACTGTTGCAGATGGTTTGTACTCTCGTAATATTTTCAGTCTGGTTTCATCTACTCAATCCCTGTGAAATGCCAAAATGAAACTCTTATAGTCCAGCTTTTCTGTTCCTTAAAACTTGAATGTGTTATTGATTCTTTTACAGTTTGGTATCTATTACAATTATCCTAATAATGTAACATACTCAAAAAAAAACCTGGTCAGTCATTTTTTCACCAATCATCTCCACCTACCAAAATTCTGAGGAGAAAGAGAAAAAGAAGAAATAAATTTCACTGAAATCTGCATGTAAAGACAAGGAGGAAAAAAACAAACAAAGCCTGTCATAGTTTAACCAAAAAACTCCAACCCAAATATCATCATATTTCATGTTGTTTGGTGAAAATAATATAACCTGCTAAACTGAACTCATTTGAGTATTAATGACAAGATAGATTTTTATCTAATAATCCAGAATTTTTTCCATTTTTTCCACTTAGTTCTGGATAGATTATTAACCTATTAGAGAGAATGAATGCTATGGAAGAAAATGAGAGAGTTCTCTGCATATTGTCACCTGCCTGGAAAATATTAACCCATATATTATGGATTGTCTGCAAAAATCTTTCCCACTTACTTCTGCCTTGTGTGCAGGCCATACACAGCTTCTCTGGGAACCCATACAGAGCACAGCAGAAAGGATCTTGGCATCTTTTGTAAAGCAGTTGAAGTTTGAATCTTTTGGATTGGGGGTTTTGGCCACTTGGACAGTCTCCACTTTTAAACCTGTTGTGAATGAAGAAAAGCTTCCAAATATCCAAAGCAGGATGTTCTTCAGGGACTGCAGGCAGAGAGTCCAGCTCCTGTAGCTTTCATCCTCTATTTCAGCCTTTTTGTTTTTCATGTAATTTGACTTACTCACAGGACAAAAGTACACATATTTCCTTGAGATTTTTAAGGATTCCCTTTGAAATAAAAAGGTTTTAAAAACTACAGTTCAAGCCTGAAAAAGATTTATTTTTTATTGACACTTTAAATGTATGTAATAAAGAAATGCTACTAATTTCCTGACTTCTGTTAACTGGCAGAGATTAATTTTACATGGTGCCAGTTATCAGTACTTTTAAAACCAGTGTCATATAATGATTTGGGTTGGAAAGGATCTTAGAGATCATCTAGTTCCAGCCCCCTGTGCATTGTATAGGGACATCTTCCAGTTGACCAGGTTGCTCAGCACTCCATCCAACCTGGCCTTAAACATTTCCAGGGATAGGGTGTCCACAACTTCTCTAAGCAGCCTGTTATTCTGCAGCTGTATGGAGTGGAGCCAGTTTCACTTGCACCTTATCTGCATATTATTATGGACATCCAAACAAGGTATTTTGTCATCTTTGAACCATTGGTGAAGGAAAGTTAGTGTTGCTTAGCTGTTCTTCGTTGTGTGTTGTTTATTGTTTTAAACAAACAAACAACCAGAAATAATTTACATCTATATCTAGAAACTATTATCAGAGAAAAATCACTTAAAAACCTAGGGCATATAGTTTGAAACTCTGCCTTCCATAGTGTTTTCATTCATGTGTATATTTTTCTAGAAATGGTCTTAATAAAGTTTTCTCCAGTCCCTTGCTACACATACGTATGATAAAACCATAGGAATGCCACAGTGCTCTACTTAGGCTATTTCTCAGCATTTTAGTGATCTCTGGAGAAAGAGGATCCACATATGCTCGCTGATCAGATGATTGCTATGAGCCCTCAATGCACTACAGCTATGAAAAAAGGCCAATGTTATTCTAGACTACAACCGCTGAGGTATCTCAGCAGAAATAACAGAGATATTAAAGTACTCTGTAACAGTGCAAACCTCATTCACTTCAACAGATTTTGATTGTCTACAGTCAGTAAAGGGGAGAGGGAACTTTCAACAGCCACAGAAAACTATGAAATTATCTTGAAAATAAACAAAGCCTCAGTCCACAAAAAAACAAAACCAGGAGGGAATTACTTTCCTTTAAATAACTGGGAGAAATAAATGATGGGTGGAGCGGGTGAGGGTGGGACACGACTATTAAACATTTTTGCATTAGACCAAATGTCTTAAACTGATGTAAAACAGACTAGAAATTCAAAGATGGATGTAAATGAACTTTTGGAACATATCTCCAGTAGGAGCAGAGACTGGGGTCCAGTCCCTCAAAATCAGATATTGGCTTGGTCAGAAATTGATTCAGTTCTTTTTAATATGCCTTTGTGATTTTATGTCTCCCTTATTCTCATGAACTGTCAAGGTTTTCTAACTTTTGCTAGGTGAAATGACATTTGTTGACAGCACCTAAACACTTTTTGGTAAGGAGCTAACAACATTGTTCATGTCATTAAGAAGATTGGTCTCAACACAATTACTGAAGTGCTCCACTGTTAACTTCCTGCCTGACTTATTCCAGCATTGCTGCCTGATGTTTCCCCTTTCACCAGCTGCTTAACTTATCTTTTCTCAAGGCTGAACAGGCCCAGCTCCCTCAGCCTTTCCACATAAGAAAGATATTCCTGTCCCTTAATCACCCTTGTTGCTTTCTGGTGGACCTGCTCCAGGAGCTCCATGTCTCTCTTGTCCTGAGGAGCCCAGAACTGGACATAGCACTCCAGATGTGCCCCACCTGGGATGAGTAGAGGAGCAGGATCACCTCCCTCCACCTGCTGGCAGTGCTCTTCCTAATGCCCTCCAGGATCCCATTTGGCCACAGGGACACTCTGCTGGCCCATGGACAGCTTGTTGTCCACCAGGACCCCCAGGTCCTTCTCCTCAGAGCTGCTCCCCAGCAGGTCAGCCCCCAGCTTGTGTTGGTGCCAGGGGTTATTCCTCCCCAGCTGCAGGACCCTGCACTTGCCCTTGTTGAATTTCAAATGGTTCTTCTCTGCCCATCTCATTATGTTTCAATAATGATTGATCATTTAATCTTCATTGTGGCCTGGTAATCACCCAGCATTCTGAAGTTTAGTTGGAATGTAGTACATTTTGCCCTTGCTCAGGAAATGTAATCTTTTAATGGCGTTTTTAGTAACACAACGGGAGAAGCATAAAAAAAAATAAAAGTGTAGAAAGTTCATAAACTTGCTTGCATGTATTTAATTTGATCTATGCTGAGATCAAAATAAGGGGCAACTTAGAAGAAATACTTACCTGTTTTTCACAGACAATGGAATAAAGAACAGTTGTGAAAAAAGACCCAATTTTAGAATACACTTTAAGTAGAACAGGTTAAATTACATTCATTCTTTTTAGATGACAGTAGGTTAACACCTGACAGTGAAGCTCAGATCTATATCCCTAGTATGTCCCAGCACAACATGTTTCAAAGAATACCATGGCTTAAATAACAAAATTAAGTATAGACCAAGGGCTATTGGAAGAAAAAAAAATAAAGAAAAAACAGAAGCAGAAACCAAGAAAATACAAGGAAAGAATGAAAGGAATAAATTCCATGGATATAAAAATAAAGAAATCAAATTAATATAAATAATCCACTACTGTAATTTACTTTCCATGCATTCAAGAAAACAACAAGTATATCTGTTCACTTTGAAATATAAGATTAGCTCCCACTGCTTGGCTTTTTAATAATTACAATCCTCATTTCTTCCTGGCAAAGTATTGAAATAATATCCTTTCAAAGCTGAAAAAACCATGCCAATCATGATCCATCAACTTAACAATTATGATTTTTGTCTGAAATATATTTTTCTCCTCCATGCCACACCACCCATAACATTAGGAGTATATTATTTCACTTTGTTCACTTCTGCAATCGACTGAACTATCTAATGGCATCAATTTCTCTCTTACATATGTGGTCTGTCAGTCAATATTCTGTCTTGTTTGCTAGAGTTTTTCACAAAGCTTCAGGAGTGAGGAGAACGCTTAAAACTAAGAAAATGCCACAAAAGCACTATAAATAATAGTACTAGAAAAATCAGCAGTAGCATTCAAAAATACAGCTCCTCAAAATACTTAAGAGTAATTTTCTTAAATTGACTGCATTTTAGTTTGGTATCATCCCATTTATTGTGTAGTATATCTGTTTTCAATTTCTTGATTGAGTGTGAAATTCTAAATACAACATCCATCAGCATAAATAAGTGGCTAGATGCTAATTTTTTAAAGGTTATCCTACAAGAGAAATGAGGCCTGTAAATTTCTTGTACTTCTTTCTCACAAATCTAAGCTATTATTCTTATTTCAGGTAAAGAAGATGTGATTTGGAGTGATTTTACACAGCTTGAAAAGGACAGAATAAATAGCGCTGTGCTTGGTGAGGCTGCACAATTGCTAATGCTCTGTGGAAGAAATAGATAAGATTCTTAGACAAATTATCCCCCCTTAAGTTATGCATTGGTATTTTAATTATGTAAATACACTATTTAACAGTCCTTGATTAACAATATTTATGTACCAGATATCCCATTTTGTGACCCAAAAAAGCCTCTTGCTTTTCTCATTGCAATCAACACTGCACTTTCAGAAATTTTAGTTAAATGGGAGGGTCATCCTAGAATAATAGAGCTGGGCATTTAGCCTGCCTTATTAAAGGCTTTGATTTTGAATCATCTCCCACCTGTAAACACATGTCAATATACAGGAGCAGGGACAGAACATGTCATAGAACATGGTCTGGCTGCTGGCATGTCATTTGTGCTGTAAATGACACAGTGAAATCCCAGAATAACATGGGGATATACCAACCTTGATGGTGAAGGTACAGTAGCATCAGCTTTCATATGTGCAAAAGCATGTCTGTGACACAAATCACATGGACCTCAGAAACACACTCTGGGTGCTGCAGTGAGCTACAGCTAACATTCCTACTATTGTCACTGGGCTAGCTGAATTTAAATGTTTTATTTTTTCTGCTGACATGTAGCAACCACAGCATTATACATGTAGCTATAACCCAGCTATAACCTAGTCCTGTGTGGTTTAACCCCAGCCAGTGGCCTAAGCACCATGCAGCCACCTTGCTCACTCCTTCACTACTGGTATCAGAGAAAATCAGAAGAGTAAAAGTGAGAAAACTCTGGGTTGAGTTAAAGATAGTTTAGTAGGTAAAGCAAAAGCCATGCACACAAAACAAAGCAAGACTAGGAGTTAACTCTCAGCTTCCCATGGGCAGGCAGGTGTTCAGCCATCTCCAGGAAAGAAGGGTTCCATCACAGCTAGCACAGCACAAGAGGAGAAAGTCCTGCTTGTCAAACCTGATATCCTTCTGCAGAAGGGTAATCTATCTAACTGATGTAGGAAAGCCAGTAGATAGAACTTCAGCAAAGATGTTGCTGTTGTATCTCACAGTGTCCATGTAGACAAAGCATCCAGCTCACAGCTGAATAACCATGTTAGGCACTGGGTGAGAAGCTGGCTGATGGGTCTGGCACAGAGAGTTAGAGTGAATGGGGTGACATCAGGCTGGGGTCTGGTCACTAGTGGGGTTCCACAGGGCTCCATCCTCAGCCCAGTGCTCCTCAACATCTTCATTAACGACTTGTACAGAGGACTTGAAGGAATACTAAGTCTGCTGATGACACTAAATTGGGAAGCACTGTTGACTCCCTCAAGGGCAGAGACGCCCTGCAGAGAGACCTGGACAAATCAGAGAGATGGGCAATGACCAACCTGTGAGTTTAAGAAGGCTGAGTGCTGGATTCTGCACCTGGGGTAGGGAAACCCTGGTTGTGTGTATAGACCAGGGAATGACAGGTTGAATATAGGTCAGCAGTGCCCTGGCAAGGAGGGGCAACTGTGTCCTGGGGTGCACCAGGCACAACACCAGTCAGGCAAGAGAAGGGATTGTCCTGCTCTGCTCTGCACTGGTGCAACCTCATCTTGAAAACTGTGTGCAGTTTAGGGTGTCACAGTACAAAAAAGACATGAAGCCATTAGAGAGCATCCCTATGAGGGTCATGATGATGGTGAGCGGTCTGGAGGGGAAGCTGTATGACATTTGAGGTGGCTTCTGTTCAGCCTGGAGGAGGCTAAGGGGAGATGTCATTGTGGTCTTCAACATCCTCATAAGGAGAAGTGGAGGGGCAGATACTGGTCTCTTTACTCTTGTGACCAGTGACAGGGCTCAAGGAAGCAGCATGAAGCTGAGTCAGAGGAGAATTAGGTTAGATAACAGGACAAGCTTCTTCACCCAGAGGGTGATTGGGCACTGGAACAGGTTTCCTAGGGAAGTGGTCACAACACAAAGCCTGACAGAGTTCTAGAAGTTTGGATAAAGCTCTTAGGCACATGGTGGTAACTCCTGGGATGTCCTGCATAGGGCCAGGAGTTGGACTTGATTCCTGAGGAGTCCCTTCCAATGAAGTATATTCTATGAAAAACAACACCATGTAATGGTGAGTTGGGAAGACAAATGCCATCCCTCCAAATATTCCCCCCTTCTTCCTCTATTTTTATATATTGAGCTTGACACCATATGGTGTGAAATATCCCTTTGGCCAACTGAGGTCAGCTGTCCCATCTGTGTATTCTCGAATTTTCTATACACCTCCATGGGTGTCAGTATGGCAGTATGAAAAGCAGAAAATATCTTGGCTCTGTGCAAGTGCTGCTCAGCATAAACAGCACTGCTTTCAGCACAACTATAAAACACAGCCCCACACTAGCCACAGTGAAGAAAGTCAGCTCAACCCCAGCCAAAATGAGCACACTTAGACACAGGGCATACTTGAGGAAATAAGGTATTAAAGTTTTTAAAGAAACACTTCATCAGGAATGAAACTGATGAAACTGTTACTAAAAAGGTAATGTTATCCAGAGTCTTGAAGATACATGTCTATTGCATTTTCTATCAGATATTTGCGATTCTGTAAAAATTAACTCAAAGCAAATCATTGTGAGCTATTTCACCACATGAAGAGTCTTCTTCTAACACACGCCCTAATGAGTCCTTGGTATGAAAGGTATCAGTTCTTGAATGTACTCTCTGTTTATTGCAAAGGTTACAATAGTGACTTCAGTAACTATTGTCACTGAAGTCCTGATCACAAGACTTTGGCTCATCCTCCAGCACAAGGTACAGCATTCAAGCCCCACTGGTATTTTAAGAAAGCAGGGCAATAAGCCATACAGCTGCTTTTCTTCACTGGTGAATCTGACAGAGTGATCCTTCTCCAGGGAACTCAGGAGCAGCTGAGGTGTGAGCAATGTGCTCCTGTTCCTAAACCTTCAAACCACAGGAATATTGCACCTAAAAAGTGTCAACGATAACTTGACAATAAGCTGTTCCATGTAGAGCATTTTTGGAGCAGAATTTCATGGACTCTGACCACTGTCAGGTTTTAGTAGGTTTTTTTTCCTTCACAGTGAAAATTAGTTTAATTTCTATTGCTAATTGAGTGTAGCAACCTCTTCAACTTCTAATTCGTCCTGCTGAGACATCAACTGCTCTGGAGGTTAGTTCTAAGCATATACTGCCTCTATGAAAGCACAGGCTCCAGACCATGCTAAAGCATTAACACTAAAGTAGTATGATGAAATGCCTATGTTGTTACAGTGCTTTCCATGGTAAAAGAAAAAAATAAATAGAAAAAGAATCTACTTCCACAAAAAGAGATGGTGTTATGACCCACTCCTGATGGAAGGGTAACTGAGGTTCTTGTTAGTAATAGATCCCTTGGGACAGATTAGAGAAAAACGACACTAAATGCCTGGCAGTTATAAAAATGCATATGGCAAGTTTATTTCAGAAAAATTTGGTTGCAATGGTAAAGGGCTATGCAGCCATTTTGGTTATTATCTTTAGAAACCAAGCCACATAAAAGCATAAAATAAGAAGATATATAAGGAAAAGAAAGAATGAGAAAGAAAGGATAAGAGTAAAATGGCATCACTACCTGTGGATCCAGCAATGAGACTTGTTTGTTGCAATGTCAATGTCCATTGGTCAAGGTGATCTACAGTCTTGATCCATCAGGGGTGGAAGAAGCCCATGGAATACACAGTTCAATGGATTAATATATGTTTAGATTCAGCTGGGAATGCCCAGGTACCTCTGCTGAGGGGTAGGGGAGTTTAACAACATCTGATGCAACACTGTGGATCATGGCTAGACCTTCCAGAAATGAGTTTGGGGGCATTTTGGAGGTCTTTGATGGTTGATGACATGTTCAAAGACATGACAGCTGCCTCTCCCATCAGTGTAGCTGCACCAATTATGCTCCATCATAAGAGATGAATATCTTCAAGTCCTCTGTCTGAATGTCGTGGTACTTCCTGGGGAGGGGGTGGAGGAGTTTTATACCCAAGCATAAAACTTTTTTGTTTAAGGTTGTGTAAGGGGAGATATTGGCATATGAAAAGCATTATCCTACCTGGCAGGATCTGCATCTTATGAGCCTTTTCCTTTGCCTGGCTCAAACTCCATCTTGTAGCCCCTGGTGGTGGGTGTGCACCCCTCTGCACCTGGGCTGTTACCATGCA
Source organism: Phylloscopus whistleri (assembly GCA_017589585.1). Classification (NCBI taxonomy): domain Eukaryota; kingdom Metazoa; phylum Chordata; class Aves; order Passeriformes; family Phylloscopidae; genus Phylloscopus; species Phylloscopus whistleri. The sequence continues at coordinate 681,386 of JADMLD010000041.1, read as the reverse complement.
TTGTCAACAAAGCACCCATTGCTTTTCGAAATAGAAAATTGTTTGAGTAATTAAATTTCAGTCTCTCACAGATAGAAAAAAAAAATTTCAAGACATGCAATACAAGCCATTTCAAATTCTCAAGCCTCCTCCATACATTTTTCTTTCACATTAAATGGAAAGAAGAAAATAAGGAAGTACTTGGTATTTGGTCCACACCAGATTACTTCTAAAAAAGACAGACCTGACTGAAGGAAGGGCAGTTGTCTGGAGAAGTCTTCCAATGTTCAGCTTCCAACCCTCTTTTCACTACTTTTCTAAAGACAGGCATGACCCCATGAATGGAAAATACCTGGCTAGGTTGCCCAGGATCAGTGTCACCTCAAATCTATGACAGCTGTTGAGGGCCTTGCCCTTTTTCTTCTCACCCAGAAAATCTGATGGTGTTTAACACTCTGCTGTTGAGGAACACAGTCTCTGCCTCTTGATTCTCGCTGACAACACCAGGTGCTATTTGAAGAAAGTGGCAATTGGTTTAGAACACAATGTTTTCATCTCTGTGGGGCCTGGAAGATATCCATGTGTTCTTTTATCGTCCAAGTTAGCACTGCACTTTTGCCAGATTCAGATGTATGCTTTCTTCAGCCTTTCAAATCCTTGCTGAATGTCTTGATTTATTAGTTCAACCTTTCTTCTGCAAGCACAATTCTTCTTGCAGTATCAGCCTATGGAAATTGTTACAATATTATGGGAAAAAATGCAGGAAAAAATACTACCAGACTCATTTGGAGTGTGTACACCCTAAATATTTTCTGGAAACTTCAAAATGAAAAGCAAATACTTTGTGCCAACAAAGCAATTATAATAAAGAACTGACATGAGTGCTTTGCAACAGTATCCCCTGTGCCATTGATAAAGTGTTTTGTTCTTCATTTGAATGCAAAACTCACCCATCCCCGCATAAAATGCATAATTTTGTCCCAGACTGACACATGCAGCTTCCATGACTGCACGTCTGCTGAACACATTTCTATTGTGCATTAACTGATAGTTCCCAAGTGAAGTAAAATACTGTTTGCATTCTTCATGCAGACCAGTCAAAACTCCTAGTTAGAAAAATAAGCCTTTCTTAACATATAAACTTTCTTTTTTATTAATACCATGAAAAAAACCTCTAAAATGGTCTCTTTTGCTGCTTTGGTTTAAGGAGCAAATTAAAATCCAACGATGGTTGAAATCTTTTGCTGCCTTTGATACTGAGTGTACAATATAGTTCTGTTTTACTGACCTTTTCTTCCCCTGCCCTCTGCCCAAGGTAGTTCATTTTTCATGGTAGTCTGAAAAGTATAAAAAATCCCAACAAATAGCAAGTAGTCACCAAGGACACACAAACCTCAACTAAACAAAAATCCTATTTCCCCTCAAACTCACAAAACATAAAATAAATTTATAAAAAAATCACTTTGTAGCCTTGTAAGGCTATTCAGTATTCTCACCACTGTTCTTTTCTATCTTATTGTTTATTATGGATGCCTATAATTTTTACCTGTGCAGCAGAAGGTAGGAAATGCAAATGTATCAAAAGGTCTTTAAAATGCCACTATGCTGTTTTGTATCTAGGCACTCAAGTGTTCATTAGAAAATTATTGACTCTAAAGCAGCAAAATGCATGATGGAAAATTCTTTTGTGATAATATAAAATATCTCCAGATAACACCTGACGTGAGAATTAAGACATTTTTTTCCAAAATAGTTTGCTTTGAGGTTTCAAAGTGTAAGAGTTGTCAATGTATTTTCATTGCACACTTAACTTGAGACACAATATTAAACAGTTCTCTGGAGAAAATCCTCCCTCCAGGGAACTTGTAATCATATCTTGGAATCTGGTATTCCTCTGCAAAACCAAAAAGGCAACTGAGTGCTGGAAACAGACACATCATCCATGTGTATGGTTCAGAGTTTTTTTCTTTTGACTGGAAACAAACTATTATCTACCTAATTTTATGGGTTTCTAATTCTTTCTCTGTTTATATTCTATTAAGCTGTTGGCCAGAATACCTGAACAAGTCCTAATGAAGGAGATTTACAGCACAAATTGACACATAACCTGTAATTTATATTCATACTTTCTTTTTTATTCCTGTAAATTCACAGTTCTTTTATCCAGGAGCCACCAGACTATGAGAATGATGAAATTCATCAGGCTCTCAGCTTGGATTCTAGTACTGTTTAACCTGTCTGAATACTACAAACAACAGAGATTAAAAAATTATCAACAGCTAAGCTGTATTTGTATATCTCTGCTCAGTCAACATCTAAATCACATTCTCAGCAAAAGATGGCCAAATGGCTTCTTTATACAAATATCAAGGTCAAGGAAACATCCCATGATACCTCCATTTACTCCAAACAAGCCCATAATCAGACACATCACCTGATTTCTATTCCAGAAGAAAGGCTGAGATGTACTGGCTAACTCAGTAACCTCAGCTAGATGGTCTTCACAGCCCTTGCTTCTTTGTAAGTCATTGTACAGTCTGGTCTTCCTCCTGTTCCTGAAATCTTTATGGACATTCTGCTCTTCCTTGCATCAAAACTGACTTCTGTGTTGTCAACTGTTCATTTTAAGCCTTCCCTCTTTTTCCCCATTTGGTGGGCTCCTGGAAATTCTGCTGCAGACTGTACATCTTAGCATGGCTAAATGGAAGATTTTCAGTTCTTCTATTGTAGAAGCAGAAATAAGCTCTATTTTTTAACAGAAGCTATGTATAGAGAATGTCATCTGTCCCTATGCATCCTACAGATCGTCACCTATTGAACAACTATGCAGCTCATGTCATTCTAGTTTAGCTATAATCTTGCACCTTTTTAGCATGCACTGCATTATTCTAAAGAAAGGCCAATCCACTCCATCATCACCAAGAGGCGGGTGATGTTATTACACTGTCAGCTTCCACAGACTTCAGACAATCTCTTGTGACAGCTTTTAAACTGCATTTACTTCTCTTTTCCTGCATACAGGACTCTTTCAGAACTTCCTGGTAACTGTCCTGAGTCTCCTGAAGACAACCTTGGAAGTTTCAGGGCAATATACCGTTTTTTTTTTTCCTGATAATTCTGAAAAGGTCATTATATGAGAGCACATAAATTGTTGTGAGTGATCGGAGATCCTCTAGATTTCTGTTCACATAGGACAAGTTTGGAGGCAGACAGTTCTGCTTTGAATAGATAACTATGGAGAAAATGGCAGTTGATACTAGAGTCAACCAGACTAAAAATAATTCAGATACAAAATTGAAAGTTTTATTTATGTCACCAGACAGAGCTTCATAAACAACACTGGAAGTTTTAGTTATGTTCACCCTGTGCTTGTATACATGAGGATTTGATGCAATGATCTGTTCACATACCCCTGGTGTAGAGCATTTTATAAATGTTTTAGGTCAGTTATTCTTATGTGAGATATAATATTGAATATTTTTAAATGCAATACTAGAAGCCAAGAATGCAAAACTCGAACTTAGTCTTATAATTTTGCTAGAAGAAAACTAATGATGTAACACCTGTCTATAATGTAGGTGTCAGCAAGGAAAAAAAGTAAAAAACTGTCCAAATTATTTCATAAAACAAAGTATTACTTTTTAATTGAAGATTTTATTCTAGCATTGCAAAAAATTTTAGATTGACTTTTAATTATTGTAAAAAGAGCCTCTGAAATATACCTGAAAACTCTTGACCAACCTGTAGCAAGCCATTGGCATAGAACATAGACAGATAAAAATGCCATAATTTATACTATACTGTAATTTATCACACTGCATTATTATCTCTGCAGATTTAGCTAATCCTGTCACAATCAGCAAACCTCTAGCTTTGATCCAGACACACTTCAAAAAAAGTACACGATATTTCGTAAAGTGTACTTTGTATCACAGAAAATCTGTTTAATAAATTTGGTCTCATCTAGTAAAAACCAGAAAGCTTAGAATTGGAAACAGCTTATAGAGGTAGTTTACGATTTACACAAGAAAGAAAAAATCCTTTTCTGTTGCAAACTATTACAACAAAGAAAACTTCTATCATGTTCATAGGCAGAACATTCTGCAGACTTCATAATCCCTATGCCTCAGTTATATCATGTAGTAGGTGTCCAGAACGACAAAATACTCAAAACACTTGAAGTCCCCATACTCACTGCCCAAAATTGCTGCTAAATAAAAACTGTCTTTCCCCAAAACCTCAATATTTAAGATGGCATAAGTACTCTGAAGTCACTATAGCAAGAAAAATTCATGTCTGTAGCCAAACTGTAACTCAGACCTAATTAACTGCCTGTAGTACCAAGCAAATGTTAGAAATATGGCAAAGAAAGCCAAACAGCTCAGATACTTATGTTAAGCAAGTTCAAGTACACTTTGCAGAAATATAACAGCAACACGTCAGAATACAGGTCTGAAATAACAGCATGTCAGAACACAGCTCTGAAATAACTTCCCAGCATAACTCTTCCTGTGAATGTCAGGTTAGCAGTCCGTGGCAATGTCATAACATTCAAGCAAAGAAAAGCCCCCTGAATCAGTATGCTGATCTCTGAGAAGTCATACAGCTACCTCTGCTGAGGGCTTTATTGCCTACAGCCCTGTGTGTGGGTCAGTGGGGTTTGTCAGTAGCAGAAGCAATGAAGCCCTTGTCAAAGGCATGCAATCACACAGGTGTGCATGCCCTTCCACCTGAATTAATGGCAAAACTGCCACATGAGAACACTTCATCCTAAAGGAAAAAAGTCTTAACAGCCTTAATAATTCGAAAAAGTAACATGTCATTACTACTGTGTCTTGCCTCTTTGGTTTAAGCTTTGCTATTCAAATTCAAAAGAAATTGAAAAACCTGAGCATATGTAGTTTGAAAAGAAATAAGAAAATTCTTGAGGTACTGGCATCCTAAGGATTCTCTTGCCTCATTTCATTATTGAAATATATTTTTAATCAGAAAAATTCTTTTGGTATTGTAAAAAGACTTACTCTCTGACTAATGTAAAACTGAAGGTAAGTGTTTGCACTGGAACTCTTTCAGTAGAATCTAGTGTTGCTATTGAACTATTAATTTAATTTCTCTTCATATTGACAGGTATGAGACATACCTTTCTTTCTTTCTTTATTGTGAGAATCCTGAAACAGAAACAAGCATTTTGTAAACCAAATTTCTGTAAGGCTTGTGAAAAAAACAAGAAAAGAATCTGGAAACACCACAGACAAACCCACTCCTGAAACCCCATCTCTTCCTACACAAGTGATAATTTATAATAACAAAATTAATAAATTTTTATATATATGACTCCTGTACACACATACACAAATCCTAAAGCTCTTATGTGATGCTGTTTTGCTCTACTTTAAATATTTTGCTTACTTAAATTGTTAATAGGGTTTTTCTGTCATAAAACTTTGAAATTTCCTCTGTCTGCATGCCTTTGCAAATTGCATATGTAAGTTTTCCATGTCTTGTCAGTTATTAAAGTGGAAATAGCTTAACCATGGAGAGAGAAAATCCTCTCTTGATGGGTTTTTAAGACCTCCTGGGAGTGCTCTGATCTGAAGCACAGAGCTCTATTGTAATTTCACTGCAAGCACCGGCCCGGGTCACAAATATTCACTCATTGATTCAGAGGTTTCTGGGACACTCAAAGCATTTTCTCCCTCTTCCATCTTCTGAATACACGTGGCTTCCAGCTTCAAAGGGAATTTTTCCAGTAGCAGGAAAAAAATTGGCAAATTTCAGAACTACTGCTCCTTGAATACTCTATGTTACCTCTATAGTTCCTAAGTGCTCTAACAATTGCCAAGTTTTCCTTTCTGGGGTCACGTACTGGAGGCTACTAAGAAATTGTGAGGACAAGGAAACTAAATATTTGAAGTGCAGAAGAGAAAACCTTTCATTCCCTATGAAAACTTTCCTAAGGAAAGGCAGAAAGTTTTTTGAATCCAGCAAGACTTGGAATAGAAGATAATCAAATACACACTGCACATTTTTTGCTCATATTGGGTTTTAGTCAAAGTTTGTTGAAATCAAAAGAAAGTTTATTTTTCTGTTGAGAGCTGTTTTAAGGGTGTCTACAATACTGAATCATCACTTCATAAACCCAGATGAATATAATTTTCCATCCTCTCCCTCTCTTCTGATGGATAAATCATCATAAAAATCTTCAGCTCATTGAAGAGAGTAGTTTTCTGTGATGAAAGACGGTGGTTTTACTTAGTTGGGACCCAGTGACTTTGAAGCCAAACAATAACAATGTTTTAATGGAAGAAGAAAGGAGAAAGAGAAAGCAGAGAAGATAAAATATTGTGGGAGTGAAATGACTGCAGTTCTTTTAAAAGTGATTGCTTTTGATCCTTGCTCAGTTCAGTAGCAATATAAAACATAGAAATAAGTATTTCTGTGACTAGTTAGTGTGTAATAAAACCTTAAGATGTGATCAGATGGGTTTCTTATGAAGAAATGAACCCAAAGGCAAAGAACTATTATAAATTATCTTTCCCAAGGGCGCTGTATTCTTAGCTGCTCTAATAGGAATTAATTCCCCAAAATTCTTTGGCACTTTTAAAAGGCATTATTTCCAGGCATTAAAATTCGAAATGGTCTGAGCATATTGTGATAGAAAATGTTCAGAATGTTGAAGAAAATTAGTATAATGAAGTCTTTCCTTTTACCACCAGTTCAGCTCAGGAATTGCGTGGGAAACTATAGCTATAGACTATTTTTTTAGTAGCCAAAGGTTTAAATGTTATATTTGAAAGTAGACTAGCTCGGTTATATTGGTGAAAGGCAGTCTTGTCTCCCTCCATGCTGACTCTAGAGATCTTTCATTAGTAGTCTTCAGTTTCCTTTACGAAATAGTCTTCAGTTTCAGTTCTATTCAAGACATTAGTATGTCATAAAAATTTACATAAACCTCAATTACCTCCAGACAACATTAAATTTTATGGAGAGGTTATGGCTATGAAATTTCTAATTAAACAAGGAAAAGAAATAAATAGAGGAAGAAATTCCATGAAGTCACTCAGCTGAAGTCTGAAAATGCCCCCATGGGTCTAGGACTGAGGGGCCAAACACATTTTTTTACCCACTCTCAAGTTACTGCCACCATCTTAGAGAGGTAATTTCTTTCATGGACTTAGATTGTCAGGGGAAACTAGAGACTTGTCACTGTTTGAAAATGAGTGTCTCTCCCAGTCCAAAGGCAAAGCTCTAAATCTCTGGTGCACAAATGTTGTATAGCCACCCTGCTGTGGTCCAAAAGGATCATGACAAGGTCTTGGAGCCCTCTGGGATACGTGGCTCAGGGGTACTGACCTGTCCTAGAGGTGAGATTCTGCCAGTCAGCTCATCAGCCATATCTTAGCTGTGAGGGACTGTGGCTGCAGGGCCACTTTGGTTCAGGTTGCTTCAAGAATATAAGCAGAGCAGCTTGTCCCCATTCATGCTGGAGACAATTTGAATGGAGCCCTTTCCTACATTCCCTGGCTAATGTGATTTGGTTCAGCATGAAACGTGAAGCATCCTGACATCAAGCAGCTTGTGATAACACTTCACTCTTTGTTTTATTGACTTAGCAAAGCACAAATGCTGATTCCTGGTTAATGCTCTGAAAATATATGATAATTTAATGAAAGACTTAAGATATCTGGAAATATTCTGATAAGGAAACATACATGACATTTTGGAGATATTTAGGCTGCAAAACAACTCACAACACCTCCCTTCACAAAAAAAGAAAAGCAGCTCTGTTTTCTTATTGTCTCTATATAAACATTACACAATAACACATTTTTAAAAAAATTAGCCTTTGTAAAACATTGATAAACAGCTGCAAAACGGGCTTCAAGTGCTTCAAGCGCTTCAAGCGCTTCAAGCTTTGAATAACTCTGGGAATTTTGAAATATAGGTTACTCTGGGCTGTTGAAAATCATTACCAGTACACATGAAACATTTTTTAACTGCAATTGTTGGGGATTGTAATGAAGGAGAATGCAGAAATATTGAAAGTGACTGCAGGGCAGAGAAAGGGTCAAATGATGAAGAAAATGAAGCTTATTTCTTAAAGTGTGTACAAGTGAGGCCACATGGATTACCTTTGGGATGTTTTTCATATGTTGGTCTGTAGGAATGATGATAAGTATCTGTGGAACAGTGTTTACATTAGGTTCTCCTTGGTTCTTAGGTCTTCCAGGTTCTCCCTGCTACCCACAATTTGTGCTTTGACTTTCCTCTGTCTTTCAAGGTCAGTTTCCTGTCTTCAAGTTACAGAGGCAGATTCCGAATAATATATTTAACAGGATAGTTAAAACTCCCCAGAAGTGGGGAGTCTCAAAAGGAGTAAGGCTGGTTCTACTTTACATTGATCAGAGCAGTATACCCAGGATACTGTAAAGTAGAAAAGAACCTAGCTATTTCCACACTTCATTTAAATGCAGAGATATTTTTTGCACAAGGGATACTTTAGCTGTAGCAGGATGCAATTGCTATGCAAACTCATCTAAGCATTTTTCTAGTCTTCTCAGTCATAATTTTCCCTGTCTGTCATTTATTGATGTTTTCTATTAAAATGCACCCACACAACATGTGCAGCATCCATCCTTCTCTGCAAAACACATTGTTTTGGATTTTAAATATTGGGGATTCATGCATGAAAGTATGGAATAACTGACTGTATTCACAAGCTTTTCAAAACCCTTGGATTTTTTTCACAAAATTGGCCTGGAATGATAGAGCTAAAAAAGCAACTCCTCAGCCAAAAAGGAATAGTGTTAAAGATTTGCTGCTTGAGCTTTCCTTCCTCATCTACTTCAATCAGCAAATATTATTTAGCTGACATGCACAATTCACTGATTTGGCTTGTTTGGAATTTTCTGCTTGTGCTCTCCTGCGGTAGTAGGGGAAAAAAAGCTGGAACTACAAATAAGTATTGTATGACTTCTGTGTATATTTTGTATCCTGGTTGACATAAACAACCATCAAAAATGAGAGTTTTGTGTTCACAAGTACAGACAAAGAAAAGTGCTGAGACCTTGAAGTGGGTCAGTTCATCCTTACATGAGAATTGTGCATTCACTTTGTTAATTGTTTTGCAGAGCAAAACTACAAAGGTATGATGCTGTTTATAGAATCTCTCAAGAAGGACAGTGGAGAGTAGTTTTTCTGGGTAATGAACAAAGCTCAGTGGCCTTTTTCTTTCAACTGGTGAAACCCCTCAGCCTGTATCTATTGCTTCATACCATGGGAATGTAAAATTTCCAACCACTCCGGTTCTTTTGGGCCTGAAGTCCTAATCCTCTTTTTCTCCAATTTCTTTGTAAAATAACCATATCCTCAGTTTGCTTAATGACAGCTAGAGGCACCTGCTCTGAAGGCCTATCTGAACAAAAGAAAACCTCAACTCTGCCTGAGTTTTGTCTCCTGTGGCCACTGACACACATTAGAGTCTCAAAGTTTGATTTTGTCTATGGAGAGTTTCCTGTCAATAAGCCATCACAGACATTTCATTGCCACTATCATACTCTCACTATTACCATCCATAAATCAGCAGCAGACAGAGAAATAGGCATATTTTACTTAGATGAAAAAGAGCCTTAAAGTTTTATGTTGCTTTCCCTCAGTGCATAAAACAGCTATTTTGAAAGCCTTCATGGCTGGAGCTCTTATGGACCCAAAGTAATATTTTCCTTTTTCTGTGTTGCATTGCCCTTCAAGAAAGGGCACATTAGCTGAGGAAAATGGAATGAAAACTTCTTGAGGAAGCACAAAGCATACTTTTAGAGTGTAGTTTTGCAATGAAAATAGTGTTAATTTCAACCAATATCTTTCAACTACAAGAATGAGTGATGTAAAGGAAACTATTACAGATCTATGGTAAAGTGCCAACCCAGAGATCTGCACTTAGTTTTTCTAGGACAATATATATGTATAAAACAATCTATAGGTTGCACACATTCCACATTATCCACATCACTCATTGTCCCAGGAAAAGAAACTGGCAGTCCTGTTTTAGCCCATCCTCCAAACAGCAAGCACATGAAATTACAGAGTCACCTCCCATAAAACATAATCTTAGAGCCATCAAAAATGTATTTACCACAAGTTAGGGGTATATCCTACCACAAGTTAGGGGGCATTCAGACTCTATATCACTTTTTGGCACTCCTACAACTTCCCATTCAGGGATCTTTGGACATGCATTTTTTATTTGACTGTTGCCATTTACAGATCTGTGAAATAAGACAATGTTTGATCTGTCTACAGTGGAGTTGCTACAGAAAGCATAAAGACATTAAACTTTTTCTACTCTTTTTTTTGTCATTCGGTACTGTAAAATAATTCTAACAAGTTGAATGTGCTAGATCCTGATGAATAAAGCATATGCATTATGCAAGGTCTGTCCTTCTGTGCAGATTTTCAGTTTTTTCACTGTACTTTTCCAGCCTGTGTGTTAAGAATGTAAATTCACTTTCACTAGCTCTTGGTATGTTAGTGGATTGTGCCATTACGGGCTTAAAGAGAATTTTATTTAATCAGAAGATGGAATGTCAGGGCTCTTTTCTTGCACATTTCTATCTTTTTTTTTATTCCTACATCACTTTTACCCCTCAAATGGATATCAAGAGCATTGTAAAAAAAAGTTAAGGTTATTGGAAAAATGAGTCCCCTACTAATATTCAACATTGCGCAAGTGACATCCTGATAGTGAGGGCCTTCTGAGCTCCTTTTAAATTGGAAATATATTGAAAGTATAACTAGATAATTAAGCATCCCATAAAGTCAAGAGATAAATTGGTGGTTATTGATTGGTTTATTTTCACTTTCTTTTTCTTTACAGTACTTGTAATCCCTTAATAAATACTTCCATTATCCTTCATAAGTCTTTTCTTCTATTTCTTCATAGAATCACAAAATGGCCTGGGCTGGAAGGGACCCTAAAGGTGGTCTAGTTCCAGACCCCCCCTGCCATGGGCGCCTTTCACTAGACCAGGTTGCTCAGAGCCCCGTCCAACATGGCCTTGAACACTTCCAGGGATGGGGCATCTTTCTTCTTTTTCCTTTTTACGTGAATGGCATTTACATGTAGCCTAACATGAACCTGCTGTGATAGCCAAGGGGTCATGGATATTTGCATAATGCAAGCTGAAAGACCATTGGGAATGAAAAGCCATAATCACCTTGCAGGTGAAGGAACAAGTCCTGGTAGGGAATGCAGTGGAAGTAAGGTTTTAACCTGCAGATCCTGTAGTGAATAGGTACATTCTGCCAATAAAATAATCTCCTGCTGCTCAGAACCAAGATCTTTTCTCCTGTCTGATGTTCAGCAATATCACTTCTCACCTGCTCTGCAGTTTCTCCTTTTGCATTGTGGTGTTAAACATAGATTGCAATGAATCCACACAAATTAGGCTGAGCATCCCTCCTTTCAGTGAGCAGAATTCAGAGATTTGAAGAAAGTTTCAGCTGGCAAAGTAGTAAGGCATAGGAGCAATAAAACTTTTGAACTTTAAAAAATAATTAGGTTGCTGCAAACCAATAAAATTAACCAAAGTGTTGGTTTGAGTGGGCTCTCTCAGTAAGCTCAGATTTAACCACAAAAGCCTTAGCAATGTGAGAAAATGCTTAGCATGTTTAACATTTCAAATTTTTAATAAATGATTTATCTTGAATGCTGAAATCAATTTTTTTTGTAAAGAAAAATTGATTTTCAGTTAAGGAGTTGAAGGGATGTCATTTTGTGCTGTTGCAGTTTCTGCCTTACTCATTATTGTGTATACACTGGCCTCTGTAAGAGATTTTTAATTTTTCAGTAAGTCTTACATGGTCATCTGGGATCAAATTTCTCTTACTGAGCAATTTTGACAGAATGCAGATGGGAACAATCAGAAGAGGTTTCAGAAATAAGGCTGATGGTTCATCTTCTCCAACCCATTCCTCATATGCTATGAGGAATGTGAGCACGAGAGAAAAAAATAAAATCTCAGTGAAAGATAAAATCAACAGGAGGTTCAAATAGATTTTAAGAAATTTTGAGTCATAGATCTGTCTGTAGATTGTTGTCTGATAATTTACCATTTGCATTTTATACGGCTCATAAACACTTTTTGAGTCTCAGAACTCAGACGAAAATTTACAGCATGACTGTTCATTCCAAAAAGAGAGTATGAAAAATAATTGCAGAATTTCACAACTTTTTCTGTACTTATCTTTTAGCTGTTGTAGAATTTTTAATTTAGAAACCTCTTTAAACATCAAAAAATTTGCTTGAAATCTTGTGATAAGGTGAAAAAGGTAAATGAAAAAGAATATATGATCACTTAATAAATATTGCTATAACTAAGCCAAGAGTGTATTTAAATGTTCTTTTTGTGGAAATGCATTTTTTTCTGTATTTATATTCATGTCAGTAAGAACTTATGAATTTTACTGGGAAGTTTTCTCAAATCTAAAAAGAATTTTTTCTGCACTGCCCAGGCCTTGCTGTTAGCTACCAGATTCACATTTTCAGTTCTCCTTCATGTGACCTGTAGCCAGATCTTGGAGCTGAGCTCAAAGATCTCTTTCCAGACTTTAAGGGAGTGTTGTCTCTACAGACACTTCCAGTGAGTGAAGGCACATCCTCTAGTCTTTACTATTAAGTCAAAAGTATATCTTTGAGTTTCTCTCGTCATACATTACTCCCATGTTGTGTGTTCTCAGAGTAACCCACCACACCCAACCTGCTGTTCTTTGACAACAACAAGGAAAACTAATCTGTTGATATTCTGTTCCTTAGGAAGTGAAAGAGTCTAAAATGATGTCACTGCCTTTCTGCAGCACTCAACAGGATAAAATAGGGAAAAAATATCACGTTTATAATCCAGTATACTAAAAGACATGACAAGGGTGGCACCAGTTTCAATAGCTACAGCAGACTGAGACAAAAAGGGACATGGGCCTACCCAACAGTGATGTTCTTGAATAATCTGAACAGAAATTATAAACCCATCAGAGTCTATCTTTATTTTGAAAGGTTCTCCATGTATCATGTGTGTGCATACTCCTCTCAGGTTTACTGAGAACAGCTAATCAATGTTGATCTGTTATAGTTTAAGGCTGCAGTTGAAACCAACATCATTAATTGCTTGTGTATGTCTATTCACATTTCACCCTATAGCTCTGTATGTAAAGAAACATTAGTAATGTTGCTAATGGGATAATTTTCAAATACAATTTCAGAGAAGATCCTACTATGTGCTGGACTTTCTCCACCTCAGAGGATAGAGCTGTGCTTAAATAGGGCTTATAGCTTACCAGAAACTCTTTCCCACAGAGTAGCAGATACTTATTAAAAACTCTGGGAGACGTAAAAGCAAAAAGTGGAAGTCATGACCAAAATTATGAGTAATAATATTATAAAACCTATTGAAATTTTTAGTTTCTGTTTGCATTTTTTAGTTTTCATTTAATAGTTTGTTTTTTAGTTTTGTTTCCCTGGGAATGTTTCTACTGGAATAAATGCTGTCCAGGATGTGTCTTTACTTTTGGAGAATAATTACATGAATAACATACTTATTAAACATATCAGCTTGAAGAGAAAAAAGAACATTGAAGATACCAGTCTTAAAATTTTAAAAAAATCAAGTATGTGATTGGGTACTATGGCACAGTCAAAAAAAATGTGTCAAATGGATGCAACATGAAAGTCCCCTTGTACTTAATAGGATTTTTAAGGAGAAGAATTGAGTACCAGTTCATGGCCCCATTTTGGCTTGCTTTTTTCTCAACTCCTGTATACAATATTTCACAATGTGTCAACAGTAAAAAGTAAAAGTCAAAGCTGCTTTGAAGGACATAGCTGAAGTGAAAACCAGATTTAATTGAATAAATGAAATTCATTAATTTACTATTTCAAATGAAGGCAGTGAATGTGGGGTTCCATCAAGGTTAATTAATTTATCTGTCTGAAGGGACATGACAAAATGGTGAGTACCAGATGATGGTGTTGAAGTTTGTTTCTTATTGGTGAGTCAATAGAAGTCAAGGGATTTGTAAATAATTTATCTAAATTATTTTGTAATAATTTGACAATAAAATGACAACATTACTGACATGTGTCAAGACACCCTATCTTCAAAATTTTAGTAGTCTAGGAAAATTGTTAAGTCTAATAATCACAAATAACTGATTTATGACTGATAATGTAAATTACAGAATTACAGCACAGCTCATTATTTGCCTGACCCTGTCTATTATAACTTTGTTTTCAGTTGATTGCCCTATTAGCAACTTTAAAGATGTGCATACTGGTTGTATCCTCCAGAGTGCTTCAATGACGTTTGTTGAGCTTGTAGCCCTGATTGAAAACTTGCATAGAAATTGTTTGTTCGCTTCTGAGAAAATTATTTTTAACAATGTTACAAATAAAGTTGATCAATTTTGATTTAAAACATTTGAGATTCCCATTTTGGGTACAAACTTTTATAGTGCTTGATCTGGGAGGTAGGCTGGTGCCAATTTTTCTTCTGTTGTCCTGCAAATAAAGGTCCAAATCCAGGCACTGGAGGCTCCTCCCATCTCAGTAACTTAAACTTGCCAGGAGACATCCTCAAATACTGGAATTCAATCCCTTAAACTCAAAACAAAACAATGTCTCTCATGACTTCAGCTTGTGTCAAATAACACTGGTCAGGGACCACGACCAAGTGCATCTTGTTTGCTGCAGCCCTGCTTTGGGGGCTAATACAATTTAACAGCTTGGACACAAAGGCTTCCATTCCAGTGTGGCCTCTGTACCACAATGTTCTCCATGAAGTTTAAAATGGTTTTAGCCTTTATAAATTACACTTTATGAATGCTTGTACAGTTAAGCAGCTAACAAATCAGATCTCACTAGGAAAACTTAAGCTCTTAAAACCTCAAGTAATGAAAAATGTTTATGTGTATGACTGGATTCAAACATTGTCAGGGTGTAGATTAGACAGATATTGCAAGCCAAGCATTTGAAAAATAAAGAGTGCACATTCAAAACCTTTAGCTACAGTGAGTTGCCCAGTAACCATGGTTCCTTTGGGCAGTGTTCTGTCACCCTAATCACAACGTTATAAGTTTATTTTTCTCTTGTCCTTTCAGGGTGTTGTTTTTTTTTTTTTCTTTTTTTTTTTTTTTTCTCTCACTCCCCATTGAAAGTCTGCAAGAAAGCAGTCAGACATCAGTCTTTTGCACTGCACATTGACTGCTTTCCAGAGAGCAGCTTCTCATTCTATGAGGTAGGGTGAAGAATGGCATGACACAGAAACACTTACTGAAAAAAAAAGTTAAATTCCCCAAAGCTGTGCAACTTTTGCCTACAAGACCGCATCTTAAAATGTGACCTATAATAAAAGAAAAAAAAAAAAAACAAAATTATGAATACCGAAAATGATCACACTCTAAACAAAAACTACCCCTCTTGGACCAGTTTTAACTCACAGTCTTAGGCTACCTCTCCACATTAGTTCGTCATTTTATATATTCCTTAGATTTACAAGAGCTAAAAGCACTAAGATCTTTAATCAGAAGTGGTAGCATGAGAAATACATGCAATAATTTCTGTGTCTACCTATGTTTATATGGCACATCTAGTCAGTGGTAAGAAAGACGTAACATGGAGTTTTTGGAACTGTACCTAAAGTTTTTGTTTCTTCCATTGTCTTCCTCCATACACAATTAACTGACTGATGTTTTTCCTGAGTTTGCCACTTCAGTATTAAGAGAATAAGCAAGTGGTCAAACATATTTTTGAAGGGAGAGATGTAACTGCTTAATTGTATCTTGCTGAACACATATATGTGCAAAAAAATGGATTATTATCAGTGATATGTAATCTTTTTAAGAAAATGGTGGCTTTTTACAGAAATTTCAAGCAAAGTCCATGGTATTTAAATGTAAATGGTAGTCACTCCATTTTCCCATCTTTTAGTTCCAAGATATGCTTGGGTTTCTTAAACTGTCCCAATTCTCCCTCCGCTGCAGAGAAAGGGGGTGGCAAATATAGACTCAAAGTTGGTTTAGTGCTGTTTTACACTGAGTTACTCTTTACATGAGCAAGATGCTTTTAATTAGTCTTTGCACATAGTTAAGTTGTTCCTGCTTTTCACTTACTGCAGTGTACCAGATTGATCAGCATATTTTTTTATGTACTGTGAAAAAAAAGAAATAAGATATAGGTAGAGCTCATATGATCTGACTTGTGTTCCTGAGAGTCTGTAACTCAGTGTCAATATGTTGGACCTGTTTGTATAGAATATATTGTGTTTACTTTCACTCTGGAAATGTCATGTATTTCCATGTAATGGTATTCCTCCTAACAGTAACATAAAACACTGGCTGTGCTTGGTATGGTAGCAACTGAGAGCCTAAATTAGTTTGCCTTAGGGTATCCTGGATGTTTTCTGAGTGTTGGGATTAAATATGTTCTTTTTTCAGAACACACAAATGATCTAACTTTTTCTTACTGAAGACTTTCTTTCCTTCAAAGATTTATCTCATATTTAGAAGTGGTTACATGTGGTCTTATTCAGTTCTCAAGAATAGCTGTAATTTGTGTAGAGGCCTTGAAATTTCTCAAATGTAAGTCTCTTCATTTACTGGAAGTAAAATTAGTGGAGGAGTAATTTCCTTTAGCTATTATTAAAAATGCCTGAGATACCATGAAACTAAAGCTGTTTTCACAGATTGTAAACGAACTGCAGATAAGTCAGATCTACAGTTAAGTTTACCTTCTCTTTTCAGACAGATTATCAAAATATTTTAAATTAGAAAGGCCAAATCAGGGTGTACTGAGAAATGGGTAATGGGTAGACATTTAATGACAGTTTGCAAAAAAGGTATTAGGGAAGGGTCATATAGTTGGAAAGGACCAAGGAACCAGGATAAACAACAGTAAATGACAGTGTAAGTGCTTTGTCCAATTCAGGTTTAAACAGAACTAGTGCAGAAAGCTCCAGAGATTCCTAAGCCAGATTAGTTTTGTTGCTTTCAGGTGTGTGTGTATGTGACCTCTTACATGAGAAAGGGGCAAACTGTCAATTGACATGACTCTGTTGAGTTTGGAAGGTTCACTCCTCACTGACCATCTTGCAATTCTCTTTTTTTTGTGCTTGATTTGATATTGCCAGCACCAGTTACAGTATCTGAGCATCAGATCACCAACAAGGTAGTCCTTAGAAGTCTTGGTGGAGTCTCTGATATCAGATGTGATCAGACCAAGAGTGTCAGAACTTTGACTAACTGCAAGAAATGCTGAGAAAACTTGGGCAACATATGAAGACATTGGTGGTTGTTCACTGAAAATCTCCTAAGTCTGAACAGAAAGGCAATTTGTGGACTGAACTTCAAAACTATTTATGCTATGTCATATATTGTAGCAGAACTCTGGGGATCTGTGTACATATTTCTGCTAATGGTGAACCAGGAAATCCTAGATTTTCATAGTTCACCCTGCAGAAGCATCACTGTGACTCACTGGCAGAAAGAATTACCATAAATTTCATGACTTGTCTGGAGGCACATGAAAAATGGTTGCTTGTCAGCCAGATCCACTGCTTTTTCAACTGATTGTGGGTTATTGTCTTCCTTGTGCAGTATTCCTAGTTTAAAACTCCCCTCACCAGACTGGCAAGCTGGTTGGCAAAGATGCTTTTGTCCCATGCAGTTGGGTGAATGCTGTCTCTCCCTTTCAGGCCTTGATTCTCAGGGATCATAAAAATTGAATCCCTGTTATTGACACCAAGTACTAAGCTAGGTGTTGACCCAAGGGATCTCCCTGTACTATGAACATTCCTGAATGCTTTCATATTTTCCTTTTGCTAATGATTGCTCTGAAATAAAGAACTGTGTCCCAAGAGACGTACTCAGCTGCCATGAGTTTTTAAAAAAGTAATTAGGGTGTTATTAAAATTTTGTTTTGTCATTTCTGAGACTTGAGAGTGTGTCTGGACCACATTTAGTTTTCTTAAGCCTTTTAAGAGACTAAATACTTTCAAGATACTTTGAACAATGCAAACTGTAGCACACAGCTTTTGTATCACTGATGTCTTGAGGGAGAAGATAAGGAATCCTCAGGCATAAAGTCTGTCAAGCAACTTTCGATTTGCAGAATGCTACGTTGTTATACCATCAGTAGTGAGCATAAGATTTGTATTTTCTCCAAATTCAACGGTGTTGTGGGGTAAGTTGTTTTCTTGATTTGAGGGCTTTGATGGCTTTTTAGTGAAATAGCTGTCCAGACTGAGGATACTTTCATTGCTGTCAGGTATTCTGCAAGTTTTATGGTCTTTATACTGAGGAGTGATGAGGTGGAGTCATGTCGTCTTTTCACTTCTTAACTTGCGTCATTAATTACTGCTTTTGTTTTTGAATTCTTCTTGATCTTTTAAACAGTAAACAACTGCTTCTTTTACTTCTTCCTGTTCTAAGAACAATTTATTAAGCTGGATAAAGACCACTGTTGGGATCTCCAATTCCACCACCCTTGTGATAGCTAGACCTAGGTAAGGTCTACTGAGATTGGACTGTGAACTTTTGATCTAAATTACCCATAAAGTTCCCAGTATTTTTATAGGCATAACAAAATTACATCTTGAATGGCAGCTTCATCAAAAGATCAAGAATTGGAGGATAAGAAATATAATCTGTCCCAGAGGGTTTTTTTCCCACCAAAATGCAATACTTACGTATGTCGACCGTATGGAGTAAGCTTGTGCAATTCTGCCTGATGCTAATAATAACAGACATGCATTTCCTTTCTGAAAACAAACTGAATCTTGCAAGAAACTTGACTACTTGTTTATGTTTAACATACTACTATATTTTAGCATGTTAAACATTTGAATTAAAAATAAAATATGCTTGCTTATTTTAACTGAGAGAAGAAGAATGTAAATTATACTTTATGTACATAAGAATGTAACTAAAATTATAATTAATTTTAAATTATATCAGTTTGCTAAGAAACAGGTGAAAATAAATAATGGTTTCCTGATTTAGGCTCTTCTTTTGACATGAGCAGAAAAAAGGGAAATGAAGTGGAAATAACTCTGAGATCTGAGATGGCCATCTGGTTTTAGATAACAGGGGACAAAGGTAGAAAATTTATGAAGGCAGTAAGAAATAGAACATATTTTAAAGAAAGGAAAACATTGTTAAAATACATGCAGACAACATGGAAAATGACAAGATCATCTGTGTATATGAAATTGCTAAAATTTGAGGAAGATGCTAAAGATTCAAAACTACTCTGTCTTTTTATGTGAGAAAATGTTTTCCACATACATCTGGCTTTCCTTGAAAGTTACTGAAATGTTAACTTTTTTACAAGAAAAATTATTTTATTTTTCTTTACTATGTTACCTAAAAACAGTGTATAAAATAGTTTGAGATAAAGTGTTAATGATTTTATAATTAAAAAGGCAGAACATGTCTATATGAGCCATTTAGTGCAGCAATTTTAAATTTTATATTTGTTTTGTGTAACTATAAAAACAAGTCAATGTGTTTCAGATTGGATGTTTTGCTAGCAATGGGAGAATAGTTATTCTTCAAAATAAATGTTTCTTTCTGCTTTCCCAAATTGGTCTATAAGCTAAAATGTACGTGATAGGTGCAGAATTGCTTCCTCCAAAATCCCAAGATTATTTCATATTTATCAAAGGGACTGTGCAAGAAAAGTGGCTGTTGATAGAAAAATAGCACAGAACACAATAAAAGATTTGAGGGAAACCATCTCCGGCATTTCAGATACTGACTCTAATAGCTGGAGGCTGAGAAAACAGAAACTGTTGTATTTCAACAGATAAAGACAAAACAGAGATGCATAAAACAAAATATTCTTTTCTCATCTGATTTGTTTCATTTAAGAACACGTGACAGCTACAATTTATCTTGAGTAAAATAATTGGCAGCTGGTAAGAGCCGTGCTAACAGATGGAACTTCGGTGTTATGTGTATTGTTGTTTATGCATGAGAATTGGATAGACTGGATGAAGGATTATCAGAATGCGAAGAAATTACCTGACTTGCAGCAGAAAAGGGATTATTCTCACCTCCAGTTCCCTTTCTTTTCTATGTCTGCTCATGAAAAAGATGGAATTTGAGGTTTGGGAGAGAACAAGGCAAGGCTGCATGCTAAATGTCACAGAGAAGGCTTAAAAGCAGTAGCTCTGAGAATTTCCTTGTGCCTTGTCTTCACTCTTATTTTGATTTCCTGGTGTTGGCATTATGCCTTGATAAAACATACAGCTAGCTGAATGTATTTTTTTTTTCTAGTAAAAAACCCCCTGTTTATCTGGCCTATGTTGACACTAACTGCTCTTATTTTTTTAAAATCTTACATACTTTTCTATACCCCACAATGTGCTGTATATATAGGCAATGCAAATTTTGTTCTTGTCTACACATACATATCCTTTCCACTACAGCCATCTCTGCAATTTATTGATGTTGGAGGTAGGGGCCACTTCTACCTCTCCTAAAGAGAACACACTTCAGAGAGTGCTGCTGCTATTCTCCTTACTCTGTGTCTCTCTTCTCGTGAGCTGGGTGTTATTAATAACTTTGATCATAGAAGAGGATATTCTGTCTCTTTTGCTTTATGACTCCCTTTCACACTCTCCCTTAGGGTGGATGTATCTGTTCCTGCCTCCATAATCTCTCAGGCTCTTCACTGCAGCTGTGGTAGGGTATCAGGGACTTGGATGAGGAGCTCAGTTGGCAGATATGTCAGTATGAGCTATCTGTGTTTCATCGAGAAAACCTGGAAGCTGGGACAAGCAGGAAGTAACTTTCAAGATTTGCAGTCATCTGAAGGAACATGTTTGTGTTGGCAAGGCCTGTCTGAGGTCATACACCTGTGACAGTTAAACAACAGAGGGGATACATTTCACTTTCCAATCCCCAGCTTAATTTGCTTTAATAATTTTAACAAAGACATCCATTTTACCTTCCAAATGCTCTAAAAGCAAGACAGACAAACAATAAGGGTCATTTTAGACATCTGTAAGCTGAAGTGGCTACTGTCTATGGCTTGTGCTGTGTATTATTGTCTGACGCACACAAAGAAGCAGGTCTTGGAAACAAAAAGCTGCATTGTGTTTTAGACCTACCTTATAGTCAGTTATGCTTTTGTCCCTCAGATTTTTTTCTCTGTCATGGATGAATTAAAAATTCATAACCAACTGTTACTGACATCTCTGTTATGTACAAGTTTTTTATTACAATTGGTGATGAGAAGTTCCATGCATAAAAGTCCCATTCTTGTCTCAGTGGATTCCTGGCAGAAAAGAAAAGCTATGTCTTGGCAGACTAGGGGCTTTAAAAAGTAAGTCCTTGCCTAGATGATGCTGAGGAGACAGTGCAGCAAATGCAAGGGACAGAAAGCTGAAGCAGTAATGGTCAGTGTGAAGCTCAGTGGGGAAGTAGACCATGAGACTCCTTTCAGACAACACAGGAAGATTGAAGCTGTTGAGCACTGTCAAGACAAGAAAATGACTTCAGAAAGTACCTTTAGCAGGTTAAAAAGCAAAAGCATATTAAAATTTGGAAATGTTAGAAGGAAGAAGTCTTCAGGTTTAGTCAGACCTGGGGTTGTGAATTCAAAGGCTTGAATGGGTTTTCTTTGAGTATGAGTCTGTGTGGTTTCAACGATTGGGATCAGCAGGAATGCAAAATCTGAATACCAGTCCCCTGGCACACAGTGTACAGAACACTTGTAGCAATGAAACCAGGTGATTTTTTAAAATTTTCCTTTACCAGATTCACATATACGTTTCCTTAACTCTACCCAGCAAGTTGGGTAGTGCAAGAGAAACTGTGTTTCTATGCTCCAAGCAGTAAAGTGTTTAAAATACCAAAATTAAATAGAATCCTGGAAACTACTTGAAATTCAGCATAGCTTTACTTTTAGTTTCTGCCTAGCATAACCACAATCTTAAGATGCACGGTGCCTGACTGTACATAGTACCAACAACATTCTGCATCAAAATGTGAGTGTGGCCAAATGAACCAGAAACAAATGCTCTCATTAATTTTTCATCTTATACATATATATATATATATATATATATATATATATAAATCAGCTCCTCTTGTCTTTGAAATCATCTCTATTCTCATTCAAATAAGGTAGTTCTTGATTTGTAGTAAGATAGCACACAATATGATTATGGTAGAAAAGCTATAATGGGAAGCAGATCAGTAAATGGCTTTTCCAGATGACAAACGATGCTCCAGTTGTGATTCATCTGAGAATATGTTTATGTGTTTACTGTGTTAGTCTCAACATTTGAATGCTGTATGTACACACATATCTGGGAAAGGGTTGAACTGTGACATAGATTCCAGATTTTTGGTCTGTTCTGGGCATCCTTTTCTTTATTGGCATAATGTACTGGGCTTCCAGGTGATCTCCTTCAAGTATTTTCAAAAAGTGGGAAATGGGAATGGGGGGTGATATGTAGGCAGGAACAAGCATACAGAGAATAGCATCTGTCACCTTCTGGAAGAGAAGGTGGAGCACAATAGTTCAAGTGATAGTGACCTCAAAGCTTTCTGAACTGCTGTGTTTGGAACATGATCTTCCTTCTAGTTATTGCGAGAAGAGGCTATAAGATCTTACTGAAGATTCTGAGTAGAAAGCACAAGAAACCTTGAAGAATTTCTGTGCTTTACCTGACTGGCAGAAGCTTGGTCTTTGCTTCACATTTACCAACCTCATCCTGGTTTGGTTTTCTTTTTACATTTTTGCTAAAGACACTTCAACCTTCGGGATTTTCTGACTATATATGCTGATACTGAAGTGAAGTGAAGTGAAGTGAAGTGAAGTGCAGTGAAAAAAAAGAGTTTTTGGAGATTGGGTAGAGGCAGTATGTCAAAATGTGTGATCTGAATACTTTAATTCTCAATGTTGTTGTGTATTAGAAACTTAAAGGGAAAAAACATCCCCAGATATGTGCACTGGGTGAATCAAAGGGTTTGATTTTCAACGTGTCTTGGCCTATTCAAGATTTATTCAGATTGCATGAAGTCAGATTTAGGATTATGTCAAAATGCCATGTTAGAGTGTGAATCCTTTCTCTGGGAGGTGTTCTGGAGTCTTGCCATATGTGTACATTCATATATGAAATTTTGCTAAAGGAGAACGAATTCAAGATGGATGTGGGCTTGAGCACAGGATCAGATCCTGCTTGGATAACTCACAGTGCAGAGGGAGCATCAATTGACTGGCTTTAATTCCACAAGAAGACAGTTGTCTGTGGATTGTCTGTTTTCAAGGACAGTCTAGTTTACTTTTAAAGCATTAAAGGAGGTAAAGAAATTATCTGCTGTAGGTTTCTTTTACCAATTTCTTCCTGACAATTTAATCCAAGTAGATCTAGCAGGTTCAAGGTGAGAATTATTCCATGTGCTAAGTGAAGCTGACAGAAGTTAATGATTGACTACAGACAGGTACCCCCCAGCCCCCAAAAATGGGTGCTTCTTTTTACATTGACTATGGACAGTCAAGGGTGCAAACACATTTAGCATTTTTAGTATTTCTCTGGCTGTCAATAGTATAAAGAAGATACTTGTTATTGAGGCATGCAGTTTCAGGCTCCAAACAAAAATGTTAAGGGTCTTGACAAAACACTTTTGGTTCTAAGTTAATTAATTCATGATGTAGGCCCATATTTTGTTCAAAGGCCTGAAGGAAACTAAAAGTGACCAGTCCTTTTCCAGTAATAGCTTTTCACCATAAAATACAGACAAGTATAACTCCCTATTAAAATTTAATGCTATGCTTTATCTAGATTTTTCCCCCTTGTGTTCTAATTGCACTCATTTGAAAGTATCTTATAGTGGTATAATAGAATTAATGTGAATGTAAGGTCTAATGCCCTCTCTCAACACCATTAGACAGCTCTATGTGCTTTGGTAGGCAGGTATGAGATCAGCACTGACCCTCCAGGGATGCCTGATGGAGCCAGTCCAGCTGTGCTGTACCAGGCCTTTGGCAGACTGTGCCACCTTGGGCAGTGTTAGGGGAAAGGCAGCCTCCCCTTAATGACTTTTTTCTCTTTCCATTCACTCCTATTAAATCTACCCTTTTCTCTGTCATAGGTTTTTAGTAACTCACAGCAAGTGCATTAGAAGTACATTTAGGGTTACTGGGGAAGGTTATCCCTGCTCTATAGTGGAAGACCAGAGCTTAAATGGTTCCATGAAGGTCACAGTATGTATGATCAGGAAAATTGTGGTTTTGTTTCTGTCTCAGCTTTCTCCCTTGTGTTAAGGGAAAAGTTCATGTGAACCTTTTCTTTTCATTGTGCTATGATTGGGGAATATGTGTGTTACTCAGCAGTGTTGACATGAAATCTCGATAAAGAGCTTTTTGGAGAAAACCCCTGTAAGGGTAAAAAACAGACTTGAAAGAGCACTAGTGTAGACAGTTCAGAAGTCAGCTGAACACCTGCAACTCTCCCCTATAATCAATGCTTCAAAACATTTAGTTAGAGGAGATTATGCCTGTAGTTTCTACATTTGTCTTTCCTTTGCCTGCTGCAGAAAGAAGTATGGCCTTTTTGCTGCCGTATAATCTCTGATGAAAAATAACTTGCTTTTTTCCTTCATCATGCCTCTCTGTAGTTGGGTAGTCTGGAAAGAGATATGACCACTGTTTAATTTTCTGTCAAAATTTTGCATGGGTGGCAGGAGGGAGGCTGATCTAAGTTTCACCTCTGTTCTCTCTATTTTTCTTCAGTGCTGCATCTGGTTACAAAATGGGAGACGATGAAATTTTCACTTTGCAGATTTCTGATTTTTTTTGGCACAAGTTTGATTTTTCATTGTGTATTTCTAAGGAATGTAATTTGGAGATTGTAAACATTTATTTATGCCAAATTAGTTTATAACTAAATCAAACAAGGTAAGTAATTGACTTAGAAAAGTTTAATTGTAGAATGCCAAAATACATGCTATAAGGTTTTGCTGTGGTGAAATAAAATTTGACTATAGCCTAAACAACTACATTTCATTTTTTTGAAGTCTGTGTCACGTGCCTGAAAATAATTTGCAACAGTTTCTAGTTGTTATAATAGAACTTTATGTACTTTTAAGATATTGCTATTGATTGCTACTTTTTATTAAAAATCTAGCAGAAAATGAGAGAGAAACTAGTTAAAACTTCATAATTTTCATAAAATTTACAGAATCCCTAAAATGTCTAAAATAAAATGAATGAATTAAATATGATGATATAATTTTAATGAAGACTATTTATTTAATTGATTTCAGTCCTGTTACCTTAGAAAATTGGCAACATGACAGTTAATAAATGCTTTTATTGATCAATATACCTCAAGAAGACAGCAAGAGACAGGAGCTTTATTTACACATATAAAATTATAGGATTTGGATTTAACAACTTAACAAATAAAATGAAGTATTGAATCTGGGCTAAGCTGAAATGTTATCATGTTTTATAGAAGTCGAGAAGAAATTTTGTTCTACAAGGAACAAATATTTCCTTACAATATTTGAAAAAGTTCCTACTTGTACCCTTAAAACTTCAGTTTTGAAAAATAAAATAAATGCTTTATCATTAAATGATACAGTTAAGAAATGAAAACTCAAAATACCCTGAAAACCAATAAAAGTAGTATGCTTTCACTTTATCCTTTTTTGTTTTTATATTTTTCTTAAGTACTTTTTCATTATTCTGCATTTTGTCTTTAGTCAATAGAACCTGATTTTCCAAACAATTAAAAAAATCTATTTTAGGTCATATTTGGCAGCTGCCAAAATTAAAATTTTGCACATAAATCTGCTCTCTCCTCTCCTTTGCTTTTCAGTCACATTTGTTGTTACAGTACTACTTTTTTCATATGTTTAGAAACAAGTGAGGTCAAAATGGACAAAGAGAAAATAAAAGGAATTGAGTGCTGACAGGGGGAAACTTGCCATTCATCCCATGGAATGGGAAAGATAACTGTCTTTCAAACTAAGCTACCTCTGAGGGAAAAAGACATTTAAAAAGTCAGAGGGAGCTAACTTTCTTTCAGGAGAAGACAATTTGACTAAAATTTTGGACTACAAAATAATAGATCTAGACGCTTTAGATCTCAGTAGTGAAGAAGCAATTTTTTTAGAAATAATACCAGGATAGTTTAGCAGTTGAAAGACCCACTGCAGCTTGAAGAAGGGTTCCAAGGAGTGCTCTCAACAGTGTTCTGGCCTGCAAAAGGCAAGTATAGTCCTCTTCAGTTACATACACAGTTTAGTCAGAGCTCTGCAGTGCTCTGTGGCTGGTTGGTGACAGCCCTCTTTACAATTTATCTTAAATGGATAATGTTTGTACTGATTTCAGTTAGAGTTTGTCTAGCTTTCATGCTTCTGGATCAAATGATTTTCCAATAATTCAAAGCCATTTCCACCAAAGTTCATTTCAATAGAATGATATTCAAGATTCTGGACATACCCAAGAATACACTCATACCTATCCAGCCACCTTGCTGTGCTATTGATACATTAGACTCTAAAGCTGAATATTCTACTCCTAATGCACTGTCCTATGCCAGTTTAATGGCAAAAGTTTTCTGACTAAATAAGTAAAATAAGTCACACAATATGTTGCCACTTTGAAATATCAATCAATAAAAGAGATGGACTACTTAACAACATAATACACTTTCTTTGATATTTTTTTTCCTCTGCAGAGAAAAGATGGAAAATACACCTTCTGGCCAGGTTCTTGTCTCTGTTCTACCAGTTTTACGTTGTTTTAAAATGGAGTTATGTTCTGAATTCCATGAGGGATGCAAGCATTGCTTCAAGTCCTAACATGGTACCAGATAAAAAAGGTAACTGAGAGAAGAGTATCATAAGAAGAAAGTTTTAAAAGCTTGGAGTTTACAACACTTGCAAGTTCCTACAGTTTTCCTTCTGTAGATACTGTCAGAAACCAAACTGAGAATTAAAGAAATGGAACTTTAAAAAACAAAAAAACAAACAAAACCCCATAAAAACAAAAACAAACCAACCAAAAAAAAACAACCCCAAAAAACCCCAAACCGAACCAAACCAACAAAATAACCCTATATGAATGTATCACTTCTATTTGTAAGAAACTATTATATGATTATTTCAGTAATTTAAAACATTGTCATATTAATACCTTTTCTGGCTATGTGGCCAGTCATTGCATATTTTGAATTTTAGTGTCAAACCTTAATAATTAACATCAAATTATGACTGCTCTTAGGCTTTTTCCCTCCTCTTTTATCCATTGATTTTTCTTCTGTGAATGTCTGCCTACATAACTTCCACACGCAGCTAGTGGTGAAGGAGGTCTCTTCCTTCACAGAGGCATCTGCTGATGAGCAGGAATACTGTGCCATTCAGCCTGGCAGACCAGCTGAACAGCTGTCTTCTTCCCAAGAACTGTGTTATCAGCTCTGTGGGTTTGTTTTCTGCAGAGGAGCTGTGGCTGAGTGATGACTCCATGCAGAAACACGTCCAGAAGGCATGTTGTACAATTGTATACAGGGGCCTACAACAGAGACAGCTCAAGAAATCTTCGTCATGTGGGTTTGGTAACTTCTATGGCAAATCAACTTTTTGCTGTTTGGTAAGTAAGAGAAGATGATATTTAATTGAGGGAATCTAGCTGAATGTTATGCAAAGCTAATCTTATCTTTTTCCAGTTAGTTTCATTAGTATGTAGGTTAAAAGCTTGAGTATGTGACTGACCTTACAATAACCTATCAAGATCATTGCTTGAGTTGGCACATGAGAAGAGATGCTTCCTCTGGTTACTTAGTCCCCTTTCAGTTACTGGAGTTTTTTGATGTCACCCAACAGTATCTAGCTGCATCTTTTCTATTAGTAGATAAAATGTCATTCCAGTCACACACAGTCATGGGAGATTAGCAGAAATCAAAGCTATAAAACCCACAAAATGTATTCTTCCTAATCTTTGATTTGTTTGAAACACCCTTGAAAAAAGGGTCTCAGAAAGAGGTACTGACCATAGTGCTGACAGATGAGAGGCCTCTGACATTTGACTGAACAATGGCATTAATGCAGGTATGTGTGCTGCCATTCTGCTATGTCCATGTCCACTAACACTTGTTAGGAGATTCAGTGACTTGTGATGCTCTCTTATCTATACTCTTGCTTTGCTTTTTAGCTATTGTAAAGACTTTAAAGCTTGGCTGGTTTCATCTGTTCATCCTAAGCCACAACATTTTCCCATCTGTGCTGAGCAATGTACAGAGAACTTCCCTAATGTGATCTGGTGTCACGTGTCTCCGTGAGGTGTCCCTCAGCCACAGCCAGCACATGCAGTCCCACACCTGCTGTGTGCCTTATCTCCTCTGCAGTCATATATCCAGGGGACTGAACGTTCTCTCTAGACAAAGGTGGCTTGATATATACCAACCTGAAGATTGCACTCTCTAACTTTATTGAGTTTTTTATAAAGATGTGACACCCAATGAAATGTTTGGTATTTGGCCTTAGTAGGCTTTTTTTTTTCTGTTCGATTTTCTCTTTTTTATTTTGCATAATGAATATTAATCTTATAACTTAATTGGCTTTATTGATTTTTACATTCCTTATTTAAAACATTTGTATGAGTAAATAAGAATTTTAAATCCTTTGCTTCTGAGTAGGGGTTGTAACAAAGAAGCACACAATGAAAAACAGTGCTTAATAAAAGGAAAATAAGCTCAACAAACTTATGTTTGTGGAAAACTAAAATCTGAGCAATGGTTGCATACTTTGGCAAGGTGGGATATGATCAGCTGTCAGCACTTTTTTAAAGGCAGACAAAATGGAATTCTTCTCCTCTAGCCTGACACTTGCTTAAATGTGCTCACTTAATTCCCATCACCATGAATGCAAACATTAGTGCTTATTTTTTTTTACTGCAGACTGATGTCTACCCAGCTCTGCCTCCCTTATCACACAGTTCTGAGATCCATGGGAATACACCTCTAGTTTCTTCTTTCCTGTGAACTCAGGGGTCAGTGTTAACCCAGCAGTATCATATCCCAGATCAAATCTCTGGAACTAGTAAAAAGGAAACATTCCTGAATTACCCCTCCATAGGTTAAATTTTCTTTTGAAACTGAGGGAACAACAAGGCTTTGTACAATTATTTTTTAATAGAAGATTTAATATCATTTTAATTCATGGTGGACTATTAAAATTATTTTAATGTCTTTTTCTTTTCCCTCTAAGTCATTATTTAAAACTTTTAAATGTTCTTCTGTTAGTAAAATTACACACTACATTAATCTGCCCTAAAAATGCTGAAGTTCATTATATTGCAATTATATAGTTTGGGTAATTAAATATTTTTAATTTCTTACAGTGCCTTCATGGCAGGTGGTTCAGGAAAACAAGAAATAATGCAGAGACTTCAGATAAACTTCTTTCATTAACAACCTTCTTGAAAAGGTGCCTTTCTGACTTCCCTGCTGAAATGGTAGCAGAAGGCTATCTTCATGGACAGAAGCAAGCAGGCAGCTTGGGCAGACACAGGGCAGACAAAAATTGCTGTTCCCCACAGAAACAGCTGTGAGCTGAGCCTAAGTAAGCTACACAGAGTTCTGCCAAATGTAGACAGTGAGGGTCTAGCCAATACCAGCCTTTAGAAATAAAGGAATGAGAAGAGAATGCTACAGGCACAAAATCATAATGACAGTCTTCACTGCCCTGAATCATGTCTCTACACAGGCAGTTTTCATCTTAAGTGAGAATCCTCAAAACCTACAAAGGTGGGTTTGAGAATAAAATTTACATCAAAGTAGCAGAGAAATTTCCAAATATAAGGATTGTATTATTATTCTTACTAAGCACAAAGAATTGCATTGGCAATCAAGTGACAGAATATTTCTTGTGGTGTATTGTCTCACATTTCCTTTAGCAAATACTTTGATGGAAAGTATTAAACATCACCTGAGAATTTTTTTCAATATTTTCATATTTATTCTGAAATTAATAGAAGGATTGTTTACACAAAATTTTTTTTGCAACCAAGTTCATCTCAACAAGCAGATACTCCAAAAGGTCTGTAACATTTCTAATAACAATTCCTGTGTTCAATTCTGTGTGCTGTTTATTGCTTTATGCTACTTCCCTCATCCTTAATGCAGTTTATCTCACTCCCAGCAATTGTCCTTCTACCTCTGACCTTGCAGGCCACATCTGCTCTGCTCCTACTAATCTATCAACAGGGAATTTGAAACACACCTGCTAAATTCTGGGGAAGTTCTGGCCATGTCCACAGCGAAGTGTTTAGAAAAGTTTCTTTAAAATTTCAGAATAGTCTTTCAAGTTACAACAAAAATCACAAATAAAAGAAATACTCAAATCAGATCCAAGTCAGCTTTATTAGGATGCTTTTTGCTCATTTTCGTAACTATGGGATGCCTCTTTTTGTATGATCTCTCAGTTCACATTAGAAATCATTTTCCTGAAATAAATTCCTGAAACTAAACTACGTGAGGTTTTCTTTTAAATAATGACAAAAGGGTTTTTTTCATTATTTCAGTAATGATTTATCCAGATTTTTTGAACTTAAACCAAATCCTTCAGAACATAGCAGGAATATAGAATATACAACTGTAATGCAAAGACCATAAATAACGTTAATAATTTCATCAAACCCTGTTTGAAAACCAGTTAGATTTTCTGACCATTCTGTTTCATTTACAAGGTGGTATGGAACCTCTTGCAAAAACTATTAGAACATTTTCTGTTTCCAAACTGAAAAATTTATAACCACATATATCTATCTGCTTCAGTCTGTGAAACTATTCTGAACAAAAGTCTAAAAAAAAAAAAAAAAACCACCACTGTCTTTTTCTAAGAATCTAAGCTCAAATTCTGTTTTTTTAAAAACACCTTACCCTGAATATGAATCTATTCTCTTCAAATATAATGCAAGTTTTTCCAGGGATTTTTCTGGAGGATGCATCTCGATATAAGATTTTCATTAGCAGTAGAAAACAGATTTAATTTCTTTTCTCTCAAACAGAATTCAATCCACAGGAAGTATAAAATTGATTCCTTTCTTTCAGCTAGCCATGACAGCAGGTTTCCATTCCTGATCAGAGTGACTGAACCGGATCACGTCCAGAGACCCTTTCCAACCGCAACCTTTCTGTGATTATGTATATAAATGGCCTCACAAAATTACTGCTGAGCAATCTCCTGTCCAAATCAAAAGCTGAGTAACTAACCAAAAATTAATTCAGAGGAAACATGTTTCATGAGCCAGACTGGGATCTGTACTTTCAAATATAAGGCCGACCAAGTCCAGTCTGAAAGCTGAAACAGTTTGCTCTCCAGAGAAGTTTTATTTTGTTTTCTTTTCCTTTCCCTTTTCACTTTATTTGTATTGACCAATTTATCTGAATTTGCATTGATTGATTCAAAGTTCTCATTAATTCTGCCCAAAGAAGTTTTAGAATATTTGTCCTGGGAAATATTCAGAACTTGACAGGATATGACTCTGAGGAATATGGCAAAACTTTGAAGTCGAAATTAACTTGGGGAATGCTTTGGCAGGGGAGCTGGACCCACAGGGATTCCTTCCAACTTGAATTTCTCTAACTCTTTTTTTTTTCTTTCAGTTTTATACTGAAAACTAGTATGGCATTAGAAATAATGTGACCCTTTTTGGTACATCTCTTTCTCAACCACAATCACTGAAAAAAAGACTCAGATATTTGTCTCCTCAACAAAGCAAATCCTCTCACAATGCTAACAACTTTAAAAACGCACCTATATGTCTAAATTAAGGTATCATACTATTCCTTACTGTTTTACTGTTTATAATCAATGTAGCTACTGATTGTAACTGATTATTATGGTGTGACTCAAACTCGATAATTTTTACCATCCCTTTTAAACCAAACCATTTTATGATTCTGTGATTCTACAATTCTGTTCAGAGGTGTAGATATGGACTGTTGTTGAGCAATTTCCACTTGTTAGGTAAGTCCATTTTATTTAAAGTAATTTTTAATTCAAATGAATGGAAAATGTTCTATTTTGTGGTAAGGAAAATCAAGGCCACCGGTGCAATTACTGGTCCAAGTTCTTTTCAAAAACTGTTTCAAAGAGCAAATGACAGAATAATTAGAAACAGGTTATATCTTTCTTTTCCTTTACAGAAACATATATGCCATGTTGCCTCAAAACAGTATGAAATAGCCTTGGGATTTCTCAACTTCAGCTTAGCTGCATAAATCTTAGATTAGCCAGGAGTTCTTGGAGTATGTCTGCTTTCTGCTCTCTTCTTGTCTTTCTGTTATGTCTGAATAGTAATAAGGAAGACAGTGCAATCCTCAACTCGTGCAATCAGCTGAGAATTCTCTTTCTGCATAGGAAATGGTAGCTGAACGAAGAAATTGACTGGAAAGGCAGAAAAACCCTTCAAATTCCTTGATACCTCCTTATTTATGAGGATGTTGTTTTAAGTCATTCAATAAAGTAGAGTTTAATAATTAAATATATACATTTTTGCCATTCAGTCATGGAGGTGTGAAAAAATTTCCAGGCAGTCAGTTTATGTCCAGAAATTAGAACATTGCAACAAAATATGCAATATGCACACAGAGTCACTTTTATGCTTGGTTCTTCACCACGAAACTGTAAGGAAGGTTTCTGACTGAAATGTTAATTAAAATATTTTTTTTAACCACTCTAAAAGACAACCCTGAGTAAATTAGAGGATACACTGATTTGAAAAATACAGTAAAAAATCGTTTGTGTGCTTGTGTGTGCCTGGGAGAGGAGGGGGTCAAACCAATTTGGAATGTGTAGAGCGTAAAGTCTAAATTATGTAAGCTTTACAATGCATAAAAGCTATGTAGTCTGCACACACCTGCTGAAAGCAGGTGGGAAAGAGATAAAAAATGTTGCTTCACCTTTTTTCTTGCAGACTTTTCTATGCTTTTAAAATTCTCCAACTCCTTTGAGCTATTTCAGAGTTAACAAATGTAGTCTAGAGAAATGGATGAGGAACTCTAATGCCCTGGAGAAGCAAAAAGGATCCTTTTAATATAAATTGCAGCTTATTGTGTTAGCAGTTCCTGTATTTTTTTAAAAAAAGTTTTAATAATCTTATTTTTCTACCAGAAAAATAGTTTCATTGAGAATAGGACGGTCGAATTTCTAGGAAATGTTATTTCCTTTTTACTTCTATTTCAGACACTCTCAGAATTTACGAATTTTATTTAATGAAATTACCTTTCATGTGTAGTGTGCTGGCAGTTTTCTGTCCACACTCCCCATACCAGGCTATGGTGATTCACATGTTTTATTTACAAACACTCATGTTGCAGGACTGCCTGGAGAAACAGACCCAGGAAGTCAGGATAAGAAATGAAGGATATAGCATATTTTTTTGTTTCTCAGTCAGGATTCAGGGTCAAAATAAATCTGACTGCTTTACCTGTTTACAATTAAAACACGTCTGATTTCTAAATCCCTTTCTAAGGAACAAGTCAATAATAAATGTTTTAAAAGGCTCATAACCAGGAGAAAGTAGGACTGTGCCTCTCCTTCTTCCCAAAGTCTTGTGAAGTGGGGGAAGAAACCGTGGGGTGGCTTGTCTTTGTTGCAGCTGTATTTTCCAGTTCCGCAACCTACCTCAAGGTGACATTTCTTTTGGCTACAATTTACCTTGATTATGGCACATGGGAAAGCTTTACAATAATATCTCCATTATGGATGGGTGCAATCCTACCTGTGGTCCAGGCTGGCTGACTACCACTCATGGAGCCCTGAATGTGTGCTGTACACCCTCACCTACCTGGCCACTCTCAGAACACTCTCAGAAATGGCAACTCTAAATGGAGTATGCAGTAAGAAGGTCAAAGGACTATAGCCCAAATTTTTATGCTACAAGAACTTGCCTACATAACAGCAGGTTTTTCTTGTGCTTTTGCTGGCTTTCCATCAGAAAGGACTCTGCAAACTCTGAAAAATTTCTTGTCCACTGAAGGCACCAGGATGGGTCCTTCAGTAGGCAAGAACAAGAAACCTGGGCCTGGAGGTACATTCCCAGATGTTGGTTGCTTGGACAGGAAATCATACTGGAGAAACAGCAGATGTCATTGCCTAATGATGCCTAAAGAGACCTTCAGACACTGTGAAGTTAACTTCAGTAAGGAGTGATTTTGGTGTGAAATAGGTGAGATATCAAGAACTGAGCATTTCTTCTTTGATGTAGAAGAAATTTGTGTCTTGCCTGCTGAAGATAGATATTTGTTAGGCTGCCTTTGGCAGATAAATAAACACACTCTAAGGATATTCTAACAGATGAGATAGAGGAACTGAAATATTTTTACAATATTTGACCTCTGTAAAATGTGACTCCTGCAAAAATAACTCAGAGATCCTTTCTGCTCTCTGTTAAAACACTATCTTATCTTTTTTGGTTATATTTAAACCTGGCATATACATTTATGTCTTGTAGACAGAACTGTATTTGCATTTGAAGGTGTATCAGGCATTATGTGTTTTTTAAACCACTACTTTAATGAAAAAAATTCCCTGAAGGTGAGAGAGGAAGAAACTAGCAGAAATTATCATTTACAGTCAAGGAACTAAAATGTAGAGGAAGCAAAAAACTCCTGTGGCACTTGCATGAATTTCAGGCTTAGGAATTCTGCAGTCTGGTGGATGACATAGTTTCAAATATGGAAAACATTGGCCGTATACTTATTACAAATGTAATAAAATTGATTATTAAATAATGCATTACTATTTCTTGTTAATATATTTAAGGAATTAATTAGGTAATGTTTTAGTTTTGTTCAAGTATACCTTTTTAGACTATGATCTGACATCTCTGCAACACTATTAAGAATTTGAAAACAGGTTTCCTGATGAAATCAAAGATCCCTTTAGGTAAGTGTGGAAGTGACTTTATATCATGTCTGGCAGTGACCATTTGTGGATGCTTATCAAAAAAAGAACAAGAACAGGACAACTAATACATTTGCACTTTCCCTTGTGTGTCATTCCAGCTTTCAGTAATCTACAGTTTAGGGACTTCTAAAGCCATCAGTGTAGAGACTTAATAATCTCTAGTGGATGTTTCTTCCATTACTTTCTTTTAAAAATTACTTTCTGAGCCTACTTATAGTCTGGCCTCTGCAACATGGTGTGATTATGGGTTACCTAAATTAATTATAATTTGTATGGTAATTTTGCTGTGTACTCTCAGTTCTTTCATCATGAGAAACTATAAGAAGTCTCAGAAAATTGTTCTTCTAGCCATCTTTTTAGCATCTTCTCCTTTCCAAGCTGAAGTGTATTGACTTAGTTTTTCTGGATACATAAACTGCTATATATCTCTGGTGAACCCTGTATCCTTTATCTACCCATTTTTTAGTTATGGGCTATTTTGCAGATGAGATAAGAAAAGCTGTAAGCACTGAGGCTGTAGGTAAACAACATTTCATTCCTGAGCAAACAGTAGAAGGAATTATTCTCAATTTTACATTTTATTTCCTTTCTGGTTTGCCATTGAGAATTGAGCAGGTATTTTCAATCCTCCTATAAAGACTTCATATTCTGTTACCTGCATTATAATTGTCATTTTAAAATACACCATAGTGTACATCCAGTTCTTTTACTCCAGGTATTTTTCTTTGCACAAAAAAATTCAAGTTTGTCTTTTTTGCTATTTGTCTTCTCTCTATTTATACAGTGCTATGAGAACGTTTTGCAACACTTGTTAAAACTTTGTTTTCTCACTGTCCTAATTATTTTTGTGTTGCCTACAAACATTGTGGCCTCTGTAATCAGTATCTTTTTCACAAATATGATTTGTTAATCATACCACAGGTCCTAACACAAACCTCTACAGGGTGCCTCTGGTATTCTCCAGCACTGAGAACATCAGTCATTCGTTCTTCTCCACACTGACGTGGCCATCATGGTCACAAGCTGGCTGATGTGGTACAAATCTTATAACTAATTTTTAAGGTTTGTTTTGTTCAGTGGATAAATAATTAAAAAGAATAATATATCCTTGCAGAATATATTTTAAATGATAATCTAAAATTCCAAGGAACAAATGACCACAATTAATTTTTAATATATCCCGAATAAGTCTGTATTGTTGAAGATAAACATTAGATTTGATCAATCATAAAGTAAGTCTGAATTCAGTTTTAAAATGTATCTGCTTTGTTTTGAAACTATGCCTGACAAGCATGAAATATATTTTATTGTTCTCTTTAACTAGACAGAAATCATTACTTGAATCTATAGCATGTAATTTTGTGCAGGAAGCCGAGTTATATTTTGAGATTAATGAGGGAGAAAAGAAGCTGACAGTTTTAGGTCTTAATGTCTGGGGTTTATAAGATATTATGACATGCTTAATTTGGAGAATAACTTTTTTATTTATGTGTGTATGCACACACATTTTATCTCTTTGAAAGGACAAATATTCCTTTCCCATATCCAACAGATGTTTATTATACCTGTTCTTGCAGATTCAGACAGACAACACTCCATAATATTCCTACAGAGCCTGGTCTGGGACTGATGTGTCAATACTTTTGAAAATCCTTTTTATAAATCCAGCCTAACACAGATTTTGTGCAAGTTAGCCAATCAGCCTTCTTATTTCTAGAAGACTGAAGTATAACTAATAATATTGTCCTTATAAAACCTTTCCAAAAATGAAATATCTTTTTCAATCTTTCTTAATCAAAAAATATCCCTTTTGTTATTCTCCTTATGTTGAATTTCCAGTATTCCATCCCTTTCTTAAAACCAACACTGTTCAAATGCACCTGAAGTTTTTCCTTTTATTTATTTATTTATCTATTTATTTATTTATTATTTTTAAAATATTTTCACAACAATTATTTTGCAGGTCTTATTCCTGTTGGCATTCACATCTTCATATCAGCAGAATACCATTTTGACCAGGAGCAAGAACACCACAATCTGATCAGGGTTGTTAAATGCCCTCTTCACTCTGTGCTATCAGTTGACATTCTCATGACAAAAATGAGAGGTGGCATAACACCACATGAAAGTAAAAATATTCATTTATCATCACAAATTGAGTATAGATCAAGTGCTAATTGTGGAAGAAACACATCAGCTGAGATTTAAAAATTCTTCTCAGTCAGTAGTATGCAGAGAAGGAAACCACAGAATCCAATTAACCTTTTCTGTACACCACATAGTACTATTAATACTATTTATGTTATATAATGTATTTGTTTACTTCCCAGTTTTGAAGCCAATTAGAAATAAAGTACATTTTTTTTAGTTTTTCTTGGCAAACTTTGTTTAACTTGATTTTTGGGAGAGAAAGCATCCAGCTACTAAAGGATTTCATTTTTAATAAGTTTTTCAATTTAATTTCAGAAAATAATGTTCAATAAAACTAGTTACTGAACATGCTGAATCAGATGATCTTCTCAAATCCTTAATTTTATTTCTCAATGTATATGTTCACTTGCTTTACATTCAAATTCCTTCTGCTTTTTCTTATATTGTTTTTAATAAGCTTAATTGTTGATAGAAGTTGTTTTCTATTATTACAGTTTCTTATAATGGCTTTGTCTGGAAAACATTGTTCATATATTCTAAACTGATAAAAGATATATGTGTACTGATGGGAAACATTCATAACAGTTATTGTAGGTCATGAAAATAAGTTATGGTAGCAAGCAAGACATTTTTATTATCTTAGCTAAACATTTTTTGGTTTATCATTAGTGCAGGGAGATTTATGACTTCCTGAACTGAAGTTTAAAATGGTTTTTGGAAGTTATTTCCTCTCCTTTTTTCCTTCCTTCTTATCTTTTAAGTTTTAAATGTTTGAGATAACTTGCAATGCATTCGGTTGTACAAAATGAATAAATTTCCTTGCCTTAGTCAGAGATGGAAATATACATTAACTATAATTATGAAATGTCATTCATTAATTAGCAAATATTTGTGGATTCCTCATTGCCACTCTGCAATCTGTATTTTTCTGTATTTTGTGATGAAATCACACCCACAATGCTCAACCAGGTGGTAATTCCAATTTAGGAGAAAAAGGTGTGTCTAATAAGATTATTTGTGAATAATGGAGAGAATGGAGATGGATGAATAATGGAGAAATGGAGATGCTTTGTACAACGACACAGCCTCTCATTCTAGGAATAAATGTGTGGTCCAGTGCAGTAAAGAGTCTCCCAATTATTCCATTGCCATTTTTCTGTTTCACTTTTCTTAGCTGACACTTTACTTCGTGTATTATCAAATCTAATAACAAAATAATTATTTTAGAAATAAAACATGCAAACATCCTCATTATATTCTATTCTATCACTAGAAAAACTCATAAAGAAAATGTGTAGCAGTAGAATAACAGAAATTATTAGGGATACATATTTTTTCAGTTCTATTTCAAATCCTAAGACTGATTATTGTTTTCAGTCAGAGCAGAATGACCAATGGAAAAATTACTTCGAAATATTATATTGAAAATAAGTTTCAAAATCTGTTTTGTAATATTTGAAATAAAAAGATGTCAATATATTTGTTTTCCATTTTGAAACCAATATGATAAGAGTGGCCAAAACACAAAAGTCCCTTTCATGCATGCATACTATTTCCAGTTGTTCAGTCTCACCAGCACCAATGTTCTGTGACACCTGGGAATGATCACGAACCAAAACAGCCAGTAGACAAAGAATCACTGTCAGTAACAATCTGTTTAAAATGCTCCATTATGCATTACTGTGAAATGCTGATTTCTAAATTTAGCTTTTTTTGCTATTCATGTTTTATTTGTCAACAGGCTCTTGTTGTTACATGTGTCCATTTCAAAGTATCAAAAATATCTGTTAATAACATTGTACTCAATTCTATTGCCTCTGAACTGGCTGGTAAAAAAATAAAATAAATAAAATAAAATAAAATAAAATAAAATAAAATAAAATAAAATAAAATAAAATAAAATAAATCCTGGACTGATGTATTGAGCAAGAGGACATAGACCAGAAGTTTCCCCCAATTCTGTCAAAAAATATCTCTACCATATTCACAGACACCTTGTAAATATACCTGCCCTTGCTCCCAGCAAGCACTGAGGTCTGAGCAAAAAAAGTTCAATATTTGTTCCCATCTAGTTCTTTAAAGCTCATAATTTAAAGTAGCTCACCATAGTTGTGATCTAGGCTTGTACCATACACTTTAAAGACCTCCAGTTGTACTATTTTCCTTACATGAGACATTTTTGGGTTAAAAAGAGTTAAAAAAAGGTTTTTTTCCTTTAGAGAAGATAATGGTGGCTCTGCATCTGTGAAGCATCTATAAGCACAGGTGTAATCATTATTTTTTTTGTGTACATGCATGTGATATAGCTGAATGTGATGTGAATTCTCTCCTATACTGCAAAGGGCTTTTCCCTTTTACTGACTGTATTCATAGGCTTCATAGACCTATGGCATTGTTGAATTGATATTTTATGTGTTCTGGTATAATTTTTTTTATCACACAAATACACATCTAGCAATAATCATGCCCCCAGACTTGTCAGCCTGGCCATGAAGCTCATCAGAAGAATTCCCACTGTCACTTTCCGTAGCGAGAATGCAGCAGTTCTGCCATTGCTGTGGGCTGTCCAAGTGCAGGGAGAACTCAAATTTGCCTGACAGGCCCACTTTGTACATGAGAGTGTACAGTTCTGAACAGGGTAGAACAGCTCTACTGAGGATTTTACTTCTTGGCCCTGCACTTGTGCCCCAGTTCTTCTCCCTGAGTTATCTAAACATTGCAACCAAGAAACCACATTAAGCTGTCCTGTTAGAATCAGCATGAAGCTGAATTAATCAAATTATGCAGGTTTTCCTATATATGAACCTCTACAACACCCTTGAATACGAGTAGTAAAAGGTCTGAAACAAAGGACACATTCTACACACTCTTCACAGTGTCACTGAGACTTCTGGTATATATGGGAAGTGCCTTTAAAATAAATTACTGTTTGCAATTTCTTGTCTTCCTTCTCACAGCAAGGTATCTCACTTCATGGGCTAGAGAAAGCTGAAAGAAAGGTAAGGCAAAAAGGCATAAAAAGAAGTATTTGTTGCAGAAAAAAAGAGTACAGCTTATTCCAGCTCTATCAAAAGTTTCTGGAAATCAAAGGAAAAATCTATTGCCTTGAGCTGAGTATACATCACTGGGTTTTATGGCCACTGTGCTATTTCCTGCCCAGTTGTGTCTAATTAATGACAAAAGAAAGTGTTTTATGATTATGATGATGCAAAGGTTCTTTGGTTTTCTCAGACTGGTAATAAAGCTGTGTATGCTGAGAATGGAGAAAATGGATCAAATGACAAATGACCTCATTCAACATAACCTGAATTTGAACGATTTTGAATTAAACATTGGCAGTTAATGTATTTTAGAAAAGGAATACCTATTGTGCACAACCTGCAGTATTTACTGTTATTGGATCTGATCCTGACTACTGCCAGAGTAGTAAAAGGTACTCTGAGACAATATTAAATGGGGCAACTCAGAAATTTTGTAGAGTTGGGACCGCATAGAGTAGGTTAGGGAGGGAACAGAAGCAGAAAATATGGCTGGGGAATGAGAAGCACTGCTAGACTGCACTGACAAGTTCTGCTTCAGACACCTCAGAGGGTGAGGTAATTAGCTCTTGCAGTGTGTAACAGTCAAGAGGGGACTAAAATTTGTGACTCAAGATCTGTGTCCAAAAACTTTCTGTACAATGTTCTTTAAAGCACAATCAGCCTCCCTAGAGTACCTGCTCCAGGAAACTCAGGACTTTTTTCCTGCTCACCTCAGCTCCAGCTGCCTCCAGGGTGTACCATGGCATGGACTGAACAACATCATCCTCACTGGCTGAGGCAGCACTGGAGACCACACAGCAAATCTCACAGCACTGCTCAGGCACCACTTCCCAGCACATCTGTGCCACCAGATGAGGTGTGCTCCTTTGTTGATCAGGGACAGAATTACACAGATTGCAGTACAGAAAAATCTGTTCCTGATGACCCTAGATGGAATAGAGGGAACTTTCCTGGAAATCCTGGACCACAAGAAAGTGAAATGGCTCTGCATTATTTCCATTTGCCCTAGGTGAAAACTTTGCAATAAGTAATTAAATTAGTATGTTTAAGCATATTTGAAAGACTATTTCAGCTAGATACTATCTTATTACTTGCTCTGCTTAAGATCAGGGGTTTTTTTTTTTATTCTATAAAAGTCTCACTCAAAACCAATTCCACAGTATACTGAAATTTCCAGGGACTAGAAACTAAGATAATGGCATTCCTCATTCAAAATAAGTATACAGAACATCCTTATTTATCCATAAGGCGAATCAAGGGATTTGATCACTCGTCTTCCCAAGAAATGGCATGATGGTATGACAAATCACAAGATATGACATCTGATAGCCTGTGAAGGAATATAGCAAAGAAACAGTCTCTGCACTTTGGACTTCAGCTGAGATTGTATTGTTTTAATTACAATTGTTTTGTTAGCAAAAGTAACAGTTAGTTATTAGTAACTAACTTTTACAGTTAGTAAAAGTTATTTATTAGTTCTTCACTTACAACACTGGAGCCTGATGCAAAATTAAAACCTTCATCGTCCTCCATTATACAGCCATACATAATTCATAAAAAATTCTGTGTCACATAAAAAAGCTCAATGTTTAAGTGTATGGCAAATTATCATATGTATTTACAATATTTCAGGCACTAATGAAGTAATCTTGTTTTGTATGTTAGCACTCAGAAAACAAAAGCAGTTGGATCAGAAGTTCATTACCTGACCCACTGCAGAGACTCGTATTCAGAAGTTTTTTGTCGGGATTTTAAAATTAACTCAGTGGGAATAGCAGAAACAAGGGCCAGAAGGAGAGAAATTAAGATGTGAAGAACTGTTTATAATATTGACTAATATTAGAATACGGACTAATTAGAGTGTGGCTTGACTTAATGTTCCTCTTTATTAACTATATAAATGTTACGTGAATGTTGTACAAAAGATATTTGGAGAGTTAGCAATTTTAAATGGTCACTCGCTGCTTTGAGTGTTCTGTACCTAGCATGTGATATTACTGCTCTGACTTTACATTGCTACATCAGTATTATCAGTGACAGATCCAGCCATTTCAAAATAAAAGAGTAAAAACAACTTTGCTCCCTGATATTTTTAAATTGATTAAAATGCTGTTAGACTATAAAGTAAACAC
Organism: Phylloscopus whistleri; assembly: GCA_017589585.1. Classification (NCBI taxonomy): domain Eukaryota; kingdom Metazoa; phylum Chordata; class Aves; order Passeriformes; family Phylloscopidae; genus Phylloscopus; species Phylloscopus whistleri. The sequence continues at coordinate 639,106 of JADMLD010000041.1, read as the reverse complement.
AAGAGTCCGTTTTAGCTGCCTTACAAACCATATTTGGAAGCTTTGCTCCAAGTCTGTGAGCTTTTTCCTCCTCCCTGAATGTTAATTTATTTAACAGTCTAAAAGCAACAGCTGAATAGCTTTTATAATGATTAGCACCATCAATATCACTCAGAGAGCTGAGCCCCATCTTAAGGCATGGCCTACATTATGTTAAGCACAGCTGCCAATCTACTTATGACCAAAGGTTTTTTTTTTAATAAATGTTATCCAATATGTTGACGTGTTTAAAATGATCTTACAGGAGACATTATTCATGAGATCACTGGTCCCTCGGGGTGGAATTGGACACCCAGACTCCTGTGGTACTTTCTGAACTTCACAGAACAGAGAAATCTGGCATCAGGCACACCTCATCACTCTGTTGGAATGGCAGCCACCAGGATGAAAAGCATTGTCTTGCTCCAGGCCATTTGGTGAATTTATTTGAAGAGGGTCAGCAGGACACCAGGTTTCAACTAAACCTCCCAAACAGCCCTCTAGGCTGGAAGGCTGCTTGGGCTTTGGACCTCTCCAGAACTGTCTTTCCTGAATTAAAATCTTTGCCATCAGTGTACTGCAAACACCTCAATAGACTAAAGGATTAATTTATCAAGATTTCTCTGTGTCAGACCCATATATCTCAGCTACTTCACAGAACAAACAGAGGTTCCAGGTGTTCACTCAGGGCCCACCACCCACCATGCACATGCAGCAATACCATGCCAAAACTGGGGGCTCAGCAGGTGCTTATAGCCTCCTGGGGAAGAAAATGAGTTATTGCACTGAGTCCTGTGGCCTGGAGGGCTCAGGCCACCCCGAGCATACTGTGAAGTGCTGCAGGCAACAATGCCAAGCTTAGCTTTTCCTGAGCACCAGGAAACCCTGGAACCCCAGCTATGACCTGGAAGCAGCATGGATGGAGGATACACAAGTAGCAATTCCACAAACACACTAAGGTCCTTATTGCTGCTATTTCACTACTGATGAGAAGATAAGCTAAGTTTTCATCTGACAGCTCATCCTGGTTTATTGGTGACAAGGTTAATTTCTGCCTCTCTACTCTTATAGATGGAGTTCTGTCCATTTCAAGGTGGATTTCTACACTGAGCCCACGAGCTGGCTTCCCAGCACTGATGGCTGCTACAGGCTGTGATCATGAGAGGTTTGAAACAGGCATTTAGATCCCAGCCCAGGGTGAGACCATAGCTGAGGCTTACTAAGCAGAAACCCATTGCTAACTATAATCATGCAAAGCATTGATTAGACAGTTCATGTATTTTTGCCATATCAGATTATACCTCAGTTACATCAGAAAAAACAAAAGGGCAAAAACTTCACCTTTACTACCTGGAGCCTCACGGCCTGAGTACGTATGAAGATGTTATCCATCCACAGATTCTACTGTTGGCAGAAGGATTTCAAATGCTTAATTTTAAATATCAGATAAAGGTTCTTTTTAAATGATTTATATGACTGCCATTCCTATGGGATGACATATTTGCCTTTTCAAAGGGGGTATGAGAAAAATTGCCCTCTTTCTACTATATATAAACTACTTTAGTTAATAATACAAGTCACTACAAAGAAGAGGAAAGCCTCCTAGGCTAACATCACTAGATTTATGATGCAGTGCTAGCCATTTGTTCATGGCAAAGATTAGAGTACAAATTTGACTGAAAAATGTATTGTTTAAAATATTACTCTTGAAATGTATGGCAGAACCTTGCTCCTCTCTGCTGGAAACTACACTTATTACCAGACAACTGCAACTGAATACAGCTCACTTCACATTTGATGGTCCTGTGTTTGAGGCCACCTCTGGTTTCAAACAAAAGAAACAAATGACTACACCAGACAAGTCCAAACTTTCCATGTATAGCTTCCTCCATGGGCAGTTCTCTTATTAAATATTCAAGCACAGAGAGCTCATGTTTTATCACAATATGAACATGAACAATTATATTTACAGGAAGGAAGCCACAGTGACAATTTTTCACTTATATTTTTTTTTTTTTACCTTGCCAGTATCCATACCTCTGCCTCCAATGGAGGTAATCACCAGTTATTTTTCTTTTCCAGACTTTGGAGCTGCTATTATGCTGTTCATTTCAGGATTTTGATGATTTTCTGTATGAGAGGTGTAATGAGAACAACTGTATTCCTGCAACTATGAGAACTTTTATTCTGTTGCAAAATGGTTTAGGGTCCATTTGTAGGCTAAAATAATCTAGATTTTAGTGAGTCTCAGTATTTGCTAATGTTGCTAATGCTATGACATAGGTGGTGGCTTATTACAAAGTACCTATGATGATAATCTTGCTCCTCATCTTTCTAGACATGAGAACAGGAAAAATGCTCCTCTCACACGCACATCTGAGAGCGGAATGGTCTTTGAAGTTTTACTTGTTGTCTGCCTTTAAGTCTTTCAGATGCCACAGAAGATGCAGAAACATCTTCTGCATCTTCTGGAGAGAGTCACAAATATCACAACTTCATACAAAGATAATGGCATATTTTAAAAGAAACTGTGAAATATTTTCAACAAATGCACCACTGTTAGAATGAAAATAAAGATCAGAAGTTGGGTGTTTTATTAATGATGCAGCTTTGTATGTTACCTTTGTAAAAATAATGTCATGTATAAGATACATTCCCATCCCCAACAGGACATTAGGCAATTGTTCTCCTGAAGTGAGTTGACTTTTGTAATCTCAAATACTCTCAATCTATGCACTTACTGATTTTTTATAGTAGTCAAGAACATTGCTTGTGTTGATTGATTTAATCCTTCCTTTAGTGATGGCAAGATATCATATGGGTATAATGTATTGGTTTAGAGCTGGCACATTAACCTTAGCATTTTGTCTCTGTGTGTCTCTAAAGCAAAGGCATTATTTTTCTGAGCACAGGCAACAATCTGTGACTGAACCTCAGAATAACTTTGAGCACTAGTAGGAAATAAATAGGGACTATAGTCTTCCTCTGTCTATTCTTGCAGAATCACGTCTCCAGTAAGGACACCCACCCACCATCACCACTCCTGCTCAGGCCCTCCCTTAGGCTCTTTCCATGGCAGGATAGATGTAACTGAGCTGAAATATTCCCAAAGAGCTAGATTTTGACATTTGGTATTTTATTCACTGGAAGACTAACAGATGTTAATAAGGAAATTTAAATAACATTCTGCTTAAGATGAACAAAAATAATAGTGCCATGCTCACAAAGAACATGCTTTAGATATCTCATTATCATCAAAAGGACAGAATATGAAGTATATACATGGCCACTTATAGGTTGGGTGCACGGACTGGGGTATGGTGGCAAAGTTGGATACCACCACTCATTATATGTGTGAACTGCTTCTTTGGCAATCATTCCTATGAAATTTATTATGGACTGTCCATTTTACATTTTGGACATAAAGCCTGAAAAAATGGAAATTAAAAAACAAACCAAACCAACCAACCAAACAAACAAACAAAAACCCCAAAAAACCCAAAAACCCCACCCACCAAAGAAACAAACAAACAAAAACAAGAACACCAACAAACCACAACCAAAAAAAAAAAATCAGCCAAAAAAAACCCCCCAAAAAAACAAAAACAGAAAAAGGCTTTTTTCCCTTCTGGCACATTTTAAGGAATTAATACTGTCTGCTCACAAAGCATTTGAATATGTAAGATGCCTAAATATTAGAAAAGTGTATGAATTTATATTGACCAGAACAGAACTGAATTCGGTAGTCAAATACAAGGTTCATTAGAAAATTTTCCGCAATACAGTTGAGAAACACTGTTGGTCATCTACCAATGTTACTGTTTTACCTCAGTGTACAAGTTGCTAATATATAGCACAAGCAGCATACACTTCTCTTTAAAGAAACTGACACTTGTTTTATTCAGAATAGTTTTTAGATTTAAGTTAATTTTGTTTTTTTTTAATCTCGATCAGTATTTTCTTGTGTTTAGCATGTACACTACAATACCTTGGTTTTATTTTATCTGTTAAAAGTAGGCCTTCTTTAGTTAGGCTTTTACAATTTTGCTGAAGCTTATGATATATGATTCTGACTAAAGAGTAACACAGTTTACTTCAGCATTATGCCAAGTGTGATATCTAACAGCCACAACAGAATATTTGTAGTTCAACAGACATATCTTATCATACAAAGACTGTAAAACAAATTGGCCAGGGTTGTTTAGGCCTGTAGCTTTACAGACACAGGGGTTTTTTTGCTGTGTTTCATGCAATTTTAATCATTGAAGACAAGTAGTTAATTAATGAGTCACAAGTTCAGCAAGATTTGACACTGTGGAAAAGAACTAATAATCGTGCCATGTGATGAATAAACCAAACACTGAGAGGCAAAGAAAATAACTCCCATGGTAAAATTACGTAAGGTAATGTAAAAGCATGCTAGGGAACTCAGTGACAGGCCTTTAATATTTTAATGTAAAGTGATACAAGAATGAAAAATACCTAATAACGCTGCTGAAGAGGTCTCTGGAGCAGGACAGAGTGTATTTTACTGCCCTTACTTTTCTAGTAGGGTCTAGGGAAACAACATGGGGAAAATTATATCCAACAGTAAAAACAGAGACAAAAAAAAAAAAAGGCTCTGGGAAACATGACTGCAAACAACATTTTTATTTTTTAGCTGGTAAATTCTGGTCCTTACTCAAGGAAAACTTACAGATATCTGTGATCTTTCCAAAATGGGGAAAATATTTGAATACAGTAAACTAACTACAGTAGGCAGAGGCAATGCATCTGTGCAATTCCTGTGTAAAGAAAAGGAGAAAGCAAAAGAACTACATATGGATAACTGTTCCCAAGAGGAGCCAGGAGACCTGCAAAGACAACGAAAGGGAAGAGCACGTGGACCTTACAGCTGCTAGGGGAACAACACTGCAGAAGAAGCCACATCCAGTCTCACAAGGGCACTAACACTTCTGGCAATTGGGAAGCCTTAGAAGTATGGAGCTCCCCAGATAACAACAGCAAGGAGAGAAAATAATGTGCTTTGTGCTTCTGCCCAGCCTGCTTCCTTTTGGCATTACTTGAGGCAGACTCAGCCGGTATGTCTCAAGTAGAAAAACACACCTGATTTATCATGGAATGTGCAGTCTCCTGCTGTGCTTGTCAGTCTCTTAAAAACATCTTTATCACAATCAGCTTGATAAATAGGGTACAACTGAAAATTTAGAAAAAACTGCAAAAATGTAGTTCTTCCGATCCTTGAAGGACCTCCCTGTCTTACATGGGCAAGGAAGAACCTTTGCTGCTTCTTACAGGAGAAAAAAGTTTAAGCTGAAAAAAAGGTGAATTGTTGCCTGTATTGGTATCCTTAATATGCATGCAATGCAGTTTATGTCTACTATTCTTTGACATCAGTGGGATGCTTTGATAAAAATTACTTGCTATTTATGTTTGATTATGTTTGTTAAGTTTTAAATGTCTCATGGGATGACCTCAATTGGATGGAGACTCCATGGAGATTTCATGGGATGTGAAAGCCTTTATTATCAACAGTATAAATTACCCTGCTCAAGAAATATACAACTATTTAACTGTAAAATAAATTTTAACTGTAACACAGTTGCTACACTGCAATGAATTACATTTTCTACATAAAGTGTGGTAAGACTAATTCTCGTATATAATTGGTATCACATTGGGATTCTGCTTTAAATATTTACCCATGATGAAATGATTTCTAATAAGTCTAAAGATTTTCAAGTTCATTCTTAACCCTGCAGTGACTGTTGTTTCTTTTCAATAAATAAAGGATAAAACAGTTCTGATAATTCTTTAACAGTGTTTTATTTTTCTTTTTTTCCCATGCTTCAGTATTATTTGTCTGGGGTTTTTTTGTTGTGTTTTTTTTTGTTTGTTTGTTTGTTTTCAATTTTTCTTTTACTTCTTACATTTTCAAGACATTTGTTCTCAACAGTGAAAGACATACTACAGCCTAACTTTTGGTTAATTATTTTATGCCATTATGCCTGACAATCAAACTGTGTGCATGTTGTGAGGCTTCTGTTTGTGGCTACAAACACACAAACCATGAAAGGCAGAGGGATACACTTGCAGGGAACTGAACTAAGAATATTCTGCCTCTCTAAGTCTGCACACTTTCCCTCTGTGCTCAGGTGAGAAATGGGCACCTACATTTTCCAGGTACCTCTAAAGCTCTGCTCTGAAACATAACCCGAACTCAAGCCTAAGAATTCAGGTCTTATCCTAAGAGGGATTTATTAAACATCTCTGAAGCTTTCAGTCTACAGATGAATTATCATTTTTCATCACACTCTCTCTGCCTCTTAAATCTACTAAGCAGAGTTGCTAAAGTCTCTGTCTGATATAATTTGGTTCACCAGGAAGACTTGCTTTCTAAGGTGCTGGATGAGTGATTCATCATCCATGTTGCTACCAAGTTGAAGTTAAGTATATCAAAATAAGTGATACACCAGTGCAGCCTAATAGTGATGCACAAGCAAAGCCTTGCTCCTTCTATTTGAAAATATTCTGTTCCGTAGCTCTGATGATCTGGTAATCGTCTGCTTTCTTTCTTTTTCCACTCTATAAAGATAAAGCTATCTTTGGAGTGGCAGTGCATCTCATTAACTGCGAGATAAGAAAGAACAAAAATAAAAAATATTTCAAGGATGAGAAATAAATTTAGACATCTAAGATTTTATTCTTCCCCTCCTTTTTTTCCCTTTTTCTTTAATCCTGGTTTATAAATCTAAATATAAATCTTATTGGTGTCTTTGTTTCTTCTTGGTTTAATCCTTCATAGATCCTGAAGCTGCTTTTCATTCAATTCATGCTCACATGTGTCTGACATTTATAGAAATAGTTCCAACAGCTAACAGTAGTCCCTTCATAGTTGTGCTTGTGTCATTAAATGTTTATTGTTCTCTTCTTTTGTAAAATGTAAAGATACCCTCCCCTGTTCTTCATCAAGATGATCTCATGCAACTTAATGAAGCTGACAGTTAGGCCATAAGTGTCATGACTACCCCAACATAGTGACTATTTTTAATGGTAATTTGCAAGCTGGAGAATGAGAATAATGGTATTCCAAAAAGCTAAAAACATGCATTATTTCTGAAAAAAATAGTACATTTTCATTATGGTTACTCTTTTACAAAGCAATGGCAAGTTAGAATTCAATTGTAATTGTAATTGTAATTGATAATCTAAATAGGTTCTATATCAGCTTCATAGCTAATTCTCGAAATTATTTTTTTTTTCTCTGAAATCAGTTCTGAGATATTTATTGATAAAAACCAAAGTCATTTGCTATCCCACATCATTTAATGGATAAAATCATTAGGTATGTCAAAACCTTTACATTTGGTGAAGTCAGCAAGTACTGCTAGGTACTTTGCCCCTTTGTCCTTTTCTTAGCCTCTCATTGGTATTTTGGTATCAGCACATATCATATGCCACTGTACAAGAAGGATGAGTGACAAGAAGGGTCACTCCTCTTGAGACTTTATGAGAACACTCTTCTGTTCCTCAAATACAGCTTTCACAACCAAGTGTCCATTATTGTACCTTGAGGGGCCCTTCCAGTGGCACCACTTGATCTGGCACAGGCTCTTCACATCCTCTGAGGGGTGAAACATATTGTAGTTCATTCCCTGATACTGAAATAATTCATAAGGATCCACTTACTCCTGCACAGCTGCAGCAGGAGCCATCCACTCTTTCCACAGAGCCACATCAGTCCACTTGGACTTCTTTTCATCGCATCTTCCCTCTTTTCCCAATACAATTCTGAGCTCAACACCAACTGCAATTACAGGCATTCCTCGTTGGATACCAAGTCCTGCTCATCACAGAACCCACCCAGCTTTGACCTCCTGTCAGCTCTCGCCAGAGTCCATTGAGAATTTTACCACAATAGCAGAAGATTCACAGGGGAAAAAAGGGCAGAAATGTATCCGTTTATATAAGATGTAATTACAAATATATTTTAAATGACTGTTAAATTACAAAAAAGACTTTCTGGTAAGAATAAGAAGACCCAATCCCTCATCATCAGACAGACTTTTCCCCAATGCTGTGTATTGCAATAATGTAAATTGGCTTCTCCCCTAGCTCCAGCTTTTCAACAGCACCTCATATTTTCAGCCCTGCTTTTTTGTCTCTAGTTCTCTTTGGTTTAATCCCAGTTTTGCTTTAGAAAAATTTCACCAATATATATACTGCAGAATGTCTTTGAAGGCAAATCTGTGACCCTTTTTGTGATGCCAGTCACTGTTCAACATCCAGCTCCGAGCTGCTCCCTTTTCCTCATCTTACTCCTAAGGTTTTTACCTACTGTCAGTGATTATTTCTTTTATACCTTAAACATTCCTTCTCATTCATTTATCTGATAGCATAATTATTTCCTCAAGTTTTCTACACTTTAGGGAAAAAAGTCAGTTTAATTCTAGACTATATAGTGAGGGAAAAGAAAAATCATACCTTCCCTGATCCAGAGACTTCCAAAATTGGTTTATTCTGTACAAGAGTGAGGTCAAAGAATAGTTTAGAGGCTGCATACAACCATTTTTGGATAGAACATTGTTTACCAATATTTTTTAAGATTATGCGTTTTCACAACAACTTAAGAGACACTTCATGAAAATCAAATTAACACAAAGTCATGTGTCTTGTACAAAATAAATGTTCTTTTATAAAAACCCCTGTAATTTTAATGTCAAACAACTCTGTGGTATTTCTAAAAATGAACATTTAAGACTGCTTAACGGTTACATTTAATAATGCTAAATTTTAATTTTATATGCATTGTCTGCAGTGTGTGTCTAAGTTTCCAAGAGTTGATGAACCTAATTTTTTATTCTGTATTAGTGAATTAAAGATGGAGCTGTATTCCAAAGTCAATATTTTCCTCAAGTGTTTATTTTTTTGCAAGTGTTTTTCTTCTAAGTGTTACTGATCTTCAACACTGAGGGGGATCTTTATATATTTGTAATTCTTTCCCATTGTTCCATTCTCTACAATTTATCAAATCTCCCCTTTCATGATTAAAAAGCCAGGGTTATTATTTTACAAGACATGCAAGATGTTACTCTAAAGGTTGTTTTGATATTCTTAACTGGAGAGAGGAGTGTTTTTCCTTCTGCTCTGGGTTACTATGCAAAGAATCATCAGCAGCAAATATCACCCTCTGAGGTTAAAAGCACACCATAAAAAAGAAATGCTGTGGAATACTGAGCATCATGACCACCAACAGTACCAAAAACAATGAAACAAATATATAAATAAGTAAATTAAATAAGCCCTGAGCCTCCCAAAAGGATCTCTTGTAGGTTAAATCTATCAGAAAATGCCACATTTTTATTCAATACTACAAGAGGCTTGGGGAGTGTCTACCTTCATTATTCTCTTCCTCTGGTTTCCTTTTTGATTTTCTTTAGTTGGGGTTCAACTGCTAAATCCTTTTCATTTCCATTACCAAAAAGGTGGATATAATTGGCTCATCTGCTCTTCTGCTTGTTCAGAACACAGGACTGTAAGGCTACTTTTTGCCTCCTTCCAGCTCTTCTCCACTTGCCTATATCCAGCACTTCACCACTCCCCCACTTACTGGCTCCATTGACTTCTTTGGCTTCTTTGCACAACAGATCCTTGACTCTGCAGCTCACACTGACTCTTTCATCTCACCTTGCATTTCTCCCCTCTACATTCTACTTTGTTCAAATCAGAAAAGTAGAAAATAAGGTAATTTTCTCTTTTGTTCTTTGCATGTGCTTTTTTTAAAGTTATGCTTGATGGTTAGAGCCTCTTTCTCACCTCACTGACTTACCTGATTTTTGCTTTCCCATAATACTTGCTGCTGTTTCAATCTTCAGCTCTGAGAAAACTGAGCAACTTTATTATTATCATCATGCTAAATTTACATGTAACCAAACATGGGACTATACTAATTGGTATTGCATTTTGAATTTAAACCCAGATTAGGGTTTATATTTGCTTCATGTCCATGGTATCCAGATATAAATCCATTGAAGTTACAGTTTAAGGTAAATCTCTCAGCAAGTGGGATAGAAACTTTGGACATGCAGCAACGACCTCTGTGTACCTCACTGAAGGTAGACTGATTTGAGCCATGCAGTCAGTAACTGTGCTGAGTGTCTTCTCAGGAATCTTGTGAAATCTTCACAAAGACCTTTGGGATGCTTTCTGGAGAATATTAAAGTTACAAAATAATTTATATTTAATTTGTCAGTCTTGAATATAAAGCTAATTTCTGGCACCATAAAGAACTGTTGAGTTGTTCTGTAGTACTTCTGTATACAACAGCCAGGAGAGGTGAGAGAATTCCTGCTGGATTTCATCCAGGGCTGCCTCCACCCAGATCCAGGGGGAAAACTAAAAGCACATGACCAGGGCACAGTGGTATGCCCACAATATACAGTGCTTTTTGTTTCAGGCACTTTTTGCTTGGGAGGTAATATCTTCATACTTAGCTGTCCTCAGTGAACTTTTCTTCCCTGAATGTGTTCTGTTGTTTTTAAGCCTGTATACATTTACTATAGAAAATATCCCATGGAGGTTTCATGTCTAGGAATTGCACTGTATGAGAAAATACATCCTTGCCTTGCTTTGAAGCTGCCTCTTGCTATTTATTTGATGGCCATTAAGTCGTGTGTTGGAAGAGACAGTGAATGGGTCCCTACTCATCTTAATAACTGTAATGATTCTATGAAGCACTGCTGCATTCCCCTCCAGCTGCTCTTTCCAGCCTGAAGTCTTCTGGTTTTAATGAATTCAGTGGCTTCTTACACAAAGTCATTCCATACCTTTAGACGTACCTATTTCTTTTTCTGCACTTTCTCAGCTCTGCTATGGCAACAAAGCAATATTCACAATAAAGGGCATCCTGGATTTATACAGAGGTATAACTTTTTTTTTCGTTTTAAGGAACTACCAAGGACTGAAATTATGTTTTCACAGTTCTGTCTATAATATCTCAAGGTCTTATTTCTTAAATGTCCTTTTTTTTTTTTTTTTTTTTCCCTCTGAGGAGTATCCCTTTTCATGGAATTTCACCTACCATTTTATAATCTCTTTGTTATTCGTATTCATCTTTTCCACTCTAAAAATGTCAGTATAATTAGAAAACCTTTTCAACTATCTTTTGAAAAGTCTGCAATGTACATATTGACTAAGCCCTGGTTTTGATTTTGGATTTGGTCAGAGGAAACATGCCTTTAAAATATGTAACTCCAAAAACTTGGAAGTAACTAATAAGTCCACACACATCATTGTCCTAAAACAGCACTGAATTGTAATGTGAAATAAAATCATGCACACAGCTTAACATTTGTGAATTTGATTAAGCAAATCAAGGTTCAGTTTTTCTTCTTGGTGCCATTCAAGGAAATCTCATGAAAGGAAAAAAAATACAATCTATCAGTGTCTATAAGTAATTAAGAGTTCTGTACTAGTGAAAAAGCTCAGTGAGTAATGAGATTTTAAAATCTTTTTTTCAGAATGACTCCAGCTCACCAGAAAGAATTAGCAGGAGTACACTTAGGCTCTTGGGATGCAAATGTTTTATGTCATATGGTTTTCTAGATTCAGAGCTAGATAATCATTGTTATATGATCATACCAAAATCAAAGTGTAAGTGCAATCATTACCTAGTTATTTTCACACAGCTAGGTGGCTTGTGGTGATGGGAATGACTGGACTGTAAGTCAAGTCCCTTCTGATTTAGAGCACACCTTGCATTCTCCAGAACTGAGAGAGATGCTTTTGCAAGCATCAGTGAAATATAAAGCTTGCTGTAGCTTTCACATAACTTCTCTTATTTACCTCCTGTGTATAAGATGTAATGAATGTTGTTCTTAAACATATTTTTAGAATAGCTTTTTCAGGTAAAACTCCTAAAATTTTTATTTGCAGTCTATTTGAATACAACTGCCAAATATACAGCAAAAATGTCCCAATATTACTCTCACTTATTACCTAAGTCACTCAATAATTTGTACCATTATCATTCCATTCAAAGTTTAAAGAACTGTTAAGAGTATTCAGAAACAGGAATGATCTGAACTTTGGAAACACATTCTTTTTTTGACTGATGATGAGATAATAGAGGAGGTGTCACCCTGTACAGTTTAAGAGAGGGCAGAAAAGAGTGACTATTTTCTCAAGTCACATACTGCATGGTACCAGAAGAGAGACTACAGCTAAATTGTCATTTTCTCTTAAAGATTGCACAAGAGGGTTCAGGTTTCCGTATTTAGGAAAGAATTTTAGAGTTACAGGCTATATTTTGTTTGACATTCTTGAAGTCAATGCAAGACTGAAGCATTTCTCCACAAGGTAATTATTCCTATATTATGTCAATAAAATGATCTGAAATTGTCTCCTTTGCTATTATCGGTTTAAATGATTAACAAAGTATGTATTACATGCTTGAGTCCTTTACATTTTGTATTTTTTAAGATTTTAAAATTTGGACCATTTGAGCCTATAGGTACTGGTGGTTATGAAAAATATATACATTGTAGGATAAAGTATAATAAATAATTGATTTCAAATGATCTGATCATGTGTCACAATACAAACATGTCCTCCACAAAGGAAAGCAATTCTAATATTCTGTGAAATGCCCTCATTTTGATTTCAGGAAGCTAGATTATATTAATCTAATTCACTAATTCTGAAAACTTTAATTCTGTAAATTTGCTGAGCCTTTTTAATAAAGAGATATTTGACAGAAGATGGAGCATAGTCAAATTTTAGGAGAAATATTGTTCTTTAAGAGATCTGGTAGAGTGCTTATTATTGTGGAATTCTGTATCAAAAAAGTAATACAGTTCTTGGCATTCTCTTTCTATACCATTTTAATAGAAAAAAACAAACTCCAAGCTTGTGTAGTTTCTTTCTTTATTTGCATTTAAATGCAACAGTAGAAAAATATTTTCCTGAGTAAATAAGCTTGGCAGAATTTCAGAAACTTGATAAATATTGATTCTGTTAAGGTAAAGTTCCAAATAAATTTCAGTTGTAACTGTATACTGGTTTATGAATTGGTTTAAGGAAAAAAAGATATCAAATTTATTAAAATCATTATTATCATTGAACTATTTTGATGTTTATGACAACTGAAAGCAGAATAAATGTTTAACTGAGAGAAAAGCACAATCAATATCAAGAAAAATAACATGCAGTTCTCTAAAATGATCCTTTAAAAAATAATCATTCCTTACATTTTTCAGACATCTTTATTCCTAAATAAAGAAAAAGAAGGAGAGGAGTATGCTACATCTCTAAAAAGTATGTGTGTTTGAGGTCATTCCTTCATTAATCTCTGGAGAAATCTGTTCATATTCCTTTGTTTAAGTTGTTTTCTTTAGAAACCCTGTTCTTTCCCATCTCCTATGATGTACAGGCTTTTAGTCAGAGCTTTTAGGCTTAATGATATTGATTTCACCACCTTGATAGAGCCTGCTTAAGAGATATATTCTTCACCCTCCTACAAACACATAATTTTGGAGGAGAAATCACAGTTAAATTTTAATAAAGAATTACCTTAGACAGAAAGAACTGAGTTTAAATTTGAAGCTTTTTTCTTACATGTGGAGGTGTCTAAACCTGCTATCTCCTTTAATTTTTCACCAAAGACTCACAAATAGCTTTTATCTCATACACCTATGCACACTAGCCTATTTCCTCAGATGGATATTATTTCTTCTGTATGTAGTCAAATTGATTTTTCAGTATTTTATTGTATAACAATAAAAATTACTTTGAGATCATGGTGGATGAACTCAGATTTAGTGTGGTACAACAGAATTTAAAGAAATGAAAAAAATCTATTTTTGTTTCAAGAGCTATGTTTTCAGAGAGATATTGAGGCTTGAATGCACAGTTATGAATCTAGTTTGTGGGCTTAGAAAACTGGATAAATAACACGTGAGTACATTACTGGATCAAATATTTTTACCCCAGATGTTTTCTTGTATCTTGTCTCCAACAATGGCCAGGTGTGAAAATCCAGGGAGAGGGTTCAAGAAACAGTGCCTGCACAAGTTGATCTCTTCTCTAATACACCCCTGCAGGAGTTTAAGGACTCCCTGAGCTGCTGCACCTGCTCTGGTTTTGTGTTTAATGTTCCCTGATGGGTCAATCTTTCAGCAGTTCTCTGAATTTTAACACACAACATCCCGAAGCAGAGAATTTCAAAGTTTAATGTAAATTGTGAGAACAGCTTCAGCCTGGAGCTTGCTAATTTCATTGGGTACCACCAAGCAGTTGTATCATAAGAAAGGGATGATTCATATGCCCATTCTCTGCCCCTTCTGTTGGCCCCTTCCCAAGCTGAGGAGCTCTGGAGTACTTAGCTTCATCCTAAAGGGGAGACAGGAAGATGTATCATATATTTTATCACATTTCAGTAGACTTATGCTGCTGCAGCTGGACTGATATAAACTTCAGGGCTGCTTAACTAAAGCTGGCGTGACTTCACTGCAAAGTCAAACCAGATACTGCAATGAAAAGCTTCTCCAGTAATGCAGCTTCCCGTACTTCATGATTGCTGCTACAATGGAGTTCTTGATATTGCTCTCCAAAGAATTTCGTATTTCTAAAAGTAATAATTTATTCATGACAGTTTGAAACTTATTTTTTCTAACTGTATTAAGTGTGAAAAATTAGCTCCTGCAAAATGAACTTGAAGCAAAATCTATTCTGCTTCCTACAGCCTACTCTGTACAAAGAGCTTTAAACCTCAATGCCAATCAAAAGCTTCAGGCCAAAATTGCTCCTTCAAGGTAATTGTGCCAGGAGTTTTGAATTCCAATGGCGTGTTGGAATAGTTGGTGTGTGTTTCAAGTTGCAGGAATTAATAAAATCTAGTCTTTTTATGTGTTGGCACTGAGGAGGAGACTTCAATCTCTGTAGTAGAAACTCAGTAGAACTGAGTATAAATAATCTTTCTTCATATAAACAGACCATTGTTTTTACTTTCTGTGTACTAATTTTAATCAACAGAAATCTGTAGTGGATTTTTTTTTGAAAGAGCATTGTAAATGTAATTTTTTAAAGACTTTTTTTCCTACATCTGACACCAGAAAGCAGTCAGACCTGTGAAATTTTACAATCATAGAATAAATACAGTAATTTCTCTTTTGCTTGTGTCTCTGGAAACTATTATTTTTAAATTTTATTTATTATTATTTATTATTATTTATTTATTTATTATTTTTTATTTTTGATTTTTAAAATATGCTTTTGAACTGACAGTGAATACTATAAGAGAGCAAAATGTTCCCTGTGTTAAACTGAAGAGAATACTGTGAGGGGTATGCTGGGCAGTCAGCTGAATGTTCTTCACAGGGATTCAAAATCCCTCCTTGATTATTGTATTTGGGTAATGTTTTGCAGATGCAGCAAGCAGAACCTCCAGAAGAGAGGTTCTCTCCAAGTGTTGCATGGACTCCAAGGAAAACAGAGGCTTGGTGACCTTCAGAAAGACACTGTAATCCATAAAACTAACTGCTTAAAACAGTGGAAAGTCTGAAGGAGTAAAACGCTGTATGAAACAGATCATAACTTTCTGAAGAACAGAATCCTGTTCAGCAACTGAAAAGCATTTGAAGCCTGACAGGAGAGACAAATTAACTTCACGGGTTCCTGCTGCTCAAGGGTACATCTATGAGTTACTGCATCTCACAGGCCCTTAGCTCACACTTTACTACTCCTCCGTTGAACAGTCGTAAGCCTGACCCAGCTAAAGACTGACTTGGATAAAGCACATTTCCAAGGAAGATGGTCCAGTAACACATTGAATCTTGTTTTGTCCCACTGGTTAGACACTGAATTTGCAGCAGTGATGGGACAGCTGGGCTGCACAGCCCTTCAGCTCTTGGGTCTTTTTTTCAGGAGCAGATGCTGTACCTCGGGGTGCTAGCACAGAGGAGGGAGTGACTTCCAAGTCTTGTGAAGTAAATACACTCTTTCCACTCACTAATAATCGCTGCTTTTCAGGCTCTAAGGTAAACAGACTTCAGATGCCATCAGTTAAATGGGAAAATAAGTCCTGATCTGTAATACACTTCTTTAGATTTAAGGAATGCTTCACCCATCCACTTGTCAGAAAAAAATACATTAAAAAATGTGTCAGAAATTTCTGCCTTTGTTCCCAGACGTTGAGGATTCACTGTTCCTAAGTGCACTGAGTACATCTGAGTAGCCCTACATAAGTAGTGCTCCACTAGGTTGTTAACAGGAATGAGACTGCTTGCACGAGGCCACCCCCAGAGAAAAATATTTTTAATAAATAAATGTGTTCTGAGGAAAAACTTTCATATTCTTTGTCTTCTATTATCTATCCTGCCCAGGATGGTGAGACAAGTAGCAGTTTTTGTCATTTAATGATACATTTATAAAGCACACTCAGTTTGCAAAGTTAGAATTTGGAAATTATGACATTTATTGTAGGCACTGTAGTAGCAAATTTACTTGCTTCTTAGGAGATAGATTTTCTTTACTTTTAGCTTTCCGAAAAATTGATTGCTCGGAACAAAACTGTCATTGTTTAGTATCTTGTTATGCTTCCAAGGAAGTTAAGATTGTGATTGTTCAATAGCAGTAGGAGCAGTGATAATTTTGCATTTAAAGTGTCAAAAACTACTTAGAGGAAAGGTTGAGGAGAAATGTTTTCCATTTGTTAAAAAGAATATTTTAACTACCTCCAAAATATCAAGACACAGGAAAATACATAAGGAAAAACCTTTTGGAAATTGTAAGTACTCCTTAGTTTTCCCTATATCTCCACTTGTGTTATCTTTATGAAATTTTGAAGTTTGAATACAAGAATTTATTTACCCCTGTCTCTTGGTTTCTGGGAGTCTGGCAGCTCTTTCAGTGCATTTAAAAACAAAGCTTTTAAAAAAAGAGCATAAAAATGAGTAGAAAAGAAAGAAAATAAACATAAACCACTTCTGAACTGAGTCAGATATTCACAAGATTTCTCTAAGATGTAAAGTACATAATACACTAAATATGCATCTTCTTAAAAACTCTTGGTACCTTAGCAAAATCATTATGAGTATTCATTTTTTTATGGTAAGATTAACAAAGCAATCAAGGTGTATCCAATATTAAACACAGAGAAATTGTCAATACTACAATTTCAGAGAAATCATCTCAAAAAAGGACAGTTGTATGATATTTGGAATAACAAAAGCAGCATTCAAACCTCTGGGAAGTGTTCAAAATGCAGGGAACCGAAAAGAAAAGTATGTATAAATGCATGCCATCCTCAGAAATGCAACAGTTGTAGCCTTTGGTAACAGCTAGAACAGCACCACTAAGGTGCACAGGAAGGCTGAAGGGGATTTGGCACTTACTAGCATGTGAGTAGGACATGTTTCCTTCGTATAACACATTGAGGTTTTGACCTGGAGCTCAATTAAAATGAATACTTGCTGTACAAGAAGCAGAGTAATTCAGCAGAGGATTGGTATGTTTGAACAAATGTCTTTACCACAAGTGTGATACTGAAAGATAAATAGCATGTTTCTCCATTTCCTTTTGTTTCTCTCTCTCTCTTTTTTCTTTTTTTTTTCTTTTTTTCTTTTTTTTTTTTTTCCCTAGAAGATAGTGGCCTTAAGACTTCTGTTGTGTGGAACTTCAGAACCGTAGGAACCAGGTATTTCAACTATTTTTAAGAAAATAAAAATATACATGGTGTGTATCCCAACTGCAAGGGATTTAAATTATGCTCTGGATAAGATGCTGTGAACAGACCAAAAGACCCAGGGTTTTATCTCTGAGGTAAATGGGCTGAAACAGATGAATGGCAATTCTTTGATATTTGTATCAGACAAAAATCAAACTGGAAATGTATGTTTCTTGAGTCTGCTTAATTGTAGTTTTTCCAAGCTTTATAGTACATTATAGGAACATGAACAAAATATTCCTCTTTTACATTTTTTAGTCTTCCTAATTTGGCTATTCTGATACAAAAGTATAGCAATTATAGAAACTTATGGCAGTTTTTATGCATGCATTAAAATTAGGGGTTTTTTAATGTCTGAATAATATTGTAGTAACATATATTTAAAAACCAGACTATGGTAGGGTCTTGGTATATTTACTGTAAGTCATTAAGATAATCTAAAGTATTTAATAATTCACCTCTCTGTGAAATCTGAGGAGTAATCACTGAACACTTCATGTACCTGGCGTTTTTGAGACCAAACAGATTGTGGTCTTTTATCTCAGACATTCAGCTCAAATGTGTTAGGAAAAGTAAAGGTCCATGGAAGGGAATGCTTCCTGATTTCATGGTGCTTTCAAATTTCACTGAGCATGGACACTGCATGCTTTCCCTAACAGAATTTAGGTAGTGTATTAATTATGAAACAGCTGTTTATTATGCTAATTAGGAGAGTAATCATGACACCTTTCTAAAAACCAACTGTACTTTTCTTCTCTTGATATAAAAGCCACTGGTAAGGAGCAATGAAAAGACCTGCCTTGTCTGATTCCTAGCAACCTGACCATGAGTTCAAGACTAAGGAAGCACCTTCAGCTGGTTAAAATGCTGTGGCAGTTTTGGCTTTACATGATTTTCTTTAATTTGGGGAACTACACCAGTTTATTTATACTTTCTGTTAATCACTAGAAAAGTTCTCAGACATCCCTTTGGCTTAACTTCTTTTGTAAACTGTGGGATGAACGGAGAAGGGAAACACAGTTGTATTCCCTGGGTTGATTAGGATCAAATGAATCCATGTTTAACATCCTTACCTCATGAGAAAGAGAAACTGCATCTCATGTGCAATCTGCAGAGGTTTCCTTGGCTGTGCAAAGTAGGAGGCATGGAAATGCTGACCATAGACTAGGTATGAGCTTACCATTACATTCCTCCATTACTGCTTCTCAGTCCCATGCTGGAGAGTGGGGAAGGTTCAGGGCATTTTAAGAATTTGATCCATTTATGTAAAATGTGGAAAGGCAGGTACCAGGGGTTTCATAATTTTCAGATTTATATTGTTCTATTTGTATAACAAATATTTATTGAATAGCAAAAACATTTTAAGCAGCTCTCAGGATACTACGAATAAATTTTAAATAAAACTAGACTACTGCATTTCTAGTACTGAATTCCTTATGGTGTACCTGTGAGCACTCAATATTACCTTATGGTTTTGTTCTTGAGAGAGAAAAGTAAAAAAAAAATCTACCTATCTAGATGTATATTGTAGTTTGTCAGTCAGCATCATTTAGAAATTTCAGCTTCTAGAACATACTATGAGCATATGTCAGGTGATCCTTGCTCAACAGAGGACTATGTAATGTACACAACCAGTGGAACTGTTTTGGTTGTACACGAGACACAGGGTACAACTCACATGCCCCACCCTTGAAAGTCCTCAATGCACACAACTAAAAATCATTTCCATTCTGGCACCCAATACGTTTGAATATTATTTTTGAAGATACAGTGATTAAAATACAATATTGTACGAAACATTCAAAATCACAATATTCATAAATCACATAATGCTTAGGGAAATAGCAACTTTTCTTTATTCACTTTTTCTGCTTATTTGTGCTGCGTCTAAACAACAAATGGATGACTTTTCCCACTAGATTGCATCCAGAACACAAGAAAAGGAAATCTGTGAGCAGGGGTTTTTTTTGTTGTGATTGTTAATTATGTTTTGAAATCTGTTTCCAGGGATCACTGCTTTCTAAGAGCTATAACTCAAACAAATTTGCAAGTAGCACTAATATGTTATTTGGGTTTATAAAACCAGGAAATTCTAATTGTTTCACATTAATGAAGAGACAGTAAAATTCCAGACAAGCTTCCTATAAATAAAAGAATAACCCCTATATTTTTATGGTTCCATTTATTCTACATGCAGAATCCTGTATTTGTCTAGTTAATACCACTTTTTTTCTTTTAAAATTAGATATTCAGCTCACATTCAGGCTCTCAGAAATGATCGATAAATCTGTGGTGAGTTTGCATAAGTATTTTTCTCAAATGAATCAAGTCCTTGACTGAGATATTTTAATTGCTATAATTTGAATAACTAATTCCAAGTTCTGAAAATTAGGTGAAGGTAGTATGTGATTAACTGCTGTTAATGAAGTCATTACCTGATCAAGTAAAATTTCATTCTTGGAACTGATTATCTCTAAATGCAAATGAAATTGATCTGAATTGTCAATTTTTTGTTGGATTTATAGTACATCTTCTAAATATTCTGCATAACTACTGTTATGCAGCATACTTTGCCATTTTTATTCTTCTGGAAGTTCTGTAAGTTTATATGTCTAACATGAAATCAGAAAAATTCTGCTCCAAACAAGAAGTGTGTCCATTCACATGCGAAATTTTCTTTCTTAAAACATTAAGCCAAGATGAAATTTAAACTCACTTTTAATAAAATGGGAGTTAGTAATTATGCTAACAATTGCTTACATTGCTTCACACAGACTACATCAAAATGCAAGAAATTATCTAGTGACAGGATATAAAATTATTGATGAAGGAAGTTTATGATGTTGTGGGATTCATTTGTTTAATTTAAACAACTGCTGGTCTGTTTTCATCACTTCTAGACTTCTATTTAGTTCTAATGTAAAGAATGTTAAGAAATGATGGAGCTGTGCATGGAACACTGACAATTTTGGAACTAGAGGGATCTTTACCCAATAAAATATAAAAAATTGTGAATGTTGTGTTCACGTTACCTGTGTTATTACGTACACTGCAATATCCCTCACCCAGGTCATCCTGCTGTCACAATGAATTTTCCACAGCCATTTGTATTGACGTACAGATCTGCCTCAAAAATTCTCAAATTAAATGGCTGAGACAAAAGAAAATTGGGAAAAAGAAAGGAAAAATGTGTTTGTGGTAGGAGGTTTGGGAAGGGTTGCCTGTTGTCGGAAGATGCTTAAGGGTATTAAGCAGCAGCATCTATCATGGTAAAATCCTAAAGCCAGTGAATGACTGAAATCTATATTTTCCTCCATTTTCTAACTCTTTGTGTCATCTTCAGCTTTGACTTTGCCTTCTTTCATTTTATTCCCCAGACTTTTCTGCTCCATACCCTTGGTGCCACCACTGGCTTGACTCCTTCCTGCTGTCACTCTGTTCCTGGGAATGGAAGAGGGGTTACAGAGGTCAGTCGCCATGCCAGAACACGTTATCTGTTACCTGGTAGGTCCAGATAAGACCCATTTTTTAAACCACAGTAAGGAAGATCTCATATGCACAATTTTTTCCAGTTATGTTTCCTCCCTCTCAGCTCCACTGAGAACCAGCAGCTGCAAGGAAAGCCTCTGTTATACGGTGTGGTAGCTTCCCCTCCCTTCCTTGGGAATGTAGCAGTTATCATCTGATACATTCATTTAGGTTAATCCAGCTTTAAAAATAATTTTTCTTACACTAATATCTGCTAATAACCTTTGCCTTTAGAAATTCATTTACAGAGAACGAACTATGATCTTAAGTGCATCACTCAGTTTAAGGGTTAAAAATTTTCCAAAAATAAAGCCGCTAATCCAAAAGTAGACAGGCTGTATTTGTAATCCAAACAATCAGAATAACAAAACATATACATTAGAGTAATTTTAGAAAGTAAAAAATATGTGATAAAGTACTTTACATTTTTTTCTTTTGTGGAGATCCAGACTTGGGGGTTACTTGCAAACCCTTGTGCTGTCTTTGTACAGCTCCCTCATACCCATAGCCAGCCACCCACCCACATTTGTGCACCTGCACAGTCACTCACAGGCAAATCTACATTCAGTGGCCTACCTATGAACCTTTCTGCTTTCTTTCAGAGTGAGAAATAATTTCGGTAATTAATGTATATATCCAGATTTCCCCACCTGGCTAGGTCATTGCTGAGTCATCCAAGATGTCAAGCATGACTGAGCATGTTAGGGAGGCCTGCACAACTCAAGAAAAAACATTTCAACATCTAAAGTCTGCTCTTGCATTTAGGATTAATTCTGTCTTTAGAAAACCTTAGTTGCATTTGTACCTAATAATTTGGTATTTATCACTGAGTTCTAATACAAGTAAGAAATCAAAGTTCTTAAAATAAAAATAGCAATTAGAGTCACTTTTTGTACAGTTTGGCACAGAACTTTCCAAATGATGCTCAGTCCTGGTAAATCCAGGCAAACTCGCATGTTAAAAAAACATTTTCAGCACTTCTTGTATTTGTTTTATTCTTCTAAATGTTAAGAATGTGTTTGTATGAAGATAAAGTTGGGGGTACTAAACATGTCACATCTTGAGAATGGTGGAAGAATAGAAAAAATGCACTCTAAAAAGTCATATTAAGAGAACAGAGAAATTTTATATTTAAAAAGTCTTAAACAAAAAATATACAAGCATTGCAAAAAAGAGTTCTACATACTGGGAGCGAGTTTTTATTAATCTTATCAGTTTTTAAACATGACATTCCTAACTGAGAAACATTCACTGGCAATACTTAAATTGACACAACAGGAACCTTGGTAGCACTGAAAATATCCTTCATTATTTGGTTGGATTTAATCTATATACGGAAACCCTCCCCAACCAGCCAACCAACCAACCAACAAACCAAAAAAACCCCCAAAAAACAAAAAACACCAAAAAACCCACAAAAAACCCAACCCAAAACACGCTCCCCCCCAATTCCATTTATCAGAAACATTTGAAAGACTGCATATTTGTCCACATGAAATGTGTTATTTTTCACAAGAAGGCCAAAATTATTCAAAACAGATGTCCTTCCAGGGATAGTTGGGGATGTCTGGCAATATTTTCCCATAATATCATGATTGACCTACCTACAATGATGATTTTCTTAATTTTTATTTTATAGTTGTGTTTTTATTCATACGTACCGAAAATAAAAACAGAGAGAAGGAAACCTAGTTTTGAAATTGAGACTAAATATTTGTGAACACATGGAACTGAAAACCATCCACAGCAGCAAAATTAATCCTAAGAGTATTAATGACAGAAAAAAGTATAAAGTTTTAACCTTCATTATACAAAGAGAATAACAGTATTAGAACTATTGAAACAATTTATCACATGAGGGTATTTTCATCAGAGGGGAAGAAAATCATCGTGGCATTATGTGGGCTTTGCAAATGATCAACCTATAGAGACTCTGTGACAATAATAGCACACAGGGACACAGCTAACAGTTCTGCATCAACCTGACAGTAATCACGAAAGATTGCTGCAAGAATACAGATAATTATGCTAGAGAGACCTGTGCTGTCTGTAAATAAGGTGGGCAAGCCTGTCTCAGATTCTGAGCTGTACAGATATTCTGTTACATACCAAATATGGGTTTTAAGAAATTGAATGGAAATCAGACAATATATCCTGACCACTACATTTATAAAAAGGATACATTTTTTTCTCCATGAATAATTTCTAATTATGTAGCTAAACTGTGTAAGCATCTACATCAAGCTTCTCTAAGCAAACTGTAAATATGCAAGAAATAAATCAATTATGTTTTACTTTTATATACTTGTAATCTCATATTCAGTCCAGAGTAGGATTATCATTAGGATGATAACAAGTTTTGCCAAACTGAAGGGAAAAAAAATTTGCTCTTCTAATAATTTACAGGAGACAGTTATGCTGCATGGTCTACAAATTATGCAAATATCTTAGATGAACATGCTGGGTACAAGATACGTGCAGATTTCTTGGTTAAAGGTTTTATCACTTACCATTGGCATAAAGTGACAAAATTATGAGGTGATGGTTCAGTATGCTAAATATCCATCAAGTAAAACAATGAATAAGTGATGCTAAATGTGGTTTGGAATCACATCAACATTTCCTTGTTGAATCCATATCCCTATGTTCTTGCTTACTGTAGAGTCACACATCCCAGAAATGCTAAAGTTCTCTAATACAGGTTCTACTTTTGCCACTTATATTACTATGTTCTGGCTATAAGGGATCTATTTCAAACTAAAGTGTTATGCAATAAGAATAAAGCTGGAAGAGCCTAGGCAATGCCTCCAAATTAATTCTGAAAATTAGTGAGTGTCTTCCAAAATTAGTAAATTCTAAGAAAATAGAATAGTCTTTCCTGGATGATAAGAGATACCCAGGCTGGCTAAGATTAGCTCATTTTCAAAGAAGGAAATATACTAGAGACCTTCACAAAGAACATACTGAAAAGAGACAATATAAACTTCTCTCTAAGTCTGTGTTAAATAGGTGTTGGTATTTTCTTATCTAATGCACATTATATCAGTTAGACTGTATAGTTTCTGGAACGACAAGCTGCTTGCTTTTTGCAAGGCATAATGTGAGCTAATCCTTCTCATATGGAGCAAGTAGTCAGTACGACACATAAATGGCTAATAAGTGCAAGAGTAGGACAAGAATGTGTTTGTTTAAATTAACACTGTATCAATCACTAATTCTTGACAAGGTGTGAAACAGTTAATATTTTTCCAAAGCAGATTTTACATGCAAAACTAACATGAAAAAGTCTCTAAATCCAGGCTTCTCAGGGAACATACTTGGTTCAGCACTAACAATATATAAAAAACAGAGAGCCCAGTTACAGAAATGGAGGCATTTGAGAGCTGAATCACTGGAATGTGTGTGTATGGTGTTGGTTTCTCCAGGTATATACAGTCAAGTCTTTTGATGCAAAACCAGAAGTGATTGGAAAATGACAGATATTGTACCTGTTTGCCTCATCTGCCCCTTGGGTCAGCACTGAAGTTCTCATTTAGTGTCATTCTAAAAAATCCATCGTTTTATAACAGCATTGTTCACATGGTGGATACCCTGCAACTGAAGTGTTATAAATACATAAATGCTTTCACAACATAAACCTTTATAGCACTGCACACTGGGTTTTTTAAATATCCTTCACTCTCAATGCAAATATTCTCTGAGTCTCACATGCCCAGCTATGGAATAATACAACAATATTACAATGCAGCAAGAAGTTCAAATTATAAAGTAGAGTTTTCAGGATGTTTTCATAAAATATGCACATCTTTTCTAACTTTATTTTCTCCTTTTCCTAGGCCCCATCTGTTTTTGAACACAACATCTTGAAATTGTCCTTCATGTTATTGCATTTTTCAGATAGTTGCCAAGTAGGGATGTTAACAGTTACAGTGACTGAAAACAAAAAGGCTTCTGCAGTGTTAAACATGAAGCTGTATTTTGGAACCTCTATGCTCTCTGGGTCATGAACCTCAACTACATTCACTCCCTTCAGCCTCTGATTTTGGGAAATCCAGTGAAAAATGCTGTAGCTTAATAACTGCAGTGTGAAATGGAAGGCATTCCCAGTTCTGCCTTATTGTAAGTTCTGTGACCTAGGGTAACTATTTAAACTCTGAGAGTAGGTGTTTCTCCTTTTCCCCATTTTTTTTTATAAGGGCTATTAGAAAAAAAAATATATATATACACCTGTGAATTTATTTGAGCTCCTAAACTAGCAAATTTTACGGTTCTTTTCTAAGAGGAAAGTCAATAGGGTGATGTAAAAGTTTTTTTCAACTTTCACATCTATAAATATATGAACAATTTTGTACATTACTGAGATAACAAGGTTTAGTTTATTAATGTAAGTGGGCCCAAATGAGAACATAAGTATAGACAGGGAATGAGAAATACAATCCAGGATCTCACTCAATGTAAACTGGTGTTGACTAATTCAGGACACTGGTCTCTTAAGAACACTGGTGCCAGGTAACACTGAAGTTAGCACAGCCAGAGTATATTTGTGAAATAGAATGGATATAATCAATATTGAGGTATATAAGGGTATACTCAAGAATGATATAATCAGTCTTGAGGTAACTCAAGACTTATGGCAGGAGAAGTGAGTAGAAAGTATATTCTTTTCTGTAAGCAGAAATACAGGTGAATAACTCATAACAAATTATTTCGTTATATTTTATCTCTTTTTCTGTGCAATATTTGTCCATATGCAGGCCTTTATTTTCTCCAATGTATTCATCATTCACCATATTATTTATCTGAGAAATTTTTACTCTGAAGTTTGTCTGTTAGAAGTTTATTGCAAGAATTCATTATTCAAATTTTGTGCTGTTCATCATCAAAATACATCGACTAGTATATTTTTTCTTCTTTGCCTGATGACTGTTTAAGCACAATTCTTAGATTTCCAGCATGAACCATGAGTTGGAAACTTGCTTTCCAAGTTTATTATTAAATATCATTTATTTGTTGCTATGTCAATAAACTAAAAATATATAGTAAGACCCATGAAGATCTCAAACAAATGGGTGCAGCACTTTATGTGATCTAATTTATCTATCAGATACGAAGCTACATAGCTGTGAAGACATCCTATTTGCACTGTGGCGAGCTCTGTGTTTGTCAAGTTTACTCCTAGAAATGTTTTCCCAGTTCTAATGTTAGCATTCCTTGGAAGATTGTCAGTAATAAAAGAAATTATATGCATTGTTCATTTGACTTGTTTTACCCCTGATGCCAACCAAAACAGGAATTTTCTCAAGGTGAAGAAGGCCTGCATTAGCAACACGTGACAAACAATCCTTTTAACTCTATCCCATCCTACACCCTAATGCACACTGTTCAGTGCCAAACCTAATTTTCCTTACTTACATGAAATTTAAACTGATGTTCTGACTGAAATTTCTGAAGGCAATTCTGAAATTTTTAACAACTGGCAGAGAAATGGACTGTAAGTCTTCATGGAAGAAAAGTAAGTAGAAAAGAAGCATCACGGCTATCTATGCTGGTAGACTTAGTATCACAAGAATTAAATGTTTTGCTTTAATTTTGTCTCATGATATTCTTCTAAAATGCTTCTTGTGGAACAGCTTGATTTCCATGATTTCTGCCATATCTATCAATATTTTGACAGTGCATTTTAGTTGTATCATGTAAGTGATATCCCAAATTGAAGTTAACCCAAATGTTTTTTATTCCAAGGCTTTTTCTGAAGTCATACTCCAAAACTGCATATGCCAGGTTATTCCTTCAGCATTTATTCTGTGCCAGCTTCTCAGCACTGTTGGATTTCAACAAGGAGTCAGGAAAAGCTTTGGGTTGGTGGCCTTTTTCCTCTTGGTGCTGAATAGTCACCAGGTGGGACCAAGCTCTCTGGCAAACTGTGAAAAATTGTATTACATCTGTGATAATATGTAATTAGTCTATGTTTGAGGATCAAATTGGGATGACTGCATCTCCTATGGCATCCTATTTTTATTAACATGTAGCAGGACTGGATATAGACATTGATTTCTTGAATAGTCCAAGGTCCTTTTTGGACAAATGATGAACAAAATGGCTTATGACTTTGACTATGTTTGTGTGAGGCAAATGCTGCTTGGAATCTTTCCTTTCCTCCTAAGACAGTTAAAAATACAACTGTATTTTTATATACCTACACACTGAAAACCTAGGAGGGAGTATTCTGAGGAAGAAGCTGCCATTAATGGCATTTGCAAATTAACACTAAAAGACTGTCTGGCATGGCATATTCTATTACCATGTTTATCATTCCCAGTAGGAAAGCAAAATGACAAAAAATTCCTGGTTTGGTGAAAAATCAGTCATCGTTTCCCTAGGGCTTGATTTTTAAAGATACTTTTTAAGAGCTTGAGAGAATCTGGTTTTATATTCAAAGTCACTGACGTTCCTTATCATATATACTTATCAGTGCAATCCTGAGTCATCTCATTGCAAGCAGTCGCATAAATTATGTACATAGAAGTTTTCCTAGGCAAGTCTAACTGTAGTTATATTATAACAGGAAGAAATCGGTCACACAGTAGCAGTAACAGTAGCAGTAACACTCATCCTGGAGCAATGCATCAACTTCAGAAAGTCAGCTCAGCATAAATGTCATTTCTCTGAGTCATCTCAGTTGTAAACACAAGCTGTCAGAAGAAGTGGAAAGAACTGAAAATTTTTCCATCATCTAAAAAATAAATTAAACATTGAATAAAAGATTTTTATTCTACATCCTTTAAATTCTGTATGAAATCTGTATGTATATAAATATATGTATAAAAATCTTTTATTCAATGTAAGTATACTATAGAAGCATGCTAATTCAATTAACCTTGTCACATATAATTCATTAAGATTAAAAACCTTGTAATTATAAATGGTTTTCAGATTACCCAGGAATTCACTTAATGCAGAATTCACTTAATGCAAGGACTGATGTACCTATGTAAAAAAATCTTGAAAATTTGAAGAAATTTGATGCACAAAGAACACTGAGAAGGAAAAACCTGGTTTTTTTTTTCTGAGATTGGAGGAAAAACCAAGAGATGAAAAACTAGAGAGCAGATTTTGAGATTTTGTTTCTTCATATCCTTTTTTTTTTTTTTTTTTTTTTTTTTTTTTTTTTTTTTGTCTATACAAACTTTCTACCTCTTTGGGACATCATAATCCTCATCTGTACTGCTGCTCTGATCTTAGGGGTTTTTTTTCTTCATTCTGGTACTCCCTGTGGCTGAGGGCTTGGTCAAGGGGCTGTAGAAATCCCTGTGAACTGCAGCCAGTCCTGGCTTCCTGCTTCTGCTGCAGGAAGCACCCATTGGGTTCAACACTGCTAAAATCCCCCAGGCATCCCGAGAGACTGCTTGTGTTGTGCTGTGCAAAGCTAGGATGTCTTACTGAATTAAGCTTGGTGCTTGAGGCTTACTACAGAAAGGGGGTATTCTGTCCTTTCTGTTGATTTTATTGGGAGTTAGAGTTACTCTACAGTGTTGAAAATAGTTCCTCATGCACTGTATTGTGCAATTCTTTTGTGCTTTTTTTTTTCCCAAGGATCAAAGAAAACACCTTAAACCGTGTGTTACAGGTCTAAAAGCATTATTACTGTTTTCATGAACATCAGTGACAAGCTTCCAATGAAACAGTTTTAACTTATGAGTAATACATATACAAAATTACTCTAACATCCCAGGTTCTTAAACCGGCTTGTCTGTGCTGCCATATAATTTTAACAGACAGCAACCTCTTTGATAACCCTTTGTATTCAGATCCTTGTCTCCCCTTTACTTCTCAGTTTCAAACACTGCAGCTCTTTAGTCTCCTGCTCAGTCTCCCACATCTCATTTTCCATGATTCCTCACATCACTTATGCAGTTTCTACCTCCACCATGCCTCTATTGTCGTGCTGCAGTCACTGGGTCTTCCTTTCTTGCTGGTCATCTCTGTGAAGTCTTTCCCTTTCAACTGTCACTTTTGGAACTCTTCTCCACTAGGAGATAGGGTTTTTTTCACTCCAGTGTCTCTTTTGCTCTCAGGGAAGACAGTTCTTTCATTTCTGCTATCCTGTCAGCTCCCTACTTGAAAGAGCAGTCTCAGTTCTCACTCCCACAAAGACTTTTGAAGGAACAAGTTCAAACAATGACCTTCCATGTCCTGCTGTTGGGCCAATCTCTTTCCCAAACACCTGGATGCTTTTATTCTCCCTGCACACTGATTTTATCCAGAGAATATCTCTCTCTTCTTCCACTGACTCATTCAACTGATGCCCACCTCCCACCACCCTGACTGTTCAATTTACCAGTTTCAAGGGCACATAACCACAGTTTCACTGATACAAATTGTTTAAATGTTTATGAAAAGGTCATAGTAACTATTACTTAATGACCCCTGTAGTTTGCTAAACAACAGAAGATAATTTTTCTTTATTTGTGCCAGATTTTTGATAATAAAAAAGAATACAGAGCAACATGTAAAATCATGTTGAGATCACACCAGAAAACAGATGCTTTTTTAAAGACTTGTCTCTGAGGCAGAGGTATTGTTTGCTTCAAACTAACTCAGCGTGAAAAGACATTTTATGTATCTCTGGGGAATTCATAGAGTATGTTCCCTAAACTTTTATGAAACACCTAAAATCTAGAACAAAACCTGTGATGATCTTTAATCAGAAATAGCCTAAGAAGTTTATCTGCAGGAATGCTATAACTTACTTTAGCAAATGTTTTCAGCTCTGCTTCATGGAAAGAGTATTTCGAGGGTTTACGTGTTTACAATATGTCTGTGGAATACATACAATATTTAACTTATTTCTCTAAAATATCTCTGTCTGCCACAACTAAAAACCAACAGATTTTAAATTTATTGATTTTATTTTATTACTTTTTTTGATAACGAACAAAGACCTGTGAAAGAAAATGAAAAATAATAAATAATCATAATCACACTTCAAAGCTATCAAAAAATTTCAAAAATTGTCCAAATTACAGAATCACAGAATCATTAGGGTTGAAAGGAACATCCAGACACGATCTAACTCCCCCACCAAGACAGGTTCACCCAGAGCAGGTGACACAGGAATGTGTCCAGTTGGGTTTGGAATGTCTCTAGAAAGGGAGACCCCATGACCTCCCTGGGCAGCCTGTTCTAGTGCTCTGCTACACTCAGTGGAAAGCAGTTCTTCCTCATGTTGAAGTGAAACTTCTTGTGTTTTAGTTTATGGCCATTACTCCTTGTCTTGTTGCTGGGCACCACTGAAGAGATTCTGTCACCATTCTCTTGGCACCCACCTGTGAGATATTTGATATTTACATTAATGAGATCCCCTCTCAACCCTCCCAATAACCAAATCAGTTACTTTGATCTGGAAACTCTGTTAGCAATCTCACAGCCAAAGATCTTTCTCCTATTCTTCCACTGAACAGGACTGAAAATGTGTGGTTCTTAACTATGAAAAGTTACAGGGGGATATCTGAGGTGTACATATCTTCTTTCACATTCACAAACCCTTGAAAAACCTTTGCACTGGGATTACCGTTGTTAAGAGTAAGAAAATTCTCTTGCATATATAAATGAGAGACTTCGACTTTTGGGCTAATCTGAGTTGAATTGCAAATGAAAAATTTAAAACACTTCAGTAAGAAAGGATCTCTTAAACCAATGGTGAAAAAAGTTCTGTTTCAACAGCAACAAATTGTCTAATTCTTTCACCTTGTCACTTTACATATTCAAACAAAAGCATTTAAACTTGTGAGAAATCTTGTTTTCAAACATAAAAATAGAATATCCTGCTAATTCCAGAAATATACTCTTGTTTAAAAATAAATTTTAGCAAAATATACCTGTTGGCACAGCAATCCCACGGAAAATTCCTTCTAAATGTGAATATGTTATGTTTTTCTTTATTCCAATGAGAAAATTACTCCAGACTTGAAAAAGTACTTAGATATTCCTTTAGACTACTCAAAAAAGAGAAAAGGTAATTTAATATTAAAACTAGCAGGGGCAGTCTAACTTCAATTTACTCCATGCTAAATTCAAGCTAATGCAATCGAGAGTTCTGGATATAGTGAAGTGTATGGCAGGGCTAGATCCTAAAGATTAACCCATGATAGATATTGTTCTTGGACAAAAATACCAGTATCTTCAAGACGTACCTACAAACTTTATATTTTATATTCGGAATATTTTATATTCATATGTCCACAGAATTATAATATTGTCATGAGTTGGGAATACCAAGCGTTATACTGAGGGGAAAAAAATAAATTAAGAAATAAAATCTAAAAGATTTTATTTATTAAAGTAAGTCTTCTTTTTTCTCCAGAAGTACAATTTGTTTCTTCGTTTACTCAAAGGCTGTTCATGCTAAACTTTCTTCCTTGTGCTAATTCTATCCATATTCAGAACATGTATCCACATTCAGAACTTGTTCTGCTATGTAAGAATCTGTTTTTCATTAGATTATAAACAGAGCTGAAAGTGTAGAACAATTTCTTTTCAAATTAAAAGCAACTTAAATTCTCAAACCATATTATGATGTCATTATATATGTGATAGAAAACCAATATCAGTTTATTTAGGTACATTGTTTGTGAGATTTCTTTCCGTTAAATCTGAATATGTATTTAGGTTGTGAGTCAATATTTTAGTAAAAATCATAACTAGATGAATGAAGTCAAATAACACCGATTAAATTTTTTGGAGATATTGTTTGTGTTCTTAAATAAACTTGGTAAAAAAATTAAAAATGTATCCTACTTTTTAATAATGAACATATTTTTAGGACATACACATACAACTTTGTATCTACATAACACTTCTGAATAATTTCCTTTCCAAACTCTTAAATTTCCAATTTTATAAAATTAAAGAGTTACATCCTTTTGTATTCATGTTAGCGCACAATTGGGGGGATGGGGGGGAAGTCTAAATTTAATATTTTTACATTGACTTACTATTATTAAAAATATTAAATAATGGTGAGTTCCAGGTTTTTATAAGATATTAATGTCAAAATTATGCAGAAGTGATAAGGCCATGGGGTTTTCCCTTCTATAAGGTTCAGTCATTAATTTTATCTACCATTTCCTAATGAAATATTCAAGGAAATATTTGGCTAATGGCAAAGGAGAGTGGGGATGGTTCTACCATGCATCATACCCATACACAGTTTCATGAAGGCTTGAGGAGAAGTCAGGAAAGTCTTTGGCAGAGATGGGAAGAGTTTCTTGGAGCATAATATATATATCCAACAACATTGCTGAAATGAGCTTTTACCCGCTGTGTGACAAATGTATTGAAAAGAGCTGCCTGGAGCCTGAACCCAGGCTGGGTGTGAGGGTTCTGGCAGGGAGCACTGGAGAAGAGCAGGCCAGGATCAGCTGAGGAAGGGCTTAAAGTGGGGACATGAGAGAGGACCCTGTCTTGAGAGGAAGGATGTGGGACAAGGAGAAGAGGAGGAGAAGGTGTGAGGGGAAGAAAGAATTAACAGTAGAAGAAGTGGAACAAAGAACAAAGTATCCTCCACTGCAGATATTAGGAATTTGTCCTGGTCCCTCACTTAGATGAGTTGTGCCAAGGAGCTGATGGAACTGCAAAGGGGAAAGCAAGAAAACCTCTTCCCTTGACTGTAGTCCCCTAAGCCCCATCAGTTCCTCCCTCATCACTCACTTTCACTTGAACGTCAGTTTTCTTTAGTCCACTTCCCCACGGTGTCAGAGATGTTCTCTGGGCTCTGGACAAGTCCATCAGGTAATGACTGAAAATGAAGAAGCTTTTTCACATGCATCTGCTCACGACATTAACACTGTCCTTTCCATGTAGCACTCACTACTTAAAAACCCCTCAATCAAGCAGATTAATTTTACCATACAAGTAGGTCAATGCAAGACAAATATAGAAGCCAGCTTGATTTTGCTGCACAGATCCTACACTCACTGCAGGAAATGACACTAATTTATTGCTGAAAGGTATGGTTCAATGTCCTTGTCCCTTTGCTAGGGTATAGCCTTGCAATACAACATTGTATCTACATAACACCACAAAGATAGCATGATAGTATACAATAGATTTCTATAGCACTACAGAAACAGCAACTGAACTGCCAATACCTTACACTAAAGACTATCAATTCATGG
Source organism: Phylloscopus whistleri (assembly GCA_017589585.1). Classification (NCBI taxonomy): domain Eukaryota; kingdom Metazoa; phylum Chordata; class Aves; order Passeriformes; family Phylloscopidae; genus Phylloscopus; species Phylloscopus whistleri. The sequence goes on along the minus strand of JADMLD010000041.1, from coordinate 605,662 downwards.
TCACTGGGCTGGATTTTCTTTTCTTTCCATCTACTTCATAGGCTCTCAGTAGTGTCTGAATCCTGTGTCTCAAGAGCAGCAAGCAACAGCAAGCAAGCCAGGGAAGATGTCAACTGAAGATTGATTCTGAGGTCATCAAGAATGACCCTTCTTATTCCAAGCACTAAAAGAAATGACCTGTGGAGATTGAAAGAGACCGGGTCTTATTTTTTCAGGCTGAGATGAATACCTAACTTCATTACATGCTTTCAGGAACAGCAGAAAGGAATGAGTAGAGTACTTGTAAGTGTCCTAAGACACCATGCCTCATATTGAATGACTGTATTAGAAATTATGAGAAAATCATTGGCTCTCTGATTTCCATAGTGGAGGGAGGGAGAGCAAGTTCTATACATTCTGTAACAAAGATTCCTGAGGTAGACATGACCTTGCCTCAAAAAATGAAGTGTGTTATTAGAGATAACTGTAGGGGGAAGGATAGTTCAAATAAACATTCCAAGCCTTTGATCAGAGCCACATATTGCAATGTGCTAGATACCTGTACAGTATGCTGTGGCTGTGTTGGAGGAGAGGCTGTCCCAGAAATTCACAAACTTCATCTCAGACACAAATGATGGTTGTAGTCTCACATGAATGTGCAGTTGGTAGCTGTTTATTAAAACACCTGTCCTGGAGTGGCATGGTTGTAGCTAAGAAGTTTGAGTCTAATTTTGCATGTCTCTGAAAATTGTTAAACAGCAATAAAAGCTTGCTCAGATGAGGGAACACAGCAATGAGGTACCCTAACAAAAGAATGCTATGAACAATATGAAAGAGAATAATAACAATAAAAATGCAGATATAATTTGTTTTGTTTTTCTGAAGTCTGGCACAGAACCGTACCCAGAGGGAAAGCTTTCTATCCCCAATAAAACTCAACATTACTGTGCCATGAAATACCTTTGCATTACTTGTGCATTTGAAACAGTCTTTAGTGTATATGAATTTATTTGCAGTTTTTCCTTTCTCTGTCATGCTAGTCACTTCAACACAAAAATAAGAACTTTTGTAAAGATTTTAGCTCATTTATTTTGTGGGGCCATCTATTCACAATTTCCTTTTCCCCTCTGCCCCAACTTTGCTATCATAGTGAATAACTTTTCTGTGTTCTACCATGTAAGTTGCAAGAACTCTCTGAATTTACACAAGTATTGTATTTCTATATAGCATGATTTTATACATGTGTATTTGTATACATTAAATATTTTTACATTTTTTTTATACATTCAATATCTGTTATGTTACGGTGAGTTATGTTCTGAAGCAATCACTCACCAAAGTTGCATTACATAGGTTTTATAACAACTGTTCTGTACATTTGATACCATCATTGATTGTAGAAGCAACTCTGAACATACCATCATTGGAGGTTTCCCTATCATAATACTTTCAAACTGAGTAATTTCGTGTTACTTAGTCTCATCCTATTTCTTTCAGAAGAATAAGCTTCAAGAGGTTTTATCTCTGCCAAAAACAGGGTGCAGGGAAAAATGATGATTTCTGCACATGACTCAATATAATGTGATATCTTCACATTATATCTTATATTATATCTTCAAGGAAAAAGTTAATCCCAGACACCAAGTAAAGAAAGAGCTGAAAATGTGCCTGACTTTTGAGAACAGAACAAAAATGAAGATATTCTTTTCACACAGATGGAGTTGAAAAAAAAAATCCCTACTGTTTTTTTCACAGGACAAGAGAATAAACTCTGGAGAAGAAGTTATTTGATGGGTATGGGGTCCTGTGGCAAAGCCTGATTAGAGATGATATCTTTCTGTAGATGAAAAGAGACCATGTTCTCTTCTTCATCCACTTGGCTCTCTGCATTGGTTCTGAGGCAATAAAGCAGACTACGTGCAAAAGAACTCCTGAAGTAATGATCTCTTCCAAAGCAGAGGTCAAGGGCCTTAACATTATTACTGTAGTAATGTGAAAAGTGGTATCTGCTGTCAAATTAAGTGACACCTTTTTAGCTTAAGTAATAACAAATAAGGTGTGGCTATCCTAGTTTCTGTGGAAAAGGCAGTACTCAGTGAGAAAAACAGTCAGATGCTGGACCATTTTTCTTGCAGTGATGATGTCAGAAGATAAATTTTGAAATTAAAGAATTGTAATCCAATCCTTTCAGGTTTTAATGCCAAAACCAAATATTTCAAATGTGAGAAAGGATTTGAGGATGCACCCATGGTCACCAAATAATCTCCTACCATTTACTTCTTTAGGCAGCTCACAGATACAGCTCATAGTGGTGTCAGAACTAAGATCCATAAAACCCCTTGAAAACATTAATAACATTTCAATACATAAAATTTGTCTTACAGTGTTAACTCTACATTTTTCATGTTGTTTTTGAGAGATATCACCATGAAATTAAAACATGTCTTTTCAGAGGAAAATAGATAAGTCAAATCTGCTGGGATCCTGTGATATGTGAATATCTATTTCTATATATGGTGTTCCACAGACTATGCAATCTGTTTATTTGCATAAAAATATTTCAAGTGATTTCCAGTTAGGTCAAAAGACTTCAGTCTTCAGTTAAGCCTTTAACTTTTTTGCATGTTACAATAACCATAACTTTGAAATCTTGTTCATGACTGTAGTTTAATTAAAAGTGGACAGCTCTGATTGTCCAGTTTATTTCCCAAAAGTTGTTGTTTCTCAAGCAGAATTATTGTCTGAGCTGCACTAAATATGGTGCCAGAGCTTGGCTTCTTGCATATGTGTGATGGTTTAATCACGTTCTATATTTCATTTGACTGGAAGAATATAAAGCAAACCAGGCCCATCTTTAAATTACAAAGATAATTTATTAATACACACAAAAACAACAAGAAAAGGGAAAAAACAACAACAACAACAAATGAAACTTCTAAAACATCTTTCTTTCTCTTTCTAAGTTTTTTACCTTTCTTCACTCAACATAAAAAGACATGACCTGAAACTTCAGCCAGTTTTACCATTTTAAAAATAACCTTTTATCAGTTCTTTTAGGAAAGGAGTCTCTCTGGGTTCTATATAGACATCCCATGCTCTACATCTGCGAGGATTTTAAAGGAACTCCTGCAAACTGCGAAATCCTACCCATTAGCAGCTCTCTCAACACTGCACATAGGCCATATTTGCTTACTGGGGTACTGTTTAAGGATGCCTCCTCTAGTATGACACAAAGATTCTCTTCTTCTATTTCCAAAATTATCTCAAGACCCAAAAAAACAAATCTCCTCTTTCTTTAGGAGCAAAAAGCTTCATATCACTTTTAACTAGAACCTTACATCCCCCCAAAAGCATTTATATGTTACAGGAAAAACTAGTTGTCTCTATAGTTTACCAGAAATGTCCAGCCAAAATTAGGCCACTCCTTGTCCTTTTGCCTTAAAGTCCTTTTCACTCTCCCTTTACCGACTGTAGCTCCATGCTGTGTCTTTCTATTCGCTATATTTGTTCTTCTTCCGGAGAAAGATGATGTTTAGGAAAGTCCATCTGCTAACAACAGAGGGTTAAACTTTTCGGGCTGCCGAGCTGCCCACGTGGCTCTGCGGCGGGAAACTGAGTCGTTTAGAAGCCATGCGCTGGTTTCTTCGGCTTGAAAAGAAGAGCAAGGGCGAAGGGGCACTCCGTCCGAGCTCTCCCTCTTCTCCATGCTGCCTGCTTCTCGGCGAGACAGCGGCTCCTAAAGCTCCGGCCCGGCCCGCCCCGGCTCCAGCAGCATCGGGGCCCGGCCCGGCCCGCCGCAGCCGCCCCGGGGTGGGGGGGGCACCGAGGCCGGCCCGGCCGCTCCCTGTCTCCGGCCTGCCACACCGGAGACAAAGAGGCCGCTCCTCCCCCCACCCAGCCTTTTTAAGCATTTTGCCAAAAGTCGCAGCTTGTCTTCTACTGGATAAATTGCTTGTCAATCAAAAAAGCTGACCCCGATTGGAACAAAATCAGGCTTTTCCTAGCCTATGACAATATGATTTTAAAAATAAGTCCTGTAGCTTCTGTCTTCTTGCATTACAACAATAGGAACCACTGATGTTAACAGCTTTGAAAAAAATGGAGTTTTGAGTGTTCCCCTATTGCATATGGCATCACCTTGCCTCAAGCCTTCAAATCATTGAAGCAAATGTGCACTACGCATAAAAAACTTTTATTAAAATGTGTAGGAATTTTAGAATAAATCAGAATATCAAGGAATAGATGATTTTTAACATTCAGGGTGCTATCTTGTGCACAAAACAAATTGAAGAATAACCTATTCCCACTTTAATATATCTTAATTGGGTTTCTCTAAGCCTTTATAGGTTAGAAGAGCTACATTCTTATACAAGTATAATTTTTCCACTGACTATTCTTTAGACTGACTCTAAAATACAGTCATTTTATGGTGTATTTAAGGGATTACTTGGTTTTGCTGAAGACTGGGGTCACTTTCTGAAGGTCCTGATCACTGAGTCTCATTCTGTATTTTGATAGTACATTTTGATTATACATTCATAGAGTGTACTACTTTAAGTTAATCCATCTGTCCTTAATTATCCCACAGCCTCCTCTTCTTTCTGAGGTTCAACACAGATTGCCAATGCAATTGTAATTCTTAAATCTTTAAAGAAAATAAAGAGACCTCCCTTCCTGCCATCTGCCTTAAGCAGAGCTGCATATCTGCCTTCAACTGTACTGAGATCATGTCTGATTTGGGAACTAGAAAATCTGTCACTTATCTCCACATCCAAACTAGTGTCAGGAACCTGCTCCACAAGAAAATACTTATTTGTGTGTGTGTTTGTGCATTTTCTGGTGACCACGTCCTTTACCTGATGAAGGAAGATAAAGTGTTACTTGTGTTTCCAACAACGAATTAAGACTATCAGCAGAAAGATTTATGTTTTTCTCCATGACACAGGAGCTTGAAGGGGCACAAGGCTCCCGAGGGAAGCATCTGGATTTGTACTTAACACAGAACAATGTATATTTTTTTTGTCAGGTCAGTTTCTTGACAGAGCACAGCAAAAAGCATCTTTTCTCTCTGACTTCACTGTGGTTTTGGAGAGGGCATGGATTTTGTTGCTGGTGTCTAACTTAAAATTTTGATACGTCTTAGGCATCTTAAATTATATTGCTGATTTTAATGCATTTAGTGATGCTTTGAAAATTATATTTCCACTTTACCTGACAAGGGAATAAGTCTCCTAAAGACTTCTGTTAGTTACTGCCAAATTCCCTCTGTGGTGTTTGAGAATGCTGAGAGTGATAGTATGATATAGTATTCATTCCAGTCTCTCTGAAAAGCTAACTGTTTCCTGATAAAAACATTGCCTTACAGGAGTCCTACTCTTCTGAAAAGCTCACCCATACTATGCATTCAAATAAAGCAGGAGGTTTGAATACGAAGCATTTTAAAATTATATTCATGCCCTAGCTACTCAGTTTTGATGTACTTCTTGGAGTTCAGATCCAAAGAAGAGAATTTGCACTGTCTTGTCTAAATGGTTGCTGGGAGCCTCACCAGCCTTACTATTCTGCATGTTAAAAGCTGTCTGAAATTTGGAATTCAAAACAGTTTTAACAAAAATAGTTTTTCGAAAATTGTTGAGGATAAATTTTCACACTTCCCTGCCTCTTTAAGCAGATTTATGGGTGT